>OY728147.1:929266374-930466374 GCA_963277665.1 Viscum album | reverse complement strand
TCAATTTTTTTTTCCTTTCTTAACATGTCATAAAATTTTAATCTAAAATAAGTTGATTAAAAATAAGCTTGAAAACTTGTAAAGGAAGATTCTTGGAAATAATGTTTTAAAAATCCATTCATGCCTTATAAGTTAAAAAAACATTCTTCTCGTACTTTTGTCGGAAAAGTCAAAAAGTACCTCGTACGAAAAATGACAAAAGATTCCTTTCATATCTTTTACTAAAAACTCACCGAAGGGTAAAATTGGATTTAAACAATTTTAGGTGGATGGAAATAATATTAAATATTTAGGAAACATGGATGTGGATGATAAAATACACCCCAGTAAATACCAAAGTATAAACAATCTCTAATAAAAATGAGATTGTGATATTTTCCCTAACCTTAGGTCCGATATGCTTTGTACGTGTCCGAACCTCCTGTATAATGATTTAAATAATGTTATTGACTTATTACAGAATCATACTTATTGTTATGATATCATATATGGTCATATTCTTAGCTTCTTATTAGTAATATTTCATTATTACTTGTTATTCAGGTGTTTATTACTTTTTGTTCTTATGCGTGTTTTGTCGAATAAATTCTTATTCCTATTTATAGGATATAGATACATCATTTAAAGAATGGTATTAGTGTAATATATATAATATTAATTCATTAAATTCATTTATATAATCATTATTCAATGAAGATCATATAGAACGAGTCGCATCACATCGTGGAGACGGTAGGCCATACGTACGCACGAGCGATGATATCGTTCCCATGATCATGGAATTGTATTGAAGTGTATGTATACTATTTCAGAATCAATATAACTTTACAATAATCATATATAGTTATTCTTTACACCATTATACCCATCCAAGTAATGTGGTGGTGGAAAACAGATTACACTACGGCGTGGAGACGGTATTCCGTACGTACGCACGCGCGGTGATTTTGTTTTCCATAGGATGGATAAGAGGTGAAATAGAGTTGTTTCATATTTATAATAAAATATCAGTATATGAGGGATACTGATGTTATTACCTCATAATGAAACAACTAAATAAGAGGGAGTATAAGAAGAATGGAACTTGAAGAAAACGGTAGAATATATTACCTCTTTCTCGAAGTGCCTCCTTTAAACTTTCTCTTAAGGCACTAGAGTTGGTCTTTTGAGAAGACCAGTACATATAGTAGGTTTATAAGGAAGTGGGGAAGTGAAATGATCAGGTGTTTTCCGAGTTTGAAGGCTCAAATTGGTGTGAGGAAGAGAGGGAGGAGGTTCCCTTTTATAAGGGAGGAGAGGGGCACCTTTGGAAAGTGTGGAAATATTATTTTATTATAAACTTATCTTCGGTTTCAAAAGGTCCAAAAATCATTAAAGATAAAGATAAGATGACTCATGGTCAAAATAAAATCATCCAATCAGAATTGGACATGTTTTGGAAAATATTATAATCATTATAATCTTATTTATTTAAATCATTTATTAATGAGGTAAATACTTCATCATTATTGTGTCATAAATAATTTAATTTATTTGGTGTCTAAAAATTATAAAAAAAATATCATTATGTAGGAAATATTTTTAGATTTCTAATTAATATTTATAGTCTAAAATATAATTTATATAACCCCTTATAAAAATTAATTTCTAAAAGATTTTTGTTAATGTCAAATTTGTCTTTACATTAAATTAATTAATCCAAATTGTCATTGTCACTACCAAGTGGCTCAATGGGGTCCCAAAATCGACCCAAGAATACCCATGGTTGGACACTACTCATCCAATAAGGTTAGGACAAGTGTCAAGGTAATTTTGAATTATTATAATATTATTTTAACCTTGAATTACCTTATTTACCTTTAACCGTTGTAAATAAAAATTACCGTAGTTACTATTCATAATATCAAAAAAATAAAATAAAAGTAAACTATTAACATAATTTTGACCCACTTATTCCAAATATGGAATCCATTTTTCAAAATTCAAAACACAGAAGTTGCAGTAATTAATTTAAAATTAATCCCGTTGTTAAGCAAACGGGTTTTAAAAGTTAAAATATTGCCAAAGATTGAAATGTTTTTACCTATGAATTCATTGTAAAATTAATGATAATGACATAAATTATATTAAATGGTAAAAATATATTATATTTATAATTTAAAAACATTCAATATTATAATTTAACCATATACAGTATTGCGATGAAAAAAGTTGTTTTTAATTAAAATATAGCGTGTTTTTACTATTCATTAAAATATGAAAGTTATCAGAATAATATGAAAAATTTATCCAAAGTAAATTTTTATATTCTGATTCTAAATAAGAATTTTATTTTGTCAAATTGAACTTATAAACTTGTCAAAAACTAGATTTAATGTGGGTGCGCCATCAAAAGGCGGTAAAACTGCATTTTTTGAAAAATACTTCTTTTATCTAAAAAAACTGATTTTGTTTTTATACCTCATTCTAGAAAATGTATAAGATGAATTAAAATGTTGTAAAATTAAAAATTCAGTTAATACTATTCATAACGGCTAATATTATAATATATCGTTGTTTAGTGAAACTCGGTATTGTGTACGATGCAAGCTATCGAGGAAGGCCGCGGTTGCGTGTAAAGCAAGACAAGCTAGTGTTGTGTGTAGTGAAAGATTACTTTGATGATTTATATAACATAAAAATAAAATATTTCTCATAAAAGTCTCGGGTGTTAAACCAGACCCTTCTAACAACACCTCAAATTTTTAAATAAATTAAATTGAATGATTTTCCATGTCTGGTACAGCCTTAGTGAGCAACGAATCAACCCATTGGTTGATCTATTTAACCTTAGACACTCTAATGGGTTCAATTCCTCATTCAAGGCCTAATTACCTTTAAATCAAGTTGTTTAAAAAATATTGGGGTGTGTTAAACCTATAATAAATTCCTTAAATTAATGAAGTGAATTAAGATAAATTTTATCCCGTGAGTTAGACCCTTAATCATGATGTCTTATGCTTTATAATTCATTGCTTGTGATTCATGATTATGTCCTTACCATGTGCATTATTCTTTATGCATGTTGTTTAGTTCCATATTTTTTTTCCTTATGTTAATTCCTTGTAGCCTTATGATCATGCTTTTTCTTAATTCTTATTATCTTATGCCTTATTCCATGATTTCCCAACTTTGATAAAATGCTTGTACTAGCTTGTTTAACATGTGATATTATAATGCCTTGTTTATGACATGTGATTATGAATGTTATGCCTTATATTCTTATGGTTTAGGAACAAACACAGGTCCTGACTTAAGGGCATCGTGGAGGGACTCACTGTGATTGGTATTGGAAGTTTTTGAAGTGTTAGGAACGAAACTTGGTTTGCCTTGTACGGGATCTTCGGGCTGATTAATTATACCCATGAGTGACACTGGTTTCCTAGGGTAGGAACCATGGATGGGCTTGTTAGAAATATAGTTATATCATGCCTTGAGTGATACTTGGTACCCTATGTGAGATACATGGGACAAGCTCATAGGTTATTCTTACACCTTGCTGAGAGTGATACAAGGGACACCTTATGTGGGTCTCCTTACATGGGATCTATGATTTTAGGTATTTTGATGGCTCCTACAACAACCCTTGGGATTCCATTATGGATTAGCTTAGACAAGATCAAGATTCCCATACTATATTTTATGGATGTATTTCCTAGTTTACATGTGATGTCGTATTTTTTAATTATGATAATTCTTGATTGTTGTCATAGGGAGGCATCCACCGAGACAAAACACAAGCTTGCAGTTAGTCCACAATTGATGCCTTATTCATGATGACCCATGTATACACCTTTTTTATTTTATATAGGTTACCTTGGTTCAAATATATAGTGTCATGAGCCAACCTGTAGGGGTCTGACCCGTGACTACCCTAAGCCTTCCTCCAATAGGATAGGGGCTAAAAACCAGTGCTGAGTAAGAAAATCTGAAAAATGGGAGTCATTAGCCTAATGTACCTATACACACACACACATCTCTAAGCCTAAATAGTGATGAAATGTAAAACAACTAAAACAATTCATGCATACATCTAAGATCCCACAACAGAGTATGATAATAAAGTACTGAAAGCAGGAAAAGGGTCCAAATACAATCCCAACCAAAAAATGTAAAGACTCTAACATGCTCCAAAAGAAAGGAATAAATTAAAATATAAGCTCTCAATAAACACCTCAGTCTTTCAAGCTCAAGCTACGATCCACCTCCTCCCTATCCTCCTAGGACACCGTAAAAAAGGGTCATCATTTGCATAAGACATGACATGTGCAAGAAAACCACCTCAGTCTATCAAGCTCAATCTATGATTTGCCCACTCCCTATCCTCTTAGGAAACCATAAAAGGGTCATCATCTGCATAAGACATGACACATGCGAGCAAAAACCATGCGGGGGTGAGTATAACAATACCCAATAGGACACCCCTAAAACACTAAACACGAATCACCAATTATAGTCAACTCAATACATGATACAACAATCAATTTATAACAAAAACTCCCAGATATACTTAGGAAATACACCATGCCACCAGGTGGTCAACCCAATCTCGTTTCCAATAGGATAGGGGCTAGAAACCAGTGCCAAGTAGGCATATCCAAAAAATGTGAGGCATTATCCTAATGTACCTGTACACACACACACACACACATCTCCAAGCCCACACAATGTTGAAATGTAAAACAATTGAAACAATTCATGTATACATCTAAGATCCCACAATAGAGTATGATAGTAAAGTATTGAAAGTGGGAAAAAGGGATAAATACAAGCCCAACCAAAAACAATAAAGAGTCCAAACTACTCCAAGGGTGAGGAATAAAGTCAAATATAAGCACCCAGTAAACACCTCAGTATTTCAATATCAAGTTATGCTCCACCTACTCCATGTCCTCCTAGGACACCATAAAAAGGGTCATCATATATATAAGACACGACACATGTGAGAAAAACCCATGCAGGGGTGAGTATAAAAATACCCATTAGGAAACCCTTAAAACAATAAAAATGAAGCACCAAGTATAGTCAACTCAATAAAGGATATAGAAATCAATGTATAACAAAAAAAACTAGATATACTTAGGAAATACCCCACACCACCAGGTGGTCATAACCAACTTCCAACCATAGGATTATACTCAAAGTATTGCTTGTTCTAGGAGAATCCACTCAATGATCCATGTTATCACCAGAGACACTCAACGAGGGGGTCTATATAATTGGGCCCTATCCAAGAAATCTCACTAGTATAAGAATACCCTGATACAGACATAGGGTTCATTCCCAAAACTATTGGGGGACACCATGAAACTAATCTAAATCAACCCACTATGTAGAGGATAGTATTCCAATTATACCACAAACACTACTGATATAGACTACTAAATGGAGGATCAATTACCTCTTAGGAAGGTCACACCGATTCCACAAACCCCACCTAGGTTACAAAGATGATAGAGGATATCAGTCCATTATCATTGAGGGACACCACAACTCTATCAAAGACTCAACCTCTAGAGGAGATCACAATCCTATGATGTGGATGTAATTCCACACTGTACCCTTAAGGAAAAAGACCATGGGAACACACTCAACCAAGAATAGTCTAAACTAAGGAAACAAAGAGCTGAAACCACTCTTGAAGGGGGGCCACGACGTTTACTAGGGATAAAAGGTGTGTCCATCTATCCCCAAGTCTGTCAGTGTGGTAACACCTCACACGACATGTAAATATCTGAATACATGGTGTCTAGGAAAAATAAATGGCGCATAGAGATCAACCGACACCTACCTATGTGCTGTTGGCCATGTCCATGTACCAGTGTTCATGTCTGTTTACCGGACCATGTACACCTATTTGTGTTCGTGTCTGTGTATGAGTACACAACATGACACTGTACTTGTAAATTTTCCTATGACCATGTACTTTATGAAGTACACGCTGAGTCATCACAGAGGGGTCACATGACGTGTAGCCATGCCACACAGTGTGTGACATTTAAGTCAGTATGGAAACCCTAGAATTGCATAAGGGGGTCCCACATGGCATGTAATTCCAGGTTACACATCGTGTAACCTGGGATTTTCTAGAACTCATGGATATCCTATGCATGTCCTGTGCATACTGCCATCACTATCATCCATGTCGGATATCGTAGATCCGGGGTTGTCTGAGCCTTCCTTATTTATCATCTAGAATTAGAGCTTTAAATCAGCTCATAAATCCACGGTCATCGTGCATCAAAAACTAGAAATAAAGAAACCAACAATCCATTTTGATCCACCTATGATTGTCCACCACCATCTTTACACCACAATCGCACCTTCGATCCTGAATTTCACCCATGGTATTGATTTGTTGCACTGAAGAAAAATTTCACAATGATAAAATACTAGGTATTTTTTAAAACCACAAGACAAAATAAATGACCGCAATGAACATACGAAGAATTGGGGAAGAAATCCAAAATACAAAAAAATGTGAGGAATTAAAATTGAACATTTTTCATTCAACCACAATATGTTGTCATAGAAAAAGACGAACAAAGAGGAATAAAGCACAATGAACATAAAAAATTCCATCAAATTAAATCTACCGATGGTGTGTGCATCAATTCCATTTGTAGAATTGATTCAAATTCATCTGATATTAAGAAATGGGATAGAAAAAATAGAATCAAACATCTTACCTAGAGCTTAGATTGTTCTTTTATGAAGAACGGTTATGCGCTTCCATCATTGATGAGATCCACAAACTCTGTTGATGCAATGAACCATGATTCGGTCCCGATCCATCATGCTCGCCAAGAAATATCTCCAATAGTTTTCTAGATCTCTAGGGTTTGAGTATCCAACCTCGGGGAAACCCTATAACCATATACTTATAGAAGAAATCATTTAGTGTGAAGAAATAAATAAAAAAATTAATTAATCAATGTATTTTATTCATTTACGTCCACAATGAATTTCTCACAAACAACCTACGCCAACATGGATTATGTTAGGTCTAGGGTAAAAGCTACATTCTAAACTCAATAGCGCCCTCATATTTTTGATCTGGGACCCCATTTGGGAGTTATTCTACATTTTCAAACATTCTATTTACTATATTTAATATATTTCAAACATTTATTCCAGGCACACCAGGCCTTAGAATATCACCCCATATAAGCACCTAGTCTAAAAAATAATCCATATATTATCCAAAAATAATAAATAGAAAATATGAGTTATTACATTCTTCCCACCTTGAGACTTTATGTCCCTAAAATACAAAAAAAAGGCTATATAAAAATATGAGGGTATTGGGCTCACATCTAGGTCTCCCATTCCTAGGTGATCTCCTAAATATTCTCATTCTAATACCAGATACAAAAAAGGGGAATCAATATCCCATGAAGGATCCTCTCTTATTGATCCTCGATCTCCACTGAGTACTCAACAAAGGTAAATTCATCCTCAATTACTATCTCGCCCCAATCAATAACACGCGATGGGTTGCGAACGTACCTCCTAAGATATGACATGTGGAAGATGTCATTTACCCAATCCAGCTATGATGGTAGAGCTAAGGGGAATTCCACCTCACCAACTCTATACAGTATTTAAAATTTACAAATTAATCTAAGAGAAAACTTATTGCTGTGGCCAAATCTCCTCAATACACATCGAGGTGAGACCCTCAGCAACACATGGTCTCCCTCCTCAAACTCTAAAGGTATCCATCGATGGTCCACATAATAATTTTGATAGATCTATGTAGTCCTCTTACTCTCCTGGATGATTTGCACATTCTCTGTAGTGCCTCATACCAACTTCAAGCCCATGAGTGTTGACTTTTTTGGATCAGTCCAACAAAGTGGTGACTTGCAGGGTCACCCATAAAAAGCCTCAAATTATTTCATAAAAATGGTGTAATGGTAGATGCTATTGTATGCAAACTCCACCAAAGGTAGATGATCCTCCTAACTATGGCCAAAATACAACATTCAAGCCCACAATATGTACTCTAAACTGAATGATATGCTTTATTTGACTGTCATCCTGGGGATGAAATGTTATTCTCAAGTGTAACTGAGTCCCTAAAGCCTCTTACAATCCCCTGCATAACCGATATATGAATCTAGAGTCATGATCAGAGACTATCATTGAGGGAACTCCATGGAGTTGGAATATCTCTTGCACATAGAGGCATCCTAAGATCTCTTCTAAACACTACTCTCAAATAACTTGGAATTGGACCAACTTGTTGAGTCAGTATATGATCACCCATATGGAATCCTATCCCCTAGATGTACATACTAACTATGTCATGAAGTCCATGGATATACCATCCCACTTATACTCTATCACCTAAAGGGTTTGATCTAAACCCACCGGAACCTGGTGCTCAGCCTTCACCTATTGAAAAGTGAGGCATCAAGAGACAAACTCTACAACTCACTTATTCATGTTTGGCCACCAAAATTGATGCTGGAGGTCCTAGTAAATCTTTAGAACACCTGGATATACCACCAAAGGGGATGTATTAAACTCCTACATCACATCCTCCTTCAATGTTAAAGGTACCATCATCCATCCTTTGAAAATAATAACATGATCCCCACCTTCAGAATATCCATCAGGAGAATGTCTAGTGGATATCTAAGTACATAAAGTTTCACAGTTGGTATCTTCATGCTGATCATCCCTGAAATGCTATAAAAGTGGCAGAGTAATAACCATTGATTGAAGATATTAAGCACTATCCCTATCTACCAAAGACAACTGCAATGAGGCTAACTGCTCCAATATCTCGACTAAAAACTGAGAACAAGATCTCCCATTGAGATAATATTCCACCACATTCCCCTTACTAGGAGTGAAAACAATCTTAAAGTGATAGTTCTATAGGAATTCTAGCTACTTACTCTACCAAAAGTTAATATAATTTTACGAGAATATATACTTGAGACTCTTGTGTTCATAGTAAAAAATAAACCACACATCCATTAGGTAGTGTTTCCATATATTTAGTTCAAAGACTACTACTATTAAATCAAGATCATGGATCACATAGTTATACTCATTTGGTCTCAACTAATGTGAACCATAGGAAATAACCGCCTAAATCTATATCAGAACACAACCAAGTCTAGTCCCTAATGCATCATAGAACACTATATACTCGACACCCTCCTTTGAAAATCTCAAGAAGGGAGTTTTCTTCAACCTCTTCCTCATCTCCTAAAATCACAATTGGAACCTTTCCATCCACATAAAAGGATACCCCTTCTCAATTAAATATATCAAGGATGCTACCACTTTGGAGAAATCGGGTACAAACCTCTGATAAAACCTTTCTAGCCCAAGGAAACTCTGCACCTTGGTAACATTCTTGGGTGGATCCCAAGAAAGAAATACCTCAAAATTTGCTGGGTCCACTGCTACTCTTTCCTCTAAGATGATGTATCCCAAAAAGTGGACCTATCAAATCCAAAACCGACACTTCGAGAGCTTCCCATAAATCTGGTTCTCTTAGAGTGTGTCCAAGACCATACCCAAATTTATTGTGAGATCCTCCTCAGATGCTGAATACACTAAGATTTCATTGATGAAGACCACCATAAAATGATCTAAGAAAGACTGAAAGATCTGGTTCATGAGTCCCATGAACACTACTAGGGAATTCATCACACTGAATGGCATCACCAAGTACTCATAGTGACTGTAGTGAAATATTAATGTCATCTTCGATATATATTTGTCCCATACTCACAATTGGTGATATACTGATATGAGTTTAATCTTCAAGAACCAACGCACCCCTCTCAACTAATAAAAGAGGTCTTTGATCCTCATTAGTGGATAATTATTCTTCACGATCAACTAATTCAAGTGTCAGTAATCCATACATAATCTCAAGCTCTCATCCTCCTTCTTGGTGAATAACATTGGGAATGCCCAGGGGGAAATGATGGGTATCACAAATTCCTTATCCTACAAGTCCTACAACTACACCCTAAGCTCTCAAAGCTCTACAAGAGCCATTTGAAATGTTGGTGCATATTCCAATTTCATCCTAGTATGCAAGTCAATGTAGAAGTATAGATCTTTATGGAGAAGTAAACCTAGCGCGTCCTCAAGAAAGATGTCCCCAAACTTCGCCACCACTACAGGAAATTGATAGCCCAAAGCATCCACTAAGCTAAGAGTCATGCTAGACAACTAGTTAGTAATAGGTTTCACTCTCCTATGTCTGAGATCATCCTACTCCACCAAGGTTTCCTTTTCTCCCACAAAGGAAAAACCCATTCCATATATAAGGACAAACCACATCCTCTACCTAAAATAGTCAATCTGGGCATGAACTTTGGATAGTAATTCCATACCTAAGATTATTTCATAAGGCCTCGTCACTACTACAAAGATATCCCACACAAAAATATCTCATCCAAGTTTTATATCGCACTATTAACACAAGGGCGCAATTACGGAGTCACCACCTGTTATATTCTCCAACCTCAAGGGTCAATCCAATGGCTCAACCAGAATCTCTAAGTCTCAAACCAGAGAAGTGAAAAGGAAGTAGTGACTCACATGTGTGTCTATAAATAATAAAACTAACTTATAAAAGATACAAATCATACCCCATATCATCTATAGAGTCTCGAGGTCATAGGTCTCTATAGCCTGTAGTCGGCCTCGTCGCTTCCCACCAGCTCCCTAAGCCTAGTGTGAACCACCTGGGGGTGGTGGTGGTAATAGGTTGAACCTCCGACCACCTCCTATTTCTCTGACGACCCCTCTTCCACATCTAACGCCCTACATAATACCATATTCATACCTCTATATCTATCTTAGAGGTCCCTAAACCATCTCAAGATCAATGGTAAGATGGATTAGACAATCTCGAGCCAGATGTCCTTAACCATCATAGGAGAAACATTGCCTCTCACTTAGCTGATTTGATCCACCTTGAGAGCCCTACACTAATGAACACATGTCTTGGGATCACCTCCTGAAGTGTCTAACATTCTTAGATCCCTGTGACTACCATTGGCTACCTACTTCTGAGGTCTCATATACTGTGTTCCCACTACTATATCCCACTATTAGTGCCTTATCTATCAGAAATATCTCCATCACCAAGTCTTTATCAAGAATCCCAGTATATGTGGGAATGAAAAGGGATACCAATGAATCCCTGATGTCCTAGCATAATCCCTTCTCAAAGTTCTGAGCCCTGAGGAACTAATGATGCACCATAACCAAGGAGTAACACAAGAGATCAGTAAAACTAATTGAGTACTCCATCATAGTTAAACTACCCTACTGCAGATGTAGAAGCTCCTGGATGCGTACTGATCGCAACATGACCAGATAGAACTCATCTCTATAGAGACACTCAAAGTCTGACCAAGAGAGAGTTATCTTATCATGTGACTGATTTACTAAGATCCACCATTTCCTAGTAGAGACATGAAGAAGAATGACCATGAGGATCTCCATACGATCTTTAGGCATCCTCATAAGGATAAAAACATGAGTGATTGCCTCTAGATAGTCCTTATCCACTTGGGGGTCTGGATCACCCTAAAACCTAGGAGGATGCTTCTTTTGAAACTCATGCAATGCACTCAGTCTGTGTGCATCCTCAGCTGGTATTTCCAGTGCTAGCTCCTACTTAATGGGTGGTGGTATAACTAGTAAACCACCTAGAGATTCTATCTATAGTACATGCCCATGTATTAATGGATCATCACTAGGAGGATCATTCCTTTAATCGTGCAACAAAATCCGATACCTAGCTCCATGGAAGAATCCTAAATTAAAACAAGATGTATCATAGTTAAAAGAGTATATCTGTAGATCTAAATCAATAAGGACATTAAAAAACACAACTCATTCCTATATGATTCATGCACCAATGTTTTCTTTACATACAATGTTAACATGTACCAATTTGGAAGGCAAGTGATCAGAGTCCTAGTGTATGGATACATCAGCTGTCACACCAACACTGGAGTCCCTGGCCTGAAATCCAAACTCGAACCACTAAACAATATTTCTCTAAACCAATATCAATGATTATGGTCCTAAGGTTGAACCAACTCCTCGGATAAAATTCTATCACAAATTGACCCATCAGGGTCCAAAAAATGACTACCCTAAGCCCAACTCCAATAGGCCAGGGGAAAACGACCAATGTCGAGTAGGAATATCACACAAATGGGAGGAATTAACATAATGTAACTATACACATTCACACATCTATAAGCCCAAAAAATGGTGAAACGTAAAAAAAACTAAGATAATGCATGCATGTATATAAGATTCCACAATAGAGTACAACAATAAAGTACTAAAAGTGGAAAAAGAGGCCAAAAACAAGCTCAACAAAAAATTATGGAGTCCAACCTACTCCAAGGGAGAGGAATAAAGTCAAATACAATATCCTGATAAAAAAACAAGTCTTTAAAGCTCAAGTTATACTCCACTCACTCCCTATCCTCCCAGGACACCATAAAAAGGGTCATCATCTGTATAAGACATGACACGTTTAGGAAAAACAGATGCATGGGTGAGTATAACAATATCCATTATGACACCCTAAAAATAATAAACAAAAATCACCAAATATAGTCATCTAAATATAATATATACCAATCAATGTATAACAGAAACACCCATATATACTCGGAAAAGACACCACGACACCAGGCAGTCATAACCAACTATCAGCCATAGGATTATATTTAAAGAAATGATCGTTACAGGAGAATAAACTCCATGAGCCATGTTGTCACTGAAGACCCTTATTGAATAGGTATAGATCATTGGTCCCAACACAAGAAATATCACTGGTCAAAGAATACCCTGATACATGGATATGGGGCACGCCCAGAACTACTGTGGGACACCACAAACCCAATATGAATCAACCTACTATGTAGGGGATCATATGCTAACAATACCACAAAACCTATTGATATGGCCTGTTAGATGGAGGATCAACACCCTACTTAGGGAGGTCACACCAATTCCATATACCCCACCTATGGTATAGAGATGGTAGATGATCTCACTCCAGTCCCACAGAGGGATACCACAACTCTATCTGAGAATCGGTCTCTAGAGGGGATCAAAATCCTGTAATGTGGATGTAATTTCACACTGTAACATCAAGGGAAAGAAAAATGAGAACACACTCAACTAGGGATAGTACAAATAAAGGAAATAAATAGCTACAAACACTCTTGAAGGGGGAACACAATGTGTACTAGGGGTACACGGTGTGTCCAACTATCCCCAAGTCTACCCGTGTGGTAAAACATCACACAACATGTAAATATATAAATAAAAAGTGTGTAGGAAATGTATATAGTTTGTAAAGATCACCCAACACCTACCCATGTGCCACTGGTCGTGTCTATGTACCTGTGTCCATGTAATGACCCGCCAATTCTCATTGGCTTGAGAGCTCAACAAGTCATTACTAGGCCTTAAGTGACATCCTCAAGGCGCCAAAGGCTGGAAATAAATGTCGAAGGGTTTCAAAACAAGTGGGGGATGATTTAACCTTTTTGAACATCTATAGAACCAACATACATGACCAAACCAACAACTAAATGATGCATGATAAAAGCTAAGACAACTCAACCATTTAGTTTATCATAAACCAACCAAGAGTACCACAGCGGAAACCAACACTAAAACATCAGAGTAAACAACAGAAAGACAAACTCAAAGACCAAAAGACAACAAACCAACTCTATGCTCTACAATCTCCAAGATCCAACATCACGAACTAGACCAAGCCTCATGAAGCAGTATGCGACACTTTACCTTTTCCAACATCCCGGTATATGACATCTGCAAAAGCACCAACATGCCAAAGCAGGGCATGAGTAATGAAACTCAGTAGGTTTTCCCTGATGACTTCCCAAACCATGCCTCTAGGATAAAACATGTTAGCACATTTATATAAAACAATTTATATAAAACAATTCCAGAACAGTTCACAATATAACAAGTTCCATGTCAAAACTATTTTCCAACAAAAACCATCTTTCTCAAGAAAAGCAGCCAAGCAAAGTTTCCAATCAAATTCCCATTTCCATTTTGGCACATTCATTCCATTTCAAAAATCCACACAACCAACCATGAATGCAACCCGGACCTGCCTATACTCACGAGTGGTGAGTTATCCTTCCACTAAGTCGTCACTTAGTGAACTACCTTGAAGGGGGTACTTCATGACCTTATCCGTCCCAACCTTTTGAAGGGGGTACTTCTCGCCCTTATCCATCCCAACATTTTGATGGGGGGACTTCTCGCCCTTATCCATCACAATGCGTGGAAGTGGATATCTATTCTTTATCATAACTTGGTTAAGTTTACGATAATCCATACATAGCCTCAAAGTTCCATCTGCTTTCTTTACAAAAAAAATTGGTGCTGCCCATGGAGACACACTTGGCTGAATGAAACCCTTGATTTCCAGCTCCTCTAACTGCACTTTCAATTCTCGTAACTCTGTTGGTGCCATCCTATAAGACGGAAGGTAAATAGGACTGGTCCCCATAAGGAGATCAATCATAAAATCCACTTACCTTAGAGGTGGTAACCCTGAGAAGTTCTTGGGAAAGACATTTGGAAATTGATCCACCACAACTGGAAAAATATTTCCCTCAATATCTTCCATTGATGCCAAAGTCAATGCTGCCAATTGGTGAGATATCGTTCCCACTATTGGTGCCAACAAGCTCTTTGTGCCTTTATTTACTATCCTTTCTCCTCTAAAGAGATGCTCAAAGCCGTCCTCAGTCGTGAAACTAACTGTTCTCCCATAACAGTCAATGTGAGCCTTAAACCTTGACAACCAATCCATACCAAGGATTACATCATAGACATCCATATCCAAAATGGAGTAGTCCCATTCTAGATCAGATCCATCAACAGTTATAGCACATGCTCGGCACACAAAGGCTTGACATTCTCTTTCACCAAGAGGAGTTTGCAGTTTCAAGACAGAAGGTATCATTTCCAGTTTTAAACATAGCAAGTCAAAAACACGAGAAGAAATGAAGTAATGTGATGAACTAGTATCAAACAACATTCGAACAAAGGTAGAATTCAAAATAATCACACCTCTTACTATTGATGATCCAACCTGATCATCAACAATCATCTGCTCAGCTCCATACAATTGCTTCATCGCTGCACCGTTCTCCTTGTTGCCTTGCTGATATTGCCCTGGTTGAGGAGTCATGGTATTTCGAGAATCACCATGGCTAGCTCTGTTATGCTGACGATACCGAATCTTCTGTCCTTGTCCTGTTGAAGCATACGATGCTTGCGACGCCTGGGAAGTGTCATGTGCCCCCAACCTCAGAGTATTTCTACAATAGTGCAGTAGATTCCCCATCTTATTGCAATTGTGACATTGTCTAGGTTGTTCCATAAAATCTAGCTTTATGTGATTAGTTGAGCCACATTGAAAACACCCAGCTTTCATCATGGGTCATGGAGGAAGATTCACCGATCCAGCCATTTTATTCTGATTCGCACTCCCACTTTAGAAGTAGGTGTCCCTCTTCCGCTTGTTCCCAGAATTAGAGTTCCCACCCGTTCCCGTGGGTATCATCATACTTCCTCCTCCCATAACTCCTGAGATGTCTCTTTCAGCTACTATTTCTCTGTTTACCATTTCTGTATAATCCGTAATACAGAGCATAGCTATCTTCGAGCAAATCTCCTGTCGCAACCCTCATTCAAAGATGCGTGCCTTCAATGACGCACTTGCAGCAACTTCCTGTGCAAAGCACACTAAATTCATGAATTTAGCCGCATATTCTGTGACAGAGAGATTCTCCTGCTTCAAGCTGAAAAATTCCATTGTCCTATAGATCTTGAACGTGTGAGGATAGAATTGTTTATTGAAAAATTCCTCAAATTCCTCCCAGCCCAGGCCTTGATCCACATTAGCTTGCACCACTAGATCCCACCACTGTCGTGCAAGATCCTCCAGCATATACGTCACCAAATTTACTTTCAGTTCTGCTGGTGTGCCGATGAAATCGAAGA
The DNA here is from genome assembly GCA_963277665.1 of Viscum album. NCBI lineage: Eukaryota > Viridiplantae > Streptophyta > Magnoliopsida > Santalales > Viscaceae > Viscum > Viscum album. Next base: position 930,450,267 of record OY728147.1, on the reverse strand, counting down.
TATGATTCATCCTACTCAGCCACACCTCCGCCCTTTCTGGTTCAGAATCACCCCGAAAGATGGGTGGATTCTGCTTTTGGAACTGGATGGATTAATAGTATACATGCCTTGAATCATCCCTCCGATTCCTCATGTCCACAGCCTGGAACGCTTGAACGATACTCTGGACTAGATGCTGGTTCACCTGTGGCTCAGGTGTGACCACATTCTCTACAGCCTCTTCCGTTTGGTTTCTACGACGCCTAACGAGTGCCATTTTCTATAAAAACAACGCACACCGTTAGTCTCACTTCTTAGCAACTGAAGGCTTAGCATTTTAAATTATATCACATCAACTATCACCACATTGTTTTTCAAAACAATCTTTTCACATGTTTAACAATTTTTGAAAACATCCCACATGCTTTTTGAAAATCAGACCATTTTCAAAATACACCACATATCCTGTTTTCAAAATATTTTTAATTGAAAACAATTTCTGCATTTTTTCAAAAATTGGCACCTTAAACAAAGTCCTTACTCATTCCTCACAATGAGATATGAAATCCTAGTGGGAAGTCATTCCTATGCAATGCATGTCATGCGAATCTCATTGGATAAACCCATGACAATTATATTTACAACCTTCGAGAAGTGTATCCAAAACACTTATGTACCCAACACCCTAGTAACTTGAAGTTCAGCATAAACGGGTTAGCTACGTCCTTTTATGCTATATGTTTCAAGTTCCGACAATCCTACTCCTATCTAAGATTCCAAACTAAGGAATAAAAGAAAAGGAATTTCAAATACATGACCGAGAACATCGATGACCACTTGTTAAGCAAGGACCAACCAATCTGATACCATTTGTAATGACCAGCCAATTCTAATTGGCTTGAGATCTCAACGAGTCATTACTAGGCCTTAAGCGACATCCCCAAGGCGCCAAAGGCTGGCAATAAATGCCGAAGGGTTTCAAAACAAGTTGGGGACAATTTAACCTTTTTGAACATCCATAGAACCAACATCCATGACCAAACCAACAACTAAATGATGCATGATAAAAGCTAAGACAACTCAACCATTTAGTTTATCATAAACCAACCAAGAGTACCACATCGGAAACCAAAAATAAAACATCAGAGTAAATAGCAGAAAGACAAACTCAAAAGACCACAAGACAACAACCCAACTCTATGCTCCACAAGCTCTAAGCTCCAACATCACGAACCATCCCAAGAATCATGAAGCAGTATGCGACACTTTACCTTTTCCAATATCCCAGTATATGACATCTACAAAAGCACCAACGTGCCGAAGCAAGGGGTGAGTAATGAAACTCAGCAGGTTTTCCCCGATGACTTCCCAACCCATGCCTCTAGGATAAAACGTGTTAGCAAATTTATATAAAACAATTTATATAAAACAATTCCAAAATAGTTCACAATATAACAAGTTCCATGTCAAAACCATTTTCCAACAAAAACCATCTTTCTCAAGAAAAGAAGCCAAGAAAAGTTTCCAATCAAATTCCCATTTCCATTTTGGAACATTCATTCCATTTCACAAATCCACACAACCAACCATGCATGAACCCGGACCTCCCTATACTCACGAGTGGTGAGTTATCCTTCCACTAAATCATCACTTAGTGAACTACCTTGAAGAGGGTACTTCATGACCTTATCCGTCCCAACCTTTTGATGGGGGTAATTCTCGACCTTATCCATCCCAAACTTTTGATGGGGGGACTTCTCGCCCTTATCCATCCCAATGCACATGAACACACACCACAACCCATGAAAATCTATGCCCAAAACCACGTGTGTTCAAAACCTTTCAATAAAGAATCACCCGTTTATTGAAAACCATTTCTTTCAAGCAGTAAAACCATAGCCAATTTAAAATCACCAATTTAAATTTACTTCAACAACCACTTTCCAAAAACACGCAATTTCCATCACCCGTTACTAAAAATGGTTTTCAACCATTCTTTCAAAAAAGATAAACAAACCATTTCAATCAAGAAAAACAATTTGAAACTAATCCTTCAAGTTCTAAGAGAGAGGAATCGAGAGTGAAGTCACCTACCTCAAAGTTTTTTGACGAAAACCCTAACAAATAGAGAACGCATAAGAAAACTGGGCCGATTCACCAAGGATCCTCCTTAGATCTCTTCTCCTAACACAACTAAGGACAAAAATAGTCATACTTGGAATCCACACACTTAGATATACCCATAACGAGCGTAGATCTAAGAAACTGAGAGAAGAGGAGAAATAGATCTAAGTAGATCTAAGAAACCAAACAAGAATGATCACGTACCTCAAGAATCCGACTTCGATTTGTCAAGAGAAGATTTCAGATCACCTCTGGAATGATGGGAGAGCCCTATTTGACCTTAAGAGAACCAAAATCCCGAGTTAGGTCCACTTAAGAGGAAAAATGATCCACTTAGAGGAAAAATCGCGTGAGATCCACTTTTATAGGATCTCATTTAAGTGTTCGCATGGTTAGTTCGCACGGTTTCACAAACCGTGCACTAACCGTGCGTTAGCTACTACCTCTGCCACCCTTCTTGCATAGTTTGGCTGCACGGTTTGACAAACCATGCACCGCCCATGCGGAAGCTACTGCCTCCAAAACCAACTCCACAGGGTTTGGCTGCACGGTTTGGCCGCACGGTTTGGACAAACCGTGCGCCGCCCGTACGACTTCCCTTTTTGCCCCAAAACTCATTACAAGTCCTCCCGACTCTCCCATTCATCACCCGTAACTATATAACCAAAAAAAATCAAGAAAGGGTAACATAAAAGAAACTGGGGGTAATATAGTCCATGTACATGTACCAGCCTATGAACACCTAAACATGTTCATGTCCATGTACAGAACATGTCAATGACCGTATACTTTTTCCTATTCTCATTTACTTTCAGAAGTACACGCTGAGCCATGATAGAGGGGTCATATGATGTGTGATATTTAAAATGGAATAGAAACCCCAGCGCCACACAAGGGGTCCCACATGACGTGTAACATTGGGTTACACACTGTGTAAGTCGGGATTTTCCAGATCCCATGACTCTCCTCTACATCTCCTGTGAATGTCGTCACCACCACCGTTCTTGATGAAGATCATAGATCGGGGGTCAGCTGAGCCTTGAATTCATCACTGGACAGAATCCAAGATTCAAATATACTTAAGAATTGCCTCGTCAAGCCACTGTCACCATGCATCAAAAATTGGAAATAATGAAACCCTCAATCCAATCCTATCTACCTCCGATTGTTCACCACCATCACCGCACCTCGATCGTACCATCAATCATGAACCACACCCACGATATTGATCTATTGCATCCAAGAACAGTCACATAATGATTAAATAACGGGTATTTCATTAAACCACGAGCCAAAAGAAACGCCTCCGATGAACTTGGGAAGAATGAGAGAAGAAATCCAAAAGCCAAAAAATGTGAGGAATGAACCTCGACCTTTGTTCATTCATCCTCGACCTGTTGTCATATAAAAAGCCAAACAAAGAGGAATAAAACACAATGAACATAAAAAATTCTATTAAATTAAATCTACTGATGATTCGTGCATCAATTCTATTCATCAAATTGATTTTCATTCATCCAGGATTAAGAAATGAGATAAAAAAAACATAATAAAACATACTACCCAGAGTTTGGATTGATCTTCAATGAAGAATAGTTCTACGTTTCCATTGTTGATGAGATCCACAAACTCTGTTGGCACAAAGATCCAAGATTTGGTCCCAAACCATCATCATTCTCCAAGAAATATCTCTAATGGTTGTCTAGATATCCAAGGTTTGAGAGGCCAACCCTAAGGAAATCCTATAACCATATACTTACAAGAGAAATCAGTCACTGTATGAAAATAAATAAAACAAATTAATTAATATTTTTATTTTATTCATTTACATATGAGATTAATTTTTCAAAAATGGCCCATGTTGACAAGGATTATGCTGCACCTAGGGTAAAACCCATATTATAAACCCAAGAGTAACCTCAAAGTTTTGATATGGGCCCCTATTCAGGAGTTATTCTATGTTTCGAGGAAAACTGTTCTCATATGATATTTAATATATTTAATATATTTCAAAAATTTATTCTGGGAACACTGGGCCTTGGAATCACACTTTATCTCAGTGCCTGATCTAAAAAATAATCCATATAATATCCAAAAATAATTTATAGAAAATATGAGTCATTACATCTGGATTAGGACAAAACAGTTGGTGTTAGTCGGGTATCCATTAAGGAACCTGGATCGAAGTATTTTTTTTATTATTTCCATTAATTTACTCTTATTGGCACACTTTTCATTATCTATTTCATGGAATTGATTGATCTAGACACCGTTGATGGTGGCCTACTGAGTATACCCCACATCTTGTTTGGGCCGCCCTTGGAAACCAAGTAGAATTTATGATTATAGGTATGGATAAAGGGAAGAAAACCACTTATGATGCTTGATTGACCTATCTAGGATGGTGTACGAGAGAAGAGCATTGAGCCTATGCTTGAGATGCTAGTAATAGATGCCTTTTTGGTTTTTTTTGTGTTTTTGATTTCATGTGGTATATGTCTGTATTCTCTATTTCCTGTGTACTCATTTTGTATAGTAACATGACATCATGATCATCACCTTTTGTATCTATTTATTATTTAGCCTTCTCTTTTCATTTGTTTATATTGGATGATTAGTAGTATTATTATTCCACTGTTGTCTGTCTGCTATTACCGCTTCTACTACAGTGGGTTACTAATCCTGTTGTTATAGCATTTTCTTCCGCTGTTTCCTATTTTTTTGTATGTGTGTGTGTGTGTGTGTGTATATATATATTACACTATGCATCACTCTGATCTATGAAGGCATAGTCTCCCCACAAACACACCCTAGACACTTGCTACTAGTCGGAAACCTCTGGCATATGGGGAGGTGCACTTGAGGTCTTGTGGCCCACTGTCTCGAGGTATTGTTAAGTGGAATCTAGGGTGGGATGCTATAGGTTGTTTCTTGATGACCAACTATTTTTGGTTGTAATGAAAGATACAACCGTGTATCGATGCACTACCACAGATTGCGCTTTACCAAGTACCGACTTTTATTAGCACTAAACATAAAGCATTGATAAAAGGGTTATATTTATCAATGCCAGCTAAAAGAATTAATAAATGTGTACCCTTTATCAACCTTATTCTTACCACTGATAAAAACATTTAACAAAAATATTATTAACACACATAAAATTATCATATTTATATTCAAGAAATAATTTTTATTTATATACATTAATTAAAAAATGCATGTATATGATTAATATAAATGGTATATATTAATATATATTTTTAATAATTCAAATTCATATATAATGTTTAAAAAAAAGTATTTATATGATTATAAATAAATAAAAATATATTCAAATAATTATAAAATTATAATAAATATATTTAAATAATAAATATATTTATCATATTTATGATATATATATGTATTAATATATATATATATATTAATATATATATATATATATAATTATATAAATATATTTAATTATATAAATATATCGAATTATATAAATATATTTATTTATAATTATAATTATAAATAAATATATTTATTATAGTTGGGGTTTGACTTAGTGGTAAGCACCCCGTAACTCTACATCAAGGATGAAGGTTCGAAACCCACTGGACGCAGGTCTCTGTAGTAGCACTCCAGCGGGGCTGTAACAAACTCTAGCAGTGATGGAACTGTAGTACCAGCGACATTGTAGTAGTGGAGGGTGCTATAGTAGGGACTGTAGCAGGGGTGGTACTGTAGCAGCTCATATACTGTAGCATTACTATTCAACGAAGGGCCTTTGGGTCAAAATATGGACCTTTAGGGCCATGTAATGGGCTTTAATGCCCACTGGGCCCACTGGGCCTATGAGCCATGTAATGGATCTCTTCTACCAAAAATAAAGAGTTCATTTGTTTCAATAAAAAAGTGGTTTTGACTCCAACTTTAAAAAAACACATATTTAAATTCTTATAAAATTATAATAAATATATTTAAATAATAAATATATTTATTATACTTATAAATATATAAATATATATTTATAAATACATATATAATTATATAATTATATACATATATATAATTATATAAATATATTTAAAATTATATACAAATTTTCATAAATATATTTATTTATAATTAGAATTATAAATAAGTAAATATATATTTAAATAATTATAAAATTATAAAATTATAAAAAATATATTTAAATAATAAATATATTTATTATATTTATAATTATATATACTTATATATTAATAAATATAAATATAAATATAAATATATATAATTATATAAAGATATATCATTATATAAATATATTTAGAATTATATACAAATATTTATAAATATATTTACTTATAATTATAATTTTATATAAATATATATATTTTTATATATTTTTAAATAAGATTTATATTACAATAAGTTTATATATGTAGATATAATATATAAATATGATTTTTATAACTTTTAATGAAAAATGAATCTTATTTTCACAATTTTTTATATAAAAAATTATCAAATTTATATATATTAGGTGTTTGGGGGTAGAATTACATTAAAAGATTTTTAAATTTATATCAGTCAAAATGTTTAATAGTTTATTTATATACATTAATTACAAAATGCATGCATATATATATATATATTAGGTGCTTGAGGGTGCAATTACATTTAAACACACACACACACACACCTCACACACAGACCAGAAAGGCAGGCCATAGCCCCCCAAGGGGATAACCCACCCACCAAGCCGTAGTTATTCAATACATGGCCCATAGGCCCAGTGGGCATGAAAGCTCAATACATAGCCCATATGCTGAAATTTTTGACCCAAAGGCCCATTGGCGAATAACACTGCTATAGTACCCGGGCTGCTATAATACTTGTTACAGTGTCAACGCCGCTATAGTCCTTGCTACAGTACCGTCACAGTACTACTACATCACTGCTAGAGTACTGCTACAGTACCTGCGTCCCATGGGTTTTGAACCCCCAATCTCAATGTAGTATTTCGGGGTGCTTACCACTAAGCTAAACCCCAACTATGAAAAATGCATGCATATAATTAATATAAATATGATATATTGATATATATATATATATTTTAATAATTCAAACAATTATGTAAATATAAATGATATATCATTAATATGTGATATTTGAACTTATATATTTATATCAATGTCGATGTGCATATATGTGTATGCATTATATTGTGTGTATGTGTTTTGTGTATGTCTATATATAGATGGTGTACATGTACAAATATATTTATGTGCATGTATATATATGCTCACATGTACGTGGGATGTACATATATATATATATATATATATATATATATAACATGTGTACATGTGTATATGTATGACAAGTGTTTAGTTAATTATAAAATTATAAATATATATAATGTTTTAAAAAAGTATTTATAAAATTATAAATAAATAAACATATATTTAAACAATTATAAAATTATAATAAATATATTTAAACAATAAATATATTTATTATAATTACAATCATATATACTTATATATTAATTAATGTACATATATAATTATATAAATATACTTATAAATATACACAAATATTTATAAATATATTTATTTATAATTAGAATTATAAATAAATAAATATATACTTTATAATTATAAAATTATAGAAAATATTTTTAAACAATAAATATATTTATTATATAATTATATATAATTATATAAACATACATAATTATATAAATTTCCAACGAGCCTGTACCTGATTGGTAAAAGCTCCTTATTGGCATCCAGGAGGTCCATGGTTCAAGCCCTGTTGGGCATAGGTACTATTAATGTATTATGCAAGGGGTGGCACATACATGATGCAGGCCGATGGTGATGTAGACATGACACAGGTCTGCTGACGTGGACAGGATGATGCAGACATGTCGTTGCACTGGGCTTTCAGGCCATTTTATGAGTTTCATGCCTATTGGTCCTATGAGCCATGTACTAAATAAATAAGCCTTGATGGGTGAGCTATCCCCTTGGGGAGTCTATGACCTGTATTTCTGGCCTGTGTGTGTGTCTACATGTAATTGTAGCACCAAACAGCTAATATATATATATATATATATAAGGTACTTAGGGGTACAATTACACCAAAATACACACACTTCCAACCCCTGATGGGCAGGTCATAGCCCCCAAGGGATAACCCTTCCATTTAATGGCCCGAAGACCCCACTAATAACGACCCTTGAAGACCCTTAGAGGTTATTCCCCTAGGATCTACAATATTTGGACCATAAGAATCCACAAACATAGCTGCACTCACTCATGCTTGCTGCCCCATACACCCTCTGTTGTCGCCGTCTTCCCCAGATCCATTATGGGGGATCACCATCAAATGGGCCTCACCTAGACACAACAATGGATAGGCTCCATCATGCCTGCATCACGCTATCCCTGCACTGGCGCCACCAAATCCTTCCTACCATCATCTCATCAGGCCCCATCATAAAGAATCCCCAATCATCACCTACAATATGAGCCCCTCCCTCAGACCATGGGCGAAGATCATGAAGCATCCCACACCAAAGACGCCGACAGACCACCACCCCCGCCTTCAAGTGGGGGTTCACAAACCCGTTTGCCACTGAATACTCCCGTTGTAGTACCAGACCCTGACAACCGTTGATGAAGACCATCACCACATACCTCCGACCACCGTCGTTGCCTGCCGAGTGGAGTCAGTCCACTACCGTCACCAATGGGTCATCAATTTATAGCCAACGACGAAGATGGTTTCCACACATGGGCCTAATTCAATCGACAGCCTGTCGCCATCCTACCTTAGTTCCACTCCTGAGGTCGTCTGCTCCACCCTATATTCTGAGAGCTGCACCCTGCATGTAACTCGATGTCGTCGCTCCTATGTGCATAGTCATTGTTATCTTCATCACAACCCGCACCCAGACTTCACCCCACTTTATGGTAACGTGGACAACATTCTCTCCAACCCCAATATTGTGCAAGTCCCTATGGCTAGATTAGCTGCCACCGCATTTGAAGGTCATCCCCACATCGAATGCTTCCATCCCAACTCCATCGAGGTCTAAACTTCTTGATGCCCACATCCCATCATCGACATAAATTGGATCATCATCTTCAAGGATTCTTGATTTGGTGCGATCACTAAAATGATCTCCATAGAAAATAGAGAGAGAATCTCTCCCCTTATGAGAGAATTCATTCCCTTATATACAAATATATTTATAATTATATATATAAATATATATAATTACAAGGAATGACATAGACCATGGATTAAAATACATGGTCCTAAAAATTTATTATAAAATAAATAGTACACAAATGAGGATAAAAGAGATTAACAAAGCTAATAGTGGCACTAAAAACACTATAAAAAATAAAAAGGCATTTATCATTTAGCTTCTTCTCACTCTGCCACCCCTTCCCCGAGAACCACTCGAGCTCTCAGGTTTCTTCCTCACTTCCATTGCTTAGACGATTGCCAAGTTTCATCCAAGTAAACCATACCTCATGATTCATCCTTATCCTCACGAGTCTTAGTGCCGCCAGTAAAGTCATTCATAAATATATTTAAATAATAAATATATTTATTATATTTACAATTATATATATTTATATATTAATATATATTTATATATTAATATATATTTAAATATATTTATATATTTATATATATTTATATATTTATATAAATATATATAAATATATATAATTATACATAAATATATTTATAATTATATACACATATTTTTAAATATATATTTGTATAATTATAATTATAAATAGTTAAATATATATTTAAATAATTATTAAATTATAATAAATATATTTAAATAATAAATATATTTATTATATTTATAATTATATATATTTATGTATTAAATATTTATATATAATTTTATAAATATATATAAATATATATAAATATATTTATAATTATATACATATATTTTTAAATATATTTATTTATAATTATAATTATGAATAATTAAATATATATTTAAATAATTATAAAATTACAATAAATATATTTAAATAATAAATATACTTATTTATAATTATATTTATAAATAAATATATGTAATTATTTAAATATTTTTTATAATTATATACAATTATTTTTTTAATTATATTTATTATATTATTAAAATTGAGTCTTTATTAGCATCTTTTTAGCATTGACAAAGATTGACTTTTATCAGTGTTAGAATTTAACACTGATAAAGATGCATTTTATAAGCGCTGATAAAGAGGTATCTTTATCAATGCTTTTTTGAAAGTGCTGATAAAATCTTTACCCAATATTTTAAATGGAACCCTAATAGAATCCTCCCACGAACCTTCAAGTTTTCACAGAACCGAAATGTTACCGTTGCTCTTCATCAAGCTTCTCATTGAATCAATCCTCTCAAGATCTAAGGTATCTGATTCCTATCCCACCATATCTGGTCATATGAAAAAAAAAAATTGAACACCAATTGGATTAGTTTCACGAACTGCACCTCATTTGTGATTTTTCTACTGGACTTACACTTCATATACATAGTTTGTATTATTTGTTAATCATTTGGTTATCCTCATTTGATTGATATATTTGTGCACAATAGGAACCTAATTTATTTATAGGAAATAATCCGTCTATATCTTTACTCTAATCTCCAAATCTTTATCCTTTTGAATTTAAGCTCCAAAAACTCATTGATAGGTTAGTAAATCCACACAACAAACTCCCATGTATCTCCCCAAGTTAAATCTTGAAAACCATCTCAAGGATAAAGATATTAAAATTAGAATATTTTTATAATTTTACCGTGACCATGGTATAGGATTGATCATTTTCTTGGGAATTTTATCTTTGTCTTCACACTGCCATGTCAAAAATATCCCCTTCTCCACAAAACATAGAAAAACCCTCGATCCAATACAATATTCCTCCATATGATTTGATCAAATCACTATGAGCATGACAATAGTCTTTTTTTCCTTCACGCCACACCATGTTCATAACATTTACACTTTACCTACGAGCCACGAGCACCCCTCATACACCGAAGCACTCATCATTTAATTCTTCATCAATCTTAGCCATGCATCTCACTAAAATGTATCACTATTTTATCACCCATTTCAGTGACTATTTCACTTTATCATCAATCTCTTCCAACACCAACATAACTAACAAAATCAATCCAACACAATGAGCATTGCGATGCTCAGCTCCTCCACTATTTTTGAACTCTAACCTGCTACACTAGCACTAATTTATCTTCTTGATATTATTCTTTAGTAAATTTGGTTTTGTTTCCAATTATTTAAATTTATAATTTTTCATTGACATCTATGTGAGGAATTGGGTTTAATTTTTTACTATATTATGAAAACATCATAATATTTATCATATGGGTTTGAAATTTTGAGAAATATGCATGTGTAAATTTCTATAAATTCATCATCAATTTTTAGTTGGTTTTGTTTCATTTTGTGTTTTTATGATTATAGATGAATTTATTTTATTAAAATTTTTTCTTCCAAAGGTGGAATCCTTGATCCTTTTTTTAAACTAAATTTACTTATAACTCATTCAGTTCAATTTGTTTTTAAATGATTATAAAATTTTGTTTCATAATTGAGGAGAAAAAAAATAAACTATATAGAAAAAGGATTGATGGATCATAAATTTTAAAAAATGTACCCCTTATTTTTCACTCACCAAACATTAAATAGCATATAGGAAAAAATTAAGAACTAACACATGTAATATCTAGAATGGTTATACATTCTATAAAAATAAATTCATTGGCACATTACTAAGTGAACCTAAAAAAAGATGAAATTAAGGCTAGGTTGGACATGATTGACATGAGAATACGGGAAGAGTTGGCACCAACAAAGGGTGAAAAATAGAATTTTCTTTCTCCAACTACTTACACTCTTTCCAGGTAGAAGATATATCATGTTTTAAACTTCTTGAATGATCTAAAGGTTTTATAGGGGTATTCATTGAATATCAAGAATATTGTGTCAATGACTGATTTAAAGCTAAAGGGTTTGAAATCACATAAATATCATGGTTTGATGCAAGATTTAATGCTTGTAGCTTTAAGTTTCATTTTTACCAAGAATTTACATCATACATTAACCAAGATCTGTTTCTTTTTCAAAGATATATGTAGAAAATTTATAGAACCTACAAAATTTACAACTACGAAAAAAGAAATTATCATCATATTATGTGAATTGGAAATGTTCTTCTTGCTGAAATTATTTGATATGATAGTTCACTTGGTAAGAGATATTTGACTATGTGGTCTTGTACATTATAAATGGATGCACCCCATTGAATATTATAAGAATATTTTGAAAGGGTATGTTAAAAATCAATGTCATCCATATGGTTGTATTGTGGTGAAATATATTAATAAGGAAGCTATTGAATTCTATACCAACTACCTATCCATTATGGAAATAATTGGTCTATCAAAACCTCATCACACTGGGCAGCTTGTGGATAAAGAAATTTCTAGAATAAATTTTCTCACAATTACTATTATAGATCTGGAGCAGTCCCACCTTTATGTTTTTCATAGTAGTTTAGAGGTTTCCCCATATTTTGAAACCCACAAAGAAATTATTAGGCATTTGAACCCATAAAGGATTGAAATATGAATATCAAATACACACAATCATCAATTTATAGGATGGTTTTTAGAGAATGTTTTTAAGGAGTCAGCTGAAAATCCAAATTCAATTTCAAAATGACTTCGATGGCTAGCCAGAGGACCAAGTGTGCATGAATTATCTTATAATAGTTATGTAATAGTAATACATTCTATAAAAATTAACATGATGAATTTAGTAACATACAAAATAGTGTAATTACACTTATGCCTGAAACGATTCATGTATCTGGTACCAAGGAAAAAAAATCTAATTTATACAAATATTTCATACTTTGGAATCATCAAACAAAATGAGTGTTGAATTATACAACATTCCAAGTGCCAATTTTTCAATGCAATTTGGTTCATAATAGGAGTGATGTTAAAATAGATGAATTGGAATTTGTAAAAGTAGATTTCATTAAGAAAGGGTATAAATATGAACCATTTATAACGGCATCACATGCAATATAAGTATTTTATGTTCTAGATCCTACAAACTGAAAGTAGTCAATTATTCTTTTATCGACCAAAACCATCGAAGGGTCAGATGAAAATTCAATAGAGGATGACCCTTTAATTGGGACATCATAATCATTTTTCAGTAGTTCCAATGTAGATAGAGCCTTTTATGTTAGAGGAGACCACAATAAAGGGATTTGGATACTCTATATAGGAGTTATGTTCCTTCAAACTTTAAAAAAAGAGATTTGAATAATCAGGTTATATATTTTTTGTAATATACATTACGTTACCTCATATTATTATATGTTCACTATCGTATTTTCATAATCTAAATTAAATGTTAAACCACTTCTATAGATAACAAATTCAGTATGTTATGATTCTCCCAATCCCAAGGAACAACATGTATCTATGATGGTGCTTCCAATGTAGAGGAAACAAAACTTATGCATATGCTGATGGTACCAATCCATAGGAACAACATATTTTAAATGTTGAACCTGAGGAAATAGTAGATGGTTAGCAATTGGTGTCCTATAAAAAACAGAAGCATCGTAGCATAACAATTTTAGAAAAAATTATTAAGGTGAGAAACAAAGCCATCAAATTTGAGGTTGGCTGAAATGCATATAGCCAAGATGTTAAACCCATCAAGGTTATGTTTAATAGTTTCATTGGGATTACCACTTAGAAACACATTCCAATTGATATATATTCATGGTCCAATGTTGTAGCCACTCTTAAGACACTGATTTTGGAAGAGATTAGGGTAAAATTATGATATACTTTCCTTATTTTATTAAAAAAATAATAAAGAAACATTGAATTACTCTTCATTATAACTTGTAGAGTGCATTTATAGTAGATGAATCCTGAATGAAATTTGTGTTAATTATTTCTATAAATTCTCACAAATCCTTTCAAATAATTATTACAAAGTTTCATCTCAAAGATACTGAAGGAAAAATAAACCCACACCCACAAAATAAACCCACACCCACTGAAGATGTTTGCAAACCTGATAAGCCAAGAAGAGAGGGATGCATTTATTTGTAATCATCAGGAGACATATTTTTAGGTAATTTATGATTGGTGATACATTATTTAACAATATATGTATTAATCACATTGATTAAAAATTATTAATATATGAAACAACAATCATGTACTGAAAATAAGCAATGGGAAACAAAACCAACATACACCTACCATAAAGTCATGATGGTTTATACTTCATTTGAAAAAAAATTGGTATGTATTTTAAATCTATTATAATAATTTTATGTGACATGAAATAAAAACATAATTATATTCCTATATTTATATGCAGATTAATGAATCCAAATCCAAATCCACTTTCATCCCACATCATGTGCTATGAAAGGAGGGACTTGTAAATAAATAAGGGATACTAATAGATGAAAACAGACAAAAAATGTAGTAATCATGTGTAAGTATTACATAACAATAATTTTTTATTTAAATTGTTATTACATTATCATGATGAATTATTTTACTATAAATTTTATCTGACTTAGACACAAGAATCATCATCATATCTACCTGATGAAAAACTACTATTAGTGCCCTTGAAGTGGTCAGAATAGTATGGTCGTGTCAGATATGCATGTTTTGGGGTGATACCATAAATATATTTTAAGAAAATAAATTAATTTAGGGATAAAGATAAAAAAATAGAAGAGTTTCATGCACAATTAGCTTTTATTGAAGAAAAATTTAATTAGCAGTCAGATTTTCTAGATAATGTTACGGGGATGAATCAAAGAGAAGAAAAAATATAAGAACTACTACCTAAATATCCCCCACCCCCACAAGCTTTGAGGTGATCCATTCTCCTCAAAGATCTGTCTTAGATGAGGTAATAAATATTCCCATAATTGTTTTTGTGAAACGTGAATCTGGAAAACACTGCTACCTTTCCTATAAAACTATTATACAGGGTAAAAATGATTGTGATTTATATCTATCAACACCTACACATCACCTTTTTGCTAGGGCTATCATGTTCAATATCCAAGAAGAAATTTTACACAATAGACAAATCCCAATAGGTCATGTGAGAGTTAGGATTAACATAGTTCAGGAGCTGAGTGTTGAGCACTGAGCTATCTATTCCACTCGATGATGTAGATATTCATATGGTCAATAAATCTATTAGAAAATTTTTAGCATGACTGTTAGATCTTTTAAAAAAACATGTCGATAAGGAGGTATTAATTTAAAATTTATTTTTCATGAATTTTTTTTAATAATTAATGAAAAAAGTTATGAATTGATGAATATTATTATAGATGGACAAAGAAAATGGGATGAAATGAAAGGTCGAATCAAAACTATCTAAAGGATAAACCAACTAATTGAAAATATATTCATAAAGTATCTTTACCCTACCTATTCAACTTTCACATTTAGTAACATTAATGGTTCATGAAGATACAAGGTTAAAAAGTGGTAGTAATGTCATAATTGATTTTGAAGAACAAATTTATGGACATGCCATTACAAAATACATTGCTATTGAGAATGTAAATGAAATACTAAACTATGAATGGCTAATATTATCAGTTGTAAATTTATACATGAGTTGTGTTTTCATGATTTTTTTTCATAATAGATGATCTACTTTTTTAGTTATGAGTAAATATAATTCATATTTATTCTAGGCGTATATATAAATACTATTTGAAGGGAAAACTCTATGAGTAGAAATATGGTCTCATTAGTCCTCACATCACTTCTATAGAAGAAACCTCATTAGAATCAAATCAAATTAGTGAAAAATAGCTGTAATGTTTGAAATAAAACTTATGAATGAAAGTATCTTCTTATTACCAATGATGTAGGGGTAAAACTCTAAAATTTAACCATATAAAACATATTTTCATTCCTTTACTTACTTATTAATTTTTGTTTTTTAGGAAGCATTGATTACTCATTGTAGTAAATTTGGATACTCCAAATATAAATTTTTTTGATCCACTTTACGAATACCCAAAAAACTAATGACACATGGTGAAAATTTTAAATTTTTAATACACTACATGGAATGTTTTAGAACTAAAATTAAAGTTATATATTTTATATTATGTTTTAATGAGAATTATTTTATGATAGAGTGGTGTTTAAATATTATCAAAATCATGGCATAATAATAGTCCATGAGCATAAGAGCCCGTCAACTTCTATAAGTGGATAAGTATTAGTGTGTATATAATAATATTTCAGTATCAAAAAATATATCAAAACAAATTACTTATTTTTTTCAATGTTTCTATAGTGTACAAATAAAACCAATAGAAATGGTTTTGGTTATTATGTTTGAAAATTTATAAAAGATATCATATACCATCAACAAACTAGTATCCCCAAAGAGGCATTTTTGAAGATAATTACAATTTCAGTTAAAATATTTATTAATCCTTTGTGTATTTATATTTTTCCAGTATGATAAGAATTGATAAAATTATTTTTATTTAAATGAGTAAATAGACTTGTTTATAAATGAATGGGAAACATACCCGATGTTATAATGTACACATATATCATGAATATGTGAATTCCTACTACTTATTTATTAGATTTTCTCATCATTTTATCTACTTTTTTAGTAAATTTCTTTATCATTTTAATTTGATACCCATTTTTTTGTTTTTTCATAGAGATCATGAAGAAATGAATTCATCAATAAGGTTGATTCCCTCATGTACAATGATCATTCACTCAATAAAGATGATGCACTCAGGATGATGCAATTTTATTTTTATTCTCCAATGCATTAAACATTCCGGGTAGAACACTACTGCATTTTAATTTCTTTAAAAGTTACAAGTATTAGAATCACTTTGGTCAAGAAAACCAATTACATCACTAATAAGTAATTTCATGATAATTATATCAACACACATATAAAAGTGGTCTCACCCACTTACAATGTATCCCAAGAAGTCAATAAGTAGTATTGACTTACGATATTCACGGAAGTCCCTCAATTTAGCCTAACAACCCCTAATTTTCTATAACAATATGCACTTTTCTAATGACATTTAATGAATATTATAATTTAATATTACATTCCACTTAATTAATCTTATGTATCATCTCAATTAAATGCATGATGTGATTTTTGTGACTTAAAGTGTCTTTTTATTTAAAATCGACATTAATTTTAGTAAAAAAGACAAGTGACATACTCAAAACCAAGAAAACACATTTAGATTATTTTAATAATTTAGTTCAATGATCCATAAGTCATTTGTTATGTGTAGGAATCATCTGAACCTCAATTCGATACACAATGTTCCCAGTATGACTCAAAGTGGCTGTTATCAGTATAAAATTGACATTTTAGTTGAAAACATGTGTCACTCAATGAATACTAATCAAAAATGATTGGGATATCTTGATAATTTAGGAAAATGATCCATAATTAATTTGTGACATGTAAGAATTAGTATCATGTCAAACTGACACAAAATGTGACCATTATGACTCAAAATGAGTGTTTTCTATTTCAAATGACATTTTAGTAAAAAAGTTAAGTGACATACTCAAAGCTAAGAAAAAAAATTTGGATTGTTTTGATACTTTAGAACAATAATACATAAGTCATTTTTGATGTTTATAAGTCAACCATACCTCAATCCAATACACAGTGTACCCGGTATGACTCAAATTGTGTGGTTTTATTTTAAAATCAACATTTTATTAATGTATTATTATTTCATATTTATGTTTAATTTATTTATTTATAGTATCAATTTCATAAGAATTCTTTTCTTATATAGGTGAATTATTTTTCTCAAGTTGGGGTGGTTTGTTTGAAGCTACTTATTCTCATGAAATATTAGACTTTGAGGCCGCAACTAAGACAATGGAAATAAGGAAATGGGTCAAGAATGTATACAAACATCACGAAAAGGTTATTTAATTAATTTTTTCAACATTTTATCTACTATTTTTAAGTTAATTTCATAATAATTTTTATTTATTTCTTATTTATTTTTTTCATAGATATTTTGGGAATTCATATTTTTCTTTCAACTATCTGTAACAAGCTATAAAATAGAGAACATGTTCCTTTTGGATGGAAGAGGAAACCCCATGCTTCCTAAAATGTGAAGTGTTTCAGGTAGCATGGGTTTTCCTCTTCCATCCAAATGGAACATGTTCTATATTTTATGGATATTTTTCAAATAGTTGAAAGCAAAAGACACATTACATACTCAATAGGACACACCTCAATCCGATACACAGTGTTCTCAGTATGACTTGAACTATATGTTTTTAGTTTATAATTTATATTTTATTTCAAAACACACATCACATAATCAAAAATGAGAAAACAAATTCAAATTGTTTTGATACTTTAGTAAAATGATCCATAAGTTATTTGTGATATATAATAATTAGTTTCACCTCAATCTGATACATGACGTGGCTAGTATGACTCCAAGTGTGTCTTTTTATTTAAATTTGACATTAATTTTAGTAAAAAGGACAAGTGACATACTCAAAACCAAGTAAAAACATTCAGATTGTTTTGATGATTTATAAAAATGATCAATAAGTCATTTGTGATGTATAGGAATAATATTCACCTAAATATGATACATGGTATACCTGGTATGACTCAAAGTGGTTGTTATCAGTTTAAAATTGACATTTTAGTTCAAAACATGTGTCAATCACTGAAAAAAAGAAAAAATGATTTTATTGTATTGATAATTTAGTAAAACTATTAATAAGTAATTTTGACATGTAGGAATCAGTCTCATGTTAAACTGACACATGATGTGACCAGTATGATTCAAAGTGCTCATTTCCATTTTAAAATGACATTTTAGTAAAAAAGACAATTGGAATACTTAAAACTAATAAAACATATCCATATTTTTTTAATACTTTATTGAAATGATCCATATGTCATTTTTGACATGTAGGAATCATCCTCACATTAATCCAATGCACGGTGTGATAGGTATGAATGCAAGTGTGACTTTTGATTTAAAATTAACATTTTAGTAAAAAAGAAAAGTGACATAATAAAAACTAAGAAACAAAAATTCATATTGTTTTTATAATTTATGAAAATTATACATAAGTAATTTTTGACATGTAGGAATTATCCGTACCTCAATCTGATACATAGTATTCTTGGTATGACTCAAAGTGTCCGTTATCAGTTTAAAATTGACATTTTAGATCAAAACATTTGCCACTCAATGAAAAACAAGAAAACACACTTAGATTTTCTTGATAATTTTGGAAAATTATTCATAATTAATTTGTGATGTGTAGAAATTATTCTCATATCAAAACGACACATGATATGATCAGTATGACTCAAACTACGTGTTTTCTATTTAAAATGAGATTTTAGTAAAAAACACAAGTGATATAATCAAAATTAAGAAAACACATTTGGTTTATTTTTGATACTTTATTAAAATAATCCATAAGTCATTTTTGATGTGTTGGAATCAACCACACCTCAATTCGATGCATGGTGTGACCAGTATGACTTCAAGTGCGTCTTTTTTTTAAAATTGATATTTTAGTAAAAAATACAAGTGACATACTCAAAACTAATAAAAAACATTAATTATTTTTGGTAATTTAAGAAAAAAAATCCACAATTAATTTTTATGTGTTGGAATTATCCACACCTCAATATTATATACGATGTTCCCGGAAAGACTCAAAGTTTCTGTTATCATTTTAAAATTGACATTTTAGTTCAAAATGAATGTCTCTCACTTAAAACAAAGAAAAAATGCTCCAATTATGTTTATAATTTAGGATAATTATTCATACAACATTTTTAATGTGTATTAATCATTCTCACATCAAACCAACACATGATGTGACCACTATGAATTAAAGTGTCCATTATCAATTTTAAATTAACATTTTAGTTCAAAATACATGTAATTAACTAAAAACTAACCATAAATTCTCTAATTTCATTTATGATTTAGGAAAATATTTAATAAGTCATTTTTTACATTTAGGAATAAGTATCACATCAAAACGACATACGATGTGACTAGTATGACACAAAGTGTGTGTTTTCAGTTTAAAATGACATTTTAGTACAAAACACAAGTGAAATACTCAAAATTGAGAAAAAACATTTTTATTATTTTGATACTCTATTAAAAAAATATACAAGTCATTGGTGACATGTAGGAATTATCCTCACCTCAATTCAATATATGGTGTGACTAGTATTACTCCAAGTGTGTCTTTTTATTTAAAACTGGCATTTTAATAAAAAAACAAGTGACATACTCAAAATAGATCCAAAACATTCAGATTATTTTTTTACTTTATGAAAATTATCCATAATTCATTTTTATGTGTATAAATCAGTCACACATCAATCCAATATAGAGTGTGCCTGGTATGAATCAAAGTGTCCATTATCAATTTAAAATTGTCATTTTAGTTCAAAACATGTGTCACTCACTGAAAACTAAGAAAACATACTCCAATTGTATTTATAATTTAGGAAAATTATTTATAAATAATTGTTTATGTGTGGGAATCATTCTTACATCAAATCAACACATTATGTGACCGGTATGACTCAAAGTGTGTGTTTTCAGTTTAAAATGACATTTTAATAAAAAAAAAAGTGACATACTCAAACCAAGAAAACACATTCAGATTATTTTGATACTTTAGGAAAGTGATATATAATTCATTTTTTATGTGTAATAACCAACCTCACCTTAATCCAACATACGGTGTGATCGGTATGAC
Source organism: Viscum album (assembly GCA_963277665.1). NCBI lineage: Eukaryota > Viridiplantae > Streptophyta > Magnoliopsida > Santalales > Viscaceae > Viscum > Viscum album. The sequence goes on along the minus strand of OY728147.1, from coordinate 930,429,236 downwards.
TCCAAATGTATCTTTTTATTTAAAATTGGAATTTTAGTAAAAAAGAAAATTGAAATACTAAAAAATGATCAAAACCATTTGGATTATTCTTATACTTTAAGATAATAATCCATTATTCATTTTTTAGGTGTAGAAATTAGCTACAGCTCAATTCGATACACAGTGTGCCCGATACAACTCAAAGTGTCCGTTATCAGTCTAAAATTAACATTTTAGTTCAAAATGTGTATCACTCACTGAAAATCGAGAAAATGAGCTTGGAGTTTCTTGATACATTATAACAAATATTCATAATTCATTTTTGATGTGTATGAATTGGTCACATGTAAAACTGACACACAATGTGACCAATATTACTCAAAGTGTGTGTTTTTAATTTAAAATGACATTTTAGTAAAAAAGACAAGTGACATACTCAAAACCGAGCAAACATATTCATATTATTTTTATTCTTTAGGAAATTTATCTTTAAGTCATTTGTGACATGTTGGAATCAACATCACTTCAAGCCAATGCACAGTTTGACTCGTATGACTCTAAGTGTGTCCTTTCATTTAAAACCAATATTTTATTCATGTATTGTTTCATATTATGTATAATTTATTTCTTTATGGTATTACTAATATAAAAATTGTTTTCTTATACATGTGTATTTATTTTCTTGAGTTGGGGTGGTTTGTTTAGTAACTAATACCATGATCGTTTTTTTTGATATGGGTCGTGTGCCAAAGACAGTAAAGCATTGATGTTTTTGAATTTTTGTGACAGTACTTGCTGATGAAATTGTACAAAACATTGTTTTAAATGTATATAATATGGGGTTTTTATGTATTTGTTATGTAATTTTTATTTCAACTTAATTATGAATTTTCCATATATTTTTTGTTGCTACATTGTGCTATAATTCAAATAGCACACTGCTATAGTTTGGCCTTTATTAGCACTATTTCTAGCACTGATAAAGGTACCCCTTTATTAGTGTTAATGGAAGCACTGATAAAGGGTTCCATTTACCATCACTAAGGACAAAAATACTTTTTTAGCACTATTAAATCCCATTTTTTTACTGTTAAATGGCTGATCTATGGTAGTGATATTTTCTCAAGTCAATGGAAAGTTGACCATGAAACTCAGAGGTCTGTGAAACTTATTGACTAGAAAAGACCTATATAAAGAGGTGTGGTGGCCCAAATTTGAATATTTAACTAAGTGTATGAATATTGAATGTTTCTAGACTAATATTCTGAGCTCCAAGAGTAGATAGGAAGTGAGTGATAGTTTTTTAATTACTTGTATCTTTTGTAGTGAATTATTTTTTCAGTGTTCCCTTGTAGATGTAAGACTTTATCCGAACCATGATAATCTTGTTTGTACTTTTTTTTATTTTTTGTGAAGAAAGATCAGGGAATTTTGTGTGGTGATTATGTTGGTTCCACTCCTACTAATTCTAGTGCACATAAATTGGGAGGTTGTAGTTACTAGACAAAATCTTTCTTTGATAACATCGTGAAGCTTTTCCACTACACAGGATGAAGTGATCGGATGTATGTCTCCACCTAGTGAACTTTGTCTTGCCAGGTCTATCTATTGGATCAAATATATGGAGATTTTGCTTCACTGAGGTGGTTTCTTTCCCCTCTTTCCCAACAAGTGATATCAAAGGTTGATCAGTTAGTTCTACTTTACTCACATCATTAATGTGAATTTCCCCCCTTAGCTTAAAATTTGTTTGATTTTAGTTGGTTTACTATTATTAGAATAATAAATTCATATGAAGGAAAAGTTTGTATCAATAAGTTCTATGGAACAAAATTTTCCTTTTTTAGAATTCAGTTAGAAGTTCTTTTGGTACAAAAAGATCTTGAACATCCTTTGTCCAGTAAACATCCTAAAACAACAAACGAATCAGAATGGGAGTAGTTGGAAAAGAAGTTTTTAACCTTAATCATGATGTATCTTACTTTAAATCCTATATTCAATATTATATATAAGAAAACTATTACAAGGGTTATGAAATAATTTCCTAAAATTTATGAGAAGATAACAACTCTTAACAAAGTTTTCATGATGTGAAGATTGTTTAACTTAAGGTTATAGGATGGAAGGCCCACTGTCGATCATGTGAATGAATTCAATATGATCCAAGAGAATCTTGAACTTGTAAAGGCAACATTCATAGATGATGTTTGTGCTTTTCTCCTTCTTTACTCACTTATAGAGAGCTAGGATTCCATTGTGACAACAATGAGAAACTATAGTGGGAAGAAAAATCTCATGCTTGATGATATTTAAAACTTGATATTGAATGAGGAGTTAAGGTGAAATGAAGTTTAGACCTCATCCATATTTCATCTCAATACCACTGGATGGGGATGATCACTTCATTGGATAGATCATCAGAAGAATAAATCTTCATAGGATAAGTCCCATAGAAGAGGTTGAAGAAAACTAACAGGTTCAAGTCCTACATGTTGGATTTGTGGGAAAAGGGGACATATCAAGAAAGATTAGGAATTAGACAAAGGATTCCACTTCCAAATAGATAAACTTAGCTAGTACAACAGACATAGAGTCTAAGTTGATACTGATCATGATCATCCTAGAAGAGTCATGGGTTATTGACTCAGGGGAATCATTTCATTCAACTAGTTAGTTATTAGAAAAGGTGATGTGAACATTCAATTGAAAAGTAGAAGTGTCTTGAAATTGAGAGATGTTAGAAATATTCTAGGTATTTGGAAGAACCTCATATCAGTGGGACAAATTAATGATGCAAGTTTTTTAATTACCCCTTTTAATGGAGTTTTTAAGATCAAAATAGGTTCCATGGTGATTGTTCATGGATTAAATAATGACAACATGTACCTTACCATACAGAGTGATAAAGTTGAAACTATCAGAACTACTTCATCAGATGGTCCGATAGTATGGTACTGTAGATTTGGTCACCTTCGTGAGAAGAATTTTAAATTTATAGCAGTGAAGAAAACACTCAAACTCGATCACACATACCTTGTAATATGTGAGAGTTATATGTTATGAAAAAAAGAGAGTTTCCTTCAACTTGGAAGGAAGAAATACAAGGAATTGTAAGTTAGAATTTGTTAATTCCTATGTGTGGGGACCATCACCTATTCACTCATATAGAGTATCACTTTACTTTGTGACCTTAATTTATGATTCTACTTTAAAGGTATAGGTTTGATTCCATAAGAATAAATTTGATGTGTTTTAGGTATTTATTCAGTGGAAAGTTTTGGACAAGGAAGAGTGTGGAAGAAAGTTTAAATGCATCCAAATAGACAATAGTGGGGAATATCCTAGAAAAAACTTCCATAACTTCTTTAAGAAGTGCATTGGGAATGAGAAGATTGTTCTAGGGAATATATAAAAAAATGGAATAGATAAGGGAATGAATCAAACTCTATCAGAGAAAGATTAGAGTATGAGACTTCACTCAGGAATGCCTAAGGGAATTTGGGAAGAGGCTTTGAACATAATGACTTATATGGTGAATATAAGCTTGGCTTCAGCCATGGGATAGATAATTCTTGAGGAACTTTTTCCTGGAAAGATACCATATATCAATCATCACAAGATCATTATAATCATTACATATGTTCATATTGATGCTAAATATAGAGATAAGTTGGAGGAGAAATACGAAGTTTGTTTTCTTGTCAGATATGATGATGATAACTTTGGTGATTGCTTATGGGATGATGAAAAGAAACAAGTAATTCAAATACAAGATGTTGTTTTCAGTGAATAACTTCTATAGAAAGATCAGAACCTGGTTGACAGGGAATTTGATGATAGTTCATCCATTAATGTTCAAGGTTGTTGGAATCACCTGTTTTGATAATCCCAAATCATGCTTAAACATAGATTATGATGTATTAAAACCCTTGCATTAATCTTATTATTCTATGCTTAAACATATTTTATTCTAAACAGTTCATATTCTTACTCTCATAACTTTACTGTAACAGCTTACAGTAGTATTTACATAAGTTTGGTATTGTTAGCTACCAGTCAGAGTTTTCTTCTCAAAGTCACAGTTACAGTTAACTGTCACCTTAAGTTACTATTGCAATAAGTTCACAGTTACAAGGTTACAGTCGAAGACTAATACAAGCTTACAGTTACGAGTCTACTGCTATCTATTGTCAAAGCTCACAGACGAAGGTCACAGTTACAAGACTTCTGCTCAAAGTTTTCTCTGTTCAAGTTCACAGTCTAACAAGTCTACAGTTGGAACAAGTTCATAGTCGAACAAGCCTACAGTCATAAGTCTACAGTCAAGGTTACAGTTAGACAGCTTCTGTCGACTAAGTCTACTGATGATCAAAGTCTACAGTTGACAAAGGTTACAGTTCTACAAATTTGATATTACAAGTCTACAGTTAGAGAGGCTACAGTTACATGGAGTAAAAGCTACCATTGCAAGCCTACAGACAGCAAGCCCTTTGTTGAAGTCAGCAGTCAGAAGGAAGTCCACAGTTGGAAGTCCACAGTTGGAAGACCACAGTTGAAGTCAACAGTGACATACATTCTCGACTCACTGTTTTAATTTCTTTATTTCCTACATTTAATCTATCTAACGGTCATATCATACATTTTGATGATTTTTCAAATATCTGATAAAGGTTGTCGGATGTCAGGAACCCGTACCTCGTACCTGCTGAAAAGAAATCTTTTCTGTCCCCTGTCGGGAGATAAATACGAGAAGACTACGCTGCCCAAAAAGAATGCGAACCAGAGAAGTGCGTGGTGGACGAAATATACCAGAAACACAAGAAGATAAAAACGAGTTCCATCAAGAACACAGAGAAGCATATAGACAATCAAGTATACTCGAGAAGTGTTCTGTGTATACAAGAAGAACCTTGAAGAACTTCATCGACTACATTCTCACTACCTGTGAACCTGGAGCATACGACACTCTGTTTCTCAAACAGAAACGAGAAGAGGACTCAAACTCTCTTCTGATCGAATACAAGAGCTACACTGAGATCACCAGAACCACTTCTAAACTCTACATCTCTTGTTCTGTGATTTATTCTACATTTTGAGCAGTGTGTGTTATCTGCTGTATTAAACACACACACTGACTCCTGTACTTTCACTGGAGGATCTGTAAATCCTCAGCAAATCTTTTTGCACCCCATTTCCCACTGTGGATAGTGGTAGAGGTCTTGTGACCTGGACAGCTTGCTGCTGTTGTTTGTTTTCCCACGAAGAACTGTGGTAGAGGTCTTGTGACCTGGACAGTGTGTTCACTGTTGTTAACCCCGATCCAGGGTGTGGATCATTCTTATATAAACTTTTGAGAGGACTAAGTCTCAGCTTGAGACTGAACCTCTTGGTTAACTCTCTGTGTTTATAGTTATACTCTATATCCATACTATACATATTTATTTCATATTCCGCTGCTATTACTTTGAAATATAATCTATCTTCAAAGCTACTTTGATAATTAAATTCGCAAGTGTTTATATTTGTTATAAATCAGTAAGTTAGTTTCAAAAGTTAATTTAATCATAAGATTACGTTAACTGAGAATTAATCAATCTCTGAGAAACTAATTGAACCTTTATAATCTATATAAATTCACTACAGTTTAATTTGTTTTTGAAATTGGGGGATTTTAATAGAAATTGTTTTTAACAGAAATTTTAATTGGAACTCAATTCACCCCCCCTCTTGAGTGTCCACTCCGACCAACAAAGGTGCTTAGAAAAAAGATACCAGAAAGTCTTTCAATTCATAAAGTTTAGAGGAAACATCAGAGGTTAAAACTCTATTATTCAAGGTACCAGATATAGGTAGATAAAAAAACCATTGATAGATGGTGAAAGTTTAGAAAGAAAAGTACCAAATAGAGAATGAATGAACTGACCTTTACCAGACAGAAGAATACTGGATAGCGATGTTCAGATAAATGAACCTGAGGTTGTATTTAGGAGATCCACTCATATCAATAAACATATTCATAGGTTTGAGTTTGATATGAATTTATTACTTATAAAGGATACATGGTAACTAGATAGTTTGGAAGAAATAACTACTCTTAGAGATTCAAAATAGTGGGACTCATCCATGGAAGAAGAAATGAGTTTTTTAAATATCAAAAACACTTTGGAGTTGGATAATCTACTAGAAGGAAAGAGATATATGAAAAAATGGGTATTTAATTTGAAATTGTAATCTTATGGAAGTAAGAGATACAACACAAGTTTGATGGTTAAATCTTTTTTAGTAAAATGAAGGAATAAACTTTTTTGAAATTTTCTCACGAGTGGTGAAACACCCAACCATTCAGATAGTACTTATCATTGTTGAGTCTGATGATCTATAGTTAGAATAGATGGATGTAAATAAAACATTTATTTATAATTAATTAAAGTAAGAAATTTAGATAGTTAAACATAAGTTTTATGAAGTTCTTCATAATGAGTATTTGGTTTTTAAGTTGAAATTAAGACTTTACAGCTTGTAGAAAGCTCCATGATAGTGGAATATTACGTTTGAAACATTCATATTTGAATAATGTTTCAGTTGATATGAGTCTAATCCCTATTATTACAAAAAACAATGGGTATATGGAATATATCTCATACCATTGATATATGTGGATGATATATTTATTGATGGTTTTTAGTTCCAATAGATTTAAAAACTTAATATGAATATTTCAAGAAGGTTTGAGATGAAGAATCTTGTAAAAGATATGAAGATCATTGGGATAAGAATTGAGAGGGATAAGAAAGCGGATTCATTTGTTTTATCCTATAATGAATACATTAGGAAAGTCATCAAAAGATCCATAACGACTACTTGTAAAATTTTCTAAACTCCCCTTACCAGTCACTTCAAACCTAGTAAAACTCAAGCATAATCAATGGGTAGAGAAGTTCATGACATTGAGATATTGTCTTATTCTTTGGATGTAGGAAGTTTTAAATACACAATAGTTTGTACTTGACTATATATTTCTTTTTAAGTTGGAGTTGTTATCCATTTCATATAAAATCCTAGAAGGAAACACTAAGAAGTTGTGAAATGGGTCTTACAATACTTTAAAGGGTAAAATGATACAACTTTATGTTTTGACAATGATGATTAGTTGAAAGGTTTTGTTGATGAAAATTTTATTGGAGACATGTACTCGTAGAAAACTACTAAAGGTTTTATTTTACTTTTGGTGGGATAATAGTTAGTTGGATACCTAGGATGTAACCAATGGTTGATTTATCCACATATAATTTGAGTACATTTCTACTACTGAAGTAGGGAAAGAGCTGATATGGTTGATACACTTGATGAAAGAACTCAAAAAGGGATCAAATAGAGTAATTTTTTTCTATTATAGTTAGAGTGACACTCATCTTACTTGAAACCTAGTGTTTCATGAAAGAACTAAAAACATTGACCAGAAGTATCACTTTATATGAAGTCTAATGGTGGATAAAGTTTTGAATCTTTAGAAGGTTTCTAGGAAGAAAAATCCCACAGATATTTTTACAAATGTGATAGTCTAAGAATGTATAAGGAAATATTGAGACTTAGTGGGACTCGACTGATCAGAAAGAGCATAGGGAAATATATGCATCAAACAAAGGAAGATCTCAAGTGAATGAAATAAGAATAATGATTGAATATTGAAGGAATTTATAAGTGGGATATTATTGGGTTTGTGGATATTTTTTAGGTTCATCAGATAAAGTTTTCTGAAAGGAGACCATCAAATATACTAGAAGGATGTTTTTAGATTTGATTTTTTAGAGAATTTTGGGAAGAAGGTTTGTCATTGGATAGAACTTCCATCAGATAGTGTGCATCAGACAGAGTTGAGTGGACACAGATTCATTGGATTTAGGAGTTCTGCGGTGAGGATTTAATGATCAAATAGAGATCATTAGATGAATCTCTCATAATTGATGATCACTAGTAGTGGAAAATCATAACATGGGTTGTTTCTTGATGACTGAATTTTGGAAATTTCAAAAAACAATATAATAGTATATTGGTAGTTACTCAAGTAAATGGAAGGTTGAATGCGAAACTTGGAGGTTGGTTCAACTTGTTGATCAGAAATAGAACTCTATAAAGAGGTGTGGAAACCCATCTTTGAAGATATAATAGAGTGTATGAACAGTGGAAATTTTAGACTTAATTTTGTACAAACTGAGAGTAGAGAGGAAGTAAGTTAGTATTTTTTAATTTCTTGTATCTTCCTAAGTGAAATATGTTTGTTGTGTTCTCTCATGAATGTAGGTCTTTTTCTGAACCAGTTAATCTTATTTTTCCATTTGTTTTTGTTACTTTTGAGTGAAGTGAAATCATGGAGTTTTTTGGTGATTATATTGGTTCATATCCCACTAGTTACATTCAACATAACTTGGGTGGATATAGTTATAAAAAAAACTCTCTATTTGATAACATTGTGAAGATTTTCCACTGCATAGGCTGGAGTAATCAGACGGACATCACCATCTGGTAAATGTTGTCTCATTAGGTCTATCCATTAGATCGAATAGGCATAGATTGTGTTGCTTTGTTGACATAGTTTCTTTCCCATAATTCCCAACAATAAAAAATTATATATTTGTAGTAATAGAGTGGTTAATAACATTGAATTAATAATGAGTAATGATATTCAATTGAGATTAAGTGATTTTAGTTTAAATTAATTAATTAATTACAGTTAGTATAAATCAGTAATAGTTAATATGATATTAAAATATTTATTAACATTATGTAATTATAAATAGGGAAAATTAAAAAATAAATTAGTAATTAAGAATAAGAAACTAGAATTAGAATTAACAAATCATAATTAAAGTGTAATTACATTTAAGAAATGTTAATTAGAGTTAATTAATTATAATTAAATATATTTGGTAATAAAATATTATTAATTAACATAAACTATTAGTATTAATTTACATTAATGATGTATAATTAACATTGTGTAACTATAATTAAAACAAGTTAATCATAATTAAGAGTAATTGGTAAAACAAGTTAGTATTAATCATAATTAATAATCAAATAATAAAATCAACTATTTTTTTAATAATAGTTTCTTAGGGTTTATTCGGTGTGATAACTATGGGTAAGGGGGTGTCAGTTTAACCCTATCTTATGTTCATATGGGTGATTTAACCTGAATAAGGTGGGTGGTATGTATAGTATTTACTCAACTAGACCCACACCCAGTAATATCTTTAGAGGATGTTAGTTACAAGACTAAATTTTTTAAGAAAATTTAAAGTAATTAACCATTATTTTTGGTAAATGGTTATAAAAAATGAAGCTTAATATATATTTCATGGGGGATAAAGTTAATTTATTAAAAACTTTCAAAGAAAGAACAAATAACCATGAAAAATCATTCAAAGAGAGACCCGATACTAGACTCACCCCCCAATAGCCAACAAAGACAAACATTGAAACAAAAGACATCATGGAAGCCCATAAAAAACATAAAAATGGAATCCATGAAGCAAAAGAATAAAATAAAGAAAAAGGAAAGTCCCAAAAACAAGTATCCATAACACAAGGGACCCAAAACACCACTACAATAGAATAGAGGAGCCATATCTACCTATGAATTACAAGTTGCACTGCACCAAAATACTGTAACAAAAAAAAATCCATTATCAGGATATTAACACTTGAAGTCTATAAACCATGGAAGGAGAATTAAAATAACTCCAAGGGATACACCAACTAGGAGTATACATCACTAGTTCCAAAAAATGACCAGAGTTACATCAACACCAACACAAAAAAAATCAATGATTCCCTGAGATCAATCTCTATCATCAGAAAAAATAATCCCACCTTACTCCATTTGAAATTGAAATACCTACAATAAACCAAACATGAAATGCCAACCAAAATTTTAAAAAAATAAAGGAAAGCTAAGATATTTAGTCCAAGTTATATGATAATGTGTATCTTTAAGCTTAATTATTCCTATAATATTCATTCTTAGAGATAAATACACCAAATTAAGAATATTGTTAACATCAAAGGGATCATTTCAAGAGAAAACAAAACAATAAATTTTCTAAATTTCTGGATCTGATAGGCTTCCCAACCAATTATACTTCTTTAAAAATGATTAAATGTTCATGAATATCCCAAGTGATTCACAAAAAAATTAATAAAACCATTACATCCCCATGAAGGAGTTGAAGTATGCATGATATTATTGAGTTTAAGAATAACATGGTATGTAACACAAAATTAAAAAATAGATGATCTCTAGTTTCAGGAACCAAATTACAGAATTAGCATAAAATGTAATCAATAATAGTAAACTTGTAACATTTCACACGTGTAAGAAATCGATCTTGAGAAAACAACCAAAAATTATGTTGGAATTAGTGTCCTATAACCAACTGGTTCATACTTTAGATTACCTATTATATTTAAATAAGTGAATATTAAATATATATTATTAGATATTGACCATCATTCTACATGAATTTAATATGATAATGTTTTAAGGAATCTTTCACATCCTAATAGGTCATATCAGTGCACCGCTATGACGAGAACCTTGAGATTCTATGACGATATCCCTTAAATATTTATTATACAGACAAAATAATGAACTATAATAGAGAATATAGTTTGTCAACTATTAGGTGCAAGTTCTCATAAAATGATTAGGCTTAATCTCACGAATTTTACACTTGGTGATCTCAAAGATGAGTGATAATGAGGACATACCCACCAATAGGAATTATGTTTGTTTGTGCATCATTAGATATTCCTATCCATGAAAGTGTGTAATGGTCCTTGGAGTTTAAGATTATTATTAATATAAAATGTGACTTGTGTACTTATAAGTATTTATGAAACCCATCATCCATTATGTTCATGCTATATAGGATATATTGGGTACGTCATGATTTGCATGTTATTAATGAATAAGCTGAATAAGGATTTGTACCTTCCATTTATGAAAGTTAATATCTCTACCCTTTGATTGGAATGAAACTATTGAAATAAATTCCATGGACATGGTGATTTAGACATGTTCATTCTGGATAATCAAAGAAATATATATCAATAATTAAGGTTGATTACACAAATATGCAATATGTTTAATCAGATATCACAATAAAAGGATTATATTACAAAGTTCATGATCATATGTGGTTGTTAGTATTATGACATAAAATTATTCCTCTTGGGTTCCTTGACCCATTTCTAGATAGTAATCTTGGACTTTAGGAAAGCCCACCTAATCCCAATGAAGAATAATCCTAGAGAGTCAAACACTAAGTGTTTATATTGATCTTAATTATATTCTATTTGAATTTAATTATTAGAATAAATATTATTGTCAAGTATGAGGAATGGTTTTATTCTGGATTTATTGATTGTATAAATTAAATAAATATTTACCCACAAGGTAATTATTTAATTACACATGTATATATAATATTTATTTATTTATTGAATGAATAAATATTTATTTGGGTATTCGATAAATGAAGAGGAAGACGAGCGAACCATGATGTGGTCCAATGATAAATATTTTTTTTTCAAGGTGGTAAAATAATATTCATCATCATGTCAATAAGAACAGGGCATGAGAAAATAGTAACAAAATTATTACTATATGGTATGAGGCTATTTAAGCATTTAATATATTATCAATGGGCCTATGTGAAATTAGATAATATTCAACCCTAACCCATAACTCAATAAGTATACTACCTTGTATATTGTTCTAGGGTTGATCGAATTAAAAAATCCTTGTTCATCAAAAAATCCAGAGATCTCTCTCTCAAGACCAAAGAATTCTCTAAAGTTTCTTCTCTCAAGTATGAGATATTCTCTTCCCTCCTCCATCTTCTCAAGAACAAAAGTGCAAGGAATATTATTCAATCCGAAAGGAACCACCATGTTAATCAATGTGAACACCAATAATGATCGATCCACCATATTAACACTGAATAATCTATCATCATTGTTTGGAGATTATAGGAGCACATGTGGATCACTGCTAGAGGGATTCTATAGTTGGAACCTCCAAGTGAAAAAATGGTAGATTGAAAGGGTTTCAAAATATCAATATATTCATCAAATAATGATCTCAAGACTGAGCTATTATTTATCTATATCTATTTAAATTGATTATAAATTTAACACAAAAGATCATCTTGGTTCAAACATGTCTTTCAAGTTTCATTGCAATTTTTTTGCTGGTCATGGATCCCATATCATGTACATCATAGAATATCCATTGAATCCAAAAATTATTGAGTCATGTCCATCCTTGATAAGATATTCCATTACACCTGAAGCCTTCAATTTGTATCAGAGCGTTCATGTTAAATTTATAATTATTAATTTGATTGATGATCATTATACACTTAAAAGTTAAATTTCATTTTAATTTTTAATTATTTCTTAATCCACTATTGGGATCTCTTCCTCATCCTCTTCATGTATAGCTCACTTAACCCATATCAGTTAATAATTAATGAATAATTCATTTAAAGAACCCATTCATAAGTACCAAGAAATATGGATGAATAACATAGGGTTACACAACGTGTACTCCTTTTTCACACACCACGTACCCTTTTCCATTGCACCAAGTCACCCATGTGGACTCTAGGTCATCATGTAATGAATACATAGAACATGTAATGTGTAGACTAGATAGAGTGGCACAATATTTTTATATACTATAAGATATATAAATTTCCTATATAATGTTGTGTAGTCTATGTGTTTTCAAGGTAGAAAATATGGGGTTAAAACACATTGTGTAATTAATGCACCATGTGTATTTAATACACAATGTGTATAGGATGGAAGCTGTGAAACTTTAAGTACATGACATGTATCTATTATAAATGATATGTACCTCATAAATGTCCATATAAATTACACATTGTGTCCTTAAGCATGTACTCTGGACATCCGATAAATCAAAGTACATGCTGTGTGGCCAACCTACACATGCTGTGTACTTTACCTTGTTTACATAGAAATATTAAATTTAATTAATTAATCCATTAAACCTCACCAACCTGAGTATTGCGAGTCATTAAATTTACAATACACATTGGTTGTTAGGTATTATATTATATTGAATGCTTAATTATTTCCATATAATATTCAAAACTACAAGTCATGTATGGTCATTGCATACTTAAGACTTAGCATGCATTAATTCACATAGACAATGTTATTTTCATGTGTTCTATGTGTAATTAATTTTTCAGTACACACCATGAAACTATGACACATTCCATGTATGTAATATGTCATGTCAGTGCATTATATACAACAAGTACTATAATAAGTAATTTAGACATGCAATCATCGAGTTTCTTTCAATAATAAAGTTGTGTAATATTTTTATTAAATTTTAAATATAATAAAATTATTTATTTTATTTAAAATCATATAGGATGAGAATCAATGAGATGATTGGATGAAATAAGATAAAATGAATTAATTTATTAATGAAATAATTAATTGGATCAATTCATGCGTGTTTATCTTATCGAATAACTAATTAAAATGAATTCTAGTTAGTTGTTTTAAATGAATAATCGTTGCTTTTGTATGACCCATCATGATATTTGAACAAAAATTTTTATGTGATGGTTTAATTTAATTTAATTTTATTTCATAAGTTTTTCATTATTTATTATTAAATTAAATATAATTTCCTGCATGTCACCCGTCCCTCCTTTATTATGTAGGACCCATGTTCCCAAGGTTTTTTATGTAATTCCCCTTAACTAATCCTTGTTTTCTATCAATTATGTGTGAGTTTTAAAAAATATGTAATAAAAGGAGTATCTGAAGGTGCATAGAGTTAGTTCAAGGCATAGTCAAGGTAGAGGTGGTTCAAGATAGAACTGAGGCAAAACCAACCCGACATACATAAGTGTACAAGTGAAATGATTAAACTCATGACAAGACCAACACAAGGAGTTTTCTCCTAGGATCATAGGTTGATTTATTATCTACTTAATAAATCAACCATTAAATAAAGCTTCTAATCATGTTATTTATTTATCTATTTTATTTCTTACTTATGCATGATTTATTTTATGGATGCAAGACCTCAATCATATAAATAAACATACTAATATGTAAAGATAGAATCAAAATAAATATATTGTGTTTAAATATTTAATAATATCACGATTAATCCCTAAAGTAAAATCCTTTTAATATTAATAATAAATGTAAAGGATAAAACAAGAATTTTTTTTGCATAATAAATAAAATATCTTAACTTAATATTTATTCAGACTAAGCCTTCCATTACTTTATTAGGAATGAAACCATTTAATTAAGTGTTTTTATAACCCTTTTTCATACACTTACTATTATCTGGGAGTTCTTATGAAAGTTTTGGGTTGACTAAACCATTTTACATTAAGAAAAGTAGCCCTTGATAGACTTGATGCATCTTGGAGGAAAGTGTTAAGGAAAAACGAGTGAGGGTTTCTAGATTGGGGGGTCCATTCAATTGATTAGGGAGATGCAAGCCCATATTTGGAAAAGACATGACTACCTAAATACCTTCAAGGAATTGACCAATACCTTTCTTGGGTTATGATAAGGTGTATATGGATCCTTTCCATTAGAATTTCTAAGTTACTAAACATTCCAAGTCCAATGGTGAGGGTCATTGAGACTTGATAAAATAGTGGGAGACATATAATTAAATTTATTTTGTATCACTTTTGTTAATCAGATAAAGTACTAATAATTTGATCTAAATTATTATAAAATCAAATGGAAATTTCAATAATGAAGACTCTACCCTGGATAAAGATAATATTCTTAATGGCATAATCTTCCAGGAATGTTACAGGCACTTGCGCATTGTACTATGCTATGAACGAATGTTTTACATGCTAGAATCCCCAATTCCTACTAATCCCTCCCATTAGGTGATAAAATAAGAGTTACTTATCTATGATAAAACCTTGGATAATGTACAAGATGTCTAGTGTTTCATGATATCTTACATGTCTAGTAAAATATAAAAATCACATGACACCATGAATGCATATGTAATTCTCATTCATCTTCATGATTATTATTAGGAGAGATAAATACAATAATAATTTGAGATCTCTAAGGCACTCTTAATGTGAAACATTAGATAAGGTGAACCATCTAGACCTCATGTAGTCAAAATTATTAGCTACATCGAGCGTTTGGAATTTATAGGGTTTAAACTACCTAATGAATTGTGAACTAATATCATTCTCAACTAACTTACTTAGATCTTATATAACTTTATTTTTAATTTAAACATGAATAATATATATAATTCACTCCCAAATATCCTCACATTAATGATCCAGGTTGATAAGGAACTAAATCCTAAAAATTATTCTATCCTTATTGTGAATAAGATTAAAGGAAAAGAAAAAAACACCAAGAGTAAGTCAAAGTATAAGGGTTATATGCACTGACCTTCAAAGAAGAGGAAGATCAAAGGGGAAGTAATGAAGTAATATTATATCAATTTCTAATATGCGAAGAAGGCCCACAAGAAGAAAAACTACACAGTGGGAAGGAATCAAGGTGATACTTTAGGTATGTTTGTTATCAAGTGAAACCTTTCAATTTATATGAATTTGGTATTAGATACTGCTTGTGGTTTTCACATTTGTATAAAAATTATAGATCCTAGTATATTTTAAAAGGTTTTGTGGGTTGATTTGGATTTATGGGTTGAAAATGAAGTTAATTTGGAAGCACTAGACATTGGTGAATAAAACCTCACATTGTTTATAGGAATGATCATGGTTCTTTATGATTGTTTCTATGTGTTGAGAATTACCAAAAATGTTATTTATATATCTAAATTAGATATGGAAGGTCTTATTTTCATGTTTAGAAATTAAATCTACTTCTTTTATAAATAAATAATGTGTTATTATAAGGACCATTTTCATAATGGTATTTATGTATTAGATTATGAGAATCAATTGTTTGAAATAAATAATGAATCTGGATTGCATGACTCATACCATAGCTAGCTATGGAATCACCACTTAGGTCATGTAAACAATAAATGATTTACTTAGTTACATAAATATGATTATTTAGATTAATTTGAACTAAAGCAACTTTATATTTGTCAAGCATGTTTATAAGGTAAAATGGCCAAAGCTCTATTTAGTGGAAAAAGTGAAAGGGCCACAATGATTCTATAGTCAGTTCATATTGACGTGTGTGGACCATTCCCAATTGAATCAATGTGTGTGTACTCATAGTTCATAACTTTTACTAATGATTTTAGTAGGTATGTATATATCTACTTAATGAGGTATAAGTAAGAATCCTTTGATAAATTCAAAGAATTCAAGAATAAGTGTAAGGGATCTGATCCTATTAGCCATTTCCATTATTATTTTTGGGTGTTTGAGGCACCCAGAGGAGGTTAAAAGGTGTTTTAGAAGGAAAGCCAATAATTTATGCTAAAACCTAGTTAAACATATCATTTTTCATATGGAAATTATTGTCGCACCATAGGGTTGGATGCTGTGGTGTAGTGAGGCTGGATGTGGTGTAAGGAGGATCAGATGATGAATTTAGAACCACTACCATTTTTTTCATGGATATAACATGGAGGTAAGATATGACATATATGGGATGGGTTTTTATTTCTTGGAGTAGGGATACGACATAAGTTGAATGGATTCTGTACCATGGAGGTCTCTATTCCAGCATAGTGCTTTGAGGAGGTTCTTCTAATTTAGGGGTAGCTACACTATTACTATTAGACCATAGTGTAGTACCATTGCTTGGAAAATAAGTTTCGTGTCATGGTTGTTTTTGATGCACCATAGCGCCTCCCTAGGTATATAGTATTTTCAACATGTTTCTCAGACACACCTTTAACCGGGTAGGTTGTGATGTGGTCCCTCATGCAGCACCGCAGTATGTCCCATGTTAGCCCATCCTACATCATGGTGCAAGGGTATACACTATAGTGTAGTATTTTTTTGGGTGTTTATAAATATCTGAACTCCTCATCAAACCCAAAATTCTCCCAAGTTTCTCTTTTGATCTATATGCACCTGAGAGAGTTTTTCAAAGGCTTTGAAGCCCCTTTTAACCAAGATTAATCCCATAATTAATATGTTTGATCCATTGTGATCCGAGGTGAGTTATTTATCCTCTATTGTTATTTATTATCAATTCTATCCAATATCATACAATTTCTAATTTCCATGTTATGAAGGTTGATCTCCATCATTATAATAAATCTTCTATAGTTGTTTTTCAGTGCGTTCATGACATGACGTTATTGGGAGATCATAATTCCTTTTGGGAGAGGTGATTAGAGATCCATGTTGAAATTCCGTTACCATTTAAATTAAATTTAAATCTTTTAGGTAGGGTATTAAATTATTTTCCTATTAATTTACATGAAATCATAAAGTTACCATGCATTAGATTTTTGGGTGATGGTGAAATTAACCTAATAAAGATCAAACTATTTAATGAAATAATGGTTTATGATTAGCGATCACATATTGATGTTTCCACCATGATAATGATTTTCCTATTGATTTAATAGATTGTGTTTTATCTATATTATATTGTTTGTAATGTTTATTATGATTTCTTTATCATGTTTTCATTCTTGGGTTTATCATGTTAAAGTGATGAAATTGGTTAAAGAATGTAAATATGATAATTTTTTGGTTGGTTAAAGAACTTAAAAAGGAATGTTTAATGAAAAAGTTTCTCTTGTAATTTTATGTTAATAAAATTAATGATTAATTCATGTTTAAATTAAATATTTCATTCCATGCATTAATGGAATTGGATAAATAACTTGAATCTGGTAACTCTTATTGATAATAATAATGGAAGGAATGTTAATGTGTTTTTCTTCAATAAATTTTAATGAAACTAAAATCTATACTTGATGAGTATGTTTAATAGTTTAATAGATTGATATATACGATGCATTAGGTTACCCATAGTCATAAACTTTAATAATTGAATCAATTAATTCAATATCTAATAAAATTGGTTATTTGATAAAGATAATTGTTTGTGGATGTGAGTGCCTATTTTCTTATGAATGCTGAATGTATTGTGTTTGAGACCGACTGATACCATTTTCATATAATGGATTAATGTATTATTTTAGGGAAAAGTTCTCATATTTACCTTTTTGGTTGTTTTCTTCCTTTTGTGTACTCCAGATATAAGCATGGGATGGGTGATGAGATATGGGTGGGGAGGCCTGAGGTTGTAGAAGCAGTTGATGCTTGTGATAGAGAGATGCATGGTGATTTTCATGGTGGCATTGGGGATGACACAAAGATGATAGAATGGGTTAAATCATGGATTAACTATTTATTTACTAAAATCCAAGATATTTGATTGATAATGAATCTATTTAAAGGATGAATGGTGGGTTTATTATTTATCTATATTACTTTCCCCACCACTTGATGTGGCTATATGTGTTTTGTTATGCATCTCTTGATGGTAGATTAAGATGTTTTCTATAATTAATGGAATTATGAAATGGTAAAATAATAGTAAATTTTTTAACCCATGAGGTTGGTTCTAGCTGGAATAATGAAAATACGTTAATCTTTAGAAACTATGGACTTGGTTGGATTATGCTTAGAGGGCATGAAATTCACCTTAGTGGCTAATTAAATGTTTAATTTAGAGCAACATTAACTAATTAATAATGAATTAATTAATGTAAAGTGAAATTTTAAAATCAAATAAGTAATTTAATGAAATCCTTTTTTGCTTGTGATATTATAGGATATTTAGTCCCTAAATATGGCAACAGGATATCCGAGTGATGATATATATAGTTGATCTTATGACTAGGTTAATTCCCATAGTGTGGTTGTGAGATATATTATATCCTGTATGTTTTATGATTTCATACACTACCCCACCAATATTAGTTAGGGAGACTAGCACCTAGAAAACTTTGGGAGGGTGTTTTCCCTAACATCTAGGTTGGTGAGGGATGGATGGATGACTACCCCCTCTAACCTTTCTCTATTATCTTGGTATAATTATGTGTTGGTATGCACAGTGGTTAGTTCCTATGTATATGTGTGTAGAGGTATGTAATGGCTTGTGGTTATTTTGCACACATGTATCTCTAGATATAACATCTAAAGGATTATTCAAGGTATGAAATGTATGGGATATAATGGCACAAGGTACATACTCAGCTTATGGATTTTTATGGCTTGAGGTTTAATAACCAATGTATGATACATGAAATATGAGGTATGGTGGATCTCGAAAATTATTCATTTACTATATAGAGATGTGGATGAGTTGATGTGATGCATGAGGTACATGTTATGATACTTATCCCAGGTGTTTTCAGGATTTTACCTTTTAGAGAGAGATGGATTAAAACATGAGATATTAGGGAAGAGTGGAAAACCAATAGGGAAGTATAAGGGGGGTACCCTTGTTTTTTAATTACTATAATATATGATCTATTTTATGTGTTAATTAGTGATAGATAGTCATAGTGAGGCTGAGAACTTAGTATCCCCTGTTTAGGTGATGAGTTAACTTCAATTTTTGTTCATTGATCTTTAGTATACTTTATTTAACCTTTTCATGAGATGATTTAGGGAGGATCCTACTAAGTATACCAATTATTATCACTCTACATATATATAAATTGTTTTTAGGTCAATAAGAAAGGTTAGAGATTAGGCTGGATGATACTAGTTCGTGGATTTTCTAGAGCTATTGAAGTTTTGTGGTCATTATCAAGTTTAACTTTTGGGTACTTATAGTTTCTATTTCTAGTTGTTTTAGTCTTATATGATATTACATGTCTGTACTTGTGATTTCTTTTATCTATCCAAGTAGGAGTTGATTGGTGATATTTTCTTGTCTCTCTTTCCTCACTTTTTTATAGGGTAATGGCTCCCATATATAAGTATATTATTCCCTCAGTGTTAGTCACCAACTAGTGGCCTAATGGATGTAGAATTTGGGAAATCACTATCCCCCTTATCTAATTTTTATATTAAGAGGGATACTCTTTGAGGGGAGGGGTTCATGAAATAGTGGTATCAAAATTTCAATTTGATGGATAAGATATTGTTTGGAGTTAGACACTTGAGAGGACTTCACGGGTTGATAGGGAAGTAGTGTCATCTAAGTTTTGTAAGTTATATAAATAAGGGAGACTAGCTAAGACATAGGTATTTAGGCCCCCCTATTATTAGATTCATGAACCTCTAAGTTTATCGAGCCTACTAAATGAAGTGATACTAGTTGTGGGGTAGAGACATAGGAAAGGATCATGAACCATTCTTCTTTGCACCTATTTTTGAAATGGGAAGGCCTTGGGATTAGGTTAAACCATAAATAAATAAAAAAATTAATCAATCAATCAATTAATTAATTTTAAATATTCCATAATCTAGGTTTAGGAGTCTCTAAGTATTTTTTTGTTTTTCTAGTATGGTTCCAGGCCAGTGTACTCATTCTATTCACATAGAGAATGTTTAATAGAATGTGCTAGTAGATAACCATAGAGTATAGGTCAAAAACAAAAAAAAAATTATAGGGGGGAAACTATAGGAGTTTCAATACTAGAGTTTGAAAAAGTATGAGGGCTTTATTTCAGACTCATTTGTAAAAGACTGATTGGAGGAGTTTGAGATAACTTTCAGTTCGATTTGTGCTTAGAAGGAGAACTAAGTTTCATTGGATGCGATGATGCTATATAGATTATCATGGTAGTGGTGTATCTTGTTCCTATAGCATTTTAAGGAGTTAGTGGTCGCATAAAATAAGTTCAAGGACCAGTTCTGATCAAAGTTTCTCTCTTTAACTAAAAAGGTATCTAACCACCAAGAGTTTCATACCCTTTGATAGGGGAGTTAGAATGTGCAGGATTTTGGAATCCATTTCAATACCCTTCTTTGATATGCTTCATACCTATTACTATATAAGGAGTCCAAAGTGGTACATTTAAAGGAGACTTTTTATCCAGAGATCTAGTTATAGGTCACCCCATTTATGTTGTTGACACATCTTGATGTGTTGTAAAGAGAAGAGGTTGTTGAGAGGATGTTTTCTATAACTAGGTCATAATGAGAGGGTATTCTCTAGGATTCCTCATGTATTATAGGGTTCCTAGTTTCTTGTATAGAAGATATTTCGAATAACCAGGGCTAGGTCCCATCCCTTATCATCTCGTTTCTCCGGGGGTGGTATCTGTTAGGAATATACCAAGGGATCAAGTGCTTATTTTTCAGGTAGAGTACAAGGTGATTAGTGGAAAGAATTACTGACCTTTATAAATAGTCAATGTGTGGAAGGTGTACCATTTTAGGTTCCTCCATTGGGGCAGTTTCATCAGACGTAGCTACAGTAGGATGCTCCAGCTTGGAGCCCCAAGTTATTACTCATCCTCAAAGAGTAGAGCATGATAATAGAGGTGGTCATCATCAGGGTCATAGAGGGAATGGAGTAGGCTATATTCATATTCATGCTTTATATTTTCTAGTGCTGGGTGGAACAAACATCGTTCATGATACCCTTTGATTATTTTCTACTTGGGTTCATGCCTTGTTTGATTCAAGAGCTACACACTCCTTCATATCACCTGACCTATCCCATGATTTGGGACTTGAGGTGGAGATATTTATAATTCCCTTGGCATTGAATATTCTAGTTGTAGGTCGATCTTATATATATGAGTTATTTAGAGACTATGAGCTGGTGTTGGGGTAATACATCTCTTGGGTAGAATTCATATGTTTATGAGTATAGGAACATGACATTATCTTTGGTATGGACTGGTTGTATTTGTTTTAGGCTATTGTGGATTTCTTTAGGAGGAAGATTATGTTATATGATACTGACATAGAGTCTATCATGTACATTAGTGATAGAGACCAATGGGTGGGTTAGAGGTATGTTATATCTTGGTCTTTCTTATTGGCCAAGATGATGCTGAGTTCATCATAATTTTATCCATTAATTATTCCCAGGGTTATAGAAGAGTATCTTTATGTTTTTTCTAAATAGGTTGTGGTGTTACCCTCTTGATGGAAGATTGAGTTTAGGATATAGGTACAACTAGGTGTTTCATCGATCTCAATGTATCTGTATAGTATGGTTCCTTTAGAGTTGTGAGAGTTGTGAGTACAACTCAATGATCGATTATAGTGAGGTTTTGTTTGGTTGAGTGTGTCAACATGGGGTGCACCAGTCTTGTTTGTGAAGAGGGCCATTTATATTTTGTGTCTTTGTAAATATTATCATATCTTGAACCAGGTGATAGTGAATAGCCAATACCAACTTCTGAATATTGATGATTTATTTAATCAGTTGAAAGGATCTAGTTGGTTCTTGAAGATTGATCTATGGTCAGGATATCATCATATGTATATGTTCTAAAAACCGCTTTCCAATTTCATCATGAGCATTAAAAGTTTTTTTGTGATTCCATTCATTGTGAAAAATTCTATAGCTATGTTCATGGGATTAATGAACACAATATTTAGAGAGTTCATGGATTGGTTCAGGTAGTTTTTATCAATAAAATCTTTGTGTAATCCACATATGATGAGGAGAATAATGATCATCCACATTCCATTTTAGGAGTTCATCATTTTTAAAAAATGTTCAAGAAGTTTTCAAAGTTTTAGTTATGGGATTTTTAATTTCATTTCTTAGGGAATTCCATGTCCCATCAAGGAGTAGCTATGGATCTTTCAAAGATAGAGCCAGTTGTTTCTTGGGAAGCCCCCAATAATGTTGTATAGGTGTGTAGTTTATTTTATATTTCAATCCATTACAATATGTTCATAATCAATTTCTATTGGGTTGAAATTCCTTTTTCAACCTTGACTACAAAGGATTAAATATTCTTATAGATTAACCAATATTAGGTAGATTTTGAGTACCTAAAGAAGAAGTTATTCAACACTCTAGTACCTTATTTTTTAGGATAGGGAGTTCGGTTTGAGGTTTTCTATAATAATTCATGTCTTCGGTTGGGATATGTTCTGATTCATCATAGATAGTTTATTTCCTATTGGTCTTAATAGTTACAACCCCATGAGTGTGATTATTATAGCCATTATCTCGATTTAATGAAAGTTTTTTCTTTGAAGTTATGGTGAAATTTATTCATTAGTGAGTGTTTTGTGGTTTTTATCAATCATAAGATCCTGAGGTATGTCTTCTCCTAGTGTGAATTGAATATGAGGAAGAAGCGGTGGATAAAATTCTTGTAGGATTATGACTTTGATATTTTATAAACACCAGGGAAGGGAAATGTTGTGGTTGATGTGTTAAAAATAAAGTCATGTAGTGATTTTGTATGTGAATCTAGAGATTCTTAGAGAGTGATAGAAGATATCTCAGTAATGCATCTTGATATGAGAGTGGTTGGTGGTAGAGTTTTTATTTTCCATATAACAGTGCAATCATATTTGGTGCAGTAGGTGGAGGAGTCATAGCTAGGGGATTTTGAGTTAGAGGTATGGAGAGACCGAGTTGTCTTTATCAATGCCCCAAGTGTTTGGTCTAAGGATAAAAAACATCAGGTGTTGTTCCTGGGAGGCTTTTAATTCCATTCGTGATTCATGAGATGGTTCTCCATGGGTTCCATAGCTTAACCTTGGCAGTACATCTAAGCATGAAAAATATGTATCAAGCTCTAAGAAGACTATTTTGGAGGCCTAGGTTGAGGTGTGTATTTTTATAGTTTGTTTCTTTATGTTTTATTTTCTAGAAGGTGAAGGACGAGCACCTTGTTTCTAGTGATTTGATCCACCCATTAGATATTCCTTATTGGATGTTAAAAGACATATCGATGTAATTTATTACCGGTTTACCTTAATATCATGGAAGATTTGATTATATAGGAGTGATAGATATATTTTTCGATGAAATCAACCCACTTTATAGCTATTAAGGAGTCAAGCTCAATGGAGGTTTTATCGAACCAGTATCTAGAGGAGGCAGTGAAATTCAATGAGGTCACAAGGATGATCATCTATGACCATGATACTCACTTTACCTCCAGGATGTGGGGAGGCCTCTAGTATTCTTTTAGATATCATTTATTCCTTATAACTTATTTTCATCCACATATAGACAATCATATAGAGTAGAAAATCCAAACTCTTAAATACATTTTGCATTCTTGTATCCCGGATTTTATAGTTTCATGGATGGGGAACCTGACTTTGGTAGATTTTTCTTAAACCAATATTTTTCACTACACTATTAGTATTTAACCATTTAAATCTTTGTATGGATGACCTTACTATTCTATGTTGTGCTGAATTGGGGTCAAATATTCAGTAATTCTTGGTACAGAACTAATGTTGAACATGAAAAAGATTGTTCAGGAAATTTTAGAAAGGATGATAGCAGTGTAGGATCATCAAAAGTCCTATACTAATCATAGAACGAGACCTATAGAGTTTTATGTTAGAGACTATGTGTTCTTAAAGGTAGTTCATCATCTTGTATAGTTAATGTTTGGTCATGAAAGTAATATTTATACTTAGTTTGTTAGGCCTTTTGAGGCGTTGACTCATGTTAGAGCTCTGGAGTATCAGATAACACTTCCCCAACATAAGAGCCAGATAAATTATGTCTTTCATGTGTTGTAGCTCCAACATTACCTTCATGATGACTCTCATGTCATTGACTGGGGGTGAGATCAATGCTGATGACGATACGACCTTTGAAGAGAAGCCTATGGAGATCTAGGACTGATAGAAGAAGGTATTTCATAGGCATTCCATTCCCTTTATTTGTGCTTTATAGTGACATGGTGGAATGGTGGGGAGTACCTGAGAACATGAGTCACATATAAATTCTTAATAACCCAAGTTGTTGGTTGTTTAGATCTTAACTTTCCATGATGATCATTTTGTGGTTGTTGACCTTTTTTGGTTTAGAAGACAGTTTCATCTTCTTGAATTTTTTATGTGTAACCTTTCTTTTTTTTGAGAGGTAACTCCCCTGGAGAGTATTTAGGGTCTGGTGGTTGTCATTTCATGGTTTTTCATGTCACAAACCCCCCAAAGAGTACCCCTCATAGTACAACAATGAGAGAGGGAGGATGGTGACCACCCAAGTCCCATCACCAATAGGCCCTGAGTTGGTGAAAAGCACTAAGGGTATAATTAAAAAATAAAAAGGAGATATTACTCTCTAAGAGAAATACATAGAAGCAAGATAGAAGATAAATACACCAGTCAACACATGCTCAAATATATAAGGAAAACTAAAGTTCATACATTCAATTCCATACAATACAAAAACAATTGAAAGGTTACTACAAGTACCAAAAAGGTAAACTTGGCAATGACCAAGAAACCCAAAAACTCCTACATAACCACGAGCTTGTAAAATATAGCCCAATATCTAACATAATCCTTCTTAACTGAAAACAATTTATATATATGCAGGGTGATAATAACAGTAAACTCAGTAAGATCCTCCCTAGAGCCTCTCATATAAAATATAAAGAAAGAATACTAAAGCCCAATGTACAACAAGTGAAACTAACTCATCACCTAAACAGGTATACTAAGTTCCCAGCATCACCATGAATATCTCTCACCAAGTAAAACATATAAGAGATATCATATATTATAATAATAAATCAATAGGGGTATCCTGTTACTACTTCCCCATTGATTTTCCAATCTTCCCTAATGTAACATGGCTTGAGCCATCTCTCTAAAAAATAAGCCATCCCATAGACACCTGGGCTAAGTATTATAACATGAACCCTGTGCATCACATCATCACAACATCCCATATCACATCTTCATATAGTAACCAAATAGTTTCCATGATCCACCACAAACTATATGACATATATCATACATCGAGTATTATATCTCAAACCATCACAATCCATACACTGAGTAAAATACCTCAATCCATCACAATCAATACATGTTATACCCAAAATAACCATTTGGATACTATATCTCGAGATACATGTGTGTGAAATAATCACAAGTTATTATATCCCTCTATAAACATATATGGGAAACCTAACTATCGTAAATATCAACACATAATACTATAAAGAGAAGAGAGTGGGACTAGAGGGAGAAGTCAACCATCCATCCTCCCACTGAGATATTGAGGAAAACACCCTCCCAGATTTCATTGGGTTCTAGTCACCATAAACAAAATGGGTGGGGTAGCCTATGAAATAAAAAAATATACATGATAGCTCACAACCACACTATGGGTATAACCTAGTCCTAAGCTCAACTGTAGATATTATCGTTCAGACACTCGACTACCACTACTAGAGACTAGACATCCTATAAGCAAGAAAACTTTTAAATAGCCATATTAAATTACCTCCTTTTCATATAATAATTAACTTTACATTAATTAATTTATTATACATCAATTAAACATCAAAATTATTTCAAATATGTTTCATTAACTAATAAAGTGAAGTCCATTCCCTCCAAGCATAATCCAAACCACAAACACAGTTTCTCAAGATCAACTCATTGCATTCCAACAACACCAATCCCATGGGTCAAGTAATTCATTAAACATTATCAACCTTTACATAATTCTAGTTACTCTTGAAAAGAATCATAATATACCATCAAATATATGAAATCAAGCACATCTAGATACTTCAAGAAGTGGGGATAGGAATATAGATAAAACAAGAAACCCGACCATTAACCATTTAACATATTCATTCACAATAAGCATCCTAACTTTCATCCCAACAATGGACAAGCCCAACTTCAACCCATTACATTATCTCTGGTGCCACCCCCAACAACCACATACATATCACCATGCATCTCTCTATAACAGGCATCAACTACTACCACAACCTCATGTATCCCCACCCATATCTCATTAGCCATACCAAACATATCCATCCCATGATCATATCACATCACATAGAAAGGCTCACATATAGATAAAAATGAAGGAAAAAAAATAAAAAATCATAGTTAATAGGGTAATATAGGTCCTAAAATAAGGCATTTATCCTTTACATGAAAACATGCTCTCACAGCCCCAAAATAAGGAATCTGGCCTTTATAAGCAACCAACACTATCTTACCCTAGAATTTGTAATTATTAAGAAACCTATTTTTATTCCATCTTAAATTAATTGATTAATTATTCATAGGTTCCAACTATAGGAAACCTAAGGAATTAGCTATAACAAGATATCAAAATTATGTAAACATGATCTTAGCATAAAACCACTTTCATTAAATTTTAATAAGAACAATTCTCAATTAACATGAATTTCTTATTATTTTTATCATTTACAATTACTATAGATTTGTGTTCTTAAAAAAATTACATCATCACATGGAATAACATATTCAATTAAAATTTCATACTTGAATCAAATTGGTTAATATCAAATTATACGAAACTATAGATTACTAAACATACCTCATTAATTATTAAGACATTTAATTAATTATTTCTATATTTAAATCCCTTATCCAATTCCATCAATTTCAAAATTCTAAACCAAGCATAAACAAACAAGTTGGAAAGAATCTCATATATATAACATTATCTATAAAATCAAGAGGCAAACCGTTATCATGGTATAACACAATAATAAATGATCACTAATCATAACCATTTCATTATTTAATCTAGTTTAATATTTATCATGATAATTCAGCTGATATATAAAGGGATAAAATATGATAACATTATGATTTAACTTAAATAAATAGAAGAAGTAATGAATCCCCTACATTAAACTTCCAACGTTATTGAAATGGAAACAAAATACAAATACGGATCTCTGATCACCTCTCCCAAGAAGAAACAAAGATCTCCTAAAGACATAATGATATGAATACACACATAAAAATAATAAAAACTCTACCATAATGATGGATATAAAACACTAAATCATGGAGAGAAGAATGGGAGAGAAATGAGATCAAACAGAGAGAAACCACTAGAAAAATTATGTAGAACTCACCTTGGATTATCATAGATTTATATATATGATTTGGGGATAAATACCTATTGAAAGGGGCCTTAAAGCCTTTGAAAAAGTACCTCATGGAACCTCAGGTCTAAGCAGGAGTAGTGTAAGAAAACTGGGTTCGAATGGGATCAAGGTATTTATAGAAAAACTTGATTTTTAAGGATCACGGTGCAACCCTTCGGACCACACCGCAAAATTGGATGACATAGGGGATTCTATGGAGTAACATGAGAGACAAAGTTGAAGATTACCTAGTTGAAATATATGTCTGAGTTCCACAGGTAGATCCTATAAAAGTGGATCTAGGGATATGACGTAGCCCTAAGAACTATGCCACATCCACTCTATCTTTGGTAGAACACCCTCAAACTAAAACATCGTAGAATCCTAGCTCCATATCGTAGTGCTCAATATTGAAGAAGGGACTACGAAAAAACTTAACTCTCTAGATTATCCACCACTAAATAGGAATTACCCTTGATTTCATTCCCAAGATCCCTTATTCCATAGCCCGATCCACCATGCCACATCCACCCACACTACGACGCATGAAATCCCTCTACACTGTAGCCAAGCTGTTTTTGGTAGTGGCTTCCCATTTCCCCCCATTTACCCTCCAAACACATTGCAACCTCATTTAGATGCCTCTAACACCCAAAAATCACAAAGGTAAGGGGTACCGAGATTCAATAATTTACATCAGATACCTTTAAAACCATTCTCATCCTTAAGAATCCAAAACCAAACCCAAAGAGGTAAAAAGGGGAAAAAGGTTGTCCAAAAAATAATCCCATGAGATAACTCTCAAGAATATCACCATCAAATGATATCAACAAACTCAATCAGAGGAAATAACAAAAAAACCTCAAAACTGTAATAAAAATATCCTAATACACTTTCTTATGGAAGATACCTCTCAAACAAGAGTAAGTCCACAATAGGAAACAAAATAAAATCATCTCATAAACCAGAAAAGGTTCAAAAACCATAACCATCATTATAATAAGAGAATAGATAAAAATCATTCATATTAGGGTAATGCACATGTATTTTCAACTCACATTCCTAGGTACCCTCCTCAACACCGCCGTGTCAGCACATGACATGAACCAAGGGAATAACATGCCTACGCAACACCTTCTCCCAGAGGTCCTAGATCTTCACAGGCTACTCCTCAAAGGTCACATCATCATAAAAATTGATCTTGACCAAGTAAATTATGTGAGAATATTCATGAAGGTAGAAAAAGAGATAAAAAATGTGAAATACATCATGTATTTGTCTCATTTTCATGGGAAGTGTTATATGATACACTATGACTCTAATGCAACCCAACACCTCAATAGGCTCAAAAAACTGGAGAGAAAGCTTACTCCCACATCCAAAAAATTGTCACCCATGATGAAGTGTCACCTTTAGGAACACATAATCTCCAAAATAGAACTCTAGAGGTCTCCTAATATGACCATCATAGGATTTCCAATGATCACAGGCTGCTTTAATTCTCTCTCGTATCACCTGCACCATCTCTATCATATTATATACCAGTTTTGGCTTAAGAATTGCGGACTTTACAACCTAGTCTAGCCCAATGGAGAACAACAAGGTCAATTTTACAAATCTTCAAATGATTCCATACCAAAAATGGAGTGAAAGTTATTATTGTAATCAAACTCGACCAATGGTAGGTGCCTCATTCACGAAACTCCAAAATATAGGACTCAAGAGCACAACATGTCTTCAAGAGTATGGATAATCCGTTCTATCTGACCGTCCATCTACGAATGAAAATCAATGCTAAGGAAAAAATAAGAGCCAAAAGCATGTTGGATACCTATGCACAACTTAGAGGTAAAATGAGGATCATGATCAGACATGGTCATCCTCAGGACTCTGTGGAGTTTCACCACCCCCTCTAGACACTTCCTAGACAAAGCCTCCACTAAGATTGACTCCCCGATCACTAAAAAGTGAGATTATTTCATTAAATAGTGCACTATCACCCATATAACATCATATAATTCCTTTTATCAAGGTAAAATAGTAACAAAATACATTATTATGTCCTCCCACATCTATTGAGGAACATCTAATGGTTGGAGTAACCCACTGAGAACACGGTGCTCAAACTTCACCTTCCAACAGACCAAACATTGAGAAACAAATTCTATAACTGCATGCTTCAACCTAGGACACCAAAACTGGCCTCTTAGAGCTCGATACATATTTTTCACATCAGGATGTACTACAAAGGGTGATCTACAAAGCTCTTGAAGAACCATCTTATGTATCAACAAAGGAATGAAAATCTTCCCTTGGAACAACACTCAGTGTTGTCCATCCATAGACCAACCATTAGGGGCATCACTAAAGACAACTTAGTCTCTCCAGACCCCTACCTCAGAATCCCCCAACTAGAATTACTCCACTTGCTTCACCAAAGATGAATGCACCTTCATCTGAAAAAGAAAACCTCTTCCATCAACCTCTCTCATATAAAGACACATCACCAAGAGATATTCCATCATCTTCTAAAAATATCTAGATTTATGCATGGCATCACTAGGTGACTTCTTGCTCAACGCATCAGCTACAAAATTACACTTTCCTGGTGTGTATAAAATATCAAAGTAATAATCCTGCAAGAATTCCATCCACCACCATTATTGCAAGTTCAAGTCATGCTGAGAGAAGACATAAATTATGCTCCTATGATCAATAAAAACAATAAAACACTCACCGATGAGGTAATTTCACTTCAAATTCAAAGAAACAATATGCGAAAAGTTTTCTTTTGTGATGGGCTTGTCACCCATCATAAATAGTCGTTAAAAAATATTTTTTCTGACTAGAATTTATTCTCGTTGCAAATACCTTTAGCGCAAACTCTGTGCCAAAACTGGAGAAAGGTATTTGCGATGGGAATATAGCCCCGTCACAAATATGTTTCGTCATTTTTTTCATTTGTGATGGGACCCATTGTAAATACTATTTTTTACCGACAACATAATTAATAACGAATGATACTATTTGTAAAGGATCCCATCGCAAATACTACTATTTGCGATGGGAAACCCATTGCAAATTATCCAACCTATATATACCACCACCCAATTTTTTTCATTCTCTTCTCTTCTAAACTCCTCTTTCCTGTTATTATCTCATACATTTCTACTTAAACTTTTAGAATTTAAAATTTCACAAGGAAACAAATCTCAGGCTTTGCATCGGTTAGAAGATCCAGTTTTAAGGTATTTATTTAATTTTTTTTTAATTTTTAATTAATTTAATTTATTTTATATTAGTAATAATTATTATTAATTAGCAGTAATTTGATTTCATTAGAATTACTTAGTTTTATTTTGTAGTAATTAGTTTTAAGAAATTGTAATTATTTTTAATTTAAAGTATTTAGTTGTAATTGTTAATATTTTTTTAATCAGAAGTATTTAGTTCTAAATAGTAGTAGTTAGTAATAATTAGTAATATTTAGTAAAAATTAGTAAAAATTAGTAATAATTTGTAAACATTAGTGTTAATTAGTAATAATTAGTGGTAATTAGTAATAATTAGTGGCAATTAATGCTAATTAGTAATAATTAGTGGTAATTAGTAATAATTAGTAGCAATTAGTAATAATTAGTGGTAATAAGTAATAATTAGTGGTAATTAGTAATAATTTGTGGTAATTAGTAATAATTAGTGGTAATTACTAATAATTAGTGGTAATTAGTAAAAAATAGTAATATTTATTGGTGATTAGTAATAATTAGTAAAAATTAATAAAAATTAGTAATAACGAGTAAAAATTAGTAATAATGATTAAAAATTAGTAATAATCAGTGGTAATAAGTAATAATTAGTGAAAATTAGTAATAATTAGTGGTAATTAATTATAATTAGTGGTAATTAGTAATAGTTAGTGGTAATGAGTAATAATTATTGAAAATTAGTTACAATTAGTGATAATTAGTAGTAATTAGTAATAATTATTAATAATTAGTAATAATTAGGGGTAATTAGTAATAATTAGATATAATTAGTATTAATTAGTAATAACTAGTAATAATTAATAATAAATAGTAATAATTAGTAATAAATACTAATAATTAGTAATAAATAGTGCTAATTAGTGCCCCCAGGGGTATAGCCTAGTGGTTATTCCTTTGAGGGGTCTTGTGAAAGGTCTTGAGTTTGAGCCTCCTCGAGTACTTATAGGTGTTATAGATTTTATTTATTTCTTTGTATCCCACTCTATCATGAGCCCCTCCATCTAAAGATTCCCATCTTGAGCTAGTAATGAATAAAGAGAGATAACGACCCCCAAGTCCCGCCTCCAGTATGCCCCAGGGTGGCGACCAATACTAAGGGTATACAAATCTTATAAAATGGGAGGCATTTCCATTTTTAGAAAAAAAAGATCAGGATATAAGATGTATTAACCTCAAAAAAACTCCAATACATATATAAAAGAAAGCTAAAACCATCCCACATGCATGTTTAAAATAAAACGTCTATAAATGCAATAAAACTTCAAAGTAAATACCCAATGTAAAACTAAGTAGTGAAATAATAGTTGCCCAAAATTCCAAGCTAGTAAGGTCCAGTATGGTCCACATAATCCTCCTAGAAACCTAGAAGCAGTTTTATATACATAGGATGAGCATACAAGTATACTTAGTAGGAAAACCAAATTCTCTTGTGTACAAGTGAGAGAAGCATACTAGTTCTCTCATGAGAAAACAACAGAACCAACAATACATAATAAGGTATACTAACCATCCCCACATCACTAAGGCATGATCACCAAGTAACTCAAGTTAAGTATAGTAATATAGTAATAAAATCTATGATTTGGGTACCCTACACCACTTCCCACTAGTTTAGCTTCTCTTGCCTAATGGAAAACATCCTCGCACTCCCACCTCTTCCAAAAGAACCACATCACAAACCTCCCACACACACCTGGGCCCCAAAAGCAACATCTCATCCCATCATCTGAGCCATGAGCCACATCACATATTTCCCACAAACACCTGGGCCAAAAAACACATCACATACTTCCTGTATACACCTAGACCACAAACCTCAATGCATCCCGCCCATAGACACTTGAGCCTCAAACCACATCACATATTGCCTATAAAAAAATGGTACTCAAACCACACCTCATCCTTACCATAGAAACCTAGGCCATAAACTACACCTCATCCTGAAGACATCTGGGAAGTAAGACACATCTCATCATGAAGACACTTGGGAAAGAAAAACTCACCTGCACACACTTGGGCCTCACCACCACACCCTGCCCAAAGAATCTTGGGCTATCACTGCATGGAAGGACCAGGGAAGAGTGGGTGGCCATCCATCCATCCTCCCATCAGGATGTTTGGGAAATACACCCTCTCCCATGATAATGGGTGTGTTTGAAACATAGTTCTCAACTAGGGTGGGGGTGAAAATAGAAATCACAAGGAAATACATGTATATATATAATACCAAACACTCCTACCCAACCTATGGGTTCTTAAAAAAACAACCAACTCACCATATTTCCAACTTCACTACTACCTATGAATGCAAAACCACAAAACCAACCACAACTCAAATAATACCCCCACCCAATTAATTTAACCAATTATCATTATTTATTATATAGTTAATTTATTAATTCTATCACTACCTGGGAAACTACTAGACACAATACACAACAAGCCACATAGAAAAGTCACACAGAGGAAGAAGAACCATGGTAAATTAACCCACTTCATGGTACTATCCATTTAACACCCATTAATGACATAACATACTAATCCTGAGATACATGAAATATTTATATAGGTTATTAATTTAGCAAAGCACCCATGATAACTACTGCCATCACATCCATCATCAAAATCACAACACAACCTGATTGTTTCCACACTTCACAAAACTACCCATCCATTACACAATCAAAAAATATCTTAACCTAAGATTTTAACAAACCTTACGAACCACCCCACATTACACAACCATTCCCACAACCCTAATACACCACAAGTCAGAACAAAACCACACATATAACACCACCAAAAAGACCAAGGAAAGATATATTTAGATTTAAAAAGGTATTCCTCACCGAATTTCCACATTTTAATCTAGGGGCTATCACAAAAATAGATTGATCCCAGGGTTTCCATTTATTAGACGAGTGTATGTGGTTAAATGATTTCATAAAAAATGTTCAATAGAAAACCAAACATCATGAATTCCATAAATACTACTCGATGTACAAACAAGGACCACCAATGACCATGATTTTCAGTGGGGGTGTTTAGCCCGTATAATTAAAAAAAACAACTAAAAATAATAAAAAGAAGATCATACATCACTTTTATCCACCCCTACATATTAATCTTAAAATGATTCAATTATATTTATTCAATTTGGATTCAAATATCTTCATATGGGATACATTCATACACTATCCCTACATAATACAAAATTGAGAGGGATAAAGGAAACCTACCTGAAATACGTGACGATCGACACTCCCTGGTTGCACCAAAGTAGGGGGCGCGTATACCGAAGGATGATCCTCCATGGAAAACATGGTCCAAAGGATACAACACAATTAGATGAATCCTAAGGGGGGGGGGGAAAGGTTTGGGGTGTCTTGTACCAAGATAAAGGAGAAGGAATGAATGAAGGGAAGAACCCCGACTTAGAAGGATTAGATCCGAGAATCATGGGATATGAAACAATTTTGAATTGTTATTAAAGTAAGATATCAATAAAACCACATGGTTTGACCATTTAGAAGGCTATCTAACTTTTTGAAAATTAATGATATGATTTATATCTCTTGAAATGTATTTAAAACCACTTAAATATGGTATTAAACTCATTTTATTTCAAGAAAATGTCAAAGGGGTGAACTGTAGGAAGTTAGAAACACTGTTCATGACTCACCATTAGATGACTCACTGCTAAATGAGCTATCATTGGACAAATAACCGGTGGAAGAGATACCGTTGGATGACTCACCATAGTAAAAATCACCATTGAACGACTCACCATTGGACAAGCTACCGTTGGGTGAGCTACCATCATGATTCACCATCACGACTCACCGTCGTGAGTCACCGTCGCGAGTCACCGTCGCGACTCACTGTTGTGACTTATCATCATGACTCACTATCATGGATTACTATCACAACTCACCACCACAAGTCACCATCTCTACTCACCATCGTGACTCACTATTCTGACTCACCAGTCCTGAATCACCATTATTGACACACCATTGTGACCTACCGTCAGTGACCTACCATCAGAGAACCTAAAAAATTGGAAATTTTGAAAAGTGTTGAAATAAGTCACCGTGACCTCCCAGAACACTTTAACCACTCAAGTTTCACAAAGTGATGGACCATATAGGTCCATTACATTACATTAGACACCTCTCAAATTATTCTTTTCCCCGAGAATTCAAAACCAAACCTATAAGGAAAAGTGGGGTCTGAAAAACCACCCCATGAGATCTTACTAAAGGATCTCGCTATGATTGAAACACCGCTAATGACATCAAAGTTCAATGATAAACCACCATATTCTGTTTGAATATTGGATTGAGACCTAGAAATCCAAGAACAACCCCTCTGACATCTTCTAACCCAACCAACTAGA
This sequence comes from Viscum album, assembly GCA_963277665.1. Taxonomy (NCBI): domain Eukaryota; kingdom Viridiplantae; phylum Streptophyta; class Magnoliopsida; order Santalales; family Viscaceae; genus Viscum; species Viscum album. Next base: position 930,393,520 of record OY728147.1, on the reverse strand, counting down.
AGACACACCACACAAGCACGAAAACCATGCTATCCTGAACACACAAATTAGGGAATTATATATTCCATGTCAAGATAATATATTCTCTGGGTGGAATTGAATCTCCTGCATGGGTTTAATTTCATTGAAATTAATGTGTCACAATTAGGAATTGGGTCCTCCCCTCTTCACACATTAGGACTTCATAACACATTACAGAACTAGGAAACAACTCATATTATAACAAATAAGGTTTAAACATCACATTACAAAGAAAAATAGAACAAGACAAAACTCAGAACAACTATGGGTACTAGGAACACATATGTTTTTCTTATTACCAAGTACTATCATCTAGGACACCATGCCTCTATATCACATGAACCAAAGGAATGGTCCGCCCATGCAACACCTTTTACCAATGATCCTGGATCTCTACTAGTCACTCCATGTATGTCATGCCATCTTCAATATCCAACTATCCCTAGTCAATGAAATGGGAGTAATCATGAAGATACCTATGAATTTGAGATACATGAAAGACATCATGGATCCTATCCAACTACAGTGGCAACGCCAATTGGTATTCCACCACGCTAACTTACCCCAACGCCTCGAAGGGTCTGATGAACCTGGGAGAAAGTTTACTCCCCCCGCCAAACCTTCACTGCCCATATTAAGGGGAAACCTTGAAGAACACATGTTACCCAACATATAACTCTAAGGGACTTATATTATGATCAGCATATTACTTCTAATGGTCTTTAATCACTTTCATCCTCTCACAAATGAGCTGAACCTTCTCTATCATGCTCTGCACTACCTCAGGACCAAGAATATCTGTATCCCTAACCTTTGTCCAGTACAATGGAGAATGAAATAGTCTCCTATACAATGTCTCAAATGGATCCATTCCAATGGAAGAGTGATAACTACTATTATAAGTGAACACAACCAAGAGAAGGTGTTGTACCTAAGATCTTCCAAGGTCTAAGACGCATGCTCACAACATATCTTCTAACATATGGATAGTTCGTTCCATATTCACATCTGTCTGAGGGTGGAAGGAATTGTTGATTTATAACTGAGTGCCAAAAGTATGCTTCAATACCCTCTAGAATCATGTGGTAAAACATGCATCCCAATTTGAGATAATGGATCTCGTAAATCCATGCAGTCACACTACCTCATCCACATACCTCTTTGCCAAGGCATCCACTACGCCCGATTCCTTGATCGCTAAGAAGTGAGTTTATTTCTTTAGCTGATCCACTACTACCAAGATAGCATCATAGCCTCCTTGAGATCTAGGTAACCCTGTGACAGAAATCCATTGACATGTCATCCCACTTCCACTCAGGGACATCTAAGGGCTGCAAAAAACCACCGAGAACATGGTTCTCAACCTTCACCTACTGGCACACTAAGCATTTCACCACAAACTCCACTACTTCCCATTTTATATTGGGCCATAAAAAATGCGTCCTTAGGACATGGTACATCTTGTAAACTCTTGGGTGTACCACTAAGGGTGAGTTATGAAACTCACAGAGGACTCCCTTGCGCATCGCCATTGGAACAAACAACCTTAAATGGAACATCATCAGATTCTAACCATCCCACGACCATACTTCCTGAGCATCACCATGGCTAACACGATCACACATCACCTCTACCTATAATTCTACCCACTGAGACTCCTCCACCTACCGCATTAGAGAAGATTGCACCATTATCTGAAACAAACAGCCTCTATCACTATCTTCCCTTTCATCCAAATGCAAGGCTACAAACTCCTCCATTACCTTCCAAGTGTATGAAAATTTCTGAACAACCTACTTCTATGACTTCCTGATCAAAGAATCAGCCACAACATTTCCCTTTCTTGAGGTGTAGGAGATCCCAAAATCATAGTCTTGAATAAAATCCACCCACCTCCACTGTCATAAGTTCAAATATTGCTGGGAAAATATATACCTCATACTCTTGTGATCTGTGAAGATCACATAGTTATCCCCAATGAGGTAATGCCACCACAAATTCAGTTCAAACATGACCATAGCTAGATCCAAATCATGGGTGACATAGTTACGTTCTTGGGGAAATTAATGACTAGACCCATAATATATCACTTCCCGTTACTAAATCAATATGCATCCCAAGCCCAGACATGAAGCATCACAAAACATCTCAAACATCACCGAATCCCCTGGTAACCGAAGCACTGAACAACTTCCCCTTTAGATTATTTAATGCTACCTAGAACTTCTCTCTCTACACAACAGATTGGTACTTTATAGTCAGAGCTATCAATATAGTTAAAACTCAATATAAATCGGGTACAAACCTCCGGTAATATCCCACCGGACCAAGAAGAATCTGAACCTATACCACATTCTTGGGTTCTTCCCAAGAAACAACTGCTTCAACCTTTGACGGGTCTACTGATAAACCCTATTGTGACACCACATGTCCAAGGAAATGTACCTGTCATGTCCAGAAATATCACTTGGATATATTTTTGTAGAGATGGTGGAATTAAAGGACTTGTAGGATAGTTCTGAGATGATCAATATTCTCCTCCTCTAAATTTGATTAGATCAAGATCTCATTAATGAATATGAAGAAAAACTAGTCCAAGAACTCATGAAAGACAGAGTTCATGATCCCCATGAACATGAATAATGAATTTGTAACATCGAATAGAATAACTAAAAACTTGAAGTGCCCATACCTGCACCTAAAAACAGTCTTCAAGATATTTACCTCCTTCACCCTCAACTGGTGATATTAAAACCACAAATCGAACTTAGAAAACCAACTTTCCCCTCTTAACTGGTCGTAAAGATCATATATCCTCAGAAGAGGGTAATGGTTCTTGACCATCACCAGATTCAACCTCAATTAGTTTAGGAAAAACTTTAGATTACCATCTACCTTATTTTCAAACAATACTGGATCACCCTACGGTGACACACTGGACCGGATAAAGCCCTTCTTCATCAGATCATCTATCTGAATCCTCAACTCCCGTAACTCATAAGGTGCCATCTAATAAGGATCCATTGAAATTAGAGAAGCATTGGGATTAATTTCTATCTTGAAATCAATGTCACGTTGAGGTGGTATACTCACAAACTCCTTAGAAAAAACATACAAGAACCCCCCAACAACTCTGGGAACCTCCATCATACCAACTTCTGCTGATTCCTTTGATATCTCATCCAATAAGGGAAGAGGAGGCTATATACATCAGCTACCCACCTGACAGATCTGATCACCAACCAAAACCACATGATGGATATCCAAGTTTGAAAACCTCACTCTTCTTCGGAATTAGTCGATAATAGTGAACATGAAATAAAACTAGTCGATGCTGAGAATAGAATCGTATGATTGCATCTGTAGCAAGAAGAGATCCCCATGGAACTGATGTGGCCCCATCATTAGTCTATATTCCCAGCACATATCAAACAAAATTTCTAGCCTCTGACTAGTGTACTCAACACCATGGGCATGGGAAGACTCTCTATGTATATTCCTAGAGAATATGCTAGAATGGGTGAAACAAAGGAGTGCGAAGCTCCCAAATCAAACAAAGAACAAGAATGGGTACTAAAAAAAATGATCCTACCTATGATGATCTCTATCTTTGCTAGAAGCACTATTTTTGTGGTGTGAAATTGACCACAACCCAATCCTATACCCCTATGATGACAACTGCCTCCATGACCACTCCCGAGTCAAGGTCCCTAAGGAACACCCTAAGTTCGACCTCTACCCGATCCATCTCCCCTCGATGGAGCATGAGCCTACTGTCCCTGCTACTAAAATGGACTAGCAGTCAACTACTGCTAAGGTTGGTGGTAAACTTTTCCACCTCCACCTTATTGATCTTGAATATCCTTTAGACACTGATTCTGAATATTTCCAATACTCCATAGATGAAACAACTTGGTCCCAAGTTCACAAGAAAGGCATGAGGACTAGAAGGTCAAAAAAAGAAACTGATAAGGTTGACTCCCCACCAGTTTAAACCTTGAAGTCCCTAGTGCATGAGAACTACTACTGGTAAACTTTACCTTTGAAGAACTATGGAAATTTTCATCTCATAGTAGAACTCCTCATGAGTAAATCCACTCAATCACTTCCACATTATTCTGAACCTCCAAGTATGTCAACAACATAAAGGGAGTAACCATGTACTAGATAGAAGGAAGAAGTGCCTCCTTTAGGAATCTCACATGAGACTCCTCATCTAGAAAGAGATCTAGGAAAAAACAAAGGATATCCTTGAACTTAACCTCCATACCCCGTACCAACATACTCCCCTACTGGAGGAGAGTAACTCATACCTCTTCTCAGCCTTCATGATCAATGAAATGAATTCTTCTCAGAACTCCTTCTCGAAATCATCCCACAGAATGTCAACATCATTCCTCTTCCCTAGGTACTCACCACTGACACACAAATACCCCTATCTAGCTCACTACCAAAGGAACCCAGTACTCCATCAGATCTTGGATCAATCTGAAGGTGATTGATCTCAAGAACATTGAGCCAACTCTATATATCCATGCCTGAAACACTACCCTCATACTTTCCCAAGGCCTGCTACTGGAGGGAAAGTAATGTTCTTTGCCCTTGGTCATCCTCCTCCACTGGATCAACCCTCCACCGATCAACCGAATCAGCCGGTTGATTCTCAACTACCCGAGCCACACATGGACGACGACTGGATTTCATAGCTAAAAAAAGGTAAACAAGGAACTCCTAAGCCCAAGTAGTATGGAATTTTATTTAAGATTCATTTTAAACCATTTAAATTATTTCTTTATCGATTTTAAATTCATTAAAACAACGCAATTCAGAAAATTAAACAAGTAATTATGATGCATGTACCATTCCTATGGTCTCTACCCTACAAACGGTGTAGGATCACTTGGTCATTTGGTAGACCTATTGTCTTTGCATTATATCATGATGGGCATTAAAATCTCTTGTCATATCAGGTCTTATCTAGCCTATATCACGTACTGAGGTCACCTAACACCATTTCCCTACCAACCCATGCAATCCTCACTATGCCTAACTTCAAAATAAATCCTATCTCTCAACAATCACCTCTAATACCATTCTTTCATGACCTCCTCCCTCAAAATATTCCCCTCCTGATTTGGAAATAAAGGAAGAGAGATGATGACCCTGAGTCCCACCTCTAGTAGGTCCTGGGGTGGCGACCAACACCAAGGGTATGAAAATTTCACAAAATGGGAGGCATTTCCCTTTTTAGAAAAACAAGATAAGTCAATAAGATGTATTAAACTCAAAAAAACTATATGAAATATATAAACGAAATCTAAAACCACCCCACATGCATGTTTAAAATAAACCATTAAAAATGAAATAAAACTCCAAAGTAAGTACCCAAAGTAAAACTAACCAGCAACACAGTTTCTGTCCAAAATTCCAAGATAGTAATGTCTAACATGGTCCATGTAATCCCCCTAGAGGCCTAAAAGTAGTTTTATATACGTAGGGTGAGCATACAAGTATACTCAGTAGGATAACCAAATTCTCTCATACACAAGTGAGATAAGCATACTAATGCTCCCATGAGAAAATAACAGAACCAACAGCACCTAACAAGGTATACTAACCATCCCCAGCACACCAAGGAACACTCACCAAGTAACCCAAGTCAATAAAGTAATACAGTAAGCATACTGATGATTTGGGTACCCCGAACCACTTCCCATTGTTTTAGCCACTCTTACATAATAAAAAACATCCTCACACTTCCAACTCTTCCGAAAGAACCACATCACAACCCACCCACACACACGTGGGCCCCAAAAACCACATCTCGTCCCTATACTCGGGCCCCGAGCCACATCACATTCCACCCACTAATACCTGGGCCACAAAACACATCGCATCATGACCACAAACACCTAGGACACAAACCACATCATATACCATTCACAGACACCTAGGACTTAAACCACATCGCATCCCACCCACAGACACCTGGACCTCAAATTGCACCTCATCCTACTCGTAAAAACCTAGGCCACAAACCACACCTCATCCCAAAGACACCTAAAAATCACAACACATCTCATCCCAAAGACACTTTGGAAAGAACAACTCACCCACACACACTTGGGCCTCACCACCAAAACTTTCCTGAAGAATATTCGACTATCACTACTTAGAAGAAGGAGCAGGGAAGAGCGATCAGCCAACCATCCATCCTCCCACCAAGATGTTTGGGAAGGACACCCTCCCCCATGGAGATGGAGGTGTTCAAAACATAGTGCTCAAGTAGGGTGGTGTGTGAATATAAATCAAAAAGTAAATACATGTATATATTGATATAATACCAAACACTGCTACCCAACCTATGGGTTCTCAAAAAATCAACCATCTCACCATGCTACCAACTTTCGTGCTACCTCTAAATTCATAACCACACAACTAGCCACAACTCAAATCATACTCCCACCTAATTTTTTTAACCAATTTTCATTATTTATTAAACAATTCATTTATTAATTTCATCACTAATTGGGAAACTACTAGAGACAACACACAACAAGCCACACAACAAAGTCACACATAGGAAGAAGAACCATGGTAAATTAACCCACTTCACATTCCTCTCCATTTAAAACCTATTCATGACATAACATACTGATCTCGAGATACGAGAAATATTTCTAGAGGTTATTAATTTTGTGTAGCACCCATGCCAACCACTGCCATCACATCCAGCAACAAAATCATAGCACAAACCGATTGCAGCCCCATTGTACAACACTGCCCATCCATTCCACAATCAAACAACCTCTCAACATGACATTCCAACACACCTGTCAAACCACCCTACATTACACAACCATGCCCACAACCCTACTACAACACAAGTCAGAATGAACCCACACACAACAAACCACCACACAGACCAAGGAAAGACATATTCAGATTTAATAAGGAATTCCTCACTCAATTTCCACTTATTAATTTAGGGGTTATCACATAAACAGTTTGATCCTGGGGAACCCATTTTTTAGCTGAGTGTATGTGGTTAACTGATTTCATAAAATTTTTTCAACAGAAAACCAAACACCATGCATTCCAGAATCATTACTTGATGCATAAACAAGGACCACCAACGACCATGATTTTCAGCAGGGGCATTTAGCCCGAATAATTCAAAACAACAACCAAAAACAAATAAAAAGTAGATCATACATCACTTTTCCCCACCCCTACATATTAATCTCAAACCGATTCAATTATATTTCTTTAATTTGGATTCAACTATCTTCACATGGGATACATTCGTACACCCACCCTCATGATACACAATTGAGAGGGACGAAGGAAACCTACCTAGAAGAAGAAATGATCGACACTTCCTGGTTGCACCAAAGGAGGGGGCGCGTATGCAGCAAGAAGGGCCTCCTGAGAAAACATAGTCTAAAGGCTATAACACAATTTCACGACTCCTCGGGGGGGGGGGGGGGGGTTTGGGGCATCATACACCAAGAGAAAGGAGAATGAATGAATGAAGGAAAGACCCCATGAATTTAAAGGATTAGATTTGAGACTCACAAGATATGAAACAGTTTTGAATTTCCATTAAGGTAGGATCTTAACAAAACCATGCAGTTTGACCATTTAGAAGGCTCTCAGAATTTTAGAAAATTAATGATATGCTTTATAGCCCTTGAAACGGCTTCAAAACCACTAAAATATGGTATTTAACTCATTTTATGTCAAAGAAAATGTTAAAGGGGTGAAATTGTAGGAAGCTGAAAACACTGTTCATGATTCACAATTGGACGACTCACAGTTGGACGAGCTACCATTAGATGACTCACCGCTAGACGACTCACCGCTAGACGAGCTACCAATGGACGACTCACTGTTGGACGACTCATTGTTGGATGACTCACCATTGGGTGAGCTACCGTCGCGAGTCACCGTCGCGAGTCACCGTCGCGACTCACCACTGCGACTCACTACTGCGTCTCACCCCCGCGACCTCCCATTATAGAACCTAAAAAATTGGAAATTTTGCAAAGTGTTGAAATAGGTCACCGTGACCTCCCAAAACACTTCAACCACAAGATTTTCAAAAAAGTGATGACCAGAGAGGTCCATGCCATTACACCCTCCCCTCAACTGTTAAAATAATTAGTGGTAATTAGTAATAATTAGTAATAATTAGTGGTAGTTAGTAATAATTAGTAATAATTAGTAATAATTAGTCACAATTAGTAATAATTAGTAATAATTATTAATAATTAGTAAAAAATAGTAATAATTAGTGGTAATTAGTAATACTTATTGGTAATTAGTAATAATTAGTGGTAATTAGAAATAATTAGTAATAATTAATGGTAATTAGTAAAAATTAGTTATAATTAGTATTAATTAGTAATAATTTGTAATAATTAGTAATAAATATTAATAATTAGTAACAATTAGTAATAATTAGTGGTAATTAGTAATAATTAGTAACAATTAGCGGTAATTAGTATTAATTGGTAATAATTAGTAATATTTAGTAATAATCAGTATTAATTAGTAATAATTATTAATAATGAGTAAAAATTAGTAAAAATTAGTGGTAAGTAGTAATAATTAGTGGTAATTAGTAATAATTAGTAATAATTATTAATAATTAGAGTTAATTGGTATTAATTAGTAATAAATATTAATAAATAGTAATAAATTTTAATAATTAGTAATAATTAGTAATAATTAGAAATAATGAGAAAATATTAGTAAAAAATAGTGGTAATTAGCAATAATTAGTGGAAATTAGTGGTAATTAGAAATAATTAGTGGCAATTAGTAATAATTAGTTATAATTAGTGGTAATTAATTATAATTAATAATAATTAGTAATAATTAGTAGTAATTAGTAATAATTAGTGGTAATTAGTAATAATTAGTGGTAATTAGTAATAATTATTGGTAATTAGTAATAATTAGTGATAATTAGTAATAATCAGTGGTAATTAATAATAATAAGTTGTAAATAATAATAATCACTGGTAATTAGTAATAATTAGATATAATTAGTGGTACTTAGTAATAATTAGTAATAATTAGTAAAAACCAATAATAATTAGTAAAAACTTGTAATAATTAGTAAAAATTTGTAATATTGAGTAAAAGTTAGTAATAATTAGTGGTAATTAGTAATAATTATTTTTAATTAGTAATAATTAGATTTAATTAGTAATAATTAGTTTTAATTAGTAATAATTAGTAATAATTAGTAATAATTAGTCATAATTAGTCATAATTAGTCACAATTAGTCATAATTAGTCACAATTAGAAATAATTATTGGTAATTAGAAATAATTAGTGGTAATTAGTAATAATTAGTGATGATTAGTAATAATTATTGATAATTAGTAATAATTAGTGGTAATTAGTAATAGTTAGTGGTAATTAGTAATAATTAGTGGTAATTAGTAATAATTAGTGATATTTAGTAATAATTAGTGGTAATTAGTAAAAAATAGTAATATTTAGTGGTAATTAGTAATAATTATTAAAAAATAGTAAAAAATAGTTAAAATTAGTAATAATTAGTAAAAATGAGTACTAATGAGTAAACATTAGTGATAATTAGTAATAATTAGTGGTAATTAGAAATAATTAGTGGTAATTAGTAATAATTAGTTCTAATTAGTAAAAATTAGTGATAATTAGTGGTAATTAGTAATAATTAGTGGTAGTTAGTAATGATTAGTAATAATCAGTCATAATTGGTGATAATAATCAATAATTAGAAATAATTTGTTATAATTAGTAATAATTAGTCAAAATTATTAATAATTAGTAAAAATTTTCTATAATTAGTAAAAATCAGTAAAAAGAGAAACATTTAGTAAAAAATAGTAATAATTTGTAATAATTATTAAAAATTACGTATAATTAGCATTAATTATAAATAATTAGTAAAAAATAGCACTAATTAGTAAAAATCAGTTTTAAATAGATAAAATTGATAATATTTATAAGTAAATTACAATTTTTTAATTTTTTACTCTTTTTTGGATCCTTTTTTTCTTATATAAATTTAAGTATAAATAAATTTTTTATATATATTTTTAGAGAAACATAGAATAAGGAAGTTGAAAACAGTATTTAATACATGACCATGATTGGATAAATCATCATAATAATACAAACGGTTCTGGTATAAACCCTATATATATTAATAATGTTGAAGTTTTTTTTCATTTGCATCATCAAAACTAGAATTTGTTTAAGAAGGGACAATTAAGTGTCCATGTAAGAAATGTGATTTGATGAGGTTTGACACATTTGGAAATGTTGGGGGTCATTTATTATGTTTTAGTTTTCGAAAAGATTATGTTTTTTGGTATCAACATGGTGAATGTAGATTAGATAAAATATTAATAATTTGGTTCTAGATCCATCATGGTTTCTAAATTTAGTACATAATGTTCCTGGTCTATCTTTTCAACAAATTGAAACTCAGGATGATATTTATTTCACTCCTAAGTTAGAACTATCTCAATTTTATGAGATTCTGAAGTTTGTTGAGGATTATTTATATCCCAGTTGCAAGATAAGAAAATTTTATGTGGTTACAAAATTTATGGCTATTAAATTAGATAATGGAATATCAAATAACTTTTTTGATCAAATATTCTCTTTGGTTAAAGAATTGTTACCTAAATTAAATGTGTTGCCTATAAATTTCTATGATTGAAAGAGGATAGTTTGTAATTTAGGTCTTTCTTACCAAAAGATTCATGCATGTTAAAATGATTTCATATTATATTATGGTGTAAATTAGTCATTAGTTAGTTATACTACATATGGAAAATCAGGGTACAAAGAGGCTCAACTAGGGAAGTCTGGATTGATTCTTATTAAACAATTTAAGTATTTCCCATTTACACCCAGATTACAACATTTATTTATATCTCAGAACACTACGTCATTGATGTCATGGCACAAAATCAATATTTAAACCGGTAAAATCTTAAATCATCATTATGATGGTGATTCATGGAATTTTTTTGACCAGGTACATCAGTATTATGGTTTAGAAGCCCAAAACATGTGATTAAGTCTTTATAATAATGGTTTTTGTCTATTTGGTTCTTACGATAGTCAATATTCTTGTTGGATTATCTTTATAACTCTGTACAACTTACCTTTTTGGATGTTGTTGAATGAGCCACATATATTTTTGAACTTATTAATTTTAGGACATCTGAAAAAGAATATCGATGTTTATTTGAAGCCATTGATTAATGAGTTAAATTTATTGCGGATTAATAGTTTCAGTACATATGATTTTGTTGAAAAAAATCCTAATGAAAGTAGCATTAATGTGGACAATTAATGACTTCCTAGTATATGGCATGTTATCTAGTGGGAGTACACATGGTCCAAAATCATGTCCGTACTATATGAGTGGTAGTAAAGTGTTTATGCTCATCAATGGGATAAAAACTTATTTTTTCTAATGTCATCACAAATTTATTCTTATTGATCATACTTTTTGAAGGAACATAAATCATTTCAGAAAAGGTACAATTGAGAAAAAAGACCTCCAGAAATAACCTCAAGCATTGATTTAAAATTTATTATCTCTTAATTACCTCCCATAACCTTTGGACTAACTATAAAACAATAAAAAATATATGGATTTGGGAAATATCATAATTAGATTAAACAAAGTATTTTTGGGATCTTCTATATTAGTCCGAATTGTTGATTTTTCACATGTTGGATGTCATTCATATTATATTAAACAAATTATTTTTTGGGATCTTCCATATTAGTATGAATTTTTGGTTTTTCATATGTTGTATTTCATGCATATTGATAAGAAATTTTTTGATAATATATTTTATATAGTTTTGGACACACTTGGTAAGACCAAAGATAATGTAAAAGCATGATTAGATCTTTCCCAAATTTATAGGTGGACAAAACTTGAGTTGTTTTAAAATGATAGATCATATAAGTTAATGAATCCAAAATAGACTTATACACTTTCTAAAGAAAACTATTTATTATTTTGTCAGTGGATTTTGGTTTTGAGACTACTAGATGGTTATGTTTCCAATTTGTCTAGATGTGTCAGAAAAAGTCATATTAATATATTAAAATGTCATTATTGTCATTTTATATTGGAAATACTTCTACCAATTAGATTTAGAGGTTTGTTGAATTCTTTTATTTGGGATGTGATAACAGAAATATCATATTTTTTCCAAGACATCCATGTGGTGACAATTGATTATGATGCACTTAGTAGAATACAAGAAGACATTGTTTTAATTTTATGTAAACTAAATTTTTTTTACTGGATTTATTTGATTTAATGGTACATTTGATATTAAATTTTCTATATGAAGAAAAATGTGGAGTTTCATTAAAGTTCCTATTGATGTATCCATATGAGAGATGTATAAAAAAACTAAATAAAAAGGAACAAAATAAAGAACCAGTTGAAGATTCAATTATAAAATCTTATTTATAGGAGTAAATATTTTTTTCTTGCTCCCATTATTTCCAAAGTAAATATCCTTCAAATAATAATCGAATGGGTCGTAATTAGGTAAGTATTTACAATGAATTGAAAACTATAATATTAGTTTTTAATCATCTTAAAATTATATTTGGTGGAGTTCACGAATGATGGCTTTCAGATGGTAAAAATCACAAGGACCATACATATGTTCTGCTCAGCTATGAAGAAATGACACAATTTGTATAGTGAGTGCTACTACCACATATTATTTAATTTTTTTAAAATAAATTAATATTATTTTATTTGAATATTATATGATTATCATATCAAGAAATAAATTCCACAAATTATAATAGCTACTCTTGAAGAATGCTGACAACATAATATTTCTTATTGGTTTCAAAGACTGGTATAGTAAATTGTTTATTGTTTAACATATGAAATAAATTCATTATTTATTATATTATTAATTTCTTTTAAAATTTTCAGGTATCACAACATATAGATAAAATTGATAATCAATTGTGTGTATTGAGTAACCCACCATCCAAAATAGTTAAATATTATACTGCTTATTGGTGAATGGTTTTTGATTTCATAATTGTGAATATGGTGAATAAAAAAAAATGAATAGTGGTGTTTTCTTGAGAAGATCTCATCATAGAGAAAGTGAAGTTGACAGTTATAGAATACTGGATGAAATAATTGAGCTGTGTTATCCGAGACAAAATTATGTAATGATGTTTAAATTTCATTTGTTTGATTCTGATAGAGGATTTCATATTCATCCACACCATGGAATCATTGATATTAAATATAAAATATTTATTATAATAAATGAACCATCTTTATTAGATCATTAAGAAAACAAAATATATTATTCCAATTATTGTTTTGCTTCCGGATAGTTAATTGATTGGTGGAGCATTATAAAAATAAAATCCCATGAAAATCGATTTATGCAAAGTGAATTTGGTTCTATTGAAGTGTAAGGAATTAATTTTTTTTAAGAGATAAACCAAAATACATATTTTCAATGAAGAGACACGAATATCGATAATGACACCCCACAATTATAAGTCAATGGAGGTGATGATGTTGATGATGTAACAAAATGAATTTGAATTAATAAGTGATAATGAAGCTAAAATTGCAATGGAAATTGATGATACTGAGGAGGAAGGTGAAGATATTGAGACCGTCATATAAGAATACGAGGATGAAGATAAATAATGAAACAATTTCTTGTTAGTTATAGTCAAAATAAATAAATACATAATAATAATTTTCAATTATTTCTTGACAACATTATTTTCATGTTTCAAATGGATGATGACAATTATGATGATATATTATATAGCCTCAAGGATGATGTACTACTTGGTGATGAGCCTGATGCTTTATCATCAGACCCTTAGGTTCCAAGCAGTTCATCATTGACTTAGAGGGGTTAGGGTATTGTGATATTGATGATTCCTGACCCAATTTCTAAGCGACGTCCATGTCTTGAATTCAATCCACGCATGTAGATTTATGTTTAGTTTTGTATTTTAGTTAGTTTTCATTAATTTTCATTAATTTATTTATGTATTAATTTTTTGATTATTTGTTATGTGTTTTTCATAGTTTTTTGCATATAGTTGTTCGGAAAGGGAGCACTATTTTGCAAAACTATTTTTCTGAGGCATGGGTGATGTGGGATTAGGTTCCCATTGATGCTCAACACTACATGTTTGATCATTGGATGGTATGTGAATAAATAATAGTTATTTTGAAATTTAATTAATTATTAAATTTATATTATTAAAAAATGAAGGTTTTATGGTATCCTTTTAATGGTAGCATGTTGAGTTCTATCAGGGAGGCTTGGGAGGTGTGTATGCACGAACACTATCATTAGTTTTTCATAATTTGAGGAGGATAGACATTAATAAGGGGAAAGTCACATATTTTGATCAGACTTGATGTGCCCATTGGCCTAATTACATCTCATATCAGGTTTGGGATGGATTATGTTCATACTGTATGGGAGTTATTTTTTAGATGAGATATTCATTAGGTCAGTAGAATTGGGGGAGGTAGGAGGTGACACATCGAGCTGGTAGTTGTACATTCAGTACACATGGACAACATATGGTAAGTATTTTTTTAATAACTTATATACCCTTAAATTTAAACTATTTATTTTATACTCATATAGGCACTTGAACATCCCATTATTATAGATTTTGACATTTATAAGAGGATGTAAAATGATCCTTTCACTAGAGAGATTAAAAGTGTTCACCAGTATCAAATTGTGGTCAGTATAATTTTTTTTGAGTTTTAAAATTAACTAAAAATAATATTTTTACTATTTGAATTTAAAATTGAAATTGAAGGAGTCATATGAGGCTGTGACTTCTAAGACATAGTATGGGAGTCATGGTAATAATGAGATTCATCCCCCCACTATGGAAGGATTTGATGATTCAATATGGATACAGGAAACACAATATGATTTTAAGAAGGGCCAAGTGGTTGGTATCGATTCTTTATTGATTCTTGACAGTTTTTATGGTACTGCTTCATGGTCGACATCCATATAAAGGGGATATCATAGAGATTATTCATCATTGGTATCAGAGTATGAGGAGAAATTGTGATCTCAAAGTGAGGTTATTGAGGCCATGTATATGGAGAAGTATAAGCACTATCGATAACACTAGCATCAATATGAGGAGATGTGACAATGGAAGGAGTAGCAGAATGAGTACATGAAATGACTGGTTTAGGGTTTTTGGAAGAAGTTCCCTCCCCCTCCTCTTCCATATGACCCTCACCCCCCCTCCATAGTGATGGATACATTATGTACATATTTATTATGTTAAAATGTAAATAAAAATATTTTTTTTGTAATATTTTTATTATTTCATATGTTTAAAAATTTATTTATTACATTTTTAAAAATTAATTTGATATATTGATATATTTTTTATATTTTTATATTTTATATTTTTATTTTATAAACTTATTTTAAGTGAGTTTGTCACCCGTCACAAATAATTTATTGTGATGGGTCTTTCACCCAACACAAATAATTTATTGAGACATGCCACTTGACCCATTACAATTAATTACACTTTTAAAAAACTATTTATGATGGTAAAGATACCCATCAAAAAAATATTATTTTATGATTCCATTTTCAACGATGAGGTTCCATCATAAATAACTATTTACGATGAGGTCCCATCGCAAATGAACCATAAAAAATAATCAATTTTCTAGTTGTGAAAACCCAACCACCACTAAATCAAGATCATGGGTGGAATAGTTATTCTCATGGGGACATAACTACCATGACCCATAGAAAACAAACTATCTTTTCTATATAAAAATACAACCCAAACCAAGATGCAAAGAATTGCCTCAAACCTAAAACTAAACTTCTTTTGAAATACAAATAAATGAAGCACTGAACAACTTATAGTTCAGGTACTTGAAATATTCCTAACACTAGTCAGTCCACAATAACTTATGATCTTTTCTAGTCAAGGTTATCAGAGGAGTCACAAATTAAGAGAAATTGGCTATAAACTACCTATAATATCTTGAAATACCAAGGAAACTCCACAACTTTTCTATTATTTGAGGGATTCCCAAGAAACATCTACCTCTATGTTTTGATGGATCCATATATATTCCCTACCGAGACATGACATCCCCCAAGAAACACACTTCACAATCCCCAAAATTCCACTTAGATGACTTCTCGAACATATGTTGATGATGAAGGACTCCCAAAATAGCACACAGATACTTTTCATGCTCCTCCTATGATCTAGAGTATGCAATTATTTCATTAATGAAAAAAATTATGAACTTATCTATAAAATCCTAGAACACTACTTTCATTAAACCCATGAACATGACTAAAGCATTTTTCACACTAAACGAAATCACAATGAATTCGTAACGCCCATATTGAAACCAAAAAGTAGTCTTCAAAACATCCTCCTCTTTCAATCAAATTTGATGATATACTGATCACAAATCAATCTTTGAGAACCAACTTTACCCCATCAGTTGTTCAAATAAATCATTAATCCAGGGAAGAGGGTAGTGGTTATTCATTGTCACCTATTTCAAGTGATGATAATCAATACATAGATGAAAAATATTGTTGGAATTATTCAAAAAAAAAAATGGTGCACCCTAGGGTGACACACTTGGATAAACAAAATTTGTTTCAATAAATCATTTAGATGTACTCATATATCTCATAACTCATAAGGATCCATCCTATACAAATTCATAAATATAGGAGAAACACCCGATTGTAGCTCGATCCCAAAATCAATCTTCTATATAGGGAGAAATGATAAAACTTACCTAGGAAAGACATCATGATACTCCTCTATACCCTTGGGAAACACCATTATATGAACCTCTAAAAAACTAAGCATCAACTTAGCTATTAAGGGAAATAATAATGAAACTTTCTTCCAACCCATTAGGTCTCACTCGCTAATGAACATTACTGTCTCTCCATCATTATCATAGAACAAAACCTTTCAATAAAAGAAATATATGATATCCAGTACTAAATAAAACTAATCCATTCTAAGGATTTTATTTTATGGATGAATCTATAAACATAGTAAGTATCTCCAAGAGTGGTACAACCCCAAAATTATATCATAGTCTCTATATTCTTTATAAAAGTAAGGTCGACATCCAACTAGCGTAGTCAATGCCAAGGGAGATGAAATCCTATCCACCTAAAATACCAAATCATGGACAAGGGAAAGTGATATGAAGGATTTCATATCTACCAAATTAAAAAAATCATGCACCCACATAGGAAACAAGAAAATAGTACCACGAATGATGTTTGGCTCACCCGATGCTGACAAAAATATAGCACGAAGATTACCATGGCCTACTCCATAGACTATCTGACCATGATGATGACTAACTACATGACTTAAATCTACTCTCTAAGGATAAAGAGTATCTAAATTATGTCCTCTACCCACCTCATCTCCTATCTGCTGATCCTAGAATGAAACACCTTACTACTGCTGCCTTGGTTGAAACTGAATCAACAGAGGAACCTAAAGTGGAACACCTGACAGATGTTGAATAATCAGAATGTTTGGGCACTATCATTGCTGATGAAATTGGACTCCATAATAAAATCATGTGTATGATCCATTGTCATAGTTATGAGATCTTCTACCCCTAGAGAAATGAGATGATGAGGGATAGGACCTACCCCCGACTGATCAAAAGCTCTTCCATACAAAAAATTGGAAACCCCAGACCATAAATTCAATTTATGAGGAATCCTGATGACTCTCCTCTTATGATGATTAAATTATAGATAGTTTCCTCTCAACAAACTATATTTTTTCTGATGAATCAATATATGTTGACAACATTAATGAGGTGACCTTACACTGGATCTATTTATGCAAAGACTCCCCAAAATTCATATCCCTAACCTCATCATCTAAAAATAGGTCTGAATAATATCATAGAAGTTTCCTAAAATTGATATTAATTTTCTGAACACTGGAACTCCCCTGTCAAAGGGTAAGTAGCTCTAGATGAATGGCTGCTTTCATGGTCGAAGAAAGAAACATTGCTTAGAACTTGTCTTGGAATTTCCCCCATGAGACTTCCGAATCCTTATGATACCCTATGAATAAGATCCACCACTACCTTGTTTCCCCATACAACATATTCATGGCCAAGGAAACCCAGTGCTCATTTTGAGCATAGATCAAACTAAAAGAGATCCCCTCCTCCTCTAACCAGTCTTCTATGTCTGATTCTAAAATAGATACCTCATACTTCTATATACTCTAGCACTAAAAATATTAGAGTTTCCTCCTCCAAGAATCTTCATTGTTGACCTCTAATTTGTGTTGATATATTGTAACATCATGCTGAACATCTTTGGAATAAACTTGATGAGAACGTAGACCTAGATCCATTCCTATAAGAAGAAGAAATGGTTAGTGACTCCTAAACATAGAATATGAAATACTTAACATTAATTAATTAATTATTATATTCTTTTATGGTTTAACCTTTAAAAAGGTCTACCCATTTCAAATATATTTTCAAGGAAGAATGATGCTTGATCCTTTCCTAGGTGTCTACCTTGAAACAAACATAACTTCTTTTAGTAGGCTAAATAAACTTAAAGGTCCATGAATCATATCATAGGAGCCCCTAAATACTCGTGTATTAGTTGGTCCCATTTTGTTTACATTACTGACTAAACATAATTTACACTGTTGACCTACCCCCATCCTCCCAATGGGAACCCCTCCTGGGCTGGTAATGATAGAAGGAAGATGGTGACCACCTAAGTCCCACCTCCAGTAGGCCCTAGTTTGGTGACTATCCCCAAGGGTATAATAAAAAAACATATGGGAGGAATTACCCTTTAAGAGAAACATGTGGAAGAGAGAGATACGATAGATACACCAATCAAAACCTACTATGACATATATAAAGAAAACCCAAGCAAATACATTCAATTCCATACAATACTAAAAAAACTAAAAGGAAATTACAAGTACCAAAAAGTTACTCATAAATGATTATAAATCCCAAAAAACCCATGAAAAACAAAAAGCTAGTAAAATATAACTCAATGCCCTACTTAATCCCATATAACTGAAAAATAGTTTATATATACATGGTTTTAGTGTAATAGTATACTTAATAGGACCCTCTATAGATCCTCTTGTGCAGAAGATAAGGATATAATACTAAATCTCATTGAACAACAAGTGAAACTAACTCATCACCTAAAAAGTTATACTAAGTTCCCAACCTCACCATGGATATTTCTCATCAAGTAACACATACAAGATAGATCATATATTATAATAATAAATCAACAAGGTAACCCAATTACCACTTCCCCATTGGTTTTATGCACCTCCCCAACATCATACGTTCTGATCCATCTCTCTTCAAAATATGACATCTCATCGGCACCTAAGCTAATTATCACAATATGCACCTCGTGCATCACATCATCACATCATCCCATATCAAATATCCATATAGTAACAAAGTAGTTTTTGTTATCCACCACAACCCATATGATTTGTATTATATATAGGGAATTATACCTCAAGCCATCACACCCCATACATTGTGTAAGGTACCTCAATCCATCAAAACCTATACAAATTATACTTATAATAACTATTTGGATAATATATCTGAGGATAAATGTGCCTGAAATAACTACAATCTATTATATCCCTATACACACATATATGGGACAATTAAACATCATGATTATCAGTATACTACCAAGAGAAGAGAGCAGGGCTAGAGGGGGAAGTCACCCATCCATCCCCCCAATAGAATGTTGGGGAAAACACCCTTCTAGAGTCCACTGAGTGTTAGTCTCCCTAAATGACATGGGAGGGGTAGTGTACAAAATCACAAAATATACATTATATAATATAGCTCTGAACCACACTATGGGAATAAAATAGTCTTAATATTAACTATAGCTATCATCACTTAGACACCCGACTACCACTTTAAGGACTTGACACCCTATAAGAACACATACATTTTAATAATCTATATTAAATTACTTCATTTTAATTAAAAACTTCACTTTAAATTAGTTAATTCATTATAAATTAATTAACAAACAACATTATTCTGGATATGTTTCATTCACCAACAAAGTGAAGTCCATGCCCTTCATGCATAATATAAATCAAGTCCATGGTTTGTCAAGATCATCTCATTTTATTCCAATAACACCAACCCCATGGGTTAATTCATTTATTAAACATTATTAATCTTTTCATAATTATAGGAACTCAAGGAAAACATCCTAAGCTACCATCAAAGATATGAAACCAAGAATATATATATGCCTCAAGTATCTTGGAAAGGAATGTAGATAAAACAAGAAACCTGACCATCGACCATGTAACAGATTCATTTATAAAAAGCATCTCAACATTCATCAAAACAATAGGTAATCCAATATTCAACCCATTCTATCATCCTTGGTGTAACCCCTAACACTCACATGTATATCACCATACATCACACCATCGAATGCATCAACTAATACCACAACCTCAGGACTCCCTAACTATATATCATCCGCCATTCCATGATCAGCCATCCCAAGATTTTATCACATCACATATAAAGACTCACATCCAGAGCACAATGAAGGAATCAAACAAAAAACCTTAGTTAATTAGAAAATCTAGGTCATAAAACAAGGCATTCATCCTTCACATGTAAATAGGTTCTCATGGCCTCAAAACAAGGAATCCAGGCTTTATAAGTAATGGGAACTCTCAAGCCTAAGAAATTTTATTTTTCAAATAATCAATTTTTATTCCATCATGAATTAACTGATCATTATTTATAGGTTCCAACTATGATAAACCTAAGGAATCATCTATAAAAAGATACCATAATTATATAAATATGATCTTAACATAAAAAGAGTTCATCAAACTATAGAAAGAATAATTCCAAATTAACATGACTAAATATTCTTTTCGTCATTTAAAAGCACTATATCTTTTTATTCTTAAACAAATTCCATCAACACATGGAACACCATATTTAATTAAACCTTAATACTTGCATCAATTTTATTACCATAAAATTATAAGAAACTACAGATTACTAAAAAAACCACTTTAATTATTAATCAAATTAATTAATTATTTATGAATTTATGTTCCTTACTAAATTCCAAAAATTCTGAAATTATCGACCAAGTATAAAAAAACATGCTGACAATAATCCCATAGATAGAACACTATCTAGAAAATCAAGAGGCAAAATATTATCATGGTATAACACAAAAAAAATCACTAAACATAACCATTTAATTATTTAATCTAGTTTAATCTTTTTTTGGTTAATTACAACACCATCAAAATGTCTAAACCATGATAAATTTATGATTTCACATAAAGAAATAGGAGAAGTAATGAATCCCCTAACTCAAACTTCCAAATTTCATGAAATAGAAATGGAATGCCTATAATGATCTCTCATCTCCTCCCCCATGAAGAAAACATGATATCCCAAAGACTTCATGTCATGAATACATTGAAAAATGACAATAAAAACTCCATCATAATGATAGAGATCAAATTCCAAAGCATGGAGAGAAGAACAGGAAGTAAACAAGAGTAAATAGAGAGAAACCACTAGAAAAAAGATATAGATCTCACTTTGTATTACCACAAATTGATCTCTAAGAGCCAAGGATTAATTTTTGTCGAATAGGACTTTAAAGACGTTAAAAAATATCTCTGTATGCCTAGTTTTTGAGAGGAATAAGTGAAAAAAAAACTAAGTTTAAATGGACTCAGGGTATTTATAGAATTTTTTTAAAGACTACATCGCAACCCTTTAGACCACACCATAGAACTGGCTGACGTAGGGGATTCTACAACACAACATGAGGGGCCACATCGCAACTTACCTTGTTCAAATATTTATCTGAGTTCCATGAGAATATCCTATAAAAGTGAATCTAGGGATATAGTTTATCCCTAATCACTACACTATAGACACACAATTTTTGGTAGAACACCCTTGAAGTTCTATACTATATTCTCCTAGATTCATACTATAGTGCTCGACACCAAAGAAGGGCTTATACTGTAACCCACCACCATAGTGTATACACCCCTAAAAGGCACTATCCTTAATATTATTCCCAAGATCCTCTACGCTGTATCTAGATCCACCATGCTACAACCACCAACACTACGATATAGAAAAACCCACCACACCACAACCATTCTATTTTTGGTAGTGGCTCCCCCTTTTCCCCCATTTACCCTTCAAACATCTTGGAACCTCATATGGGTGCCACCAATACCCAAAACTCACAAAGGGAAGAGATACTAGGGTCTAGGGCCTTATAATTTTCCTAGTTCCTCTAAGTGAAGTGGATAAGCTCCTACAATGGAAAGATTCTTGAGAGGTATCTCACTAGGTGGTTGTTCAGATAATCCCTTATTCTTTCTTTATCTCTATCTCTATCCAAGTTTGTTTTTAAAATTTCAAGATGAGAATTGTTTGATAGGTATCTTATGTAAGGGATCAGATCCCAATACCCATTTAATTTGTGAGTGTTGGGTGTTAGAGGCACATGGACGAGGTTCCAAGGTGTTTCATAAGGGAAACATAGTTAATCCAAAATATAGCTTAATATATTATTCTGTTCTATAGAGCTTGGTGCTGAATCATAGGGGTGGAATCTGTAGTGTAGTGAGGCTGGATATGATGTAAGGAAGCTCAAGGGAGGAATTTGGAGCCACTACCAATTTTGTAATGGATGCACCATGGAGGTAGGATTCAGCAATGTCAGGATGGGTTGCTGTGCCATGGAGTATAGATATGGTGTAGGATGAGTGGATTCTACACCATGGAGGCCCCGAATATAATGTATCACTTATAGGAGGTTCTGGAAATTTAGGAAGTAGCTACGCCATGGGCAGTATACTGTGGTGTAGTTCCCTTCCTTGGAAAACATGTTCTGCTGCATGGTGGTTTTGTCCATGTTGTAGCCCCTCTCTAAGTATATAGGATATGTACTATATAAGGAACTATTTTCCTTGTACTCTTCTTTAACTAGGAAAGCTATAATGTGGTCCCTTGTGCTACACCATAGTATGTCCCATGTCATCCCATCCTGAAGCATGGTGCAGGGGACTGCGCCACAGTGTGGTGTTTTTTAGGGTGTCTATAGATACTCGAACCCCCATTCAAACTGACTTTTCTACCAAGTTTATCTCTCAATTAATTAGAGCATGATATATTTTTTTAAAGGCTTTAAAGTCCATTTATATAGATATTAATAACAATATTCATATGTTTAATCTGTTGTGATTTTAGGTGAGTTCTTGTACCTTTCTTACTATTTCTTCTCTATTAAATATCATTTCCTCTGTTTATCCTTACCATTTTATAGAGGTTGATCTATATCATTATAATTGAGTTTCATTTTTTGTTTTTAATGTGTTCATTACATGATGTACTTGGTATATTCTAGTTCCTTATGGGATAAGTTATCAAAGATCTATGTTGATATTCCATTTACTTTTAAAGGATTTCATAAGATTTAAGGTATGGGATTTGTTGCTTATCCTATTAATTTACATGAAATTATAAAGTTACCATGATTTATATTTTTGGGTGACAGTGGAATTAACCTAATAAATATTAATCTTGTTAATGAATTAATTTTTTGTGGTTATAAATCGCTTGTTGATGTTTCCACCATGATAACAGTTTTCCTCTTGATTTACTCGATAGCGTGATATCAATCTTATACTATTTATCATGTTTTTTATTATTTTTTAGAATTTAGTTATACTTGGTTTTAACTTGATAAAGTGATGAAATTGTTTAAACAATGTAAAGATGGAAATTTTTTAGGTAGATAAAGAACTTAAAGAGGAATGTTTAATGAAATGGTTTTTCATGTAATTTGATGGCAATCAAATTTATGTTTAATTCAAGTCTAAATTAAATATGTTATTCCTTACATTAATGTAATTTTATAGTGATATTGTAGCTAGTAATGCTTGTTGATGATAATAATTAAAGTCATATTAATGTGTTTTTATTCCCTAATGTTTAATGAAACTGGAAGATATTCTTATAGATCATGTTTAATAGTTTAATATCTTGTTAGAGCTAATTAATTAGGTTACCCATAGTCATAAAATATAATAATTTAATTAATTAATTCAATATGGAATAAAAATTATTGTTTGATAAAGATAATTTTTCGGTGATTAGAGTGCCCATTTTCTCATAAAGGATGAATGTATTGTGTTTGTGGCCGAGTGAGCCTATTTTTATATAAAGTCTAAATTCCATGTTTTAGGTCCAAGTTTCCTTATTGACCATGTTAGCTGTTTGCTTCCTTTTGTTTACTCTATATATGATCATGGGATAACTGATGAGATATGGGTGGGGAGGCCTGAGGTTGTGGTAACAGTTGAATCCTATGATGAATAGATGAATGTTCATGTGCATGGTGGTGTTTGGGATGACATCAAGATGATAAAATTATTTGAAGTTAGTATTACACATTTTTATGCTGAAATCTTGGATGCTTGATTGATAATGAATCCATTTAAAGGACAAATGACTGGGTTTCTTGTTTATCAACATTCTTTTCCCCCACTAATTGAGGAATCTAGATGTTCTTGGTTATGTATCTCTTGATGGTATCTTAGGATATTTCCTAGAGTGCATGGAATTATGGAATGGAAAAATAATAATTTTTTTTAACCCAAGGGTTTTGTTCTGACTGGAATGCTGAAAAAATGTTAATCTTGAGAAACTGTGGACTATGTTGGATTATTCTTGGAGGTCATGAATTTGACCTTAATGGTTAATCAAATGTGAAATTTGGAGTAATGTTAATTAATTTTTAATGAATTAATTAATATAAAGAAAAATTTAAAAAGGAAGTAAGTAATTTGATAAAATCCTTCTTTTTTGTGTGTTCTTATATGACATCTAGTTTCTTGGAGTGATGACCAGGTGTTAGAGTGTTAATAACTATAGTTGATCTTATGACTAGTTTAATTCCCATAGCGTGGTTGTAATTTATATTATATCTTTTATGTATTATGATTTCATAAGCTACCCACCCTTGTTGGTTAGGGAAACTGAAACCCAGTGGAACCACGAAGGGTGTTTTCCTTAACATCTTGGTTGGAGTGGCATGGATGAAGGACTACCCCCTCTAACCCCACTCTCTTTTCCTGGTAGTATTATGTACTCATATTCATAATTGTTAGTTTACTCATATATGTGTGTATAGGTATGTAATGGATTTTTAGTATTTCACACACATGTATCT
The DNA here is from genome assembly GCA_963277665.1 of Viscum album. Lineage (NCBI taxonomy): Eukaryota > Viridiplantae > Streptophyta > Magnoliopsida > Santalales > Viscaceae > Viscum > Viscum album. The sequence goes on along the minus strand of OY728147.1, from coordinate 930,368,092 downwards.
CCATATATAGTATCCAAAGGATTATTATAGGTACAATGTGTATGGGATATGATGGATTGAGGTACATACTCGGTGTATGGGATGTGATGAATTGAGGTATAATAACTGATGTATGATACACAACATATGGGCTATGGTGGATCCCAGTAATTACTTAGTTACTATATAGAGATGTGGATGGGTTGATGTGATGATGTGATGCATGAGGTTTATGTTATGATACTTAGCCCAAGTGTTTTTAGTTCGGTTTATTTTGAAGAGATATATCTCAGTATGTGAAATGTCAAGGAAGAGTGTAAAACCATTAGGTAAGTAGTAGTGGGGTACCTTTATTATTTCATTACTATAATATATGATCTATTGTATGCATTACTTGGTGAGATATAGTCATGGTGAGGCTGAGAACACAGTATACATATTTAGGTGATGAATTATATTTTCTTGTTGTTCACTGAGATTTAGTATTCTTTCTTTATCCTTTGCATGAGAGGATCCAAGGAGGATCATACTAACTATACCTGTTATTCTCACCTTATGTATATATAATCTATTTTTCAGGTCACATGATCAGGTTGGAGATTGGAGTTGATATTACTAGATTTTGGTTTTTCAGGAGTTGTTTGGGTTTTGTGGTCACTACCATGTTTATATTTTGGGTCCTTATAGTTTTACTTTATAATTTTTTTAGTCTTGTACGACATTACATATCTTAACTTGGGACTTATTTTATCTATTTGAGAAATATTTGATTGGTGTTATTATCTTGTCTCCCTTTACTCACTTTCTTTTAGAGGTTAATACCTACCATCAATATTTATATTATACCCTCAGTACTATCTCCCAACCCATGGCCTATTAGAGGCGGGCTTCAGGTGGTTACCATCCTTCTTATCTCAATCCCATCCTAGTAGGGGTACTATTTTGGGGGAGGAGGTCATGATAATAAATTTTAGAACCAGTTTGGTGAGATGATTAAGAAATAATGCTCAGACTGTGGTGAAGAATATCTTAATCAAGACTTTATTTACTATTATGGGAGCATAAAATTTTATCCCAACTCACTCTTCCTTATAAATCATAGTGTAATGGTGTAAGTAAAAGGAGAAAACACACTTTATTGGACATGGTGAAGTAAATTATGAATCATGCAAATATTATACTTTCATTTGGGGGATATGAATTATAAGAAAAAATTAATATACTAAACCAAGTACTAAATAAAGTGGTATATGTTATACCATACAAGTAATGGAGTGGAAAGAATCATGTGTTGTCAAACTTATATGTGCGGGTATGTAAAGCCTTTGTTAAGGAATCTCTAGGAAACAAACTTTCACCCCAAGGCACAAAGTGTATCTTTATAGGATACACCAAGGAAATAAGGGGATATTACCTATATGACCTCTTAGATAAAATGGGAATATTGAAAATACATGCAGTGTTCATTAAGAGGGATAACATTTCCAAAAGATATAGTGAGAGTCATATAGATTTTGATGAAGTCTAAAACTAAGATACACAAGAGTTGGTATAGGAACAAATTCCACAAATCCCCATGGAAGAAACTATTCCAGAGACACAAGTACCACGTATGAGAATCAGAGAGGTTAGATAATATGAAAGATATTGTTTTCTAGTCACCAGGGATAATGGATCATTATTAGTCAATAATAATGACCCTCTAATAACCTATAAAGAATAAGTATGTGGCATAGAATTTGACTTCGTAAGAAAAAAAATGTAAGACTTGTGTCTATAAATGGTTTAGTGGGAGTGTGGTATTTTTCCTAATAGTATATATCAATGACATTTTACTTATTGAAAATGAGATACCAATATTATAGACTGTTAAAATGTGGTTAAATACATGTTTCTCTATAATAGACTCAGTCAAAGTAGCATATGTTCTTTGGATTAAGATACATCATGATAAATATAGGATTATGCTTGATCTAAGTTAGGGTACATATATTGACATGATACTAAGGTGATTCAGTATAGAACAATCCAAGAGGATATTGTTTCATATGTCAAATGGTATTCATCTTTCCAAGAAAATGTGTCCTAACACACATGAAGAGAGATAGAACATGAAAAGGACTCTATATTCTTCATTAATTTATTTATTCATGTATGAAATATTTTGTACTAGGCTAGATGTCACATATGAATTAAGTGTAGTAGAAATATATCAGGAAGATCCAGGAGATCTCCATTAGATGACAGTCAAAATTATCTTTAAGTATATATAGTGAACTAAGGATATATTCTTAGTATATGGAGTAGACGAGGAGATATTCATCAGGATATATATAGATCATAGTTTCCAAATAGATCAAGATGATCATAATTCATAGTTTGGATACATATTCACCATCAATAGAGGAGTCGTGAGCTGGAAGAGCTCAAAGAAAGAAGTAGTTGCTGATTCTATAACAAAGTAGTAGTATATTACAACATCTGATTTAGCTAAAGAAGTAGCATGGACACACAATTTCATCCAAGATATAGATGTGGTACCAAGTAGTAAAGATCCTATCACAATTTACAGTGAAAATACTTATGTATTGTCTCTTTCCAAATAACTAAGGTCACATCAGTGGATTAATCACTTAATCTGAAAGTATCATCTCTTGAGGGATTTTTCTCAGAGAGGTGAAGTTGCAGTGAACAATATTTCCACAGAAGAAATTTTGGTGGACCCCTTAACAAAACCCATATATCAACATAAAAATGATCTTCATGTGAGAGCTAGTGGATTAAAAAACATTATCAGTTGGCTCTAGTCCATGTGAGAGTTTTTTGGAATTGGTGTCCTTGAACCAAATGGTTTGTACTTTAGATTATCAATTATATTAAAAAAAATTAAAAATTAAAAATATTATCACATATTTATCTCTATTCTATGGGTAGTTAATGTGATAATGTCCTAGGGTACCTGTCAAATAAAAATAGGTCATAATGGTTCACCTCTATGATGAGAACCTTGAGATTCTATGATGATATATCTTATATACTTTTCCTATGGTCAACATGATAAACTATGAAATGGAACATAGTTTGTCAGCCATCATGTTTTAGTTCTGATTATAGGATGGCGATTCATATTATGAAGTTCACACTTGATGATCTCCAAGACATGCGATTATAGGGACAAACCCACCAATAGGAATTCTGTATATTTTTGTGTCATCAAATATTCCTATCCGTGAGCATGTGCAATGGTTATTAGAATTTAAGATTATTATTAATACATATTGTGACTCATGTACTTATATGTATTGATAAAACCCATGATGTACTATGTTCACACTAAGTAGGATAAGTTGGGAACATCGTGATTAGTATGTCATTAATGAATAAGTCCAGAAAGGATTTCCCCCTTCCATTTATGAAAAATAATATCTTATCCCTTTGATTAGAATAGAACCATCAAAATAAATTTCATGGACATGGTGATATTGGCATGTTCATAGGGATAATCAAAGAAATATATATAAAGACTTTGGTTGATGAAACAATCATGCATCCTAATTGATGAGATACCAATAAAAAGGATTATATTATAAAATCCATGCTTTTATATGGTTATTGATGTTGCGACATTAAATTATTCCTCTTGGGTACCTTGACCTATTTCTAGATAATAACCTTGTAATTTAGACAAGCCTGCCAAATGCCAAGGAAGAAAAAGTCTAGAGGGTCACACACTAAGTGTTATCATTTATCTAAATTAAATTCAATATAAATTTAATTATTGGAATAAATATTATTCTTGAGTTAGAGGAATAATTTTATTCAAGATTTATTGATCACATAAATTAAATAAGTATTTATTGACAATGAAATTATTTAATTACACACATATATAATATTTATTTATTTATTAAATTAATAGAAATTTAATTAAATATTTATTTAGGTATTCGATAAATTCTAAGGAGGATGAGAAGACCAAGGAGAGGTATAGTGATAAATATTAATTTAAAATATGGTAAAATAATATTTATTATTGCAATAGTAGGACCACACCATAAGAAAATAATAATAAAATTATTACCACATGGAATGAGGTCATTTAAGGGTTCAATATATTATTAAGGGACTTTATACAATTAAATAATATTTAACCCTAACTCATAACTCTATAAATAGACTGATATGTCTATTGTGTTAGGGATGATCAAATTGGGGAATCGTTATACAAAATAAAATCTAGATCTCTCTCTCTCAAGACTGTAGAATGATCTAAAGTTTCTTCTATCAAGCCTGAGATATTCTCCTCCCTCCTCTATCTTCTCAATAATGAGAGTGGAAGGAAGATTACTCAATCTCGAAATAATTATCACAACGATCAAGGAAAACACTACAAGATGATCAATTTTATATGATAACACCAAATAATCCATCAACATTTTTTAAATATAAAATGAGCACGTGTGGATTGCCACTAGGTGGATTTTACACATAGATCCTACAATCGAAATGCAGGTAAACCAAAAGGATTTTTGATGATCAACATATTCATTGAAGAAATATCTCAAAACTAAGGTATTCTTTTTTCCTATCCATTTAAATTAATTATAAATTTAACCTGAAATAAACTCTGGATTTTGGCATGTCTATAAAGTTTTATTGGAAGATTTGTTTTGGTTACTAATCCCACATCATGTATATCGTTGAATATCTATTGAATCTAATAATATTAAAGTTAGCCCCTACCCTAATAAGCACTTCCAGTGCACTGAAAACCTTAAAAATTAACCCATGTTTGGGAGTAAAAAATAGGCCCCAACGAACCAAGGTCTATTTTGGATTATCACCCTCCATAACTTGGAAAATAATTTTCTAATTAGCTATAGTAGTAATAGGATTTTCCTTGACTTTAAACTTGATAAAATCATCAACAAAATCAATAAAAAGAATAGATTTATTCTTCAATTTGATAATTCCATTAAATATCCATGAGAAGGATACTTTAATGGTGTTACTCTAAACAAAGATTCCTTGAAGATAGTAATGGTAAATCCAATGAACCAAAAAAGATTCCATAATAAATAATAGTTTCCAAATATGTTGCATCATAAGCACAATATTATATTTTAAAATATAATTTATTTATAAACCACCAAAATTGAGAAAATTTTTAATAAACCGAATCCAGAAACCCAGAACTGATGGTTATTTTACTACATTGGCATAAAGTACAAGGGATAATATCTAAATTATCAAATGGTTTAGTAGTATTGGGAGTCTATATAAATATATTATTCTCACATTAAATTAGAAATCATGAAATAGAACTTAAAAATACTTGTGAGAACTTACTAGTAAATCCATGAATTTTATTCATAGACCCATTATTAGTGTCCAGAGGAAAGGAAAACATAATAAAGGGAGATATATGATTCTCAATAAGGGAAATCATACAATAGAACCTATCATAAAATAAATAAAGCATGAATAATACATCAGAGATAAATAATAATCAAATATTCCATACAACTAATATCATAAATAGGCAATAAATTCATGGATGAAAAAACATAAATGATCACAATAATAATAATAACTCACTTCATAATTATATAATTTATAATTTTGGACATCATAATCTTACCTTTAATGCCTTGTGCTAAGACATCATATATAAATAGGTAAGTTTTATGACAAATACCCAAAAAAGTTTGTCTCATGAGATCTACCGATGCATCAAGAGGATATAATAGGACTCACCCATAACTTAATAAGTTCAATTAATTCATTATATGAAAGGGGTGAGTAAAAATTCAATACACTATCAATATAAACATTCATATTAAAAAACTAGCATATGAAATATTAATATTTTCCCAAATCAATAAATATAAAAACATGATCATAATCCATCCAGATAAATAAGATGAATGGTAAAATTATATTATATCCCTATTAAATCATAAGATTCATCAAATTATATTTATATAGTTGAAAATACTTTTAAAATATCACTAGAACATTTCCTGAGGAAAATATAGTTTTTTATTTTGAAATCAATTGTTTAAAATATAAAAATTTATATAATATTATAAAAAATATTTTCTTCGAAAAGAAACATGAAAAAATGTAAATGAATATTCAAGGTAAATAATATTCCTGATAGTAATAAAATCCATTCATGTGATAAGTGTTAAAACAAATATTTTGTTCACACCTTAGGTAAAAAGTCCCTCATTCAGAAAATAAAAAGAAGGTTACTTTTAATTTTTTTTATAGAAAGTAAAACATGGGTAAAAATGAATATAATAAATAATTATATAATAGTAAAAATATTCTTGAACATATTTTAAAGAAAATAAGGACATGGGAGAAAAATATTCCTGAACGAATAGAAAAAAAAGTTAATTTTCCTTAAAAGAATTCATTTGGTCTTTTTGAGTTCCATAAAAGGTAAAAATGAAAATAATAGTTGAAAAACCTAGACCTAAACATAGTATAATAAAATATATAGAGTTTAATATATAAAATATCATATAATACCTCTAACATAAACTTAAACATAAATAATCTTAAATAAGGATGAAATTGTAAAATAAACCCTTACCTCAAGCCCAACTTGTTTCGTATGTGCTTTTAGTCACATGTATAATAAATTTAAATTTATTATAAATCAATAAAATAAAAATATACATACTTATAATATCATATATGATATAATTATAATATTTCAACATTTGTTTATTAATAAAACCATAGTAAAAATTTCATTTTTGAGTGTTAACTATTTCATTTTTCAAGTAAGTTTGAGTTTGATAGTTTGGTTCCTTAAATATTGATCTTGTTTCAACCATTTAAAGAATTTTAATCATGTTATAAATGTCATATATATTCATTATATACATATTTATAATCATTATTGAAATGAGTACATAAAAAATGAATCACATCGCTTCATGGAGGCGGTAGTCCACATGTACACATGAGCGACATTATCATTTTTTAATGTGTGGAAGGGTAAGAATGTAATTGATATATTATATTTAAATAATTATAATAATTTAATAAATATTATATATATTAATTATTTACATCTTTATGACCATCCAATTAAAGTGGAAATGAAAAATGAATTACACCACTACATGGAGTTGATAGGTCATACGCACACATGAGTGATGTTTTCATTTTTTATAGGATGGAAGGAGATGAATAAGGGTTATGAAACCAGAATAATAACATTTAAATATATGTAATATAATGATGTTATTATATTAACATGATTATATAATTTTTTAAGGTGGTAGAATATGAAATAAAATGAAAACACACGGTTAAGAACTACACATCTTATTAAGACAACTGTATTAGGTTTATACCTAATGCCTGCTAAGGATGGTATTTTGATCAAACCAAGACCTCTATGGTGTGGAAAGGGATGTTATGAAAGTATTTGGATAATTATTTGGATTTAAAATGTGAATTATAAGTTGGTTTATAAGGTAAAGGAGATGGGGTATTTATGCTTGTGGAGAGGGGTGTTATAGGATTAAAATATTGATTATTTTATCATTTAGGACAAATACTTCTGAGGAGTGACAATTACTATGAATTATTGGTTTATTATTAAAAAAAATGAAAGATATTTGACATTATAACTATTCAAAAACCTAAAATCATCAATGAAAAACTTAATTATATATAAATAATCAAAAATAATTTTTTTATTTGAACAAAATATATCTTAGGATTCAAAATTTCAAACATAGGTTTATAAATTAAACTTAATATTTTTAAATGAATTATTTTAATCCATAAATCCATTTTAGGTCTAAAAAAAGTTTCTATAAACTTTTAAGTCTTCACTATATTATTATGATTCCATAAAATCTACAGTATATGTAGAAACGATGTTTTTTATTATTCACTAAAAAATCATTTTTTCAGAAAAATCCTAAAATTTCATCCTAAGATAATTTTGATATATTTAGTTAAAAAATTAAGTCATTTTTATCAAATTCAATTTATAAAATTTGGTAATTTTAGTTTTAATCATATTCTTGAATAAATATTTATTCATTATACTATTGTTACTTTAGAAAGAAAAACTTAATATAATTGGATCTTAGTTGTTATATTCTCCCCCCATTAAAAAATTTCATCCTAGAAATATTATAAATATAAACCCATAAATAGATGTGGGTTGTTATTCATCATAACTTCTTTAGGTTCCCATGTATCCTCTTCTATCTTATGATTTCTCAAAAGTACCTTTACTAACCAAGTCATCTAATTCCTCAAAACTCATTTTATAATTTTAAGAATATGGATAAGATATTTATATTAAGATAAAATAGGTTTTAATTTTATTTCCTCAATGGTGATAACATGAATTGGTTCTAGCATGTACTTACTTAATAAAGAGATACAAAACACATCATGAACTTTAAGGAGGCTAGGTGACATTTCCAAATGCTAAGACAAAACTCCTATTATTTTCAGAATTTCAAAAGGATCAAGATACAAAGGACTCATTTTCCCTTTTTTGTCGAACCTTATAACACATTTCCATGAAGATAAATTTAAGAAAACATGATCTCCATTTTGAGGTACCTTAATGTTGTTAGTATAATTTTTTTGTCTACATTGAGGTACCTTAATGTTATTTTGAATAGATTTCACTTTTGATGTTTTCTCCTCCATGATATCCATGCCAACAAGTTTCCTTTCACTAATCTCATCCCAACTAGTTAGAGTATGACACCTCTTTCTATAAAATACATCATATGGTTCTATTTGAATCCTTGAATGGAAGATATTATTATATGAAAATTATACCAAAGTTAAATAATAATCCCCAATACATTAAATGTCAATCAAGCATGAACTCAATATATATTCTAATGTTTGAATAGTAATTTCAAACTATCCATCAGTTTGAGGATGATAAAATGTGATCAAATGTATCTTAGTGTCAAGATCCCTCTTCTATAATTTTAATTTAAACCATATATCATGATCATATACAATTGAAATAGGTTTACCATTAATTCTCACAACTTCATTAATTTAGAGTTTTATGAGGTGATAAAGATGTAGATATAACCTTATAGTGATGAAATGTTCATAATTGGTAAGACGATCGATAATAACCCATATGGAATCATTCTCTCTAGGATCATTTGGAAATCTAGTGAAAAAATCTGTAGTTATATCATAAAATTTTTACATAGGAATATGTAGAGGTTTCATGACTCCTTTAGGATAATGTCTCTCAGCCATTACCTATTAAAAAACCAATCATCTTGATACATAATCTACAATTTTCTATTTCATATTATTCCCCCCAAAAATGTTCTTTCAAATTCCAATACATTTTGGTATTGCTAGGGTGTATAGATAAATTTTAGTTATTATATTCATATAATAATTATCTTTTCATCTTAGTCATGGATGAAATACATAACCTCTTTACAAATTTTAAAATATCATATTTTTAAATGAATTCTACCAACTTACCCCTATTCAAAAATTTTATTTTTTTAAATATTCTCATCATCAAGATGAGATATTTTCTATCTCTAATAATTATGGTTCGAAAATCATTTATTAAATATACAATGTTTCCTATTCCTTAATAATTAACATATCCAAATTTACTAAATCTATTAATATTGGATCTATTCCAATCCTTATTTTATCCAAAACTTCACAATATTTCTTAATAAATTCATCAACCACCTTATTTTCCTTTCTAGGGCAATAGTGTAATTATAAATAATAATATTTGAGTATTTTTAACCATATCCTTTTCCTCATGTTGATCTCTTTCTATAAGAATATGTATTTCAAACTTTTATGTTATTTATATATTTCACATCTTTCACCATAAAGGCAATTCCTCCATATCTTCAATGCAAAGATTATGGATGCCAACTCAAGATCATGGGTTGGATAATTCTATTCATGAATATTTAAATGCTTTAATGAATACAAAACAAAATATAATCCTATATAATGATGCATCCCATTCCATTCTTTTATGCATTACTAAATATCACAAATATATCACTTCCTAACGGTAAATTTAATATCGGTGAATTAACCAATATCCTCTTTAATTATTCAAAACTTTCCTTACATTCTACTGACCACATCAAATTAACCCTCTTACATTTCAACTTGGATAGCGGGTTAGATAAATATGATTTTTTAAACAAATCATTTATTATAACCTTATAATCTAAGGAAACTACATACCTTGGTTATATTTTTTTGTCATTGGACATTCTATCACTTCCTTCATCTTTAAAGGATCAACTAATTTTATATCCTTACAAACAATATGACCAAGAAAATAAACTTCATGAATCCAAAATTTACATTTTCTAAATTTTCTATATAACACCTTTTCTATAGGAGTATTAAAAAATATTCACAAATAAATATTATGCTCATCATAAATTTTAGAGTATATAAATATATCATTAATAAATACCAAAATTAAATTATCTAGATTATTCTTAAATACTCTGTTCATTAGATCAATAAAAAAAAAGTGTGAATTTTCCAATCCAAATGGAATTTATATAAATTCATAATTTCTATACCTCATATGGAATGTCATATTTGTAATATCCTATTTATTTACTCATAGTAGATGATACCTCGAAAGAAGATCAATCTTTGAAACATATTGATCTCCTTGAATTTGATCAAACAAGTCATTAATTTAGGGAATATGATTATTTTTATTTATAGTAATAGTGTTTATTTTCCTATAATCAATAGACAACCTCATAGACCCATATTTATTCTTAACAAAAAGAATAGGGGATCCCCATAGTGAAACACTAGTGGTGTATAAATCTCTTATCACAAAAATCCTGCAGTTATTTATTTAATTCCACTAATTACATTATATCCATCCCATAGGGAGTTTTAGATATAAGTTTTGTACCAGGGATGTGATCAATGGAAAACTCAAATTCACACTCAAGTGGGTGTCCAGGTAGTTCTTTAGAAAACACATCAATGTATTCCTGCACAATAGGTGTATCCCCTATTTAAAGGATACCATTTCTATTCATAGGTTGTGTCTACTCTTATTATCCGTGATTTTCATTAATGGGATCTATTGAAGATGGATTCAAACATGATTTAGATGATGTATTCTCCACTCTAAAGATAAAGGATTCCATATCTACATCACAAATTGTAATATACTTATATCAATAATGAATTTTCACATTATAATTTGAAAGTCAATACATATCAAGGATTACATCGAAGAAAACCATAGGTAGAATAATCAAGTTTACAAATTGGGAAACTCTATGTGTCAATATGGGAACTTACTAATATATCCTTGTTTCAGTAATATTTCCACTAGGAGTCTTGATTAAAAATTCCCCTTTTAAGGTGCTAGGGAAATAAATATTTTTTTGGGAAAACATGGAAGATATAAATGAGTGTGAAGATATAGAATTAAATAAAGCATTAAATAAAATTGAGGTAATAAAAAATTTATCTTCTACCACTTATTTTAGAACTTTAACCATAGATATAGTGATCACATAATCTTGGCCATGATCCTTTGACTTAATCTAAGGAAAATTTCCTTGATATATGGGAAATTCATTCTCATAGTGCCCAATATCCTTATATTTGAAGCATTTAAAATTATAAAATTATCTATTTACCTTATAATAAAGATCATGATGGCATTTATCTCTATACTTGAAGAAAACTCCCATTCCCATCAAACATATTCCATGGTGTTTCTTTCCAAAATTTTTACAAGTTAGAAATTACACCCTTCCTTTCTTCCCTTTTTCTATATTTCCTTTTCCAAAGTTCTCATCCTCAAAATTCTTTTATTTTTTTCCTTGGAAAACATAAGACTTGGAAAATTATTTCCTTTTATTGATGGAACTTGATACTATATCCTTATCAAAAAAAAATTTCCAGAGACTAATTCCTTTTGAAGACGAGGCTTTATCCCATCAAAGAAATGATCAATATTTCTCCTTAGATTACATACATAATCCATAAAATGAGTTTTATAACCTTGTAAACTTATCTTTATATACAAATTTTTTTATTTCCTTTTTCATTATATTGAGTAATTTAACCTCCATATCAGATCACTACTTATAGGGAAAGTATTTTTCAAAAAATATCTTCTTGAAAGTATTTTACACCATACTATTTATTTCCTCCAAATCATTTGTGTTCTGGATCAAATACCATTATTCATTATTATATCCTTTAAATGATAAAATTTCCTGATAAATTTCTCTCTTTATCTAATTACAAAATCAAGAAACATATTCTCCAAGGACTTGATCCATTGCTTAACTACTAATGGATTATTAGTCTCATTGTTGGATCGTGTTGGGGTTCAGCAGGATACTCCATATAGGAAAGGTTATTAGTTATAACTCAAGTCATCTACTCTAATATAGTTATAATTCATTCAGCTCCACTCAAGCTACATTATCTTGACATGGAGAGAAATCCCTACATAGATTACATGCATTGATAGAGGCACTATTCATTCCACTTGGTTCTATTTATAAATAATGACATATACTGAATTATCTCATAACATTATAAATTTTAAATCATAGTATATAATTCTAAATCTGGTGTAATTCTTAACATAAATTGAAAAATTATACATATGTAATCTTATAATCATAAGATTAGTATATTTGAGAATATCTTAAAATCATGAAAATATTTTTAAATAGTTAATAATGGTTTGTAGAGAGCATATAAATTCACTAAACCACATGCCATGGGAGTGTCCAACCAGGTGTGTAGTCTTAGGTCCACTCATCATTTACTGGTGATGAACGAGTTAATAAACAATCCATCCCTTTCAAAGTTGTTATCCCTAGGTGAATTTATGCCACAACTATATCCACTTTTTAGTATCCATACAAGGATCTATTTACTAGGAAAATTACATAATCTATACTTTATCAAAACTTTATGATATTATCCTATACTTAGACTTATACTTAGAGTTTATCATAGGGTTATGTTATCCAATATATTTTTTCCTAAATCTTGTTCCCAAGGTTTATAATAAACTTACTTTGATACCAAATACAACACCCCAACTCCAGTAACCCAGATTTGGTGGTTATGTTACTACATTAAAACAAAATACAAGGGATTGTATCTTAAGGATCAAATAGTTTATCAATCATGGGATACTTGATACATATATAATTCCCACATTACATATAAAATCATGAAATTTGAATTAAAATTTCTTATGATAACTTTATTATATTGACAAGTAAATCCATGAATTCATTCAGAGTTCCCTTCTTGGTATCCTTGGAAAAGGAAAAAACAATAAAGTGCAAGATCAGATGCTTGGTAAGGTAAAGTTTACAATCAAATATATCACAAAATAAATAAAGCATGAATAATATACTAGAGATAAAAAATAATCAAATATTCAATCTAACTAATATCATAAAGGATACTAAATCCATGCATGACATAAAAATATAAATTATCACATGGATAAAAATAACTAGTTTCATAATGATAGAATTCATAATTTTGGACATCATAATCTTACTATCAAGGCCTTGTTCCATGATATCATATGTAAATATATAAGTCATACACCAAATACCCAAACTAGATTGTATCTTTAGAAATAAAAATTTATTGAGGGGATATAATGTTCACCACTTATTAATTTCTAATTCCAATTCATTCATTATATGAAAGGGGTAAATAATAATTCAATACATAATCAACATAAAAATTTGTATTTAAAAACTAGAAAAATGAAATGTTAATATTTTTGCCAATAAATAAATATAACAACAATATCATAATAAATCTATTAAAATAAGTATGATGGTAACATTATATTATATCCCCATTAAATCATAATATTTATCAAAGGATGTTAAAATATATGAAAATACTTTTAAAATATCACTACAATATTTCTTGTGTAAAACACCCTTTTCAATTTTAAATCACTTGTTTAAAATCTAATTTTTTTTATAATATTCTAAAAAATACTTTAAAATAACCATGCAAACTTATAAAGGAATATTCAAGGGAAATAATATTTGTGATGGAGGGAAAATACATTTGTGCAGTGATCCTTAAAAAAAGATTTTGTTCACACCTTCGGTAAAAGATACCTCATTCAGAAAATGATAAGAAGATTCATTTAAAAATATTTTTATAGAAAGTAAAACATGGATAAAAATTACATTAATGAATCATTGTATAATATTAAAAAAAATTGATTTTTTTTAAAATAAAATATGGATATGGAAGAAAAATATTCCCGACCGAATAAAAAAACAAAGTTGGTTTTCCTTATAACATTCATTTGGTCTTTTTGAGAAACAAAGAAGGTAAAAAATGGAACTAATACTTGATAAAAATATAAATAACTATATGATAAGAAAATATATGGGGATTAATATAGAAAAATTATATTATTCCTCCAACAAAAACTTAAATATAAACAATCTTGAATAATAATGAGATTGGGAAATAAACCCTTACCTTAGGTTTGAATTATTTTGTAAGTGATTTTAACCTCTTGAATAATAAATTTAAATATATTATAATTTTATAAAATAACCATATACATTTTTATAATATCATATATGTTCCACTTATAACATTTCAATATCTATTTATTAATATCTCCTTATTAAAAATGTCATTTCTGAGTGTCAAATGTTTCATTTTTCATGTATGTTTTAGTTTGGTAGTTTTGGTACTTGAATATTTCTAAATATTACACAAAATCAAGAATTTTAATAATGATATAAATGTCATATATATTCATTATATACATATTTATAATCATTCATGAAATCAGGATATGAAAAATGAATCACATCGCTTCATGGAGGTGGTAGTCTACACGCATGTAGGAGCAACGTTATCATTTTTTAATAGGAGGATGGGTAAAAAGGTAATTGATATATTATATTTAAAGAATCATAATTATTTCAAAAATATCATATATATTTATTAGTTCCATATTTATAACCATCCAAGTAATTTGGCATTGAAAAATGAGTTACACCTTTATACGGAAATGATGGGCTGCACATATGATCGAGTGACGTTTTATTTTTTCCATAGGATGGAAAGAGGGTGAATAAGGGTTATTGTCATAATCCATCCATCCAAAGTTACCCATAATAGGATAGTAATAAAGGGATATAATGACCCTTGAGTCCCACCTTGAGTAGGCCCTGTTTTGGCGAGAAGCACTGAGGGTATAGAAATCTAATTTATGGGAGGAATTACCATCTATAATATAAACATGATTAGGAGAGAGGTGATCACATGATTTTTATAGGTTGTGATCAAATAGAATTTATACTACTAATTAATCTTATTGGATGATAAGGGTTCTCTCAAAAAGAAGGGTTGGGTAGTCTCATTATCCTAGCACTTATGTATTTTTTTTGTTTTTATTAATTTTGAAAGAATCTAGATAGTATTTGTTTTGTTTTTAATTAAAAAAATTAAAAAAAATTAAAATAAGAAACACAAAAGTGGGTAAAAGGGGTTGGATCCAAGGTCAATCATATGGATTCTTCATTTTCCTTTGGTTCTCATCCAACAATGGCTTCAATAACATTCTTCCACTCCTCTTCTCTATCTAAATTGTGGTTCTAAACATATATAAGAGAGATCTCCCTTGATACACCCAGTTCCAATTCCTCCATAGTGAAGAGGCAATCAAAGTGAAGTTGGTTGGAATTTTCAGTATTATGTTTTATTGTTTTAAAATACCCCAATTTAATTAAAATATTGTGTAAATTAATGATTGTTTGTTGATTTTAAAAATTTGGAATTAAATGTTTAAATGGATTAATTAATGATTTTTATTATAATATTTAATTCTTGGAATTAAATTTTCAAAGCCATATATAAATTTAAATTAGTTTTTAAAACTTTGAAAAAAATAAATGGAATTAAATTCTAGAACTAAATTATTAAATGGATTAAAAAATTTAGTATCAATTATGTCAATCAATTTTAATTTTAATTAAATAGATAATTCATAATTTTTTAATATAAAAAAATGATGATTAAAACATATTTTAATTTTAAGTAATTTATAATTTTTAAATTAATTTTGAAGACATTGATTTTAATTTAATTGTAATTTTAAATTGATTTTCAAAAAATACTGCATTGAAAAATAATTCATTTTTGTATGTGGAGAAAAATATACAAAGGCCTTGCATAGTCAATAGAATAACTCTGCGCAGTTGACTGCACCATGTGTAGCTGCCTACTGCAAACCATGTTTACATGATTTCAAACAACATATAACTTTCAACCACCACCACAAAGCATTAGAAAAAATTTAAATGTATATGTGATCATGGGGAGAAGTCGTGTCATTAGAATTACTATCAACTATTCACTATGACATGAAACATCCATCCAACTAAAGTCAAAGATCACTTTGACACTGATTTCAAGGAAGAAGCTACTGCCTCACAACTCTATAAATATATATCTCCCTATCCCATTATAAATATTCATCATCTATCAATTAGGTTTATTTTCCACTACTTTAATTTATTTTATGTTTGCATGTTAATATTAATTTCACTTTGTTTTGTTAATTGTATTGTGTTGTTATTCTCTCCCCCAATTCTTTGTGTTTTTATTCAACCCCTATATTGTAACATGATCTTTTAAACTCCAAATCATAGAAAAATAAACCAAGGTATATGACCCCAGTGGAGATTAAATTGGATATCTATACTTTTTAATAATACAAATTCCATCCATGATGTAGTAGTGAAATAGGGATAAGCAAATCAATGGTATTCATCTTCTGAATTTGACGAGCTATTATATCCTTGATTTATCAAATATTCTCTTACTCACTCTCTTGACTCATAGTGCATACCAGTGGAGAACTGTGGATTGAGGCATTCACTATCTCAACACCCATATTCATCTAATGTTTTTCATCCCTCAATACACAATACTCCACTAGTATGCGCTATGAACCGAGAGAGGGATGAAGATAATATTTGAAAAATTTGAGGATATAATATCTCATTGAATAGAGAAGATTAATATAATAAATCCATTCCCCCCCATTTCTATACTACATCAAGGATGGAATTCATATTATTAAAAATAATAGGGTGCCTATGTGATATCCCCTAGGGTACCATCCCTTAGGATAGTTATACATGATTTAGAGTCTAAAATATTGCGTTATAGTGTGGGGTAGATGAAAAATAATAAGAATTGGGGTAGAGAAGAACAAAAAAATACAATTAAAAAAATAGAGTGAAAATAATATTAACATGAAGATAGATAAGTAATTATAGTAAAGGAAAATAAACCTAATCGGTAGAGGCCAAATATTTATAATGGGATAGGGAGAGACATATGTTGTAATAGTGGGTACCCTAGAAAAAACTTGAACAATACTTTTGATTACCATTACATGTGTATTGTTTGATATATACGTGTGTTTATTCTTACCAAAATATCATTTATATTTCTATATATACTATTTATATGTTAATGTTCTTAGATTATGTGTCATATCAAAAGGTTATATCAATTCCCATTTATAATGAGAATCTAGATATTCTATGACAGTAATATTAAACATATGTCATATGGTCTAGATACATCATATAGGTAGGAAACATATGGGATCTAACTATCAGGTGCCGAGGGATCCTAATAATTGAGGATTCTTCACATAAAGTTCACACTTGTTGATATATAGTAGTGATATCATGAGGACATACCTTCCAATAAAAACATCACATGTTTTGGGTGTCATTGGTTGTTCCTATCTATGAACATGTGTAATGGTCTCTAGACATGAGATAATTATTGGTGTGTTCCATTTGATTGTATAATTTTATTCATAGTAGAAACCATGATAATTAAATTGTGGATAGGTAGTTTGGGTTGGGTGAATCATTGGTGGTATGGATTTAGATAAATGATCAAGATAGAATTTGTCTCTTCCGAGTTGAGGAAGAGACATCTCATGGGATCATGTTGAATATAATGGTAGTAAATTTATACATACATGACCATGTAACCATATGGTAGGTCCATCCAGTAAGGTCATGAAATATATAAAGCAATAAAAAGATGATGACCAAAGTGTGCATCATGCTTTATGAGATATCAGGAGATAAAGAGATTATATTACACAGTAAGTGTTCATAGGGGGAAGTTGTAGATATGAAATTACTTACATCTTTAGGGGATTAATGGGTTTCTAGACTATGATCTTGGTATGTGGGTTGGACTTACTGCTATTGAGATAGGAAACTAGAGGTTCACACACTAAGTGTATCCATAGGTTCCACCTATTCTAATGAATAGTTTTTTATGATGAAGTGGTACCCACATGTGGGGGCCAGTGAACATTCGAGTGTGAATGATCTCAATTAAAACTCATTCAATTATATTATTGAAGTTTAGAATAATGATGATTGAATCTATTTCTCAAGGTATTCACAAGTTGTTTGATCATAAATGAGAATACAAAAAAAAAATAATTTTTCAAATGAACATTGGATGTTCAAGATTTGTTAAATTCTTTTGAGAGATTATAGGCAAGTTAATGGTTCATATTTTTTCACATAACATTTTATACTGTTATAAGTGAGTGAATAAATATTTGTGACATTTATGACATGTTTTGTTAAGTCATACATGTGCGCAAATGTCTAAAATGAAGCTTATTACTTTCTAGAGACCAAAGTGAAATTTTGGAAAGTATAACCTAAGTATAAAATCTCATTTTAGCCTCTTAAATTTTATGATACACCATTTTAATGAATTTAGTGAGAGAATATATCCTCTATTATCCTCTCAAGTTCTTAGAGAGATATTTTTAATGAAGAATAAGGTCAGATCGATCCCTCTTTCTCAACTGAGTCCACTTTCTTCAGGCAATTGAAGGGACATCATAAAGATCTTCTATTTCCCACTACAACATCCAAGAAAGGTATATATATGATCATAAGAATTATGGAGGATGTATAGATGATCTAGATGATGTCTAGTTTGGAATCTTTCAATCATGACACATCGACTATGAGATAATTAAACTGACGACTTTAAATGAATGAGGTACCGTTTAAGCTTTCATTTGATTTTATTTTTCTTTATTAAATTTAATTACATGCAATCCTTAAAGAAATTTAGGTGATGGTTTTTTTTATTTATTTTTTTAACATGAATCCAAAACAAAAAATTTAAATTTTTCCTCTTTTATGCTTCCACTGTGCCCTGGGTTCCTTCAATTGGTATTAAAGTGAACATGTTATTATTTAAGTTGATTTTTTTGAAATTTTATTTATATTTTCCATGATTTGGAAATAGAGTTTTGATACGTTCCCAACTCAGCTGATGATGAATCAATCCAAGTTTGTATCACCAAGATATGGATGATCTAAGATCGACGAGTTTTGTGTAAAACTTTCTATGAAAATTAAAGTTTTATTTTTTTTCTTCATCTTGATGGAATCTGTTGTGATAGATCTTTAGCCGAAGCATGATTTAAGTAAATTGTGTGTTAACTGGATATACCACAACCTAGTTTAGGTAGCCCATTGATAATACAATATTTCCTTGGAAGATTGTTTAATTAAACATATAAATCTTCCCTTGGAAGGTAGTTTAAAGTTTCTCATGGAAGCTTGTTTAATTAGAAGATTAAATCTTCCCATAGAATCTAGTTTAAAGATTATAATGAAAGATTGTTTAATTAAATGGTTAAATATTCCCCTGTAATATTGTTTAATTAAATGTATAAATCTTCCCATGGAATCTAGTTTAAATCTTGTCATGGAATATTATTTAATTAAAAGGATAAATCTTCCCATTAAATCCTGTTTAAATATTATCTTGAAAGCTTGTTTTATTAAAATT
Source organism: Viscum album (assembly GCA_963277665.1). Taxonomy (NCBI): domain Eukaryota; kingdom Viridiplantae; phylum Streptophyta; class Magnoliopsida; order Santalales; family Viscaceae; genus Viscum; species Viscum album. Next base: position 930,348,160 of record OY728147.1, on the reverse strand, counting down.
ATAAATCTTCCCTTAGAATCTAGTTTAAATATTCCCTTGGAATATTTTTTAATTAAAAATACAAAACTTCATTTGGAATCGTATTCAAATATTCCCATTGAATCTTGTTTAAATTATATAAAAATATTTAAAGTTTTTGTTGAAATATTATTATCATTTTATATTATTATATAATATTCCCTTTTAATGGATACCCCATCTCAGGTTGGACCAATTTGGTCCAAGTCTGACCGGCCTGACCCATTTAACCTGTCACTAGTTCTAAATTAATTTTTGGGGATCTGATTTTGGTCCAAATATACCCAAAAATTTAAAAATTCAGAAATTAAATTAAATTTTCTAGGATTCAATAAAATTATTTTTTATGATGTGGGATGTAATGATAATTAATTTAAATTATTTTAATTCAAGTTAATTCATTAAAAATACCCTTGAGTTGAGTTTTAGAAAATTTAATTTTTCTTATGCAATATTATATCATGTTGACTGATCATGAAATGATACCGACCCATGCACATTTGGTTTATTGTTAATTTATTTTAATTATTGAATTTATGTTCTATAAAATGTAATAATTATTTTATTTTGATGATTTGTGAATCATAACTCTATCTTTAATTTTTATAAAGACCTTCCTGTATATATCTAAGTGATAAAAAAATGCAAATTTGACCCCAAGTTCCCCTCACTTTAGTGTGTGTATACATTGTAAACGTCGGAGGAGTTCATGGATATGTAGTTCAAGTTGAGATCTAGTGTATACTAGACAAGTGTAATGCACTAGAGTTTCCAGAACTACAATTCAAGTCAGTCATTGACTTAATAAATTCCCATAGGGTCTCAGTTAATCCATTATTCATTCAGTGGATTAACCAATAGTTAACAATTGATGATTATGTAATTATTTATTCTTTTTATCATGTGACTAGTTTATTATTTTGTGAATTTGTATTTATTACACGTGATCACATAGTATAATAGTAAACAAGCATGCAAAGATAAAATGAACATGTATGGTGAATGTTTTCTTTTAAAAAACATGGTTAATTTGTGAGTACGATCACGTAGAACAAGCATGTTAAATAGAAAAGAATTTAATTTTCAGATATTAACTTACCAAATCTTTTAAAGAAAATGTCAAGTCACAAATTCCTTCCATCATTTGAATTTGAACAAAACCTAGTGTATGGGGCGCTCGGTCAACCAAAGTTGAGGGTGCCTCGTTCTATTAGGGAGTTATTATGATATTGGAGGGTAGAATTAACTAAATTTGGAAGTAAAGGGGTATCATAAGAGGAAAAGTTTTCATTAATTAAAAGTAATTATTTATAAGATATGGGACTCCACATAATATATCAAGGAGCTGCGAGTTAATACAGTTGGACAGATAAGTTCCTACCTTGGACTCTTTGAGTAATGGTGTATCCAAAGGTTATATAATATGAGGAGGGGTTTCAAGGATCCTTTCTAATAGAATAATCAAGCTTCAAAGTATTCCAATTATAGTTTATAGGGTTCCAATAATTCAATAAAATAATGGGAGACATTTAATGATTAAATTGGTAATGTCTAAATCGTTAATCAAGATAAAAGTAGAATATGATAGATCTTATTTTTCTAAAAAATTTGAAAGTAAATAACACAAGACACACTACAATAATCATTGGACAAAGTAAGTTTCATTTCCAATTTTTTTTCCAAAGATTAGCATAGGAGCTTGCACACAATACAACGATATAGGAAATTCAAGATTTTGGAATCCCTAATACCTATTAATCCACCTCAGGAAGTGAGGGTGTTAAATATGCTTATAGGAGACTCATGTATGATGCATATGATGGTTTTATCATAATTATATCATCAATGTTCAATTCGAGTTATGGATAAAACATCAGGACATGGATGATTTTACAAGTTGTCTTATTTCCAAGAATCTTGAAAGGATAAATAAAAATGAATATATGAATTGGTGATGTTTAAACTGGATATGTGCAAATTTAAAGATGGATCATGTTCTTTAAATGGATCCCTTTCTCATACTATTTTCACCCATTTACTCCATTTTTGTTTAATATTACAAAAATGGAAATCATAGAGAACATTATTTGCAACCTTTTGATTAAGGTTTACTAAGAATTAAAAACATTAAATAAATATTAATCTTTAGTTCTTATGGTAAAAAGGTTGAAAGAAAAGGTAAAAAGGCCAATAGAAAGAGTGATAAAAAAGGAACCTTCAAAACATCATTCAAAGAAAGTGATATTAAATAGAATGATATTTTCTTCACATATCATGAAATATATCTATCGAAGTTTAAATGAAATTAACTAAATTGAAGAAGCAAGTAATTACTTTTCTTCAGGAATATTCATAAAATATAATTAATGCCTCAGTTTTACCTCTTGTTTATTAAATATAATATACTTATCACATATGTGTGTTTATATAAAGTGACCATGTATGCAAAGAAATATTACTAGAAGTTAGGTGTGTTCTCTAAGAAGCTAAGAAAATGTGGTTCCTAAATCAGTGGTGAGAAGTACACAACTTCTATATTTCCAAGTTTATTTATTCCAGTTGAAGATTTGGAGTGTCACCAAAACATTAATCTCATGTTTCCTTTGGAAACAAGGAGGAATTTTTCTATTTTCATAATGAATTTTTTTTTCTATTAAATACTCAACTCATAGTTAAGTGATACATGAATCATTGAAAATATGTGATGAATATAAAATGTGAGACTAATATACCTAGTTTTGGAAAGAAAATACTTTTTCAAGAAAAACTAAATAGTTTTCAATGATATACCCAATATGGTTTTATAATATTTAGAGTTAAAGACCTTAGGTACTATCTATATAATTATGTACTTAGTTTTGGACAAATAAACCTTTATAAATAAAGGTAAGCCAAAAAGCTTTCTGAATTAGTTCATCTAGAAAGAATGAACTATTATAAGGGTAATCTAGTCGTAAGTATAATTCATAATATTCCTTTAAGTGTTTATAGAATGTGGAGATGAAGTATGAAACATGCTTGATCAAAATACATGAAAGGTTTTGAGCTGGTCTACCAAAGAATATCTTGACCAAGCATTTATCGATCAATATAATGTAACATTGAGTTATTTCTAAATGCACATTACCTTATACACATCAAATCTATGATGATAATAAGTAAGATTGATAAATAGTATTACATGTTAACATTGATCAATAAAATGTAGCATGGAAAAATTTCTAAATACACATTTCTTTATACACATCAGATTTATGATGTAAGTAAAAGGTGCATCAATCTAAAAAATAATGCATTGCAGATACCTCCATTTTTATAGACATGCTTCACAAATAATTTCATTATAACATAAACATATGTAAACTATCATGAAAAATGGATATCATATGAGTTATACTGTGTTGTAAATCCATTATGTCATAATAACATGTGTTTAGATGAAAATAGTTTGTTGAGGGTATAAACAAACTTGCATCAAGTAAAACACAATATGTATCTAATGTAATTATCCTAATAGTTTTTTAGGATATTACAGAAATCCCAATGATAGAAAATTTATAGGAATGTGATTGAATACATTTCTATAAGAGATTTCAAATCTCTACTTGAGATAGTAGGAGCTCGATTGACTAGTGTTTAGTCAATGCCAAAGAAGCACAAGTAACTGGAATTGGAATAAGTTCCACAAGAGCATGTGGAAAATAATGTTCTAGAGACACACACTATGTAGGAAGGTTAAAACCATGATAATGGTTTTATATTCACCATGGTCAGTGACACATTATTCATTGAGAATAATGAATCCCACAAGTAAGTAGTATATGGAAATTATCTAAGATTCAAAAGATCAATTAAAATTCAATAATGGATTCCATGTATCACAGTATAAGAGGCTTATTAATTTGAATACTATGATTGGTATTTAAATGAGAATATATTTGGATGGTACAAGTGTGGTACCAATAAGACTCTATTAGTTATACAATGTTTTTATGCATGAATACATTATAATTTTACTTGTCATTGCTAATTACTATGATCATTTTATTGAGCATTGGATGGAAAGAACAACAATTGTGGAAGACCTCTATACGATGCAACCATAAAGGGATGGCGATATCTTATAATGATAATAATATTAAAAGTTACTAAAATCCAGTTCAATTTTAATTAAGAAACTAGATCATAGAATAATAATTTGGAATGAAGATTTTCTATGTGTCTACTAGTGGTTAGTGGGAGAACCATAGTTTTACAAGTAAAACATATTTATTAACATATGGAAAACAACTATTGGTATAATAGTTAGTTAAGACCAAGATAAAAATAACTCTCTAGAGATTGAATTAAAGTAAAAACTAGAGTTCTAGGGAATTATATTTACTGAGGTGGATCTAACATTTTCTTAGACCTAGTCGATCATATATATACTGACATAGTATTGTTGGAATACAAGTTGGAACAATTCAAGAGAGAATTGTTACCAGTGTCACATGGAACATATCTCTCCCTCTAGATATGTCCAACACATAGGAGGAAATTAATGTAGTTATTTGAATTGCATATGATTTAGTGATGAATCAATCACATCGGCCATGATATGTACAAGAATTTATATTTCCAAGATATGATTTATAGTAGTAAAATTTCAGTTGTAACTAGTAGAATTATAAGGATAACTATCCAATTGAACTTGAAGAAGTAAAAAGGATGTGTACCTAGAATGTGTAGAGGTAAGGATACTAGTTTTCAAGGGAAAAAAACTAGTATTCCATGGATCGGTGTGATATAATATCATAGTTTGGTTAAGGTAATGAGGAAGACAATCCCATTTAAGCTATTGGTATCCAAATCTAAAAATACCTAGTATGTTGAGAATTCTAAGGAATCTAGGAAGTAGTATAAAATATGAAACATTTTTTTACAGGTATTGGAATCTCACCTTGTAAGTAAAGTATTATCATAATGTAAATTATGATTCTCTTACTAGATAAGATGTAAATTTTAGACAAGTTATAAAAGGTATACACTTGGGTATTACATATGTTGAAGAGTTTTACTTAAGGATATGAGGTCACACATAGCAGAATAGTCATGTAGCAGAGACATGGCAGTCCCAGAAACTAAATTTTTGACTTATCAGAAACATGATCTTAATCATGTGAGAGATAACAAGGATGGTTAGAATGTTTGCTCTAGTTCTAGTGGGAGTGTTGTAATAGTGGGTTCCCTAGACCCAACTTGAATAATAATTTTGATTACCACTACATGTATACAATTTGATATGTATATGTGTTTATTTATACCATAATAGTGTTGAAATTTCTATATCCAATATTTACATGGTAATGTCCTTAGATTACATGTCATATCAAAAGGTTATAGGAGTTCCCAACTTTAATGAGAACTATGAGATATTGTGAAAGTAATCTTAAACATATTTCTTATGGTATAGATACATCATACTAATAGGATGCATATGATGTCTGACAATCAGGTGATGGAGGATCATAAGAAATTATGATTATTCTCATGAAGTTCACACTTGGTGCTCTCTAGTAGTGAGATCATGAGGACTGAACAGTCAATAGGAACACCATATGTTTCGAGTGTCATTGGTTGTTCCTATATACAAACATATGTATTGATCTAAAGACTTGATATAATTATCAATGTGTTCTATTTGATCATGTACATTGATTCAATGTGAAAACCATGATAATGAAATCATGAAAAGGTAGTTTGTGTTGGGTGCATCATTGGTGGTATGACAATGGTTAAATGATCAAGATATAATTTTTCACTTCTGAGTTGAGGAAGAGATATCTCATGGGCCCAAGTTGACCAGGATTGTAGAACATTCATAAATCCATGGCCATGGTATAATAAATTAAGTTCATAATATAAGGTTATAAAATATATAAAAAAATAAAAGGATTATGACACAAGTGTACATACTTCTTTATGAGATATCATGAGACAAAGAGATTATATTACTCATCAAGTGTTCATAGGAGAATGTTGTAGGTATGAAATTACTTATATCTTAAGGGAACATGATGGGTTGCTAGACTCCACTCTTAGTCTATGGGTTGGACTCACTGCTATTGGAATAAGGACCTAGAGGGTCACACACTAAGTGTATCCACAAGTTCCACCTATTCTAATGAATAAGTGTTTAGGATAAAGTGGGCCCCGTGTGTGGGGGCTGGTGAACATCCGAGTATGAATGATCTCATTTAAAACTCATTCAATTATATTGTTTAAGTTTAGAATAATGATGATTGAATTTATTTCTCAAGGTATTCACAATTTGTTTGACCATAAATTTGAATACAATAAAAATATAATTTTTAGAACAATCATTGTATGTTCAAGATTCATTAAATTATTTGTAGGGATTACGAGCTGAGTTAATGGTTAATATTTAATCACATAATATTATTTAGTTTTAAAAGAGAGTTATAAAATATTTGTAAGATTTATGAAAAGTTTATAAAGTCATAAATGCATTCAAATATCTAAAATAATGGTTATTAATTTCTAGGGACCAAAGTGAAATTTTGGAAAGTATAACCTAAGTATAAAAGCTCATTTTAGCCTCTTAAATTAGAAGATCCACCACTTTTTATGAATTTAGTGAGAGAAGATATCCTTTTCTCTACTCTCAATTTGTTAGAGAGATATTTTGAAGTAAGAACAATGTCAGATCAATCCCTCTTTCTTGATTGAGTCTGCATTCCTTAGGCGATTGAAGGGATATCATAAAGATCTTAGATTTCCCACAATAGCACCTGAGAAACATATATTGATGATATTGGAATTGTAGAGCATGTGTGGATGATCTATAGGATGTATAGTTTGGAATCTTTTAGCCATAACACATCGATGGAGAGTGAATCAAACTGGAGACTTCAAATAAATGAGGCGCCATTTAATCTTTCATTTAGTTTTATTTTTTCATGCTTAAATTGAATTACATGCAATAATTAAAGAAATTTGGGTAAGGTTTTTTTTTGGATTCAGTGCTTTTAACATGAATAAAAACCCCAAAATTTAAATTTCACATCTTTCATTCTTCCGTTATTCCCCAAGTTACTTCAAGATATTTATAGATTGGGTGAGATAACAACTTATTCCTTTCAATCAATGTCGAAACAAGCTTTGAATTCTGATGGATGGAAGCTGCATGTCACAGTGAACAATCAAGATTAATTATGATGATAATTATTCTCCCCATGATCACATAGTAATTTAAATTTGTTCCAATGCTTTAGGTTGGATGTTTAAAGTTGGATGTTGGTGGACATCAAGTGAAAATGGTTTGCGACAGGTAGCTACACATGACACGATCAGCTGTGCAAAGTCAGTCTGCTAACCGTGTAAGGAATTTACATATTTTTTTCACTAGAAAAAATGAATTATTTTTAGAGCATTATTTTTCTCAAAATCAATATAAAATTATAAGTCAATTAAAATAAATGTCAGCATAATTAATTTGAAAAGTTTAAATTACTTAAAATTATAATATGTTCCAATCATCATTTTTTTCATATTAAAAAATTGTGAATTGTGAATTTCATTAAAATTAAAATTGATTGAAAAAATTGATACTAAATAATTTAATCCATTTATGAATATAGTTCCATAATTTAATTCCATCTATTTGTTTCAAATTTTTAAAAACTAATTTGAATTTATGTACATATTTTAAAAATTAATTCTAAGAAATGAATACAAGAATAAAAATAATTAATTAATCCATTTTAAGATTTAAGTATAGATTGTGAAAATTAATAAACAATCCTTATTTAACCTGTTATTTTAATTAATTGAGGGTATTTTAAAATAATAAGAGATAAAATATTGAAAATTTCAGCTCACATCGCTCCCCCCACACTTAGACTGTTTCACTCCTTAGAAAATTTTCATTGAATTCAAATTATTTAAAAAGTGAATGAAAGAATGTCTATCCTACCTAAATATAAATTTATCTACCTAAGTTAAAAAAAACACATGTTATTTTAAAGTTAAAAATACTGTTCCTTATATGTGAATCAATTCACTACCTTATTTATATTAAATAAAAGTTTTAATTTGGGAGTGGATAAATTTAGATTTAAGTGTAAGAGAAATTAAAAAAAAACTCCCTCTATTTTTACCTCTTTCTTAAGGTTATTAAACCATAGTTTTATTTACCATATTGTTGATACAACTTAAATAAATGTTTTATAAGTGAACTCTATTTTTTCTATAGGTTTAATATTCACCTAACCTAAATGGAATCATTTTTGTCAAGGCCCTTTTGAATTTATTTTTACCAACCATAATTGTGTGCAAATAATTGTACATAGTAATCATTAAGATAGATTTACTTAATTATAGAAACACACCCAGTGCCCTTATCTCAGATATTTATTATAGATTCTCAATTGTTTAATTTTATTCTAGGTTTAATGGAATTATAACATTTTCATTTAAGTTGGATCCCTAAGGTGTTTGTCTCATAGAGGTCAAGTTACATAGATTAAGATCAAAATTACAGTGACTTAAAGTTATAAAATTTATTCCACCAATTTGTTTCAGTCACACTCCATCCCTTCATTATAAGATCAAAATTACATAAAACAGTGACAAAATCACTCAAAAATCACTTAAATAATCAATGTTTCAAAACCAATGAATTCCCCCAACTCTAGTATGGTATTTTAAATCATAGACAGGGATGGAATTAAGTTCAATAAATGGGTAAAAAATAAAAATATAAAATTATACAAAGGTCTATTTTATATAACAACACATCTTTTAATTACAACAAACAGAAAAAAAACCCACACACTATGTATAAATTCATATATTTTTTAGATTTTTTATTATTTTTTGGTTTTTTTTAAAATTAAAGGAAAAAAATAAATTGAAATTAGTAAAAGAGTATTTAAAATATTTAAAAACATGATTTTTTTATATTTTGTTTTTGATATTTTTTTATAATTATTAAAAAAACATTAAAAATTGTAAATAAATGTTTTTTAAATATTTTAAAACTTTATTTAAAAATATTTTAAATACTAGTCTATGTAAGTTTGAAAATACTCCCCCACATTTGTTTAACACTACTCTTGTAAGTTCTAACAAATTACACAAAAAATATTGTGAATAAACAACATAAAAAGAGAGATACAACTTGATCTTTTGTTTCCTAGCAGGTTTGAGGTAATATCACACCTCGGTGCTTACTATGGATAGTGAAGTTAGCCAAATAGTCAGATAGGGGATGAGGTTTAACCCCCAAGAGGTGATGTGTCTTATCCTGTTTGTAACTAGAAAATGTTAGAATTATCCATAGTCAGATAGGGGATGAGGTTTGAGTGATTATAATAACCAAATTATGTTCTTTCCTAGTCTATATAGCTTCAATTATTGAAGGTCCCCATTAACATGGAGCTGTATGCACACCCACTTGGTTGTGTAAGGTATATCATAAAATGGGGGTGGTAGGATGAGGTATGAGGTATCCATGGATTTATCTATGTTGATAGTGGATTTCTCAACTTATAGTGGTGTATATAAGGATAATTATTCATAATATTCATAAAATGGAGAGTTATTAAAAAGTTACAATTGAATAAAATTAAAATAGGCCAAGTTTAAATCAAAATTTTCCCTTCTATATATAGAATCTAGTGCCTCTATCTTCTCATGAGTAGCATGAACTAGGAATACTTCCAAATTGGTAATTAATCCCTCTAGTTGGTGTTCATGGTAATTTTTAGGTAGTAGTTTCTTCTCCATAAGGCCAAATACTTCTTATTCTTAAGCTACTTCTTGTGCTGGTTGTATAGTTTTATTTTTAAGAGTTAATTTCCAAAAATTATCAAATTATTTCTCAATCACCTCTTATTTTTCTTGTTGGGAAGACTTGTCTTAAGTTCCTAGATCAATATTCTATTTATGTTTTTGGATGGTGGTTGATATTGTATCCATTTTACCCTTCAATTTCCCTAGTTATTCTTGATTTTTCTTTTGTTGTTGGTCCAATAGTGATTTGTGACAATTCCTCTCCTCAGAATCCTTTGAGTCTATGAACTGGGAAAAGAATTGTGAGGATCCATTAAAGAATTTTAAAATGGTTATGCTTATCTTAGTTTGGGAAAAATAAAAAAGAAGAAAATAAAACCAAATAAAAACAAGAAAAATAGAAAATGATTAATTTCAAATGTGTTAAAGAAAATGGGAACTCCAATTTTCTCCCTAGAAATGGTTCCATGTTGATCACATGATTTTCATGAGTCATGGTGAAATATAATTTCTACTCCTAAAATAAATTAGTGGTTAACTAGGGTCTCCTATCAAGAAGAAAAGTTTGGGGAGTGTCACTATCCTAGAACTTATGTATTTTTGTTTTTTTTCATTAATTTTGTAAGAATCCAGATAATATTTTTTTAGTTTTTGATTAAACATAATTAAAACAAATTAAAATAGAAAATAAAATAACTAGTGAAAGGGGTTGAATCGAGGTTTAATAAAAAATATTCTTCATTTTCCTATGGTTCTCATCTAACAATGGATTCAATATCATTATTCATTTTCTCTCCCTTATATAAATTGTGGTTTTGAATATACACAAGCGATATATCCCCTAATACATCATGTTCCACCTCCTCTATAGTGAAGAGGAAGTGAACACACTCGATCGATAAATTCTCTATCTCAACACCCATCTCCATAATATTCTATTCATCCCTCAATCAACAATGCTCCACTATTATACACTATGAACCGAGAGAGTTAGGGAGAGAATATTTGATAAATTTGGAGATGTAATAGTTCATTGGAGAGAGTAGATGAATTTCATCGATCCACTACTCCCTATTTTTTTACTGCATGAAGGATGGAATTTATTTTATTAAAGAGAACAAAGTGCCTATTTGATCTCCCTATGGGTCATAGAATTCGGGTTAGTTCCCCATGATTTAGAGTCTAAAATATCATTTTACAGCAATGGGTTTGAAGAAAAACATGATGAATTTGGGGAGAGAATAATATCATAACATAGTCAACAAAATACAGTGAAATTAATATTAACATGCAGAACAAAAAGTAATTACAGTAGAGGAAAATAAACCTAATTGACATAGGCATAAATATTTACAATGGGAGTAGGAAATAAATATTTATAGATTAGGTGAGACAAAATCTTCTTCTATGAAATAAGTGTTGAAGCGATATTTTAATTCCTCTGGATGGATACCAAATGTCAGAGTGAATAGTTGAGATCAATTCCGATGAAAAGTATTCTCCCCATTATTTCATACACATTTAAATTTTTTCCACTACTTCACAGTGGTGGTTGAAAGTTGGATGTCACTGGACGTCATGTGAATATGGTTTGTAATAGGTATCTGTGGATGAAACAATCAACCATTCATGGTCTGTCTACTGACCTTTCAAGGAATTTGTGTAATTCCCCAACCCTAGTTACCCAGAGTCAGTGAATTACTACATAACATTGGAATGATCACAAGAGATCAAGTCCTGAAAGACCGACCAGTTTAGTATCCCTAGAATTATGAGATATATACATAATTTTTACATTACATTATGAAATGAAAAAGCAACATTGTGTCTCCTTTGAACACACTCATATTCCTTATCCTATCCTTGAACGTCAGTTATAATATACTTATTTGCATCCTAGAAAAAATAAAACATAATAAAGGGATGAGCTCAGATGCTCAATAAGGATAAAAATATAGCAGAAACTATAATAATTAAGCATAAACATTTAAGGAATTGTATAAGACTAAAACACAAGCCTTTTAAACTTAAAATTCAGTATAATATGGAAAAGATAAATCAAATAATTCCATTTACTTATTCACATGGATATTCTACTTGTTGAATAATCATATGTAATATCAATATCTAATCTGATAATGAAGGAATACATAATGCATGACATCGTGACCACATAGTCAAGGCATCTTGCTAAGTATACAAATAAAAATATTTTTAAGGCCTTATTCCAAGACACTAGTTTGTCTCATGAGTCCTACTGATCAATCGAGGGGCTATAGCGGGCCCTGCCTGTCACTTACTATATCCAATGCATTCCTTATATGAAAATGGTGAAACATAACATAAAAATTAATATAAAACTAGCATGAGAAATGTTAATACTTTGACCATAAACTATGAATGAAATAAAAATAGTACATCCACAGTCAAACATATCATAAAACTATCAATATAATATGGAATATTATATCATAATAAATCAACTTCAATTAAACATAAAATTCAATAATAGATGTTGACACAAATGAAATCAATACAAAAACTATTTGAGAGAAATATATCTTTCTACTTTGAAATCATTTAAAAGTCACATAATTATAAAAGAAAACATTTATTTTGAAAATATTATTATAAGCTTGTAAGGGAATCTTTGAAGGTGTTATAATGGTGGAAAATAGCTACACTCGCTGTATAAGTTAAAAAATCATTCTTTCTTTAATTTTTCGAAAAGTTCATAAAGGACCTTGTTTGGAAAACAACAGAAATATTCCTTTCAAAACATTTTATAAAAATTAAAATAAGGGTATAAATGACTTTAAAACATATTTTAGGAAATAATTAAAATGTTTTGAAATACATTTTTAAGAAACATGGATGTGGATGATAAAGAATCCCCAGTGGATACTTACGTATAAACAACCTCAGATAATAAAGAGATTGTAAAATTAACCCTTAACTTGTACTTTTACTTAGTAGAGGCTAAATTAGACTCCTGTATAATGGTTAAATAATTGTTATTAAATTATACAAGAACCACATATATAAATATGATATCATATATGATCCTCTAATATTTCTTTGTTAATAATATTTCAGAAGTATCATTGTTTCGGGTGTTAATGATTCATTTTACTTTATATTTTTTATTATGTAAGTAATTTTGTTATGGATTGAATGTATTTGATTAATATCCATAATTATATTAAGTTCTTAAACATTATTTTTAATCATAAAATAAAAATTATTCTTGAATGGTTATGATGGGGAACGAAATCTCATCGCGTCGTGGAGACTGTAAGCCATATGTACGCATGAGCGACAATATCATTCTATTGATGGTGAAATCGTATGAAATTGGATTTTATATTATATATAAATAATAATTAACATGTTATATTTATTATTTAAATAAATTATACTCATTATTATACCCATCTAAATAATGAAGTATTGAATAACAAACTACACTACAATGTGGAGACGGTAAGCCGTACATACGCACGTATGGTGACTTTGTCATTCATAGGATGGATAAAATAATGAATATGGTATTACCATATTTATAATAATATCTCATTATGTATAATGTACTGGAGTTATTATTTTAGTATGGAAACAACAAAGAAAGAGGAAGTAGAAGAAGAAAATAACTTTGAAAGAGGTGATAAAATAATTACCTCTTCTTCAGGTGCTTCCTTTTGATTTGAACAAAATAGATCCTTAGGATGGATTTATGATAAAATTAAGGCCTATAGGTTAAAGTGAGGGTATTTGGGAGGATATTTCAATAGGGTTTGTCCAAGAAAAATGGCTTTGGAAGTGTGAATTTATAATAATGGGAAGTACCCTTTTATAAAAGATGTGAGAGACACTTTAGGAAAAGCTTGAAATATTAATTTATTATAAAATTATTTTCGGTTTCTAATAGCTCAAAATGTATTTTTTTAGAAGGTAATATGGGGATGGGTCTAAATCCTCCCAACCAATAGGTTTTAGACATGTTTAGGTCACCATATTAACCTTATCGTTTAGATTTAACCCTTAGTTAAATCGTTTAGCTTTTACCATGTCTTCTTGTATTTTTATACTACATGGTTAATATAGTTACTATAAAATTCCAAGAAAACATAAAGTGGTTAATTAATGACATATGTAACATTATATAAGTCATTTGGACGAATCTTATATTTTTATGACTATTATATAATTTAATAAAATAGTATTTGTTTAAAAAACTCATTTATGTCAATTTTGACACTATTTAGTATTTGTTTTTTGCTAAAGTCATAAAAAATTGATTCCTTAAAAAAATATATTTAATCAACCATAAAATGTCATATTTACCTATAAAATTCATGGATGACATCAAAATTTTCAATTTACATTTATTTTAATATTTATAATATCAATTATTTTAATCTTTCATTAATAAGGTAATTAGAACATCATCATTGTGTCATAAATAAATTTAATTATTTAATGTCTAAAATAAAATAATATGATGTAGGAAATATTTTTATCTTTATAATTAATATTTATTGTCGAATTTAACTTTTATATAACCCTATATTAAAAATGGTTTAGTTATTAAAATTTGAATTTGACATTTTTAACTCTTCCTTAAATAAAATATAATAAATGTCTGAATCTTACCCAAGTTGATAAAAAAAGATCATAGTTTCGTCCTAAGGTTGATTTTGGTCGGAAAACACTTATCCAATAGAATTAAGACATGTGTTGGGGTAATTTTATATTATTATAATATTTTTTACCATTTATTACCCTATTTACTTTTAACTGTGGTAAATAAAATTCAAAAAATCACTATTCAGAAAAAATTATTTTCATCTTATTGAACAAAATTTTACTTATTTATGACAATGGTTTTTGTAAGATTTTTGAAATTAAATTCACAGGAGCGGTAAAATTATGTTTTATACAAATTTGAAAATATGCCTAGAAGGTGGGTAAAAGACGTTAAAAAGGTCAATAATTTTTTTATATATGATCTTATTATAAAATGACACTAATGAATTAAATTGGACTAATATAGGTATTATTTATCTATTTTGACTTTAAAATAAATTTAAATTAATAATAATTATTTAAATAAAATGTCGATTTTAAACAATAACGTAATGTTTTTCACTATTTATCAAAAATTGAATGTTTTCAGAAAAATTCCAAAAATTCACCCTAAGATAATTTTGATATTAAAAATCTAAAAATAAATTCCATTTTGAAAAATAAAATTTATAAATTTTCAAAAAATGGGTATTACTATTTACAATGGTTTTTTTAAACAGCTAGTTTGATAGGTCGTGGTGTGCTAGAACTCGGAGCTGCATACAGTGCAAGCTATTGTATTATTCAAAGAGAAGCATACTGTTGATGTTTGGGGTGTCATATTATTCCCTCATTCAAATATTTTTTTCCTCAAAATTTCTAGAATATTACTTTATAAAAATATTCAGGTGGTTCTTCATCATATGTTCCTCAGGTTCCCATGTTTCTTCTTCCATTTTATGGTTTCTCCAAAGTACTTTTACCAGACAAGTCATCCAGTTTCTCAAATTTTTTTGTCTACTATCAAGAATCTTGATAGGATCTTTACAATAAGACAGACCAAGTTTTAGTTCTATTTCTTCATATGTGAGTACATGTGTTGGGTCTGGCATGAATTTTCTCAACATTGATATGTGGAACACATCATTAACTTTGGAGATAATTGGAGACATTTTCAAATGGTAAGCTACAACTCCAATTCATTCTAGAATTTTTAAAGGTTCTATGTACCTAGGGATTAATTTACCCTTCTTATCGAATCATATAACACCCTTCCATAGAGATACCTTCAAGAAAACAAGATCTCCTACTTGAAATTCCAAATACTTCCTTTAGTTATAGACATAACCCTTTTGCCTACTTTGAACTTCTTTGATGTGGGTTTGGATAATATTTACCTTTTTCATTGTTTCCTCAAAAAGTTCTAGGCCTATAAGTTTTCTTTCACCAATATCATCCCAACAAGTTGGTGTCTGACATCCTTTTCCATATAATGCTTCATATGGTGCCATCTGAATACTTGAATAGAAGCTATTATTATAGGAAAATTTTACCAGAGGTAAATACTGATCCCACATACCTTGAAAGTCAAGTGAGAAAGATCTCAACATGGCTTCTAATGTTTGAAAAGTCTATTCTTATTGTCCATCCGTTTGAGGGTTGTAGGAAGTGCTCAAATGAAGTTCAGTATCAAGGGCTTTCTGATGACTTTTTCAGAATCTTGATGTAAAATGGGGATCATGATCAGAAAAAATTGATAGGGGTACACCATGAACTCTTACAACTTCATTAATATATATTATTGTTAAAATTTAAAGTGGGAAATCTTCTCTTATAGCAAGAAAATGTGATGACTTGGTAACATGATCAACAATGACCCATATTTCATCATTCCTTCTAGGAGTATTTGGTATCCCCATGACAAAGTCCATGGTAATATCATCCCATTTATACTCAGGTATGGGAAGAGTTTGCATGACTTATCAAGGATGTTGTCTTCCAGCCTTCACCTGTTGACAAACCATACATCTTGACACGTAATTAGATATCTCCCTCTTCATGTTTTCCCACAAACAATGTTCCTTCAAATCTATATACATCTTAGTGATACTAGGGTGTATAGAAAAATTAGATCTATGAGAATCATCCAAATATTCCTTTTTTAGATCTGGTATATCAGGAACACAAATAATATTCTCAAATTTCAAAATTCCAACTTCATATATGAAGCCAATCAATCTCCCATTATTCACAGCTTTAACTTTCTTTTTAAACCCCTCATCATTAGTCTAATAACTTTTTACCCTTTACAGTAAAGATGTGTTGACAACCATTTGAAAAAGTATTGATGTTTCACCTTCCATGACTATTCCCATATCTATATTTACTAGATCCACAAACATAGGATCCTTTCAAATATCATCTTGTTCATAACTCTATGATATTTTCATCTTAAATCATCTTCCACCCTATTTTCCTTCCCTTGGTGGTAGTGTATTGTGCGATCATAATTATTTAGTAGTTCGAGCCATCTCCTTTACCTCATGTTGAGTTCTTTCTGTGAGAAAATATACTTCAAACTCTTTTGATTAGTATATATCTCACATTTTCACCATAGAGATAGTGTATCCATGTCTTTAGAGAAAATATTACAGCTGATAACTCAAGATCATTAGTGGGATAGTTTTGTTCATGAATTTTTAGCTTCCGTTATGCATAAGAAATAACTCTATCATTATGCATAAGGACACAACCAAGTCCTTTCTTTGAAGAATCACTATAAATAACAAACCCATCATTGTCTGATGTTAGATTCAAGATAGAAGCATTGACTAATCTTCTATTCCATTCTTCAAAAAAATTCTTCAAACTATTATTTACAAACAAATTTAACCCCTATAAGTGTGATCTTGGTTAATGGGTTAGCCAATTGGGAAAAATTTTAGACTAAATTCCAATAGTAACTTGCTAAACCAATAAAAATGCATACCTCAGTTATACTAATCAGTGCTAGACATTCTTGGATTTCCTTTGTCTTTGAAGGATAAATATAGATTCCATCCTTAGAGACAATATGGCCAAGAAAATAAATTTACTGAATCCAGAATTCACACTTGCTAAACATCCCAAACAATTCATTTATTCTAATAGTTTTTAGAATAGTGTGTAAGTGATTTTCACGATATTCATAGATTTTGGAGTATACCAAGATAACATCAATAAATACCACTATAAATTCATCAAGATATTCCTTGAAAACTTTATTCATTAGATCCATGAAAACAAATGGTGTATTAGTCAGTCTAAAAGGCATTACTATAAACTCGTAATGCCCATACCTGGTTCTAAATACCGTCTTTAGAATGTCTTCCTTCCTTACGCAAAACAGATTATATCCATATCTAAGGTCAATCTTTGAAAAATATTGATCTCCATGAATTTAATCAAATAAATAATCAATGAGAGGTAGGGGATACTTGTTCTTTATTGTTATAGCATTGATTTCTCTATAGTCAATGAAAAACCTCATACATCCATATTTCTTATTAACAAAAGAATAGGGGATTTCCATAGAGAAACACTAGGGTGAATAAATCCTTTATTACTAAATTCATACATTTGTTTCTTTAGTTCCACTAATTCCACAATGGCCATTATATAAGGGGTCTTTGATATGGGCCTTAAACCAATAATTAAGTCAATGGAAAACTCAATTTCCCATTCTAGAGGATGTACAGGTAAATCCTCTAGAAACACATCAATATATTCTTTCACAATATGTACATACTCTTTTTTAACATTCCTTTCCTCACCCATAGTTATTTCACTCCCTTCATACCCAATAATTAAATTCGGTAGATCTATTGGGGGTGGATCTAAATGATAATCAGATGGTGATGTTTCTGATCTGAAGATAAGGGATTCCTTATCATTATAAAAAATTGTAACCTCCTTCTTCTTACAATAATTTTTCGCATCATGGTCTGAAATCCAATCCATACCAAGTATTATATCAAATTCAATCATGGGTATGACAATAAAATCAGCAGATAAAGCACATTTATATGCCACAATGGTAACTTCTTAGAAAAAAATTATTACAATGATACTTCCCTTAGGAGTATTGACTGAAAAATACTTTATTAAGTAAAATTAGAAATATATAATTTTCTAGGAAAACTGGGAAGATATGAAAGAATGTGTTGATCTAGAATAAAATAAAGCATTAACTAATTTTGAGGAAACTATTAAAGTACCTTCCACCATATCATTAGGAACTTCAACCTCATCAATAATGATTTTATAAACTTGGACTTACTCCCTTTTATTTTTCTTGGAAAAATTTCCTTGACGCTTAGGAAAATAATTTGTATAATTTTCTATATCTTTACAATTATAGCATTGAACATTGGTTGCTTCTTTCTTACCATTGAATTCATGAGCTTAGTGGACTTTTTTCTCCACACTTGTAAACAAACACACATTCCCTTTAGGAAAGTACTAGGGTTTTTCTTCCCACATTTAATGTAGGGTGGAAATTCAACTTTTCCCTTATTCCCCTTATTTCCTTTTCCAAAGTGTTCAAAATATCTCTTATTCTATTGCTTTGCTTTAAAGTCACAAGACATAGAGAATTACTTTTCTGTCTCGATACCACATGAGACTATATATTCAAATGATGCGAAGGATTGTGAGACTAATTCTCATTGTATAAATGGTTTTAAACCATCAAAGAATTGATCAATCTTACTTATTGGGTTACGTATATAATCTGCAGCATTCCTTGCTAACCTTGTAAAGTTAGCCTCATATTTTGCGACATTCTTATCCTCATTTTTCCCTAGACTCTGAAATTACCTTTCCATATCTACTCAATGTTCACAAGGAAATTATTTTTCAAATAAAATATCTTTAAACTCCCTCCATTATATATTTGATACTTCTTCATCCACCTTTGTGTTTTTAATTAATAATCACCATTGATCTGTATCTCCTGAGAGGTGATAAACTGCCATGATAACTTTTTACCTATCGCTACTCCCCAAAGAATGAAATATTTTCTATAAGGAACTTATTTAGTTCTCAACTACAAATTGATTTGTAGTCCCATTAAATGTTGGTGGGTTTTTCCTCATGAAGTGGTCTAACATTGATCCTACGCATTGTGGATCAGGGTACTCCATATGGGTGGGGTTATTATTCATAACCTAAGTGAGTTGTCCCAATATAGTTATAAGCTGTTCAAAACTAGTTGCCTCACCATATCCACTATAATTATATTGAATAGGAGGGAAATCCCTAAATGGATTACACACATTTATACAGTTTCCATTCCTTCCACTATGCTCTATTTCTAAATAATGGCATACACTATATTAGTTTATGGATCAAAATGAATAATTAGAAACTTGTAAAATACTTAATATAAATTGAAAAATTTATAAATATAATATATAATAATAAAAATGTTTTATTTGGGGAAGTATTTACTCAGAAATCCTTCATAATGGTTTGTAAAGAAAATGTGAATTATCCTAAGCATATTCCCCAAGAGTGTCAAACCAGGTGCGCAGTAAGGCCCAATGTAGTGTACCAGGATATCCCAGGTTAAGCCTAAAACTCCTTGTCAAAGTTTTCACTCCTAAGTACATCGGTGCAAAAAACCACATCCAATTTTAGTATCTATACAAGGATGTATTTCTTGGAAAACCCACATAATATCTAAATTTCCAATTTTTTGGATGTTATTCTATACTAATCCTCAATGTCTATCTTATCTTAATATTCTCTAATCAGAGTTTTTCTAAATCTAGTTTACAAGGTTTGTACAAAAATTCCTCTGATACCAACTATAATGCCCTAAACCCAGTTACCCGTAGTCAGTAAATTATTACATAACATTTACATGATCACAAGATATGAAATCCCGAAAGAACGATCAGTTTAGTAGCCATGGAAGTACTAGATACATACATAAGTCTTACATTAAATTATGAAATGAAAAAGCAACATTGTGTCTTCTTTGAACACACTCATATTCCTTATAATATACCTACAAGTTAGTCATAATATACTTCTTCGCATCATGGAAAAAATAAAACTTAAGAAAGGGGTGAGCTCAGATTCTCAGTAAGGATAACAATATAGCGGAAACTATCACAAATAAGGATAAACATTTAAGGAAATGTATAAGACTAAAACACAAGCCTTTTAAACTTAAAATTCAGCATAATATGGGAAATATAATTCAAATAGTTCCATTTACTTGTTCACATGGATATTCTAATAGTTGAATAATCACATGTAATATCAATAACTAATCTCATAATGATGGAATACATAATTCCAGACATTATAACCACATAGTCAAGGCCTCATGCCAAGACCAAAAATAAAAATATTGTCAAGGACTTGTGCCAAGAAACAAATTTTTCTCATGATACCTACTGATTCATCAAGGGGATATAGAGGTCCCCGCTAGTCACTTACTACGTCCAATGCATTCCACCTATGAAAAGTGTGAAACATAAAATAAAAATTCCTATTAAACTACCATACTAAATGTTAATTATTTAACCATAATCCGTGAATGACATAAAAATAGAACATCCACAACCAAAAATATCATAAAACTATCAATAAAACATGGAATATTATATCATAATAAATCAAATTCAATTAAACATAAAGTCTAACAATAGATGTTGACACAGATAAAATCAGTCCAAAAACTATTTGAGAGAAATATATCTCTCTAATTTGAAATCATTTAAAAGTCACTTAATTATAAAATAAAACATTTATTTTTAAAATATTTTTATAAAATTGTAAGGGAAGATTCAAAGGTGTTATAACTACAGAAAATTTCTGCACCCTCTGTATAAGTTAAAAAAACATTCTTTCCTTAATTTGTCGAAAAGGTCATAAATGAACTTTTTTGGAAAATGAAAGAAATATTCCTTTAAAAACATTTTATAAAAATTCAAAAAAGGGTATAAAGGACTTTAACAAATATTCTAGGAAATCGTTAAAATGTTTTGAAATACATTTTTACGAAACATTGATGTGGATGAAAAAGAAGTCACAATGTATACTTACGTATAAACAACCTCGGATAATAAAGATATTGTAAAATTAACACTTACATTGTTCTTTTCCTTAGTTGAGGGTACGTTAAAATCTTGTATAATAGTTAAAGAAATATTATTAAATTATAGAAGAAACACATACATAAATTTGATATCATATATGATCCTCTAATATTGATTTGTTAATAATATTTCAGTAGTATCATTGTTTCATGTGTTAATTGATTCATTTTCCTTTATTTGTTTAGTTACATAAGTCATGTTTGTTATAGATAGGATGTATTTGATTCATATAAATAATGATATTAATTTCTTAATCATTATTTTTTAATCATCAAATAAAAATTATTCTTGAATGGTTACGATGGGAAACGAAATCTCATCGCGTCGTGGAGACGGTAAGCCGTACATACGCACGATCAAAAATATCATTCTATTGATGGTGAAATAGTATGTAATTAGATGGTATATTATATATAAAGAATCATTAAAATGTTATATTTATTATTTAAATAAATTATACTCATTATTATAACCATCCAAATAATGAAGTGTTGAATAAAAAACTACACCTCAATGTGGAGACGGTAAGCCGTACGTACGCACGAATGATGACTTTGTCATTCATAGGATGGATAAAATAATGAATATGGTTGTGCCATATTTATAATAACATATTTGTATATATAATGCACTTTAATTATTATTTTAGTATGGAAGAAACAAATATAGAGGAAGTATAAGAAGAAAATAACTTTGAAAGAGGTGATAAAATAATTATCTCTTCTTCGGGTGCTTCCTTTTGATTTGAACAAAAGGGCTCCTTAGGTTGTCTTTCTGATAAAAGTAAGGAATCTAAGTTTAAGTTAGGATATTTGGGAGGAGATTTGTGCAGGTTTTTTCTGAGTCAAATGGCTTTGGAGATGTGAATTTAAATGAAGGGGAAGTACCCTTTTATAAGAGAGGTGAGGGGCGCTTTGGGAAAATCTTGAAATATTAATTTATTATAAAGTTATTTTTGGTTTCTAATAGCTCCAAATGTATTTATTTCGAGGCTAAGATGGGGATGTGTCTGAATATTCTAAACTAATAGGTTTTATACATGTTTAGGTCACCATATTAACCTTATCTTTTAGATTTAACCCTTTGTTAAATTGTTTAACTTTTACCATGTCTTCTTGTATTTTTATACTACAAGGTTAATATAATTACTATAAAATTACAAGAGAAACTCAAGTGGTTCATTAATGACATATGTAACATTATATAAGTCATTTGGCTAAATATTATATTTTTAGGACTATTATATAATTTAATAAAATAGTATTTTTGTAAAAACTCATTTATGTCAATTTTGACACTATTTAGTATTTAGTTTTTGTTAAAGTCATAACAACTTGATTAATTCAAAAAAAATACATTTAATCAACCCTAACATGTCATATTCATCTAGAAAATTCGTGGATGGATTCAAAAGTTTCAATTTACATTTATTTTAATATTTATAATTTCAATTATTTTAATATTTCATTAATAAAGTAATTACTGCATCGTCATTGTGTCATGAATAAATTTAATTATTTATTGTTTAAAATAAAATACTATCATGTAGTTAATTTTTTTATCTTTATAATGAATATTTATAGTTGAATTTATCTCATGTATAACCCTATATTAAAAATGGTTTAGTTATTAAAATATCAATTTAACACTTTAAACTCTTCTTTAAATAAATATAATAAATGTTCTAATCTAACCCAGGTGGATCAAAAAAGATCATATTTTTGTCCTAAGGTTGATTTTGGTCGAAAAAAACTTATCCAATAGAATTAGGACCTGTTTTGGGATAATTTTATATTATTATAATATTTTTTTACCTTTAATTACCCTATTTACTTTTAGTCGTGGTAAATAAAATTCAAAAGTTACTAATAAAAAAAAATATATTTTCATCCTGTTGAATGAAATTTTACTTACTGATGACAACCGCGTCTGTCAGATTTTTGAAATTCAATTCACAGAAGTGGTAAAATTACGTTTTATGCAAATTTTCAAGTGTTCTTAGAAGGTGGGTAAAAGACGTTAAAATGTTCAATAAAATTTTATATATCTAATATTATTATGAAATGACTCCAATGAATTACATTGGAATAATATAGGTATTATGTATCTATTTTGAATTTAAAATAAATTTAAATTAAAAATAATTATTTAAATAAAAATTCGGTTTTAAATAATAACGCAGTGTTTTTCACTATTCATCCAAAATTGAATGTTTTTTAAAAAATACAAAAAATTCATCCTAAGCTAATTTTTATATTTTGAATCAAAAAATGAAGTAAATTTTGAAAAATAAAATTTATAAAATTTCAAATAGTGGTTATTACTATTCATAATTGTTTTTTTAAACGGCTAGTTTTATTGGTTGTGATGTGCTAGAACTCGAAGCTGCACAGAATGCAAGCTATTGTATTATTCAAAGAGAATAATACCATAGAATATTTAGGTGTTACACTTTACATATTTTTCTCCACCTACAAAAATAAATTATTTTTCAGTGAAATAGTTTTTTCAAAATCAATTTAAAATGGTAATTCAATTAAAATCAATGTCTTCACAATTAATTTTAAAAGTTTAAATTATTTAAACTTCAAACATTTTCTAATCATCATTTTTTTCATATTAAAAAATTGTGAATTTTGGATTTCATTAAAATTATTATTGATTAAAAGAATTGATACTAAATCATTTAATCCATTTAAGAATTTAGTTCTATAATTTATTTCCATCTATTTGTTTCAATGTTTTAAAAAATAATTTAGATTTATGCATGGATTTGAAAAATTAATTCCAAGAAATGAATATGTTAATAAAAATCATTAATTATTGGATTTTAATATTTATGTCCATATTATGAAAATAAATAAACAATCATTATTTTACTTGGTGTTTTAATTAATTGGGGGTATTTTCAAATAATAATAGATAAAAATATTAAAAATTATGGCTAAAATAAAGAGGATATCAGTGACTAATAAAATACAAGACTTAATAAAATTTTAAACATAAAAAAATTCCATAATGATTGAATAATTTAAACAAACAAAAGAGTCTCCAAATAAATACCCCAAAAGGAAAAGTTAAGGAAGTGACATAACAACAGTCCAAAGGTCTGAGCTAGTAATGTCCAACATGGTCCATAAAGTCCTAGAAACATGAACAATAGTTTGTATATATGTGGTGTGATAATACAAGTATACTTAGTAGGATCATACCCAAAGTCTCTCATGTACATGTGAACAAAGCATACTAATACACCAGTGAACAAATAGAAAAACCAACAATAGATGAACAAGTCAACTAACCAATACCATACTCACTATGACACACTCACAAAATAATGTATCCAAGTATAATAAAATAATAAGGATCATATTGATGAAGGGTACCCCACACTACTTTCCCACTGATTTTCCTCCCCCACACCTGGACATCATATATCCTGGAACTCCCATATCTTTCATATAACACATCCCATCACACCACATATCAGCTGAAGACACCTAATCCATCACATCACATCACATCAAATCACATCACATAAAATCACATCACATCCTACCCATAGATACCTATTCCATCACATCACATCACATCGTATCCCACTGGAGACACCTATTCCATCACATCACATCTCAACTACATCCATAACTGGGATAACAGGGTATTGTGAACATGAATAACATTGAACTTGTGCCCCCCTATTACCATAAATTACCCCCACCATAACCCCTCTCATAAAACTACCACTAAAATGCACTTTGATATATGTCCATAACAACCCATTCATTTCAAATTCTCCTAGAAGAGAGAGAGGGGGAGAGCGGGTAGCTAGTCATCCATTCTCACCACCAAGATGTTAGGAAAATCACTCCCAAAACATTTGGTTGTTGGCACATGATGCTCAACATTTATGGGGAGTGTATATAAATCATAAGGAAATACCTTGTATATATCTATATATCCAAACAAAATCCCATCCTATGGGTTTACAAAAAGGGTACTTTCTAACTCACAACATCCATGACTTTTTATGCCACCTCTAAATGCACAACACCACACAACAAGCCATAATATACATTCCACCGTTTACTTTCAAATTAATCCAATTTCCAGATTTCCAAATGACTAAAAAATTCATTATTATATCCCATTTATTTCATATTTAAGCATCAACCACATTTAACCACACTCCCCATTTTATTTCAAGCATTTATTAACCATTCAACCCATTCCATTTCATTTCATCATTTCCAAAATTTATTCCATTACTACCCAGGTATCTAGTACAACACAATACATCACAATAATCAATTCCCCTCATTCCAACCAACCCCATACTACCATCATTTCATAACCACAACCAATTCCTTATCACGATAACAACATCATAACCACTTACCATCACATCCACCCCCCAAAAAATGGCCACACATCACCACCACACATCACAACCCCCCCCAAATAAATTTCATATTTTTGATTTGAACAAGGAGATTCACATCACATTTCACTCTACTTTTCAAGGGAATTATCACACAAAGTAGAATTATAGGGGAAAAAATTTTATTATTCAGATATAAATGGTTTTATAATTATATTTTGGGTGATAAAAAACTACCAACAATAAGTTTCCACAATCACATCAACCAAAATGAAAACAAAACCCCCAAGGACCATGTTTTTTAGCAAGGCATCAAGCCCATAAAATCTCAATATCAAATAATATCAAAAGTGGTAAAACATGCATTTATTTACCCTTACCATTTCAATTTAAATTAAACCAGTTCATTAATTAATTAGTCCAATGAATACTATATTCCTAAATTAAAAAAAGCATAAACCATCCTACATGATATAACTAAATGGAAAACTAAGGATTCCCTACCTCAAATGAAGATTTCTGAACCACTGTACAGGGTTATAAGGAGAGGGAAACCATCGCTAAGCACCTTGATGAAGGAGAGCACATTTAATAGCCTAGAAAATAGCATCCCACATCTACCTCTCATAAAAAACACTAAAATAGTAGGTTTCCCTGATAGAAACCTTCCCAGAAAAGTAACAGGGTTAAAACAAAGGAAAATTGGGAGAAAAGGAAGGGAAATCACCTAAAAGCACCACAGATTGACCTCCTAAGGTCGAGATTGAAATACATTAAGGGGGGGGGGGGGGGGGGGGGGGGTGAAATACCACCTTGAGACGAACTTGGGTTGCCATGAAATGAGAGAAAATATGCGATAATACGGGTTCTTAAGGTGATTTTAGAATTTATAGGTACTCCAGAAAACACAACATCATAACGCAACCTACATTCCCATGGAGGGGAATGGATAAAAAGACTGGGGGTGGGGGAGCTATGGTGCAATGAGAAGGACCATACCGAAGCGAGTCTATTAAAAATCCTTCCAAAAACATGGTTATCTCCATATTGTAGATCTGATAAAATAGGAGAATATTGTGATGTAGCCATGGCCACTATGCCGTAAAACCCAACAATAGGAATGGGGTCTACACTACATCCCAAATCCATAGAACAACTATTCAGAAATTAATAGAAACCCAAAAAATCACCCCCAAGACTCCATAGAAAATCCATCACTATAAGGAACCAACCTTAAAACATTACATAATATTGAATTTTAGTCAAGAAATTACTTTATTTAACATTGAGGATCTTTTTAGGTTTATATTTTTAGAGAATTAAGACATAAAACATATATAACATCCCACATTTATACATAGTGGATACCACTAAAATAGTATCCATATCTACCAAAATATATTTTTTAAAATAAAAAATGACTTATTTGAAAAATATACATAAAGTTTAACTTAACTTCCTTATTTCTCTTACACATCTTTATAACCTATGAAAAAAATTTAAAAACTTGGGATGGGCACAAAAATCCCAGTAAGGGATATAAAGAAAGAAATCCTTAGTCAAGTGATAACATAAAAACCTAATAAAAACCATTTCATAAAAACTCATTAGAATGTATAGAAACATCATGTAGTTTCCTTGGGAAATATTTACCATATCACTCTTAAAACACCGTTAGACATGGAATAACCATTCGGTCAACTTCAATCTCCGGTACCAAATGTATTGGAGAGATATAATGAGACTCACCCATCATATCTTGATATATAATGGGATCAACCCAACATATATTGAGCTATAATGGGGATAAAACCATCATATTTTGATTTATAATGATCTCAACCCAACATAACTATGACCAAGTAACATATCATGAATAAAACACTTGATAACTCATTTAAACCCTTGAGAAAAACACAAATGGAAAGTACCTTACAAATATAATATAATTGGAGTGAGAATTAATATAATTGAAATAATATGTGTATACATTGTAAATAAACACAATAAAACATAATATAAACAAAAATTCATCATACTAGAAATCTTAATACCACATAATGAAAGAAGTATAAGGTTAACCCAAAAATGGAAATTGGGTTAAAAATTCCCTTACCTCGAGTTTCCCTTACTTAAAACATGTTTAAACCTCATTTATAATTTTTAATAGAGTGTTATTAATAATTTAAAGAAGAATAATAATTTTTATAAAACATTATATGATCATTTAATAACATCATTTCACACATTTATTAATAATATTTTGTTATTTACATTATTTCAGGTGCATTCTTTACATGGTTTCTATGGTGGGTTTGTAAAGGATTTTCTTGTCAAGTGGAAATGAAACTCCAGAAGATGAATGAAATGGTGTTAAAATATTTATGGAATATTAAATTATATAATAAATTATTTTGTTATCATATATTATGATTAATCATTAGATAAAACATTAATGATGTTAATATCATTTTGGCGGTTCTTCAATAATAAAAAAATTGTTTCATTATATACCTTTAATATTATGCATATAAGTTAATTAAATAAAATAATAGAGGTTATATAATAAAATTTAAAATATTTTTCAACCATTAAAATGGTTTTACGACAATATTTTGAGGAATTAAAGGAAATTTAAGACACATCATTCACGATGTCGGTAAATCGATACATCATAGACGATGTTTTTATTTTTAGAATAAGAGGGAGAGGAAAAGGAGTATGATGATGATTTTTTCTATAAAAATGATAAAAATATATAATATATAATACACTATAGATTTCATTCCTCTTGGATATGGGGAAGTTAAGAGAGTATAATAAAATAAAAATAATTGAAAAGAAATTAAAAGAAAATGAAAGAGGATTTTTACCACTTGATCTCTTCTCTTTGAGATCCTCCTTAAAGCCTTTGGTTTTAGAATTTTGGTGAGACCAGTAGGTCTTGGACATGGGGAAGATCGTTGAAAAGAATATTTGATATAATTTAGACAATTATAAAATCTTGAGAGATGTGATAGGAAGAGTGGGGGGGGGGGTATTTATAGTGGAGGATAAGAGGGGTTTTCTATTATTTTAATCATTAGTTTAATATTTTTTCTCAAGACTATGAATAGTCTTTATTATTGTGACCAAAAAAAGTATATAGAGACTTTTATTTATAACCAAGGGTGATTACATTAGTCATGATTTTTGGAATAGTGTATTTAACATATAATTTATATATATGGTAAATTACCTCATTTCACTATTCCTTAAAATTGAAGTATTTCAGAAAAATCCCAAAAATTCACCCCAAATTTTTTTTGATGTTTAGAATTAAAAAATTAACTTTATTTTATCAAAATAATTTTATAAAAATAGTAAATTTTATTTTTAAATAAAATAATAATTTATTAAAAAATATCAATTTTAAAACTATAATCGATTTTATAACACCTTGAAAAATTGATCAAGGTCTCATAAAATTATCTTATAACCACAAGAAAATAAAATAATAATTTATGATTACTTTTTATGAAAAAAAAATTTCATTTAAATTATTAAATTAACCATAAAAGTGAAATTAAATATTTATGAATTATAAAAATACCAACACTTATATAATGATCATATTGTCACTTATAAGATTCCTTTTTATTATAAATTCACTGGCGAGGTTACTATTCTTTTGGAATATTTTCTATTCATAAGTTCCATGTTTCTATTCATAAGGGTAACATTACTATTCATAAGGGTTGGTTACTATTCACCAAAAATTATGTTTGTCTTATCAGACTCCAAATAACTTACTGATCTCAACATTGTATGTCTATTTTTCAATATTTAAATCATAGAAGAGACACAATTATATTTAACGACTAGTTTATAAATATCTCCTTAAAAAAATGTGTCAATATGCAGAGACTCGGTGTTTAATACATTCCAATATATTTTTAAATCCTTAGGGTGTTAGAAACATCCATACACTACAACAAATTGGATAGGAAACCCATCTCCATATCGCAACCTGACTTGATGCAGCCACTATTGAAAAAATGAGAGTAGCACTAAACTCCAATCAAGACTCCCTATATGATGTAACTAGCCTCTACACACTATAACGACCCACCTTATGATGCATCCATATGATCAACACAAAAAAAATCATTTTAGCTCTAAAAATCCACCCTTTTGTCCTCCAAAATCCTTGGGAGATCCGTGAATACCTCCACCACCAGAATTATTGAAAAATAATGGATCAGAAGGTCTAGACCATTACATAAGATACTTATCAAACTATTCTCAACCCTGAGTATCAAAACAAAGCCAAAGTACAGAAGGGAAAGGAGGGGTCCAAACAACCACCTCATGTGATACCTCTTAAGTACCTCATTAAAACAGAAAACTACTACCAACCAAACGCACTAAAAACAACCGAAAAAATCTATTGAAAATCCCAAAAAACCACATCACCACACCATTATAATATCTATAAGAAAATAACTCTCCACATAAACATTAACACCTCTACCTATTCCTCCACAGAACCCAAACCAATGATTATCATAACCAATATACAATAAATCCCCAAGAGCAAAAATTAAGAAATTCCATCTCCCATGTCAAGATATTATCTGCTTTGGGTTGAACTAACTCACCCACATGATTTTAATTAGGTAAAAGTATAACAAGTATTTATTAGGAATTAGGTTTTATCCTTTCCGTATACTTGAAGCATTAATCACACATAACATCATCAAGGAAAAAGAACATCTCTTAAAACAACAAGATCCAAACATCACACCAACAAGGCAAAGAAAACAAGAAAAAACTCAAAAAAACTTGGGGTAATAGGTACTTATATACGTATCATTCTACCAAGTACTCTTCTCTAGGATAAAATGTCTCTACAACACATAAACCAAAGGAATAGTCCATCCTTATATAATATTCTCTCAATGATCCTATATCTATACTGGACATTCCATGAACATCATATCAGCCTCAATATACTACTCTCCCATAGTCAATGAAATGAGAGTTGTCATGATGATACAGATGGAAATGAGATATGTCGAAGTTGTTTTGAATTTGGTCCAGTCATAGTGGGAGTTTCAACTGACAATGCACCTCACCAATGCACTCTAACACCTCAAAAGGCCTAATAAACTGGGTTTTGAGCTTACTCCCCCACCAAGACTTCACTTCCCATTTTGACGGGATACTCTCAAGAACACATGGTATCTAACTTAAAACTCCAAGGGCCTACTCCTATGATTGACATAATCCTTATTATGGTCTTGTGTTCCTTTATACTCTCAAGAACAACCTGAACCTTCTCTGTCATACTCTACACCACATTGAGACTAAGAAATGAATACTCCCCAACCTCGGCCCAACACAATAGGGAATGAAATGGAATCCCATAAAAATCCTCAGATGGGGATATTAAAATGGATGAATTATAGTTATTTTTATAAGAAAACTAAAATATGGGAAGTTATTTTCATAAGATCCACTAAAGTCCAAGAAGTATTCCCACAATATATCCTCGAGTGTATGGATAGTCTGCTTCATCTTCCTATCCATATGAGGGTAGAAAGAAGTGCTGATGTTTAATTGAGTACCAAAAGTATGCTCCAATCCCATCTAGACTCATGATGTAAAATATGAATCCCAATCTAAGAAAATGGGCCTTGGGAGTTCATACAACCGCACCACCTCATCCACATACATCCTCACCAAAACATCCATGATGCATAACTCGTTTATTGTTAGGAAGTGATCTATTTTTTTTCAACTGATCCATGATTACCTAGATAAAATCACAACCACTATGAGATCAGGGTAACCCTATGAGGAAGTCCACTGATATTTCATCCCATTTACACTTGGTAACATCCAAGGTCTATAAAAAACCACAAGGAACAACATGTTCTACCTTTAACAACTAGAAAACCAAGCACTGAACCACAAACTCATCCACCACCTATTTCATCCTAGTCCACTAAAACTGTTCCCTAAAGCTTTAGTACATCTTGGATACTCCCAAGTATACCTAAAAGGTGATCTATAAAGTATATAAAGGTTTCCCTCATGAATTTCAACTATAAGAACATCCTCCCCTAAACAACATCCATTTATGACCATCCTCTAAACATACCTCTAGAGCATCACTATGTCCAACACGATATCAAATCACCTCTACCTCTGAGTCTCCCCACTAAAACTTCTCCACCTTCTACATTAGATAATAATACACTTTCATATGAAACAAACAACCTTTTCTACAAGACACCCTTTCATCTAGGTGAAAGGTTTCAAACTCCTCTATTAACCTCCAAGAATCTCTTGAATCCTAAACCACATACTTCCATGAATTCATACTCAAATAATCATCCACACCATTCCAATCATTGTGGTGTAGGAGATATTAAATTCATAGTACTGAAGAAACTCTATCCACCACCATTTCTATAGATTTAGATCATCCTAAGAAAAGATATACCTATAGCTATTTTGATTCATAAAGATCACAAATCACTCCCTAATGAGGCAATGTCACCAAATCTTTAGTGCTAACACAACTTTTTCTAGATCTAGATCATGGGTTGAATAGTTACAGTCATGGTGATCTTACTTCCTAGACACATAATAGATCACCGATCTCTACTGAATCAAGATGCATCCCATGCCCAGATGAGAAGCGCCATAAAACACCTCAAAAATCACCCATTCCAATGGAAACTGAAGCACTGAAGCACTGATTAATATCCTATTTAGGTATGAAATTGCTTCTTGAAACTAATTAGTTTAGATAAAATCCTAGTATTTCCTATTAATAGTTTCCAATGGGGACACAATCCATGAGAAATTAGACATAAACCACTCATAATAGTCTGAAAGAACAAGGAACCCACAAACTTAAGGCACATTATTGGGTGATTCCAAATAAATAAATACTTTGATATTTGATGGGTCTATAGTGACACATTTTTGGGACACCATGTGACTAAGGAGGTTGACCCCTCACATCCACAACTTTCACTTGGATAACTTTCTATTAATCTGGTGTAATCAAAGTACTTGAAAGTTAGATCTGACATGATTGACATGACCCTCCACTAAATTTGAGTAGATCAAGACATCATCGATGAAAAAGATTTAAAATTGGTCCAGGAACTCTTAGAACACAAAGTTAATGATCCCCATGAACAAAAATAATGCATTCATGACACTGAATGACATGGCCATGAACTTGAAGTGTCCATACCTACATATAAAGGAAGTCTTTAGGATATCATACACTTTCACCATCAAATAGTGAAATACTGACAGAATATTGATCTTATAAAACCAAATATATTTCCTCAAATGGTCGAAAAAATCATTGATCCTCGGTAGAGGTTAATGATTCTTGATCGCCACCTGATTCAACCTTCAGTAGTCTGTATACTGCCCCAGACTACCATATCCATTCTTGGATAATAACATTGGAGCACCCCATGATGATACACTAGGATGAATAAAACCCTTCTACATCAGATCATCTATTTTAATCCCCAACTCCTATAATTATTAAGGAGCCATCTGATAAGAAGACATCAAAATTATAGAAGCACTGGGATGCAGGTCTATCACAAATTCAACATCGTATCAAGGTGGTAGCATCACAACCTCCTTGAAAAAAACATCTATAAAATTCCTAAAAACCCCAGGAGAATCCTACATCTAAGTTTTCACTCATTCCATAGATAAATATACCATAAAATAAAGAATGGTATCTATATTTCTATAACCTAACTGAAAACCCCACTCACCAATGAAAGTTTCACACTCACCATCCACATATGAGAACCCGACTCTCCTTCAAAATCATTTGATAAAATTACACATAAAATATAACTAGTATATTAAGAGGATGAAATTTTAAATATACATATGTTGTAAAAAAATATCCCCACATGATTTATGTGGCCCCATCACCAGTCTATACCCTCATCACACATTAAATAAGTTGGTCATGCCTCTAACTCGTATAGTCAACACCCAGGGAATATAAAGCATCTATAAATCTAGTATCAAAGCATAAAATAGTGTGGATGTAGCAATGGAGTTCAAATATCATGAATAAAACAATGAATAAACAAGGGTAGACTATAAACTAAGCATACCTCTAATGGTCTCTAGAACCTCTGGCACTACCGCCTCTATTGCATACAACCAACCACAGCCATCTCCTCCGTATCCCTACTGACAACCACCCACATGACCAAAATCAAAATGATTTCCTTGAACATGAGTAACATCCTAAGGTTTACCCCTTCCTTATTCATCTCCCCTCATCAACGCTTAAGCTTACTGCCCCTGTTACTGAAATGACCTCACTAGCGGCTATAGCTATGGCTGATGCGGAACTAGACCGCTTCTACTATACTGATCTCAAAGAACCATGGGGTAATAATTCTAAAGATATCCAAAAATACCATATAAAAAGAACACTATCTCAAGTCCTATATGAAAATCATGAAAACCACAAGACTCAGAAGGCTATAAAGGAAGTTACCGAGGTCATCTACCCACAAGTCAAAACCTCAAAGTTCCTGGTGCCTAAGACCCACCACTAACAACTCTACTCCTCAAAGAAACCTAATGGTTCCCCTATCATGGTAAAACTCACCACGATTGAATATTCTTGATCACCTCTTCCATTTTATAAACCTCCAAATATGTTGGTAAAATAAAGGGAGTAACTGCATATTGGATATAAGGATGAAGTTCCTCCTCAAGAAACCGTGCTTGGGACTCCTCATTAAAAAAAAAGACCAGGATTGAAATTAAAAAGGTCCTTGAACTTGATCCCAAGATCCCAAATAGACGTACCCCACAATAAAGATAGATTATATTCTAAATATTTACTACCTTCATGGTCGATTAAAGAAACTATACTTGATACTCCTTCTGAAATTCGAACCACGAAAGATTTACCTCATTACATTCACCCTTATAAAACATCCACCAATGATACAAAGCTCCTCACATACGATTGACCACAAATAGGACCCAATACTCCTCCTGGTCCCAGATAAAAATTAAGGTGATCTTGAGATCCTCCAATCATGATGCATGTACCTTCCCTAGGTCTCTACCCTACAAGGGGTGCCACATCACTTGGTCATTTTTAATTCTTAGAGTCCTTGCATCTAATCATGGGGGACCCTAAAATACTATTTCCTACCTCTATTAGGCCCCAAGTTGGTGAAAATAACTGAGGGCATAAAAGTACCACGTTTGGGAGGAATTTCCCTCAATAATATAAATTGGATCAGGAGATATAACATTAGGGACCAATCAAATCAATGAAATAATATAAAAGTAGACCTACAACCATCCCAAAATGCGTGAATAATGTAAAGAAATATAAGAGTCTCTAAATAAATACCCAAAAAAGAAAATATAAGGTAGTGATATAGAAATAGTCCAAATATTTGGGTTAGTAATGTCTATAATAGTCCACAAAAACCTCCAAGAATTCAAAAAAACTATTTATATATATGTGGGTTGAGCATACAAGTATACTGAGTAGGAAAATACCCAAAGTATCTCATGTACAAGAAAAAGAATCATAATAATTCATCAGTGAGAAAAAAATAGAACCAATAAAGCTAAAAAGTCAACTAACCAATCCTATGCACACCATGGAACAATCACCAAATAACGCAAGCAAGTATAATAACATAATAAGGAGTATATCAATAAAGGACACCCACACCACTTTACCACTGATTTTATCTATCACACCCCAACATTGTATATATGGGATCTCCTATATCTTCCATATACCACATACCATCACACCAAATATCACCTAAAGACACCTAGGCCATCACATCACATCACATCCTACCCATAAATACCTGGCCCACCACATCTCATCACATCACATCCCACCCACAAACACCTTATCCATCACATCATATCTCAACCACTACCATGACCATGATAGTCAGGTGCCATGAGATTGATATATATAATCCTTATCCCCCCTACTACCATGAAAACCCCCACCATAAGTCATATCATCAAAATATCACCAAAATTAAATTTTTTACTTCTAGAAATCACAACCCGTGCATGTCAATGTTTCCTGGAAGGGAGAGCAAGGGAGAGCAGATAGTCATCAATACATCTTCACCATTGGGATGTTGGAAAAAACACACCCAAAACATTTTTTTTTGTACAAGGTGATCGACATGTGTGGGGTACATTTAGAAATCATAAGGAAATATAACGTCTGTGTGTGTTTGTATATATATAGACATACACAATCCCATCCTATGGGTTCACGCTAAGGGTTCCAAGAAACTCACAACATCCTCTACTTTTTATGCCACCTCCAAATGAAAAACACTACACAATAAGCCCCAAGACACATTATACCCTTTTCTTTCAAATTAATCCAATTTCTAGGTTTCCTAATTAACAAGAAATTTACTATTTATTTCATATTTAAGAATAAACAACATTTAACCAGACTCCACATTTTATTTCAAGCATTAATTAACTATTCAATCCATTACATTTCATTTAATAATTTTCTAAATTCATTCCATTACTACCTGGGAATCTAGTAACACCCAACACATCACAAAAAATAATTCCCCTCATGCCAATTAGCACCGCGTTATGACTATTTTACAACCACAAACACATTCTCATCATAATATCCACATCACAACTACTTCCCATCACATATGACCCAAAAAAA
The DNA here is from genome assembly GCA_963277665.1 of Viscum album. Lineage (NCBI taxonomy): Eukaryota > Viridiplantae > Streptophyta > Magnoliopsida > Santalales > Viscaceae > Viscum > Viscum album. The sequence continues at coordinate 930,311,496 of OY728147.1, read as the reverse complement.
CAATCATACATTACCACCACACATCACAACCACCCCATAAAAACACATGTATTATTTTAGATTTGAACAAGTGGATTATGTCACATCTTATTTTACTTTTCATGGGAATTATCACAAAAACTAGAATTCTAGGGGAAACCATTTTATTAAATAGATATAAATGGTTAGTCAATTCAATTTTAGGTTATAAAAAATCACCACATAACAAGGTTCCACAAGCACATCAAACATAGTATACCCCTAATCACCATTATTTTTAGCAAGGCATCAGTCCCATACAATCTCATTATCAAATAATATTAGAAACGGTAAAAAATATTTTTCTTTCCCCTTATCATTTTAATATCAATTAAACCAATTAATTATCTTCATTAGGCCAGTGTATAATATCTTCCAAAAAGATAACAAGAGTACAAACACTCTTTCCCGATATAACTAAATTAGGAACAAATGATACCCTACCTCAAAAAAATATTTATAAACCACTACAGATGGTTAGAAAAAGTGGGAGACCACCACCAAGCACCTTGAAAAAGGATAAAACCTTTACCACCCTAGAAAAAATTAGTCCACATCACCCTCTGATAAAAAAAACACCAAAATAGTAGATTACCCCAACATAAAACTTCATAGGAAAGGAATAGGGATAACATAAGGGAATACTATGGAAAAAGAAGGTAACTCACCTAAAGCCACCACTGATCAACCTCCCAAGGCTGAGGTTGAAATACATTGAAATTAGGGGCTAAAATACCACCTTAGGATGAATTTGGGTTACCCAATAAATTGGATAAAATATAATATAATTAGGAGGTTTGAGGGTCTTTTAGAATTTATAGGTACTTTAGAAAACAAAACCCCATGACACAACCCAATCACCACACTATAGAATAGTTGAAAAGAGGGGGGGGGTATGAAATAGTGGGAAGGACCATGTTGTAGTTAGGATGATAAAAATACCTCCAAAAAACATGGATATCTATAAACTATTGACATGATAAAATAGGAAAAGACCACCATATAACCATGGCCACCACACTACAGAACCCAATAACAGGAAGGGGGGATATACCATAGGCTAGATCCATGGTGTAGCTACCCCAAAATTGATAGTAACACTAAAAATAACCCATGATATCCCACAAAAATGCAACTTATGAAATATCCCAATTATCTATGCCACTTAACTCCCTTCATCTCTAAAACCCCAACCTTTTGTTCTCCAAACTCCTCAGGACCTCCCTCCACAAAGTAACAGATCAGGAGGTCTGGACCATTTAAGTTGTTAAAAAATAATAATAACATTTAATTATATGGAATATAATTATTTTTTATATGATTATGGTTATATAATATTTTAAAGTGGTAGAAGTGGAAATAAAATGAAATCACTTGGTTAAGAACTATACCTCTTCTTCAAAACCTCCTCAGGTTTATAGCTAATGTCTTCATAGGATAATATTTTTATCAAAACAAGATTTATAGGAAATAGAGATATATTTAAGGAATGTTTTTAGGCAGGTATTGTTCTTTTAAAGGTGAAGGATAAGTGGTTTTTGAAGGGAAAGTAAAGGGGTTATTTATACTTGAGGAGAGGGGTGTTTTAGGGTTAAAATATTGATTATTTTATTATTTAGGATAAAGGATTTTGAAGAGTGATGATTAATATGAATTATTTATTTATTATTAAAAAATAAGGTTCTTTGACATTATAACTATTAAAAAACTAAAATTCATCATTGAACAACTTAATTAAAGTCAAATAATCAAACTAGTTCTTTATTTGAATAAAATATAACTTAGGATTCAAAATTTCAAACATAGGTTTATAAATACAACTTAATATTTTAAATGAATTATTTTACTCCATAAATCAATTTTATCTTGATAAAAAGTTTTTATGTAATTTTAATTCTTAATTATATTATGATGATGTTATAAAAGTTATAGTATACATAAAAACATTTTTTTACTATTCACTAAAAAGCCATTTTTCCAAAAAAATACAAAAACTTCACCCTAAGATAATTTTGACATTTTGAATACAAAATTAAAATAATTTTTACAAAATTAAATTTCTATAGTTGATAAAATAAATTTTAATATAAGTGCATAAAATGAAAAGAAAATCTCTTTAAAAAAAATACATTTTTAATCATAAAAATGAACTAATACAAAAATAAAATAAAATGATGATTCCTATGATATTAATTATATTATGTTTAATAAAATAAATTTTATGTTACTTTAATACTAAAAACAAGACATAATGGTACTTTTACATTACTTGATTTAAATAAAAGAGATGAGTGTTTTGCAAAAATCTTCATTTTTGAAAATTCACTGAGAAATTAATCTTTTTAGAAAAATCTCAAAATTTCATCCTAAGATAATTTTTATACGATGATTTAAAAAATTTCAATATTTTTATAAAATATAATTTATAAAATTTTATAATTTATTTTTTAATCACATTCTTGAATAAAGCTTTATGTATTATACTATTATTTTCTATAGAAAGAAAACATTACTTACTATAATTAAATCTCGGTTGTTGTTGGAAGAGTCATATTATTCCAGAAAACCAAGGTTTTCTTAGAATTCTACTTCATTGACCAAATCAACCTTCTACATAGAGTGTTAATATTTTTAATAATGGTTCAAGAAGATTAAAAACATGAACCCAATTTAAAAAAATAGAGTTTAGAATCACTTTAATGAGAAAAACTATATCCATATAGTCTCAAGAATCATATAGACCAAGAAAAAATATGAGCGGTAATTTTTTTTCACCAATGGAAGATTGTATAAAATATAAATACTTCTTGAGGATAGAGGGACTCCCAAATATTTGATAGGGAGTTATCTTTCATTAAAATTGAAGTTGTTCAAAATGATTATCTTCACATCTTGGGAACAACCATAAAAAATAATCTATTTTTATATAATTGATGATAATATTAGACACGACACTAAACACACTAATATATTTAAACAAATTCCTAGTATAAAAATGATCAGATCTATAAAATAATAAAATATATTCAATAAACATGACTTGGGAAATTTTTATCCCCTGACATTTAGGATGAAATATAAAACCATTGAAACTCATGGAATTTATATGAATTTTGGATATATGTTACAAAAAAATAACGAAGATAAAGGGTGAAAGTGGTTCACTATATAATAAAACCTTCCTCATAGGGAAGTACCAGCTCAACTCACCATTAATCATAATAGAGTAATAGGCTGTGGTGACACCAGATAAGATCCATTTAATAAATTTAGAAGTTAATTTGAAGGAATTAATAAAAATATCTATAAAAGACTAAGAGATCAAGTCATAAGCATTATAAAAATCAATATTTAATGAAAACCTAGAGATAATTTGCATCTTATAAAAATTACATAAAAGTTCCTTCAAAAGAAAGATAATGTTAGAAACATTGCACCCAAAAACCAAATCCCCTTTCTATTCACCAATAATATTATGTAAGACTTTTTTCAACATAGAATCAATGAAATTAGAAATACACTTATAAATAACAATACATTAAGAGATAGGTCTAAATTTGGATGTAGTTTCATGGATATACACTTTAGGGATAAGAGCAATAATAGTGGTATTGAGACCTGGGGGGAAATGAGTGGTTTTTTTAAAAAATTCAATCTAACTATAATACTAGAGCTGAAATTTTCGTAATACCACTTAAGAAATAAAAATAGAAACCATTGATCCTTAGATCCTTGTCATTAATAATAATAAGCAAAGAATTTTTACCTCTTTGTTTGAAAAGGGAGAATACAGATTAAAATAATCTTACACTTAGACCACCCTAACATCATCAAAAAAATAAAAATTAATACAATATTGTCACGTATAAAATTATGTATGTATATGTTTACAGCTATGACAACGTTATTAAAAATAACCAAGGATATTCGTATAATATAAAATCAACATGTGTAGTTATCATAAGAGATTATGTTACCCTCACTACTATTCGTGCAAAAATCCATGGTCAATTAAACCTAACACCTCATTTAGAGATCCAATCTGTTAGTTGTAGAAATTTTCAATATTGGGGTTAGCCATGAAATATAGCTTATCCACTACTTAATGTTAAGGATAGGTTAAAATTAATAAATTTTTTCATCCAATGATTTGATAATGGTATAATGAAATTATACATGGATGATTCTAGTGTCTAGTATTAGCCTACTATTGTACAACAACATATCCATAAAAGAGTTATGGATAATGGTCCATCTAAGGATTACGATACTGTTATATATTCTATAGAAGATGAAAACCAATTGGATACTCTAAATATGATGTAAGATAAATTTGATGAGGATAAGGTGACTAATGGTGGAATAATAGGGGAAGAATATGATAAGGTAGAGGGAGACAATAAAGATACAAAAGAGGCTCTTATAAATTTGATGGTTATACACTAAACTCAATGCAAGATAAATCATACACCCCAATTCAAATCATAGTCATTGTCTATGTCATGTTTTCCTAAATTTGACTAGAATATTATCAAACCTATAAGTGAGTTTCCTTGAGTTGTAGATAATAGATTAAGATCAATAGAAACAATTGTATATATTGAAAATGACCTTTTAAGAAAATATTCTATAAATGTATACTAAAGAAATTTCATATAGAGTGACACTGTAGATATTTAGTGAAGGAGTTAAAATAAGAAAAATAGGTAATACTATATGATAAATATAGCGATTATTATAGAATATGTGTGAGATAGATTTGTGATATTTCTCTTGGAGGTTGGAGGATTTTTAAGATTGAGGCACCTCATACCAACATTCAACCCAACTTTATACATGACAATACATCATTGGTGATAGAATATGTGTAAAAAATGGGTATCAGTGACAACACAGACACCCATCCTTAACAAAGCCATCAAATCCTGGCTCGCTAGGTACCGCCAATTACCCCACAGACACGTGGTCTCCACCTTAGGGTCTATCCACATGCCTGAACGGGTCATCTGACTAATGATAGTCCCCACAGGCCAACATATGTCCTTTCCATTGTGTTTTTTCACTCACTCACACACACCTTGTAAAACTTCCTAAAAGGTCACCCATCCTGATCACTACTCCAGGCCAAGTACACTTAACTATGGAGTTCTAATCAGGTAGGCTCCAAAAAAGGAAGGTAAACCTTGTTGACATGAGTCATATCATTTAGTTATTTAACCCTTTATCATTCTGAGGTGTTACATTCATACCTATTTATAGAACAACATCCCTTTTGTGGGCCCTACATCTCAACCCAGAAAGTGCATTGCACTTAAGGTTGGGTAACACCTTTGATACCAAATGTGACAACTAGGTCTTGGTGACAGCACAAACACCCTGCCTTAACATAGCCATTGAGTCCTGGCCTTCCAGGTACCGCCAGTTTCCCCATAGACATATCGTCCCCACCCCTGGGGCCCACTCAAATGCTTGAACGTGTCCATTGACTAATGATAGTCCCCACATGCCAACACATGTCCCATCTAGTGTGCTTTGTCCTCACTCACACACACCCTGTGAAACTTCCCAGAAGGTCACCCATCATGATCACAACTCCAAGTCAAGCATGTTTAACTGTGGATTTATAATCAGGTAGGCTCTCAAAAAGGAAGGTGCACCTTGTTGACATGAGTCATATTATTTAATAATTTAAACCTTTATCATTCTAGGGTGTTAAAATATGTGTCAAACATTATTATTGAGATGGATAAAATGTGCCAATATGTGTCTATATCCCTTTTCTATGAGAGGATATATCAATGTTTTGGCTGTATGATTTCATATGGGAAGGCAATGTGGAAAATAAAGGTAATTATAAAAGTTTATGGTGACTGAGATGGACCTTATCTGGTGTTTACTACACTTACTATCTATACTAAGTCAAAAAAAACTTGTATTATACCTTAACATGACTGAAAATGTGTCTTGTGATAACTAGGTTGATCCTTCTCATGTCAAATTTTATTGACTATTCTGGGCATTTAGGTTGTGTATTATCACATTCCATTTCTACAAATATTTTATAAAGATGGATGGAATGTTTCTATATAGAAAGTACACTAGAATAAAAATAATTGAAATAATACAATATGGTAACTTTGTTTTAATATATTTCTTTTTGAGGTTACAATTTAACCCTCAAAAGTGGTCTTCTTGAAAAAGAATAAAAATATAATTGGAAGGAAGAAGGAAAATTATAACTTTTGGAGTTTATTTGTAGACTACATAAAAATGAATTTAACCCACATCCAGGCTGTATGTTTGATATTATAAATTTACTATATTATTGAGGAGGAAATAAATAAAAATTATGTTACATGGTGATCACCAAATAATTTCATCAATATTTCCTTAGACACATTTTTAGAAATTTGCTAAGGACTTTTCACGATGAATCCACAAAGTATCATAATACCAATATTAGTAACTAATCATGTTGTGATTTATTATTATTTCAATGTAATGATAACATTATTTTTTCTATAACTTGTTCATTTAATTTCATTATACAATCCAAAAAAATAAATGTTTCAAGAGTGATCATAAGAAATTCACGAAGGTTCTAGAGAGTAGGGGAAGTGATTGTGCCTATGCCCAATATTTTTTTTTCAGATAAAATACTCAGAAATGGATGGAGAAACCCAAAAATATCTATAGAAAGGATATTTTTACATATAATTTATAATTTAATTATAAACAAGAATTATATTTACTTGATAATTCTTTCTTTAATGTTTATCAACTTAATTTCCACTCTTGGCATCTTGTCATTACAATAAGGAATCCAAAGTAGAATTCCATTAGTTTTATCCACATGTGCTCTATGAATCTCAAAACATCACCATTGGCATCCCAAGTTCTAGTTGAAATGCACCAAATATAACACTCCAAGATTTTAAAATTTATTTTCTTTAAGTAATGTATATAATAGCATGTGGTATACGTAATACTGTGCTTAAAATGAATTGTGATATACCATTACTATTTAAATATGAATGTTATAAAATAGAGAATAGTTTTGAAGGTATAAATAAGAATAAAGGTATTATGAAATATATGTATAATGTTTTACTTAATAAAATTAATAATCAATCATGTATTTATTATCAATTGGTTGGAAATGAAGATAAAATCTTTTGAAGGTAAAATATATGTTTTTCATAAAACTATTTTTATGTGCACAATATATTTTTTATCTTAATAGACTAAATGTATCACTCTCAATAAATTATAAAAATTATATAATTACATTATATATTCAATTTAATATATTAAAATTTACTTAATTATGTATTTTAGGAAAGGAATGATAATGTGATCATTTTACACTTTAAAAATACATTTCTTCAATTTTTTTTATTAAATTTTGTATGTGGATAATATAAATGATTTATAAATTTGTAAGAAATTTTTTATTATAAAAATCCTATAATTGTTTTTAAATATTCATATTATCTTAAGATTAAATTTTGGTATTTTTCTAAAAAGATTAATTTTTCAGTGAATAGTGAAAAAATTCCATTTTTATAGAAAATTGTCTTTTATTTTTAAGTATTTAGATACTATTATTTTTATTAATATTGGTTTTGAAATTTAATTAGTTAATTTTTATTAAAAAATATAATAAATTTCATTTGAATCAAAATTATACTTGAATTTGGTATAAAAACATTTTTATACTTTAAAGGCATTTTTCTGGAAAATTGTTTTTCATCACGTTTTGTCAGATTATTTGAAAATTAATTTATGACACTTATAGAAATTTAATTTTATAAAATGGAATCCATATTTTTAATAATAATTTATAAATTTATTAATGAGGACCCTTTCATTTTTGGTCATTATGAATATTAACTTTGATTAAAAATTTAGTTACTATGGTAAGAGTTAAAATTAACTAAAAGGATTAAAAATAAAAATATAATGTTTTAAATGGCATAATTTCTTTATAGATACTATTTAATGGATATATAAAGACCATATATTATCTATTATCTGAATATTATTCGTTTCATATCCATTTTTCTTGGGTAATAAATTAATATATTTTAATCTTTTCAAAAAATTTCAAATGTGTTATCTCCACCACTTATAAAAGGACACCCCTATCCTCTAATATACACACTTAAAGAGACTATAATATGAATAAATACCTACCCAAATAACTTATTAAAATTAATACCCACATTATAGATATCCTAGTTTGATCAGAATACCATCCTAGGAAGGTTTTAGGTATAAACCTAAGGAGGTTATCCGAAGAATAGGTATAGTTCTTAACTGAGCGTTTTCATTTTATTTTTTCTTCTAAATCCTTCAAAAATTCCTCAAACTTGATAAAATAATAACATAATTATCTTCCATATACTTTAATGTTATTATGTTTATGTTATTACCCTTTTTCATCTTCTTAACCATCTCATAAAAAATAAAAAATTCACTTGTGTGTATGTGAGTACTACTACCTCGCTAGATGATGTATTTCATTTTTCATCACCAAATTTTATAATTGTTCATAAAAAAGGATGAAAAATAAATAATATGATATAAATTTATTTATTTAACGGTAAATAAATATTCTAATTATTACTTTACTATATGACAAAAAATAAAACATCACTCGTGTGTACGTGTGAACTACTGCCATGCGAACGAATGCATTTTTTTACCACATCACATGGACTGGATATATTGGTGGATTTAAATAAATAATTTTATATTTATGATATAATTATAATACTATCAATATAAAATAATAGTTACCTTATTTATCTCATTTTTTTTGAAAAATGGAAACGTTACTCATGCGCACGTACGACCTACCATCTATATAATTGTAACATAATTCATTTTTCATAACAATATTACATAGTTGGTTCTAAAAGTATAATTAATGTAGAAAAATTATAATTAAAACATGATTAAGATTATTTAAATTATATAATCATGATCCATTTGACCAAAGTCAACCTACTAATGTCATTTTAGAGTAATGAACCAAACATCCTCAAAACACCAGAAGTAAACTTAATCAATAAAGAGATTAATTATTACATGGATATTAGTGAAATAAAATGAATAATAAACCTAACAGGTTTATTAAGTAGGTAAATACTTAAAATAATTTTATTATTCAAGAAGATAAATAATGTACGTGAAAATTCAGACTTGAGATAAGAGACACTTTAACTTAAAAACTCATTTTAAATAAGATTTATTTTCAAAATATTTTTATTTCATGTCCATATTATTAAAATTATTTTATTGATGTATTTCTATGAATATAAATTAATTAAAAATTACATTTTATGTGTCTTTTTTTGATTTATTTAAAATTTTTTCAAAAAGAAAATTTTTATGTATTTTATACTAAACGTTTTGGATTTATATAGAAAAAGGTAAAATGAATGTTATATTTTAACACATGTGACATAAATATGTCTTCCCTATGAAAAAATAATTATTTTATGTTTGGATTAATTTAAATTATGATATGTTTTCTTCAAAGAAAAAACCTTCTTCCCTTTGTTCTGGGTATTTTATTTTTGAAAAGGGGGGTTTAAAGGTAACCAATATATCAATATCCAAAATATTTTTCTTATGGGTCCAAAAGTATATTTTTATGAGTTTTAGGATGAAAATTCAAGATTTTATGTGATTTATGTATGCTATGTTACATAGAAAATTTTTATGAGGATGATAGATCCTGACATAGCTTTCCAAAGAATTGGGTAATGATCATACTCTCGAGAGAATTATGTTGGAATTAACCAAGTAGGTTATTCCATTGGTAAGGGTTCTTATAAGGGATTTATGAAGTTGATATCTCAAGGCACCTACATAGATTTCCTATTCTTACTAATGAGTTTTTGGGGAAATATTTTTATTTCATAAGGTAAGTTAATGATACTTTTTTTAAAGAAATGATTATTCTATTTAATGGTAAAAGGTTTATTTTTTTTAAAAAAATGTTTTTCATGGGTTCTTATATTTGAAAAGAAACCATCATGATTATTATTTTCCATTTATGTTTTCTTATAAAGTATTTTTTTTAAAAATTGGTAGTAAAAACGATTTCATGCATAAGTAAATTTTTATTTAAGCTCAAAGTTTATTATGTTAAATACAAGCTCTCTATATGATCTGATGGGTTTTAAATGGACAAATAGTTTTATTTTTTCTATTTTTATATGTCACTTACTAATTTTTTTTACTCATCCCACTTTTTTAATTTTTTTAAGGATTATTATGAATAATTATGAATTCAAGTCAATTTTTTTTGATGATTTTTTATGAAAAGAAAAAATGTTTATTTTTTAAGGGTTTGTAATATAGAAAAAATTGATACTTATTGAAGGTGTCCACTTTGTAATGTATGAGTTTTTTATATAAGAGTTATGACCTAAATATATAAAACTATAAACCTATAAATTTTTTTAATAATGAAAGAAAAAAATTCTTGTTTTAAAATGAAATTATATGACGAATAATGATCATGACCTAGTTGATAGAACCAGAGAAAGGGTGTGGAAAAATTAAGAGGTTGTGATGTTATTTGATAATAAGTTAAAATTCTTATATAACCTTAGAGTTTAGTATGTTATATATAATTATGGTTATTTTTTATGAATCAAAAGTTTTTAATAAAATATGAAATTGTTAAGGAAATCTTAGCATTTATCCTCCTCTTAAAATGGTTTATTATGATTTTATTAATATATTCACACCAACCATTTTTGTTTTATTAAATGGGTATAACTAGTAGTAACCAAATGAACAATGGACGTGAATGACCATGTAGTGGTTTTTTGAACATGTTATCGAACATAATGAGAGTTTTATTGAAAAATCTTATTTTTATTCTTAACAATCTATCATGATTTTTGATTAAAAACTGAAACCTATGTGAGATTCCTAAAACACCAGACATGGGAAAATGAATTTCTATGGAAGGTATGGTGATAAATATCATGAAGTTAAAAATATTCAACATTTTATGTGCTAGAATTTGGGAAAAAACCCATGGAAGTGTATTAAAGGAAGATGGAGATGTTTTATTTTTGGTAAATGGGGGAATATAATAATAAACTACCAAGTAAAAAGGAAAAGTTTAGTTAACACCATAAAGGTGAAATAAAATTATTCCCAAAGTATCAATTGAATCCTTTAAATGTGGAGAGTATGGGCATTCTAAAAATCAATTTACTAGGGTGAAATATTAATAAGGATATCAACAAGACTATACAAATAAAATTTTATCAATTTCTAATTTAAATATAGTTGAATATGAGAAGACTGTAAATTACATATAAAAGTTATGGATTATATTTTATATTGTGCTTTGATATTGATGAATCTTAGGACATGATTCATATTTTTGGTTATAGTAATGAAGTATTAATGAATAATATAGAAAAGTTTGGTTAGTTTATTATGAATTACTTTGAAATATTTAGGTGTATACATATAGGGATTCAAGATTTATGATGTAGTGATAAATTTAAGGATGATTATAAGTTTAAATGAATTGATTATCTTTTTATGTTTTATGTGATGAGAGTACTTTGGGACACATTTATTGACTTTTAATAAATGTTTTAGGTATATCTAACTCTTATGTTGAACTTTTTTTAGTTAAAAGGGGTTTTGAGGAATAATTATCTTATATTTTTTAGACACAATTTTAAGAGTATTGATAACCATTAGGGTTAAGATGATCTTTTATGTTGAGGTAATTATAGTTGATTTGGATAAAAAGGTTTTTAAATTTTTGGAACATATGTTTTATCATATTTATAACCATGAGATTGAGAAGTCATTTAGTGACTATGTGATTAATGTTATTTTTGAAGAAGTTCAGTATTTTAGTAAAATTATATGATTATGGTAAATGGAAATAATTTTGGATAAGATAAGATTTTATTTAAGGAATAAAGGTTGAATTATATTTTGGAAGTATATATGATTTTATTTTGGATTTATGGTGATTCATGTTATTTATATAATATATTAGAATATTTTGGAAATTATTTTTTAGAGAATATATATTTTTGGGTATATGACTTTATGAGTGACTAATGTTATTTGGAGATAAATGTTAAATTTATATCGATAGAATATGCGATCCTATCACTTTTATTTTTGAGTTTTGAACTTGTTCAGGAATATTTTGAAGAGGGTTAGTTATTCATGGAATGATTTGAGTTTAACTTTGGGTGATTTTATTAAAGCATTAAAGATTAATATTTATTAATTTAAAGGTTTATACATACTGGATATTATTTTACCTTGCATTAATTTTTTGTGGTTTCGATTGATTGATAGTGGCATGGGAAATAAATTTTTATCCTTTTGTGGATCTTGTGATCCATTAAAAGTTTATTTTAGTGCTTTATGCATGAAAAATTCATCTTTAATATTCATTTATTGGAATAAGAGATATGAAAGAAGTGTAAATTGATCAAATCAAAACTAAAGGATGAAAATGTAATTATGAAATAGAAATAAATCAAGTAATTATATATTATTATGTTCACTATTATGATAGTCAAATAATCCCTCAAGATGAATTGATGATCTCTTCTCTTCTAAAAAAATAGAGTGTTATCTCTTAAGTGACACTTTTTTAAAAGTCTATATTTTCACTTCCCACCAATGTCATCCTAATGTGGATACATAGTTATGTGTTATTCTAGATAAACTTTATATTACCATTTATATATTTTAAAAAGTAATTTTTATTAACCTATCTTATGATAGGAGTTTTCAATAAAGGTAGTTTTAAATATTAAAAATATTTTTCCTTTAATAAGCATAGGTTTTATCTTCAACTCCTTGGAGTTGTTTTTAAAACCTTTTTATCAGGAAAGAGATAAAATTATGAGGATTAAATTTCCTTAAGTTATTATAATGTCACAACCCAATATTATAAAATTTATGTGATTTAATTAATGTAAATGATAACATGTGGTATATAAATTACCAAACTTAAAACGAACCATGATATACTATTATTATCTAAATATGACTGTTATGACCTAACAGTTGGTCTGAAGGGTATAAACAGTAATAAATGGGTTATGAAATAAAAAAATAAAGTTTTTCCTTAATAAAATGAAGAATCAATCATGTATTTATTATCAGTTGGTTGGAAATGAAGATAAAATATTTTGATGGTAAAATATAAGTTTTTCATAAAGCTATTTTTCTGTGCGCAATGAATTATTATCTTAATATATTTAATTTATCACTATATAAAATTGATTATAATGATATAATTAGATTATATATCCAATTTAATTAATTAACATTCATTTAATTATGTTTATTAATAAAGGAATGAAAATTTGGTCATTTTATGCTTTAAAAATACATTTTCTTCAAAATAGTTTTTATTTCATTTTGTGTGTGGATAATATAACTAATTTATAATAATTTTAGAAATTATATTTTATAAAAATTATATAATTTTTTTACTAATCGTATAATTTTTTTACAGTGAAATCTTTAGATTTTTCTAAAAAGATTAATCTTCCAAGGAATAGTGAATAAATACAAATTTTCTAGAAAACTATTTTTATTTTAAATTATTTACAGAGACTTATATTTTTAAATTGGATTTAAAATTTAATTATATCATTATGATTACAAATAATACAATATATTTAATTTTAATCAAAACTATACTTGAATTTGGTATAAAAACATTTTTATACTTAAAATGCATTTTTCTAGAAAACCGTTTTCATCGCATTTTGTAGGTTAATTTTAAAATTGATTTCCACAAATTATAGAAATTGAACTTGATAAAATGGGAAAAATATTTTAAATCAAAATTTAATTTTTTTTAATGACCCTCTTTTCATTTTTTTTCATTATGAATCATAACTTTGGTAAAAAAATAGTTTCCATAATAAGAGTTAAAACGAGTTAAAAAGGGTAAAACTAAAAAGACAAGGGTTAAAATTAATATAAAACTTATCTAAATACTATTTTATTGATATATTTAGACCTTATATTTTATATTATTCTAATATTAGTCGTTTTAAATCTATTTTGATTGAGTAATACATTAATATATTTTAATCTTTAAAAAAAATTCAAGTGTGTCCTCTCCCCCACTTATAGAAGGACACCCCATCTCCTCCATTATCCACACTTCAAGAGAATATTATATCATCCATTACCTACAAAAATAACTCCCTAAAATCCATCCCCATTTCCTATATGTCCTGGTATGATCATAATACCATCCTAGAAAGGATTTAGTTTTAAACCTAAGGAGGGTTTCTTAAGAATAAGTATAGTTCTTAATCGAGCATATTCATTTTATTTCTTCTTCTACCTATTTTAATATTATTCAAAAATGATTAAATAATAACATAAATATATTTAATATATTTTAATGTTATTATTTTTATATTATAATCCTTCTTAATCTACATAACCATCTAATAAAAAATATAATCATTGCCCGTGCATACGTGCGGACTACCATCTCACGAGATGATGTATTTTATTTTTCTTCACCAGATATTATAGTTGGTAATAATGATGGATAAAAATGAAATAATATGTTATATATGATATTTATTTAACTATTTGATGGTAAATAAATATTATAATTATTTATTTACTATCCAATGAAAAATAATAATATCTCTCATGTGTATGTGCAGACTACCACCTCCCTAACCGATGATTTTATTTTTTGTTAACTCAAAAATTGGATTAAATATATAGGTATATTTAGAATAAATAATATGATATTTATTATATAATAACCATTATATAAATATAAAATATTACTTACCTTATTTCCCTCATGTTATTTGAAAAACGGAAACGTTTCTCATGCGTACATATGACCTACTTTCTCCATGATTGTATCATAATTTATTTTTCATAACCACATTACATAATTGGTTGCAAAAGTATAATTAATGTAAAAAATCATAATTATAACATTAATAATATTCTTTAAATTATATAATAATGATCTATTTGACTAATTTCAACCCACCAAAGTCATTTTGGGAACCAAACATCCACCCGTCCAAAGTAAACTTAATCAATTAAGTGATTAAGTATGACATGTATATAAGTGAAATAAAAATAATAAAAAAATAGAAAAGGTTAATAATTAATTAAATAATTAACATAATTTTATTATTTGGGAAGATAAGTAATACACATGATATGTCAGATTCGAGGTAAGGGTCACTTTAATTTAAAATCTCGTTTTATTTAAAATTTATTTTCTAAATATTTTTCTTCCAAGTATAAATTATTTAAATTATTTATGGATATTTTTATATGTAAATAAATTAATTATAACACAAATTTTATTTCACTCATTAATTATATATTTTTTTCCAAAATTAATCTTTTTACATATCTTATATGGAACATTTTGACATTCTTTAGAAAAAGGTAAAATGAATGTTCTAGTTTCACGTATATGATGTTAATGAATTTTACCACCACCAAAATTGTTATTTTATGTTTTTATTAATTTATAATATTCTATTTTTTATTCAAATAAAAAACTTCATCCCTTCGTTCTGGGTATTTTAGTTTTGAAAATTAGATTTTAATGGAAATCGGTATATCAACATCTGAAAATGTTTTACTAATGGGTTCAAAAGTATATTTTCTTGAGTATGATGATGTAAATGAAATATTATATGTGTTTTATATTTTTTAAGGTCCTTTTAAATTATTTATTATTACTGGTGAGCCTAATATATCTCTACAATTCATTGAGTAATGATTATGTTATTCAGAGAATTATGTTGGAATTAATCGAGTATGTTATTCCAATAGTAAAAGTTCTTATAAGGGTTCTATAAAGATGATCAACTGAGGCACCTAAATTAATTTTCAATGCATTTTAATTAGTTTTCATGAAAATATTCATAAGGTAAGATAATTATCTTTTATTTAAAGGAATGATTATTTCCATTAAATGTAAAAGGGTATATTTTTCAAAAAATGTTTTTCATGGATTCTCATGTTTTAGAAGAAACCATCATGATTATGATTTTGGATTTATGTTTTATTATAAAGTTTTTATGAAAAAATTTGGGCAGTAAATATGATTTGATGTGTAAGTAAATTTTTATTTGAGGTCAATGTTTATTATGTTAAAGTAAAACTCTCTTATATGATCTCATGACTTTTAAAATGGATCAACGAGATTATTTATTTATTTATTATGTATCTTGCTTAGATTTTTCAGCTCATTATATGGTATCAAATGATTTTTATAGGGTTTAAGTATGTGTAGAAACAATGATGAATTCAATTTTTAAATTCTTAATATTTTTTATGAAAATAATTTTTTAAAGTTTTATAATGTATAGAAATGGATATTAAGTGGAAGTGTCCAATTTATAATGTATGGGTTTATTATATAAAAGATATGAACGAATTATTTAAAAATATATATGTAAAAAGATCTTTGGGAATGTAATAAAATGAATTGTTGTTGAAAAATGAGATTACGGGTTGAATAAGGATCAATTCCTTATACCAAATTCCTAGCATTATTCCCCATTGATTGCAATAATAATTCTTTATGTCTTGAAGAATTATTATCTTATTCCCTCGATTTGGAGAGGCTGGAGAATGGTCATCTATCATCATTTAGAGAATTATTTAGAATTTATCCTACTCTTTATATAATTTTATTGAGATAACATCATTGGGAATAAAAATCCTCATCACCCTAGAAAAATGGTATAATAAAAAATATATTGTTATAGTTAAATATTTGATAACTATGCTGAGTCAATTAATAAAATATTCTCTCTAATTTATTAAGCATATAAAATAATAATAATAATATTATACCTCATGAAATTCACTAATTATCAAATATTTAAATATCATTTCTTAAATAAACAATTTAATATTTATTTAAATGACATTAAATAAAATATATCATTTTCTAGCAATCCTGTAACCTGGCCTATCAGACATCCTTAATATTTATCAAATTTGAAATAGTAAATTTTTATTTAAATAAGTGAATATATTTATATTATTCATTAAATAAATGAATTAATATTATATTCACCAAACTGGTGAATAAATAGTTATTTTAATTTTAAAATAAAAAAATAAATATTTATATTAAATATTTATTTAGTACATTTTGAATAATTTATAAGATATAAATAAATATTATATATTTCATAACTCATAAATAATATTTATTTAATTTTCAACTCTCATATATTATTTTTAATAACTAGTGATTGAATTTATATGATCAACCCAAATAGAATAATTATTAAACCAGAAGTCAAAAAAAATTCTCATCATTAAATTAAAATATAATTTAATCTAGATTTTGGATAAACTTAGTTTATGAACCTCTGGGACACTTTCTATGTGGAATCAGGTGGAATTACATAAATTCCAATATTGATGTCTAGAAAAAAGTAAAAACACCCATAGAGAAAGAAGTTAGTGTTGCGATGAAAAAAAACTCATACGAATGCTTATTGTGTAATATAATCTATTTGTCACGATGTATCATCAAGTGGGTTACATACTTGGGTCATCAACTTATATGCTTTATTATATCTCTTTGACTACCTAAAAAAAACTTTTTGATGGACTATAATGGCTATAGATTTAATAAAAAAGTTCCATTTTAATCAAAGGGTTGGATATATCATCTTTCCTAATTCGAAAGGGAAAAAATCTTTTCTTGGCTTATTAATCAATGTAATATATTTTATTATGCAACCACTATATCTTACCTTATCGCAAAAATATATTTTCAAAGTTTTCATAAATATATCAAAGTACATGATTAATGATATTAATTAATTATAATATCAAGTTTAAGGACCTATAGAAACATCCAAAGATAAGAATATCCAATAACATATATAACACTTGGAATTCCTATTTGCAGTCCTGTCCTCATTACCTCCACTCTTAGGGATTATCAAGTGTGAAACTTCATGAGAATAATCCTCATCTACTTATGAGAATTAAAAAACTGATATTAAAAAAATCATAAGTGTCGTGTTATATATTTGTAATATATATTATAATACATATTTTTAAGAATATTTTCATAACAATTTAATATTATCATTATAGTAAGGAACCACTATAACCTTTTGATGTGACATATACACTAAGGGAATTATCACATTAATGTTATATAAGATAACACTCATAATGTGATAAGATATTAATTAATATTCAAGTGTTTGAATATTTTGATAATTAAAAGTTAAAATTTAGTTGGTTCTAGGAAACCAACTCCAACTGAAATCCCCTTAAACTTGGGTTAACTTCCAATAGTCTTGTTAGATCTCACATGATAAATATGATTCTGTTGAGGTATGACTATAGACCTTTGGTATACTATGTTATTGTAACAATTCTTCTTACTATAGCTTCACACCCATGAGAAAATCCCTCAAGATATGAAAACACTTAGCATTCACCTTTTTCCCTTTTCATAAACTTTACATCATGGTTAATAGCATATCCTGGAAAAAACCTATTGCCAACTGATTCTTAATCTGCATCATAAGCCATAACATACTCGATATATATTGACATGGAAACCACTAGTTGTAATAGCCTTTTCATGAATTTTACCTTAGCCTTACTATAATATTAGATCAAAATGTTTTAAAATAAAACTAGTTTTGTATACCTTAGATAACTAGTATTCCCACTTCTCTAATACCAAAAACTCATCTATTTTTTTATTTCTCATGTACCGTTAGACAATTTAGACTACAAGACTGTGCAATTATTCTAGTTCTATTTGATATTTTCCCATTACACTTTATTAATAATGATAAAACACACTTTTAATGAATATTTTAATGATAATAAATGTTATAATTTCCTAATTTTTTTTTAAATATTTTTATTTATGGAATATTTGGGATTAAATCATTCATTTTCATATCTGATGAAAATTCCAGTTTTGACCCTTTAAAGTGCACTGTATTATTTTAGTCATAAATATTTTTATGTGTCTTATTTGACCTTAAAATTTTTTAATATAATTACTCACTACATGGGAAGAAACATTAATTGAGACCGTATGAGTTGGATCTTGCATCTGATGAGAGTAAATAGGCCATGAAGTCAAATATATAGTGGACTTGTCAGACTAGAAAACACTTCACCATTTGGTCCATATCATCAATTTATTGGATTTGATTGGGTTAAAACTTTGAAAGTTGATATAGGACCCAAATACTCAAAAATAATTCTTCTGTAAGGAGAGTTTTTTCATGTGTTTTAGAGGTTAATAAGTTAGTTCAATTCAAATTAAAATATTTGGCAGAATATTTCTATTCACACTTATTAACACTTTTAACACTAGCCCCCTCCCCTATATAAATGTGTATTTTTATAAATTTTATGGGTTTTGATGTTAATTAGTTAGTTTATTTCAGATGATAAGTTCTTCCAATCCAATTATACAAGCATTGCAATAGTGGTTGATCATGAAACAATGATCCCCTCACTGAAGCCTCCTCCTCCTTATCATTGTAATGTTTGTGTTTTTGTAATAAACTCCCCATTTATCTTTCATTTATTCTATTATTTATAATAAATTTATTCTATAATTTTCTTCTTTAGGGTGTAAGTCAATTGTATAATTTTTATTGTTATATACCCTTTCTAAACCTTTCACATGAAAAACATTTCTACAATGACTACACCACCCATATGCGAGTATTTTTTCTTATAAATCAATCTAATTATAATGTTCTTAACTTATTGGTTTTGAATCAATGATCTAATATAATTCACACAATATTATATTTTTATTTATTTTTTAAATTAAGATAAACTAAGTAAGAAATTGAATAGTTAACACAAAACACATGAGGTTGTGTGTTGTGTGAATTATGAGAGCACGATCTTAATTGGTAAAACAAAACAACATTGGATCAATTTTTAGAGATCAAATATAATCCCTAATATTTATTCATACTCACTTATGGTATGGATATAATCCATAATTCTCCACTACCCATAATCTATCCTTTGAATGTCAATCAAAGTAGGGTGCTATGATTTCATGCTCCTAAGCTAGCCTTGGGTTTAATTCATTTCATCTTTATGGACGAGGTAAATTATCATAGGGTTCATGGGTTATAAAATAAGGTAACCATAATTAAGTGAATGTTAATTTAAATGATAATTATTAATAATTAAGTTAATAGTAAGAGTTAGATTGATTTTCCCTTTTAAAAAATATTTTATAAAAAAATATTTTCTTAGTGTTTTATTAATAAAATTTCAAAATTGAAAAAAGTACAATCTTATTCAAACATAATTCTTCTAGTTTTATAAATGTTAAAACACCCCATTACTTTAAGTAGTGTATTTATTTTATTTTATTTTCAAAATACCTTTAATATGATTTTTTAATTACTTCCTCCTAAGAGAATGACCATGGTTTCACTAGTCATTAATTATCAACCAACTTGTATTTCATACCCAAACCTAGAATCAGAGTTTGAACTAAAATTTGGATCAATACAAATTCTTCGAAAATTTAATGGATTATCTAGAAATAAAACCAATAAACATCTTAAATAATTAAATGTGGTTTTATCAACCCTAAATCCAATTAATTTATCATAATACCAAATTAAACTAAGAGGATTCCCATTCTCCATTGATAGAAATAAAAAAGATTAGATGTATTATTTATAACCTCAAGATGTGATATGTTGGAATGATTTGAAATGTATTTTCATAAAGATTTTTTTTCTAAAATTAAAGGAAAATTCTATTCGAAAAGATATATAAGGGATCAAGAAAAGAGAAGGGGAATCGATGCATGAGTATTAGGAGCGATTCAAGAAGTTGTATAGAAGTTTCTCAAAACACCAAATCAGTGATAAACTCCTCATCCAATATTTCCATAATGGTATTACACCTATAGAGAGGATCATGGTGGATGGAACAAATAGAGGGGAACTGGTAGAAAAAAAAACAATTACTTCATATACATTAATAAATAATATTGCGCAGAACTCTCAACAATTTCGAGATTAAGGTACACAAACTGTTAGAGGATTACATCAACTAAATCCTTATTCTCAAGAAAATAATTTAATTGATAATAAGTTTTATGAAATGAACAATATGATGAGACAAATTTATTTGGATCAAAAGATAACCCAACCCACTCTTATAAGTACATATGAAATTTGTACTGAACTTGACCACCCTACTGATTGTTTCCCCCTATTACAATAGATAGAGGATTTTGTAGCTATTTTCCCTCGGAGACCATATTATAAACAATAAAAATTACATCCCTAGATAAAATATTACTCCTTTATACCATCATAAAACCAAGGGTGTAAATATTACTGAAACACGAGGTATGGTTTTGGACAACAACAAATCCCCCCATTTCAACAAAATTTCTAGAATCCTCCACCTTACCAATAAGGTTTTCGATAACCCCAAATGATATTTGAAGCCCAAGAATCAAAAATTACACAACAATAAGGGAATTATAAATGAAATTTATATTCTAATATTGATGACCATTTGAAAAAAATTTTTCTTAATAAATAGAATGAGTTGAAGAGTCAAGGTTTGGGGTTGAGGGAGTTGAAGAAACCAATGAGCCAGATTATCACTACCCTCTATAAACTAGTAAGTAAGAACTCTATAAATCTTCCTTTCTATCCTACTCTAAATAAAAGAGAAGTGCGAACCAAATTACTAATACATATTCACCTATCATCCCATTGGGATTCACCATAACTCTGTAGAATCCCTATTCAAGAACAACTGATGAACATCTAAAGGAGAAAGTTAAAGGTAAGAAAAATATTAATGATGTTCCTCATAAACCCTTACATTTCCAAATATATCAATAAAAACCAAGAATATGGCTTAATAGGTGATTAAAATAGAGGTTTCAGATACATTCAAGTGCATTGATATTAATATCCATCTACTTTAAGAAATCAAGAAAATTCCAAGGTATTCCATATTTATATAAGAACTATGTTTGAATAGAAGATGGATAAAGGGAAATGAGCAGATCAAACTTGGGAGAAATGTATATTCACTCATCAAACCAACCATGTTTATGTGTACAAAGTGAAAGGACCTTAGGACATTAACCATTATCTATACTATAGGGGAGTTAAGTTTATTTGATGATTTATGTGATTTTGGTGCCTTTATTAATGTCATGCTTCACTTGTTTTTATCATCTTTACAAATTTTTGAGTTGAATCCAACAAGACTAGTGGTGAAATTAGATAATAAAACTATGAAATATATATTAGGAGTCCTTAAATATGTACTTGTTTGGGGTAAGGAATGTGATCTTTCCTATAGATTTCTACATGCTGAATATGGAGAGAAATTGGGTAAGTTCTCACACTCCCATCATTCTTGGAAGAACCTTCCTCAAAACTAATAATAAAATCATAAATTCCCATGAGGGAACACTATATATGGACTTTAAATATTATATCATAATATTTATCATTATAGACTCTATGAAGTACCTATCAGAAGACTATTATGTTCTCTTCATCACCCATTCCAGCCCATATTGTGATGATTCCCCAAATATAGATTTTCAATATTTTTAAAATGGGGATCATTACATTATTAAGGATATTTTGAGTATTGATATTAGATTAATGTATCATAACATTTCCAAACCTATTTTCCTGATAATTCTTCTCTTAGTACTAATTTTAATGTGGATTATTTTTATTACTATGAGAATGTATTTTATGATTATGACATGGATGTTGATTTTTCAGATGGATTTGATGTTTTATTCACTAATTTTTATTTCATATATTTATAAATTGAAATTAATTGTGCACATATTTTAGTTCACACACCATTTACATCAGTATATAACCCACCCAGTCTAGAACTCATACAATTTCCACTGAGCTTAAAATATTCATACATAATAAATATTGAGAAATTTCCTATAATAATTGCTAATAATCTCATTAGTAAAGAAGAAACGTAACTTTTAAGTAATTTAATGAATAATTTTTGGGAAATTGGTTGGAACTTAGGAAACATACTAGGTATTAACCCCTCTATTTGCATGCATAGTATTATTTTATAGGTTATGGCTAATCAGGTTAGACAACCACAAAAGAGACTTAACCACAAATTATTAGATGTTGTAAAGAAAGAGGTTGAAATATTTCTTGAGATAGGTATCATTTACCCTATTTTTGACTCTCAGTGGGTCAACTCAGTCTGGGTTATACTAAAGAAAATCACGTTCACTATTATACAAAATGAAAATGATGAGTTAGTATCCATGGGAGAAAAAAATAATTATAAAGTATTCATAGATTATAGTAAACTAAATCAATCCACTTTCAAGTACCATTCCCTCATTCCATTTATTGATCATATTCTCGAGATACTTTCTGGTAGGAAACACTATTGCTTCTTAGATGGTTTTTATAACTATTTTCAAGTTCCAATTGTAGAAGAGGGCTAGGAGAAGGTGACATCCCCCAACCCATTCTTTACATTTGAATACTATAGGATTCCATTTGAGATTTTTAATGTCCCAAGTACCTTTCAAAGATCTATGTTGAGTATATTTTATGATTCATTTGAGACTTTCATGTAGGTATTTATGAATGATTTTACTATGTACAATTTCTTATTTTATGAGTGTATTTTGAGTTTGGGAAATGTTTTGCATCGTTTCATTTATAAAAAATCAAGTTTTGAACACTGAGAAATGAAATTTCATGGTAGATAAGGGAATTTTACTAGGTAATGTAGTCTCAAAAAATGGAATTGATGTTTATAGGTATAAGGTATATATTATTCCATCCTTTCCATATTCTATATGTGTGAGTGATATTCAATCATTCCTTGGACATGCTAGTTTTTATAGATGCTTCATAGAGGATTTTAGTACGATCACTCTACCCTTATCTTGATTGCTTCAAAAATTTGTTGAATTATTTTTTTGGTGATTCATGAAGGGTCTAGTTTGATGATCTAAATAAGAGTCTCAGCACACCTCTGATCTTAGAGACCCCATGGTGGTACTTACCATTTGAGATTATGTGTGATGATTCAAACTTTTTAGTTGGAGAATTCTTATCTCAGTTGGGGGAAGGAAAATCCCATGTGATTGATTATGTGATGAGGAATATTGATTCAACCCAAGAAAATTACACCATAATGGAAAATGGGATTCTTCCTATTACATTTTCTTTAGAAAAATTCCACCCTTATGGGATCTAAAGTGATTTTTTTCTTTGATCATGAAATTTTGAGATACCACCTAAAAAATCTAGATGAAAATCCAAGACTTATTTTTTATATGATCCTTAAATATTTATACATTTATATAACATGTAACAACTCTAATTTTTTTATTCATTACTTTAAAATATTATATGGATTATATTTATAGTTAGGTGCTGAGACAATGTGAGATTCTAAGGCCTGGTGAGTCCAGAATTAATTTTTGAAATATATTAAATATATTACATATCATGAATGCATAGTTTTATAAAAAAAGGAACAAATATTAAAATAAGGCTCAAATCATAAATTTGAGGTGGCAGTTGAGTTCAAATCATGAGTTTTACCCTAAGCACAACTTAACCTTATAGTGTCAGATGTTCTTGTTGAGCGTAGCTGTGGGAAGATTATTAAATACATAAAATAAAGTATTTATTTTTTAATTTATTCACTGTGACCCAAAATGGTCTATAAATATGTTTTTATGATCAATTTTTAGGGATATTTGTATAACCTTGTACACTGAGAGAGAGCCATGGAGGATATCTTGACAGATGTTGCTAGATTGGATCATGGATCGTTGATTGTTGTGAAATGAGAATCAAGGACCCCATCAATGAAAATGATGCCAATCATTATTCATCAGTGATTAATCTATAATAACATATGAAATTTGTTTTATGTGTATTTATCCTTTTTTTTATTACCATGAAGAAAGAAAATGAATCAATCACCAGATCAGTTCATGGATTGATTGTATTGTGGGTAGGAGATTAATTATAGGGAAATTGAGATATTTATTTATTTATTTATTTTTAATCTTAATTCATTGTTTTAATGGAAATTAATCAAGGATAACCTGAACATGAATAAGGTCCATTCCTCTTTTTTTTCTTGTTTTTCTCCCACTGTTCTTCATGTATTCATCACCTGTGTTTTGTTTGACTATTAATTTTATGAATACCAAAAAAATCAATCGTTCCTCACCCGTTTCTTAGACCAACATATTGATACCATAGACTCGAGTTTAGTTTTATAAATGGATTGGGATATGATAATGTATTATCAATCAGGGATAGATTTCGGGATACCCATTCTTCATATCTTCAGTGTTCAATAATGATATGGCTCGATGGAATATTTTCAAGTGGACTACAGTACAATCTATAGCACACATGTGATAGTGAGACTTGGTCATACCAGATCTACAATCTCTGAGCGAGGTTAGTGGTGGAACTGGAGGTGAAAATGGTGTGTGAATACGTAGAGGAAGAACCCATGGGTTCTTTTAAATCATGTGTTACACGATGTGTAATCCATATATATACACCGTGTGGGTACTCTTTTGTGGCGTAAGGGTTTTTGTGTGAAGAAAAATACCACATGGAATGTGACTTCTATCACATGGCGTGTTATCCCATACTTGGTGGTTTTATGTCTACCATGAAGGGTACACAAACACGACCAAAAGTACACGATCTTAGAAACATCATGTAATCAGGCATATAAATGGATAACTGAACATAGACATGGCCAGATATACACAAACTTGGTCAAGAGTACATAGGGTTGGATACACCATTTACTCAGACATGGACACAGGCACGAGCTGTGACACATAGGTAGAAACCAATGCTAAAGGGACATGACATGTAATTACAGTACACATAGTGAACTTATTTAAAAATGTATCAGACCCCTTGTCCTCTTTAGCATGGACAATATTCCTTAGGGTAAGTTCCCTTGATCCATTTCTTAAGGGTTAAGTATGGAGACACATCCTATGTAATAGGATGCTGACCCCCTTTGTTGAACTTCAATCTTGTATAGAGTTGTTGGAATCCTTCCATGAGGCTCAGATTGGGATCCTCTATAATCAAAATTTCCCTAGTTGGGATTCTTGCTATCTTCATGACCAAAATTACATGGACATTAATACCCTACTTAGAAGGTTAATATATATTGGGTTTTTGGTATACCCCATGGCCTTAGGTGTGATCCCCATCTATGTATCAATCTCTTCATACTTCCAATATGTACTTCTTATGGTAAGACCTGAAGATCATAACATCTTGAATGGATTCCATCAGTGCTATCTATATTGTGGAGTGTGTTATCCCAATTGAGTGTTATATAGAACCTTCGAGAAATAATCCAATGATGGATTTATAGTTGTGACCTTACCTTGAGACTATGTGTCTATTATGATTATATCTGGATATTCTTGTTATGTTTTCTATTGAAATATCCCTATGATGAGCTGTCTATTACTCTTGATTCTATATGCTTAGTGATTTTGGGGTATCTTACTGGGTATTTTTATAATCACCCCTATGCGGGATTTTACCACACATTTCATGTCTTATGTCGATGACCAACCATTTATTGGAGTCTTAGAGGGATGAGGACCGGGTAGATCCTAGTGAGATAGATAGACCAAGGTGTGTTCATATGGTTTCATTTATAATATCCCTTTCCTAATTTGTAGGTTGGACTTCTCTTCAATTTATTTTGGAATTCTTATATTAGTCCCTTGTTTTCTAGTACTTTGTTATCATACTATGATGGTGGGATTTTAGATGTATGCATGCATGGTTGTCAGTTGTTTTACATTTTATCATTATATAGGCTTTAAAATGTGTGTGTGTGTGTGTGTGTGCGTGTATAGGTACATTAGGCCAAGCCCTCCCATGAGTGTGATATACCTACTTGGTGCTAGTCATTAACCACTATCCTATTAGATCCGGGCTTGGGGTAGTTGCGGTTTGGGTCCTATTGGGTTGGGTTGTGATAGAGTGGTATTAAAGGAGTCAATTTTACCTTAGGATCATATTTTTTAAGATTGGTTGGGAAATTAGTGTTAAGTGTTTTGAGGTTGGTTTCAGGCCAGGGACACGAGTGTTGGCACAATAGCCGATATATCCATTCACCAAGACTCTAACAACCTGCTTGTTGACTTGGTACATGTAGGCACTGTTTGTAGGAAAAATATTATTAGATGAATCATATAGGAATGGGTTATGGTTTACATTTCTTTATTGAGTCATATATCTATATATACTCATTTATTATAGTATATATTTTCCATTTTAAGATGCCTCCATGACATTTTCCAGTTAGGATTTAGTAGAAGGATCATGAGGATGATCCCCTTGGTGATGAGGATTTGATACAAGGGCCTATTCAGGAGGTGTTAACTTCACCAATTTTACGAAAACTTGTCTATAAGTAGATGGTAACGACAGTAACTAAAGACGAGGTGTGACGGCTTAGCATGAATCATGAGTTCCAACAACATTGACCCCTCATGTTATGATGTGAGACCAACCACTAGGAGGATAAGGACTATATTGAAGTAGTGATGTGAGTATTCATTTTTTATGAAATATTCTTAACAAATGGTGGTCCTAGAAGAGAGCCTTTTCCATGTCTCTACATGATGATGGAGGGTTTTAGTCACACAATCATACGATGATGAAACACTTCCATGGTGAGAGTTCAAGTGCCTTTTCAAAGATAGGTTTTATCCAGCTATATTGAGGGATGTTCACATCTAGGAGCATATTTAGCTTCAGCAGGGTAGTACAACTATGGATGAGTATTCTTCAAGGTTCACTAAACTCTCTTAGTACTTGATAGATATGGTGTGTGTTCAATTCTATTTGGATTAGGAATTCGAGTAAGGAATACATAGATACATCTGACTCATTGTAATAAATCTATGCATTACTACTTTGCCGGGGTGTTAGAGAATGATTTGGTAGTCAAGAGTTTCTTGGTTGAGTAGAATAAAATAGTAGGTGCCATCAATGGCCACATGGGAGTTGAGACTTCAGCGGAAGGAAGCCGACGACAAATGTAGGGACCTGGATGTGCGATAAATTTTAGGAGGTGGTCCTAGGTTAGAGTATCTATAGATCAAGGATAATAGTATGGATCTAGTCATCCTAGGGAGAGGAGGTGTTACTCTTGTGATGGCATGGTACATCTCATGTGGGATTTTCTGATCCTTATTATAGTTGATAGAGAGACAACGAATGGGATTCCTAGTCATAGGAGGCAGTAGGATCAGGCAGGTCTATAGGGTGGAAGACATGGGAAAGAAGCTAGGAGAGAAACTGGAGGTGGTATATGTTATGACTTGTTACCACCTGAACCCCCATGTTTTCCAAGATAGACTCAGGGAGTTGGGGGACTGGGGTGAGGACAGATGCAGGTGGTCAAGGATTATGTCATAAAGGCTCTAGGGATGATACAAGGTATGATCTATGTCTTTTCTACCTTAGCTACTGTACTTATAGACATAGGTGTGATTCATTCCTTTATTGAAACTTATCTAGTTTGATACTTGGATATTACAATTAATCCCTTGGCTCAACCCTTGTGCTTAGAGACTCCCACTGGTGTAAACTTAGTGATCACACACTTCTACCAATGGTGTGACCTAACTCTTAAAGGAAAGAGTTTCATTTGTGATATCTTTGTAGTAGTGTTGAGGTATTAAGATTTCATATTAGGTGTGGATTGGTTATCTATAGTTTATGCCTAGATAGACTGTTTTAGGAGGTGGATGCAGTGTATCAGAATTGATGGGATGGTGTTTTCCTTTATGGGTGAAAAAAAACCTAGGCAGAGCATGATAGACTCATACGTAGGAGGGTGCATATGATTACTCATCAGTTAGATAACATGACCCTTAGTGCTATAAATGCTATGATTTTATAGTTTTCTATAGTGATGAAGAGGTATGAGTAAATATTTCTTGAGGAAATTCTAGGAATACCTCTATGTCAGTAGATATACTTCTTCATTAACCTACACCTTTCTATGACCCTGATATATTCACCAACACATCAAATGACTCCCATAGAGATTCACGAGTTGAGGGTTCATTTGTAGGACTTTCAAGGGAAGATATTTATCAAGTCTAGTGTTTCACTCTAGCTAGCCACAATATTGTTCACCAGGAAGGAAAACCATAATTTGAGGTTGTGTAATGATTACCATCTCCTAAATTAGGTGAACATGAGGAACAAGTATCTACTACTGAGGATCTATGAACTCTCTGACTAGTTGAGAGGGGAACAATGGTTTTTGTAGACTGGCCTCATATTAGGCTATCACCAACTACGAGTACAAGACATGGATATACCAAAGACTGAATTCAGATGTCGCTACAGTCACTATAAGTACTTGGTGATTACCTTTGGCATTAATAAAACCCTATTAGTGTTCATGGGACTTATAAACTATATTTTTCATCATTTCTTAGACTAGTTTTTGGTATTCTTTATCAAAGATATCCTAGGGTACTCAGAATCTGAGTTGGAGCATGCGATGCAATTGAAGATGGTTCTGAATGTACTCCAAGAGAACCATCAATACAAGAAGTTTTCAAAGTCATAGTTTTGGATTCATGAGGCATAAATTCTAGTAAATATTATCTCAGCTAAAGGTGTATTAGTGGACCCAAAAAAGGTTGAGTCAATGTAATCTTGGGCACCACCCAAGAGCATGATAGAGGAGTGTAGATTCTCTATGTTGATAGACTAATATTGGATATTTGTACCTGATTTCTCTAGGATATAAGCTCCCTTGAAATCTTTGACCCAAAATGGGAAGCCATTCATGTGGAAATATAGGTTTCATTAGGATTTATAGAAGTTGAGTTAGATATTTATGATCACTCCCTTTTTTAGATTTCCAGGGGAGGGTGTTGAGTAGGTAGTGTTCTGTGATTAATCTGGGATCGAGCTTGGTTGTGTCCTAATACAGAGGTAGGTAGTAATTCTTATAGTTCATGTCATTTTAGACCACATGAGTAGAACTACATGACCCATAATCTTGAGTTATTAGTTGTAGTCTTCACATAGAAGATGTGGTGACACTACCTAACGAGTGATTAGTTTATCATATATTTGACCATAAGAGTCTCAATTATATCTGATATCTGAAGGATATTAACTTGATAAAGTGGTGATGGGTAGATTTCCTCTTGGATTATGACTTTTAGATTGTCTATACTCCTAGTAAGGGGAACATCATAGAAGATTATCTCAATAGAAGATCTTGTTCGTAGTTGCTGCACAGAGCATTTAGAAGTCCTATATGGACCAATTAGGGAGACATTTAGAGTTCTAGGGGTGATACCATGTGTTACTAAGGGTGTCACATTGATGTGGGTTTAATTTATTTTTCTAGGGCAACAAGATATATCTAAGATTAATTATCTATTTCTAGACACTATTTATATTTGGAAAGGTGGCTTACCACTTAGCTCTATTATAGTAGTTAGACCGATTACATGATGTCTTTCATGTGTCGTAGCTAAGGAGGTATGTGCATGACCCATAACATGTTATCTATTAGGGTAATCTGGACATTGAAGATAGGTCTACCTTTGATGAGTACATAATGGATATTGATGATAAGTAGGATAGGATCCTATGTGGGAAAGTGATTCCTTTAGTGTGTATCTGGTGAGAGAACAAGAATCTTTAGGAGTGAACCTGTGAGCGAGAGACCCATATTCACGCTCAATACCAACATCTATTTGAGTAGTCTTTTTTTAGGTTTTTAAGATGTAAAAACCTAAGGTAGAGATAATGTAATGAATTTGATTTTTCCATTCACTACTTTGTAATATTATATATATTATTTTTGGAGATAGGCACTAAGAAAGAGTGAGATTCTGAGGCCAATGATCCCATAATTAATTTTTGAAATATATTAAATATATTAAATATCATACATTTATAGTTTTCCCAAAAAAGTGGAAGAACTACTAAAAGGAGGATCAAATAATGAATATAAGGACACTGTTGAGTTCGGAGCATGAGTTTTATCATAGGTGTGACATAACCTTGGAGTGTGTTATATATCCAGGTTGAGCACAGCTGCGAGTAGATTATTCAATGAATAAAATAATTTTTTTATTTTATTTCATTTATTCTCTATAACCTAGAATGATTTATAAATATGTTATTATGACTAATTTTATGGTTTATCCATATAACCATTCAAATTGAAAGATATCATTTGGGGAGATCTCGATAGAAAATGTTGGACTGAATCATGGATCATCGATCGATGTACAACAAGATTATAGGATCTCACCCACAAAAACAACATGGATTATTTCTTCATTAAATATTGATCCATCTCTATACAAGACATTTTTATGTGTATTTATCCCCATTTTATTATTCCAATGATGAACAAGAATCAATTGACTAATGAATCGATTCATGGATCGATCATATCACTGGTATGGGAATAATTATAGAGAACTTGGGATAAATTGTTTATTTATTTGGATCATTGTTCATCATTCTAAGGTAAATTAATTGCGTCCGACCTAAACAATGTTTTGTTTTGTTACTCTTTTTTGTTTCTTGTTTTTCTCCCACTGTTCTTTGTGTGTTCATCACCAGTGTTTCATTTGATCAGTGGTTTGATGAACGCATGAGAAATCAATCACTTCACACCAACTTATTATCGAAATGGATAGATAATGTGGATCTGAGTTTTATTTGATAATGGGATCAAGATACGATAATGGATGATCAATTGGGGGTGTATTTAGGGATAACCATTCTTCTTATCTTTAATGTGAAATGATTATGTAATGTGATGAGAGATTTTCGAGGGGTCTGAGCCATGAATCTGTAGAATAGGTGATTATGAGGCTCGGCTGGACTAGATCCATGGTCTTCAGGTGAGGTCAAAAGAGGAGATGAAGGAACGAGTGTATGTGGAGGAATAACCTATGGGTTCTGTGAAATACCTGGTTAGACGAACTGTAATCCAAATATACATGTTGTGCATTACCCCCTATGCGGTGTTGGGGTTTCTGTGAGAATAAAAATATCCCAGGGCATGTGATAGCTATCACATGGAATGTGACCCATTACTTAAAAATTTGGTGTGTACCTAGGAGGGTACACATACATGACCAAGATTATGCTGGCCCGGACATGCCGTGTCCTTATACATGAACACAACTAGTTGAACACAGACATGACCAACCATACATGGACACATTCAAGAGTACATGTGGCGAGACATGTCATATACTCATACATAGACATGGGTACGAGCTGTGATACATGGGTAAAACCTAGTACCAATGGGACATGATGTGTACTTCTAATACACACTGTGTAATTCTTAAAAAAGGTCTTGGATCATTTATCTTATTTTGTTTTTACAAGTTTAGTTAGGTTACATTTACTTGATCCATTCCCTAAGGGTTTAGTATGGAGTCTTATCTTATGTGATATAATGGTGATCCCCTCTGAGGAACTTCAGTCTTGGATAGAGTTGTTGGAATACTTCTGTGAATCCCAGAGTGAGATCCTATATCATAATCATTATCCTAGGTGAGGTTCTTAGTATAGTTAGGACCAACATTACATGGGTGTCAATCCTATACTGAGAGGGTTAATCTAGATTGGGTTGTTAGTATAACCTATGGCCTTTGGTGTGATCCCCAAATGTGTATCAGTCTCTTCATACTTCTCACACATACTACTTATGGAGAGACCCAATGAGCACGAAATATTGGATGAATTAAATTAGTGTTATATGACTCATGGATTGTCTTATCCCAGATGAGTTTTATATGGAACCTTCAAGTAGGAATCCTAGACTGGATTTATGGTTATGACCTTACCTAGAGACTATTTGTCTATTATGAGTATATCTAGATATTCTTGTTATGTTTTCTATTGAAATATTCCTATGATGATATAACTATTATTCTTGATGAAATATAATTAGTTATTTTAGGGTTTCCTACCTGGTATTTTTATAATCACCCATGAATGGGCATTTCCCACACATGTCATGTCTTATTTAGACGACCAACCATTTGATGAAGTCTTAGAGAGACTAGGACCACGTGGATCCTAGTGAGATAGATAGTATGAGGTGTGTTTCTTTGGTTTCATTTATAATATCTTTCTTCTAATTCATTGGTTAGACTTGTTTTTAGTTTCTTTTTGTGGTATTATATTAATCCTCTTCTTTCTAATACTTTATTTTAATACTATTCTAGTGGGATT
This sequence comes from Viscum album, assembly GCA_963277665.1. Taxonomy (NCBI): domain Eukaryota; kingdom Viridiplantae; phylum Streptophyta; class Magnoliopsida; order Santalales; family Viscaceae; genus Viscum; species Viscum album. The sequence goes on along the minus strand of OY728147.1, from coordinate 930,278,089 downwards.
TTAGATGTATGCATGCATGGTTATCAGTTGATTTATATTTAAGTATCATATTTTCTTGGAGATGTGTGCATGTATGCAAGTACATTAGTAAAACATCTCTCATGTGTGTTATATACCTACTCAACGTTGGTCACCAACCCTTATCCTATTATAGGAATTCATTGGGTAGTCCCGGTTCGGCCTATGTTGGTCTGGGTCATGACATAAGGGATAAGAAAGGGTCAAGGAAGTTGGTGGCTAACCACATGAGTAGGATCACTAACATGTTGAAGCATGATACCCCAAACTAGGTACCATTTTAGGATACTTTTCCCAATTATAATATCTATGTCATCCCAGGTAAACATAATTGGTATAAACATTTAGTGAATTACTTGGTTGCATTTGAAATTTATACAAACCTAAATAAACACCAACTTGAAAAATTTAAGAGCAATTCTAGGTTTTATGTGTGGGATAATCATTATATTTGGTGAATATGTAGCGACCAAGTCATTAAGATATGTGTTCCCAATCCTGAGCTTGATTATTTTTTTCATTTTTTTCTTACACTTACTTATGGTGGACACTTTGGAAGCCAAAGGATTTCTAGGAAGGTATTAAACATTGAATTATATTTTCATACCTTGTTTCACGATGCCCATGTTTTTTTTAAGTCATGATCTCATTTACAAAATATTGGAAATGTTTCTTGGAGGTACAAGATTCCTTAACATCCTATATTATTTTTAAAGATTTTTATGTACGAGGACTTGATTTTATGGGTCCATTTCTGAGATAATTTGGTTTCTTAAACATTATTTTCTCTATTTATTATGTTAGTAAATGGGTGGAGGTAAAGAAAACTTGGATTGATGATTCTCATGCATTAGTGGATTTTGTCAAGGATCAAATTTTCTACAGGTTTGGAGTACCAAAGGCTATCATTAGTTACTAGGGTACACACTTTTGAAACCAAAATATGGATTCCCTCCTTTGAAAGTATAGGGTGACACACAAAACATCAACAACATACCACCCCCAAACAAAATGTTAGGCCAAAGTTTCAAATCGTGAGTTAAAGTAGATATTGGAGAAAATAGTGTAGCTCAATAAGAAGTATTGGATAAAGTTCTTGGATGATGTGATATGGGATTATAAGATTACATGCAAAACTCCCATTGGTATGTCCCCTATCTGGATCATTTTTTGGAAATTATGTCATCTTTCTGTGGAAGTCATGCATTGGGAATATTGGGCTATAAATAAATACAACATGTATTTATCCCAATATGGATGTTAAAGGAAGCCAAAAATTCAAGATATTGAGTATATTAGATTGTTATCATGTGAAAACTCAAGGCTCTGCAAAGAAATATCAAAAGAGTCTCATGATATAATTATTAAAAAATAAAGTTTTATGTAGGATATAAATCCCTATCTATAGTTTATATTGAAGCCAATTCTTGGTATGATGCATTCTAGATGGTTGGGATCTTATATTATACCTCATGTTTTTTAATTATGGTACAGTGGAGGTCACTCAAGAGGGTAAAATATGGAGTTTTATAGTAAATGGTTAGAGATTTAAGTAGTACATTGAGGAATTCCTAACAAAAGAAGTTGATGCCATCACACTCCATGAGCCCATCATCACTTGAAATTATCAGGATGTCCCTTACCCTCTCACTTTTATATTATTTTTCCAAATTTTAATTCTGCATTTCATGTGCATATATTATTTCATAGAGTCACATTGAATAAAATGTGATATTTTAAGTGTGGGGTAGGGGACAACAATTTGGTGTAGTTCATTTAGGATTTTCATTTGTGTCTGCTTTTTATTAATTTTAAAAAACCCAAAATAAATTAATAAATTAAAGCATTCTGTAAAATGATCCTTTAAAGTGGAACATATAGAAAATGCATGTTTAAAATTTTAAATTCATTGGTAGCATGATGAAAATGATCAATATTCCGTTGATTTTTATAAAAATTGAATTCCTTGATGATTTTAGTTTTGATTTATCATTATAAAAACTTTTAAATTTTGGAACCATTATTTATGATATTTGTTAATGGTGAATTTTTTCATTGATTTCTTCAGATTTCTTTTCTCACATCCATGATATGTTAATTTTTTAATACTTAATTAAAGGTATATCTAATTTAGTTAATTTTTTTATCTTAAATTAATGGTTGATCCATAAGTTCATTTCTATTCTGATTAGTTTCATTACTACACCAAATTTACCTATTCATGTGTACCTGATGTCCCAAAGTTTCACAACCTCTTAAGAAAAATTATCTTAATAAATAGGGGATTTATTAAATGTACAAAATGTAGAGATATCTAGGTTGTGAGATTTAGGTTTGAATTTTGAGAATTCTTAAGTGAGTGTGTCTTGAAATTTTATTAAAAATAAATTTAGAACATGCTCAGTGGAATTAAACAAAGTAAGAGGAAATATTTTAATTGACATGAATATACTGAATAAAGGATGGAGATATGACCTAAAAATGGTTGGAACACACACATGTGGGTAATTAATGGCATAATAGATCCATAACTTTTTTTTTCTAAGATTAGTGTCATTAATCTCATCAGATTTTATTTTTGATACAATTCAAAAGATAATGAATTTCAAAATTATTAATATCAAATTATTTATGATATTCTTAATTTCCCTATATTTCCACTATGAATTGGGAAATATCAACATGCATATCTTATCATAATTCTCTAGAATAGATGACATGTGAATTTTCCCAAGAGTTCCAAAGGGTATGTGTATGGGATTTGATAAAATAAATTTTTAGTTAAAATTTTAGTGATAATAAATGATAAAATTTCCTCACACTGTGTTAAATATGTTTATTTATGGAATATTTGTGATTAGATCATTTATTTTTAAATCTGATGGAAATTCTAGTTTTGAACCTTTAAATACACTGTATTATTTTAGTCATAAATACTTTTTTCTTATTTGATCTTAATTATTTTAAAAAAATACTCATGTAATGCGATATAAATTTCATTTAGACTATCCAACCTGGATTTTGCATTTTATTGGAGTAAATGGGTCACAGAGTCAAGGTTGGACTGGACTCATCAGACTAGACACCACTTCACTATTTAGTCAATAAATTCAATATCCAGGATAGGATTTGGCTCAAATTTGAATAATATATATTGGAAACAATTAATACCAAAAAATTATTCTATAAGGATAGTTGGTTATAAATTTTTAGGTCAACAAGTTGTTGAAAGTTTGATTAAAATCTTTTGATGAAATTTCCCATTCACACTTGTAACCACCTGTAACCCTTGCCTCCCCTACCCTATATAAATGTGTATTTTTCTTTTTTTTTTTAGGGTTTTGGAACTGAATTATGAAGTTTATGGTAGAAGATAAGTGGTTTAACACTACTTATCCAATCATTGAAAGATGGTTATCTCTTGAAGTAAGGATCCCCTTATCGAATCCTCTTTCATATTCTTCATCAAATTTTAATGTTTGTGTTTTTGTAATAAAATATACCTTTATATTCCATTTATATTTTTTTTATTTTAAATTAAATTATTCTATAATTTTACTCTTTTTAATGAAAATCAATAGTAGAAACATGACTGGGTTATACCCTTTATAATCATTTTTATAAGTAAAATATTACTATGATGATTACAATGCCCATGGAAGAGTAGTTTTTCTTAATAATCAATCTAATTATCGTTTTATTTAATTATTTATTTAAAATCAATGTGATAATTTAAACCACATAATATTATCCATTAATTGTTTTGTAGATTAAAATTGACTAATAAATTAATTGAACACTTAACAAAAAACATGTGAGGTCGAGTAATGTGTGAATTGCGAGAGTGCGATCATAATTAGTAAACAAAACACTGGATCAATTTATAGAGTTCATATATAACACCTAATCTAAATTAATACTCAATTATATTATATATATTATCCCTAATTAACTAATAAACATAATCTAGACTTTTAATGATAATCAAAGCATAATATTTTGATTTCATGTTCCAAAGTTGTCCTAGGGTTTAATTCATTTTATATTTATGGTTGAGGTAAATTTTCATAGTGTTTAGTGGTTAAAAAATTAAGGGATCACAATTAAGTGTATTTTAATATAAATTATAATGATTAATAATTATGTGAATATGTAGACTTAGATCTATTATTCCTTATAAAAACATATTTATAAAAAATATTATTGCCGTGTTTTATCAATGAAATATGAAAAAATAAAAAATTAAACCTTCTTCCAACACATTTCTTCTTATTTTATAAAATTTAACCCTAATAATTTTAATTAGAATGTTTGAAGGGTCCCAAAAATCCATCATAGGGAAGTAAAATTCTCTTACATGTTGGGAGAAGAAAATAAATTCAAATTGGATTGAAAATTTGAGAAGAAGAAATCAAATTTTGAAAAGGAATCTAGCTTGGCCGTGTACTAATTACCAGGAATGGTTCGTGGAAGGCATAAAGGGAAAACCATCTAGTTTGTGGAAGGCCTATAACATGCTGGCCTGAAAGGCATTGGCCAACAAATGAAGCAGTTCACGATGAATTTACACCCAGAAACTGAAGCCCACGTGAACTGTTTTTGTAGGTGAGAATCCAAAGGAAGTGTTCCCACATACCATGCTCACGAAAAATTTGGTTCACAGATGGGGAGATGCTGATGGATTACCACACATCTAAAAATCTTGGATTGAATTAGCCTTCCGTAGGTTAGATTTATTCCATGGGATTTTAGAGAAGGTTCCATGCATATCACAAATACACATTTCCCAAAACACTATAGAAGTACCACCATGGGAATCGAAGAGGGAGAGGAAGAAAGGAATAAAAAAGGGTGACCTTTGGGATGGGTGAAAAGTGGACGAAGAACGTAGAGGGTGCGAGAGAAATTTCTCCTGTACCCAAAGCAGTTCTCAGGACTCTATCCTGCACCCGAAGCAGTTCGTAGATTCTATCCCATGAACAATAAACAGTTTGTGGAATCCATCCTACAAACAATATGCAGAAATCAGTTTGTGAAGGTCCTCCCCACGAACTGTATTTGGAAGACCCTCCACAGCCAACTAGTGAACCAATAAAAAAATATAATAAAAGTGGTTTGCGGATTCCCAAATGAGAAAAGCGGTTTGTGGATGCCCATATATGGAAAGAGGTTTGTGGATGCCCATATGCAGAAGACAATACGTGGACCCCCTATGAGGAAGATAGTTCATAGAAAGCTCCTATGCATACCATCATATGCAGAAAGATCATTCGTTTACCATCCTAAGCAGCCATCTCCTACACGACCAGATCTTATGCGAACTCCCTATGCATATAATAGTTCGCGCCCACCTGTCTAAACCACGGGGGCTACGCCCCCACACCCCATCAGGTTCAGTGCTAAGCTGCTATCCTGGCCCTCTGGGCCGGTCCCTTCGCTTCCATCAAAAATGACCATTAAAAATCGAGAGTCGCACCACAAACTTTTCAGGCCGGGTCATCGAGATTTTCCATTCTGCCCTTATACCGCCCAAACATCCTTCCCTTAAATACAATGAGAAGAAAAATTCCTCATGCACCTCCTGAAAAGCCCTATCACCTGCCTCCTATTCCACGTTGAACAATAACTCCATAGACAATCACAACCTGAGTGTTTCTTAAATGCCTGAAAACATCCATTCCATCCATAAAACTCCCTATCTTTGGTGATTTGAAATCCTCATAAACCTCCATGGCCATTAGAAGCAGAAGGCCAATGTTCTGCAGACACCTTTGTTTGACTATACACATCATGCCCTGGTGGATCTGCATATGACGCCTATAAGAAGGCTATCAATCAAAGGAAAAGTTGTCCTTAAGAGAGTACTTTCTTACCTATGTATGCCTTAATGGATTCCATGCCCCATATCATTTCTCCTGATATGAGAATCCCAAAAGTCACAATTTACACATTTCTTTCCTCTCATGTTCGAGGCATATCAGAACATCCCAACCTGATTATCCTTTAGTTAATAGTGTCTCCTTCCCTCCACGGTCCAAACTATATGTCCTTAAACTAGGAGTTAATGTCATATCCACATGATGTTAAACTATATAGAACTAGTCCAAACCACATAACATTAAACTGTATGATATTTTTACAAGATATATGAATTTAAACTATAGTATATTGGGCGATTTTGGATCATCATAAACACCCCCAACCATCAGAAGTAGAAGGCTAGTGTCATGAGGACACCTCTACTTGACAATGCACATCATGCCTCAAGGGCTTTGAATATGATGCCTATGAGATGACCATCAACCAAAGGAAAATTCATCCTCAGGAGATTCCTCTCCTAACTCTGTACGCCTCAATGGATTCCATGCCTCATATCATTTCTCCTGATCTAGGATCCCCCATAATCATAGTTTACACATTCCATCCCTCTCATGTTCTAGGAACTTCAAAACATCGAATCATGATTTTCCTCTAGTCAATCATGGTTTCTATAGCAAGTGGTCCTCATTGCATGACCCTAAACTGCAAGACCCCAAATAGTCCTTTCTATATGACATTAAACTGCGATGCCATTATCTAAGCTATATGACATCAAACTATATACACCTCATATGATTCTCTAGGGACTTCCCACTGAGGTAAGTCCCCAATCATCCGAGGACAAGCTGTGTGACCCTTAATGTCATCTCACATTTAAGGGTTCATTGCTCCACTCCCTCACCCACAGTTGCGTCAGCCTCTTCGACCGCAGGCTCTCCCTCCCCCACCAATAGGGGACGAGGCATGTGCATTATTGAATCTTTCAAATACTCTTGTTTCTCACACCGAGCATGAATCATGAGAGCTTATTTTTTTTAAAGATTACAATATCATCACACCTTTTGAACTACGAGAACTCTGATTCCTCATAAAATCAGGATATATAGGACGTCTTCCAGAATGCCCGATCTCAAAAGGGTTCCCATCCATAAAGGGTCCACCTAATCATGATTACCAAATGGGAAACTCCCATGTGTAAGCCCCACACCAACTGAACTATGAGAACTCGGATTCCTGATCAAAAAAGGATACGTAAGATACCTACCATAAGGACCAAGCTCAAAAGGGTTCCCATCCAAAATGTGCCACCCAATCATGTCCCATCAAATGGGTAGATTCTATGTGTATGCCCAACACAATTCAAATTATGTGGGTTCTGATTCCTCTCCTAAGGATACATAGGAATCTCTCACTGTGAGATTTATCCTAACATCACGTCACCTTCTACCCCCTAGAAGATGATAAACTCTAGAGCACCGTATAATATGGCTCAATTAAACATCATCTTCGTAGCATCAAATATATGCATGCTTATGATGATTTTTCAAACCAAGGGTAGTCCATGGACACACTCTTTGGGAATTAACCAAGGATTCACAAACATATGAACACAACTTAAATCTATAAGAGAGTCCCATAACAGGCAACAATCCTCCCCTAGAAGGGTGCGGTGAGTTTGAAATCCCATCCTCTCAACCAATAGAGTCCTTAAGTGCCGTTGGCCAAATCGTTAGCTGAAGAGCACCTACCTTTGAAAAGAAGGTCCATGAATCATGGATACCAGGGCCATTGGGAGTTCTTAGCTCCACGAATAAACCCATCGGAGACCATCCGAGAAAGTTATATCCGAGAATGACTGATTGCATGAGTGCTTGACCACCACACAATTGTCTACTGGGACCAACAATTCTTGTAGGGTTAATTCAACCTCTTTTAAAGGATAATGACGCTGAATGAGTCATAACAAAGGAATGGTAAGTTCAATAAGAACCCGCCTCTATAGAAAAAGACAAGGGTGATTATCCTCATCGTTCCATTTCTGCACCACTCATAAATGCACCACCTCAGAGGTGGAACAAAGTTTATTTTATTTTATTTTAAAAATACTTTATATACTTTCTCCTTAGAGAATAGCCTTGGTCAGCTATTCTTCTACACCTAAGTACCAAAAAACCTAATATAATTTGAGAGTGACCATGAAATCTCCTTTCATATAAAAATAAATAAAACCTTATTAAATATCATGGAATATGATATAGAGTCTATATCACTCTTAGAAATATAGAATTATATTTATCATAATAATATCCTCATGTACCTAAAAACATCAAGATAAAATTATTTTATTCCATATAATATATATAACAATGCAATCATGAATTGTTTCATCTTGTATCTATCAATTAGTTTTCAAGTCTTAACTAACTATAATACTTAAAATATGTTTTCCATGTTTTGTCAACATATTTTACTTGGAAAACTATAGTTCTCCCACAAACCTCTTATAGACACATGGATCATTTTTAGTCTTAATAAAAAAACACCTAGGTAGTTTCATTAAAAAAGTATTCTATGATCAGTATACTAACTTAAATCCATTAATGCATCTTTGAAACTTGTATACCTTATTGGTTTTCATTGGTTTCACCAAAATTTCTGTTTTCATTATACAAACATCTTCAAAAGGTATTCCATAAGTATGGTTGTCTTGATATCCAATCAACCAATATAATGATGATAGAAAGTTGCTATAAAAATTAGAATTCTAATGGATTTTAACACGATGATTGATGTAATGTTTTTTATAGAATTTTTCTAGAAATCTCTTGAAACCCTTAGTAACCAATTGATTCTTATTGGAACCAACTTGTACAATTCATGTTTGGATTCTCTTGAATCCCCACCAATAAATTTAGATCAATCAGAGAAACTAAAAAAATATAAAACTTGATTTTAATACATAAAATTAGTCTTTAAATTTATATGAACTTTCTAATAACATATAGTAATAATTTACTCCTTCCTTGCATGATTTATTATTATTATTGAATATTAGAACACATTTCTTGGTGAATATAAAACCACCACTTTGGTTTTAAATTTCATACCTGGTATGCATCTCTAGAATAATTCCTACCACTAAATATTCTGAAGTTAAGTATTCTCATGTCAAATAATGTGCATCTAGAGCCTAAAAAAAATTTAATTAATGTATTATATTAATTATAAATAGATAAGTAATTTTATCTTATAGAAATATAGTCATTATTGAAAAATACCTTTCTATATTAGGGATTCAATTATCCTGAGAAGCTATATGATAATATATTGAGATGCACTTTATTTTTTCATTAACATTCATTTTTATCTAAATACATCTTTAACAAAAAATTCTCATCAAACATATGAATCTATGAAATAATGAATTCCCATCATATTTTAACATATATAATATTTATTAATCAATCCAGTTAGCATATGGTCAACTGATATGGTTCTATTTGTGAAACATGTATTCAAGGGTATTATGGAATACTTACCATACATAGAAGACTCCTCATAAATCCACCGTGTATAACCATCACATATTTGATGTATATAAGAAAATGTGAGATTAGGAATGGATCCACTATACATTTAAATGATTTATACATACTTGGTTAAGATATTCTCTATCTAATCCACTGGGAGGATGCTATATATTTTAAAAAGTGAATTCGTTACTTCTATTTTAAATTCTAAAAATCTATTAATAGAATCTTATGATATATATGGACTTACCTATAGCTTCTCCCTAGATAGATTATGCATTATTACTAAACTAATTGTAAAATCAAGGGGGATTACCTTTAATTATAAAGGTCACTTTCCTTAAACTTAATTAGTAAATATGTAAAATACCTAATAGTTCTATATATAAAGAGTCTTAACACCCTTCTGGATAAATACTAGAAAATTACCTTTAGTTTTAATTGACTAAGAGTTATCTTTCCATAACTATATAAGAGTATTATATTTTATATTCATTTTTTATTTCATATATTGAATGTCTATAATTCAAGTGTTAATGAACTATTAAGTATGAAGTACCATAATAACATTCATTAAAAATGTAAAATAACATCTAATTATCTCTAACTAGACTATAAGATAAATGTTTTGGTAATACTCAATACAAAAGAATAGTCTAACTATAATCAATCCAATCAAAAATATAAATTTGTGTGCTTCTCTTTGCTGACTTAGGAATTAACCTTTCTCAACTAATTAGAGAGTTTACTTCTTTTAATGTTTCTAAAATTCCTTAGTTACTGCATCTTGGTGAAAATATGTGAATTTCATATTGTATTTAATACCCAAAAATTAAAACAAAAAAATTATATGCAATTATAGATATACCCAAATTAGAATATATAATATGATTATTATTCAATCTATTATAGTTCCTATTCCAGTGACCTTTTTACCATATGAGAATAATATAACCACTAGTTTGCTATTATTCCTCTAAATCTTTTTATTCTTTGAAGGATATTAGAAAGGATCCATCGAACTTGAAATTGTATTGGAATTTATTACTTTTATTTAACTTCCTTCACCATAAGGGGTGAGGAACCATGGTCCCACCAATTCTCATCTTCTCAGATAATCATAGTTAAAAGATTCTTGAGTAGCTTTTCTATTTTATTCATCATGTAGTTCTTGATGAATATCGAGAATATGGGTGGTAAGGATGATAAAATGAGATCAATGGATAATTTATTATCCAAATGGAAGCTCAAATTTTCTATATGATCAATTCAATTCAACATATCCAAGGTGAGATCATTAGCTATGTACTCATATTCTAGTTTACCCTAGTATAGTGAAGTTGCAATATCATTTATATTAAGCCTATCTCTCGGACATTCTTAAGAGACAAGATATTAAATATCATGGTGTATAAATATATTTATTTATATTTCATCTTAATCTCTTCGGACATAGATGATAGCACTATTCAATGGACATATGATGAATTATACATATATCTCATATATAGATCATTTTAACCTTTAACTGTTCACTAAGTTGGATGATTAGGAATAAGGGACTCCAACACATAATAATTTTTTTGGTAGTAGTGAAATATATAAATTACAATACCACTCTTGGAAATTTATATTGGTAAGGTTATTCTCTTTTTCAAAGAATTATTGAAGTGTCCTCATAGTTTTTCTTGCTATTTTATATAATAAATAAAAGAATTTTTTTATATATTATCTTGATTATTGAATGTGAAATAATAAATTTTATTTTATTTATTTCCAAATATTTAATTAAATCCAAATGTCCCTCACTATTAGATTCAAAATATCATATAGTGTGAATATTCTAGTGGAAAGGATCCATATTCCCCTTTTCATAACCTAGATAAGGTCATGCTCAAATTAATTAAAGGTATTTAGGTAGGTAGTCTTACTAATAACATTAACTCACATTTACTTGATTCTTTGATTGGAATACACAATCTTAAAATTCTAAATTTGGATTTCCTAAAAACTATCCTCCACGTTACACCAATTATCATGGGGGAAACTACTCTTGATTCCATCATGGTTAAGTTAGCCAAAATATTTATTTAGAAATTCCCAATAAATGAATGTTTCCTAATAAGGGATAGACCAACACTTTTATCTATGGTTGTATTATATCCTATGTAATGGAAGGAAAAATCTAACTTAAAATTTTCTTGAGGGAATATGTTTAACTTATTCATAAATATTCTTTATTTCTTCCTTTACATGATTGTTAATTTTACATAGATTATGCATAATCAATTAAATTTTTCTTGATAAAATAATTTACATGTAATCCATTTGTTTTATTACATATAAGCATGATCGTTATTTTATTTACCTTATAAAATCAAATTTAAATATTAAATAAAAAATTCATTATATAAATAAATAAATAACCATGCTTGTAAAAAATAAAATAAACATGTGGTATGAAAATGAGTATTTTTTTACTAATTAGTTTATCAAGTGATCGATAAACCAAACCTTAACCACAGAAGAATAACTCCTTTAGTTGGGATTATATAAAGTTACATTATCTCTCCTTTAACCTATGTATATCCTCAGTTGGTTTCACCTCAATGTGGTCATGAACCATGTCCAGTCACTGGGTGCCCCACTCTTTACATATGCTAACTCACATAAATGTGGGAGATACCATGGGTTTAGGGTTACACAACTAAACCATGGACATAAAGGGATATACATAATAAATAGGAAATAATGATATTCAGATCATTATATTTAATTTAATAATAATTTTATCACAAAACCCCATGTAATAAATAATTTAATTAAATTGTAACCCAACACTTAAAGAGGTCGATCAAGATTTTGTTCATACACAACATTAAATTACTACACATTTAAACTATATTGAATTAATTTTAATTTGTTTTTATTAAGATAAATTTTATAAAATTAATAATTAATCATATTATTAATTAATTAATTAATTTATATTAATTATCCATCCAAATAGTCCTTACTATTTTCATCCTCTAATTTTTTAAATAAATTAAATAGGTCAATTTTAATTTAAGATTAATTAACACATGCCATGTACTAATAGGGCATGTCGTGTACACCATTCTAGTCAGAATTTAAATTCAATCAAGAATTTAACATACACAACCCATATTAGAGGAAACATGGTGCATACCCTTATAATTTACATAGTGTATACTAGAACTCACATGATGTGTGACTTACATTGTGTATGATCCTATTAGTTTAGTATATACTTACATTACATACATACCTACACAACATGACACAATATTACATGATGTGTTATTTAATGGGTTAATCCATGTAGTTTTTCATGACATGTGTTGATCTGAATTTTTATGGTTTGTATTTAATATCAATGATAGATAATGAATATGAAGACATTCATTGATGCCAATATGTTTATAAAGACAACCCAAGCATGCTGAATAACAATTGAAGTATAGAATGTAAGATCTAATCAGTTGGAGGTATTTATTTTCAATTATAGTTAATGAATATAAATACATTCATTAATGTCAATATGTTGATGAATTCAACCCAATAATGTGGAATAATATTTAATTTATATCTTGTAATATCTAATCAGTTGGATAATCCCAGCTTGTTGATAAAGAAGAAGTTTCTTGGATGTACTGGACATAATGAAAAAGTTTCCTAGAAACAATGGTCATGATTATGAAGTATTGGGTATAAAGTATTCACAAATAATGAAAAACTGTTCCCATGTAAGTGTCTCATTGTATCTATGTGTTTTAAAAACAGATGATATATCATGAATTATTTGATTAGAAGTTGGTTTGATGTTATTTCCTTGGAATTACATGATATATTAAAGGATAATGTGATTTAAATACTTGGAGTTCCATTGAGATGATCTTACTATCTCTATGATGAAAAAGTATGAAGGTGATCCATCTATGGTTATTAAAGATCCAATACTTTGGAATAAGCTTTAGATTTAAATCAAAAAATTCCAAGTGAAATTTTCTTAGTGTATATATATCATAAATAAAGTTTATGATGCAAGAAAAATTAAATAATAAGTGAAGATTTGGCATGAAATAAGTGGTGGAACACACCATAGTGTAAGGGACCATGCTATAGATTTAGTGACCATTCTATAGAATGAGTTTCCATTCCATAGAGGATACCTCAATTTAGTTCTCCATTCCATATTGAAGAATAATGTCCCATAGGTGTATGAGTCTATTTTTAGTGACATTGGAAAATAAGATACCTCTATTCTATAGTGAGAAGTACATGTTGTAGAGAACTTCTAGATGGAATTTAGTGGTTTTGAAAATTTTAGGTTATCCATGCCATAGCCCTTTGATTATTCTGTAGTCAAGTGAATTTTTTAAGCACTGAACCACAATGACTAGACCATGCTAAAAAAGTGCATTAAGATATATTTTGGTGGTTCTGTAGATTTTGAAACATCAAAACTGTATCCCCTTGACCACATCATAGTGATGTATGAATGTTTTGTGAAAATTTATGGAAAATAAAAAGCTACACTATATTAACCTTGACCATACTACAATATCCTAATATAGGAATTTTTGAGGGAGAATATTGACTTGGATTCATTTGAATAAGTTTTTATTTAAATATATAATAATAACCAATTTAATTTGGATGATCATGATCTATTGGAAAAAAGATACAAAGGACAATTTTGAATAATTTTTTTATGGTTTGAACTTGAATTTCAAATTCAAATTTAAACTAGAGGAATTAGAGGGATACTATGAAAAACTTCTATATACCAAGTATAATTAAAGAGAAGTGTATATTTGGGAATTTTGTAGAGAATATATTGAATATAAATGAATGAAAATAATATAGTATCTATGATATATATTTCATATAAAATAAATAGATAATGTGAGTGATATGATATTGATCTTTATGTATAATTTCTATGTTTCAATGTTAGTAAATAAGTATAATGAAATTAAGTGATGTTAACTCAAGTTTAAGAACAAATAAGGTGAATACGAGGCACTATAAAAAAAATATATTACATAGTAAATAAAAAGAATAATTATTTCTTCTAGGAAATATAATAAGTAATCCCCTGTTACTGTGAAAGAAGTGTGTGTGTTTCTGTTTGTATACAAAATAAGAAGAATAAATACTTGTATGCTGCTACGAAAGTGAAAGTAGTAGAAGAAGAAAGAATGTAGAACATCAAAAACAAGTCAGGATTCTCAATTAGGATTATATTTTGGTGTTATTATTCTACTTTATTTTAAACAATCGGGATGATATCATGATGAATCATTGGGAAGATATGGATTTTGAGATGCCCCAAACTTAGGTACAGTGATTAAACTTGATCAATTGTATCTACATGCTAATACTTGCAGATTATATGATCTTGGTGGAATCCAGATCATACCAAGGACCATCCTTTCATTTTAAAGTAGAAACTTTTAAATATTAACATATCTTGTATGTGTGTGTGTGTTAAAAAGTGTTTTTTGAAAGAAAAAATAACAAGAGTGGGAGAGGTAGAGATAGAACAAGAGAATCATCACCTCATAGTGAAAGTGGTAAAAGTGAGAAGAAGAGATTGAAAAAGTTATAATAGGGAACCTACACAGATTCAGAATTTCTATTAGTGTTTAAGATATCCCAAAAAATCATCTCAAGTGTTATAAAAGGGAAGTATGACCTCTATTATATTCTCAACTGGTATCAAAGAATCTAGGTTTACCTCTAACTAAATTCTCAAACTAAAATTATTCCCTTTGAAAATTTGAATTTTATTTACTAAAATTATAATGTAGTGTAGTTTTAGATAATTTATTTTTGTTTCAGATCATAATTTAGTGTATACCAAAACATTGATGAATATAAAAAATAAAGAGAATAATAATATGAATAGGTTTTCCATATTTTCAAAAGAGGAAGTAATTTCAAGTTTTCTAAGAAAGAAAGATAAATCTTTCTTATAACTTGAATAAATTATGGTTTAATATGCCACAAATGATATTTACAATTTTATACCTAAATTATATCAAGAAATTGAAGTGATCATAAGGTTTGTGAAGATTCTTGTTTAAAATTTCCATAAGAAGAAGATTCAAGTGGGTGTGATCATATGTAAATTGATTCGTCTTTTGATGAATTAAAGGATATGATGAATGGATTTCCCAATAAATTATTTTCTATAAATTGTGTGATTTTTGAAATTTAGTTGGAATAGATCACTAAACATTAAGGTGAGAGAAATAACTTACAGTAATCTTCGAGAGAAAGATATCTTTTATTTATTAAGATCACAAAACAAGTTACTGTCTAAGAAGATAAGAATTAATTGATCATGGTGAGATGATTTAAATTTTAAGGTGAGAATATGAGAAAATATTTTGAAGGTAGAATTTTATATATTAAATATCAAAATAATTATACTAATATGAAGTTTCTAGAATTGAAAATCCAATTGGACAATTTAGAATTGAAACATATTGAGTCTTCACAATCAAATAAGTATGGAGATGCTGTCACAAAAAATTATAAGGAGTATTAATGTGTTAAAAGACATTTTTAGGTGGTAATAAGATCATGAAATATTTTTATGGTCTTTCCCAAGTATATTTAAATAAAGAGTTATCATCCCTGTTTTAATGTAATAATTTTTCGTAATATATTTCTATAAAAAATACTAGTTTAAATGTAAACTATAGAAAAATATGTATAAGTATAAATAGATAAGATCCTACCACCATATCCCTGGTGGATATAAGAAAAATTATAATTTCTGGTTCCCTAAGTGATGTTAAACTAGTTATAATTAAGGTCCAAAAATAACATGCTATTGAATTTGAAAAATATAGAATATATGCACTAAAAAAGAGAAGAATAATGTTTTTTGGGAAATTCTGGTGGTGTAATCGATTTATTCATTATGTAATTTATTTTTAGTATAATCCATTTAAATTAGAATAAAAAACCATTATTATTTTATGGGTGGGAAAGCATATAAATATAAAATAATCATATACTAAGGAAAATATTTCAAAATCAAATAGATTTAAGGATCATGATTATATTTGTGATGTTTTCAATAATAGTGGTCACAATAGTGTTTCATGATTCTCTCAACATGTATTAAATGAAAATAATAATCATAGACCATATAATAAAGAAGAAGCAACCTTGATAAAAAATATAATGAATTCAACAAAATAAAATTTTCCTAAGAAGACTAAGAAAATAAGTGAAATACCCATGGAAAAAAATTTAAATGAAAGTGAGATTCAAAATAAGTCCATGAATACTAGAAGGAGTGTCACATTTAAAAATTTTGATCTGAAAAATACTCATGATAATCCATGTTGAAAATCCAAGAAGGATACCAATGTACCCAAATACATTCTTATTGTTTGTATGGTAGATTTTATAATGGAAATAAATTTAAAAATAGAATAAGAAAAATCTAGTTTTAGTGGTATATATATGTATCCACAGGTAAAAGTTGAATTTCATGATAGGTTTTCCAAAAATGAAAAATCTTGTATTAAATATTTTTTTTGTGGAAAGTAATGTATGGATGAAAATAATTCCAAATATTGTTTAACAATTCTTCTAGCCCAATAAAATCTTTTAAGAAGATGAATAATTCACCTAGAAATGAATTTGACCAAAATAATAAAAAAGAAAGTATATTACCATGAAAAGATGACATGAAAAGAAACATGATACCACAATCAAAATCATATTTGATAAGTAAATGTGGAATCATGAAGGATGGATAAAATGGTGCAACTTGATTGAGAAAATTTAAACCTTCCTATTCACATTTATAAGTAAGGGAATCCACCTAATTTCCTTAACATTTGTGTATGGTATTTATAATTACAATACATGAAATTTTAGGTAAATTATGGTCTATAGGGGAGATTCTAAGAATGTGAAAATGCTATAAATTATGAATAGTAATAATAAAAAAGTCACCATTGTTAAATTATTTCTTAACTTATATTCAAATAAAAATCTGATGGAGAATTAACCTTAATGAAGTTGGAGTATGTGCTATCCACACTAGACAACCACATGAAGAATTCCATTTTGATGTATTCTCATATTAGAACATCTTAAAATCCATCCTTGAATAGATTCACCTTTATTAATGATATTGGGGAGTATTTCCCTTGATGGAGACAAGTGAAGAATAAATAAGAAGATTCTAGAAAGTATTGATACATGAAAATATATATTTTTCTATAAATTTCTTGAAGGAAGTGTCATTCACTTTTTTTGTTATCATAATCTCTCATCCTTGATAATAAAAATATTATTCTATTATAAAGGTAGAGAATCATAATCAATGACCCAAAGTTGAAATATGAGGAAGAAATAAGGCTATTATATCCTATTATTTGTACTTGAAAGTTTTTAACTTATATGTTTAAGTGACAATAGGAAATTAAGGTTAATATACTTCTCAAGAAATGTCTATCTCAATTGGTAACTCAAGATATATCATCAATTGTTTCAAACTAGAATTGTTGGACATCTCTTTAAGGTTTATTGTAAGATATTTCATTTCTAATTGGTATCAAATTCAATTGATTAAGGACAAATTAGTTGTTTAAATTAGTCCCTCTTGTTTTCTACACCAAGCATTGCATATTAGACTTAGAGTATAATGATTTATGTCACTTTTCTAAGTATTAATTTATAACCTTTCCTAGATACTTTTTATTTCTCATTAATAAGGGGGAGAAAATATACAATGAAAATATTAGTGAGAAAGAGGGATATTTAAATGAAAAATGAAAAGCTAGAGAAAAGTGAAGGTGATTAGAATAGAATATATTAACACATCATTATTTTATGTATTGAAAATAAATAAAAAGGGGGAGATTTTTAATCCCACTTTTTATGAGTTTTATTTATTATCAATGATAGTCAATAAATATGAAGACATTTATTGATATCCATATATTGAAGAAGAAAACCAAAATTTTTTGAATAAGAGTTAAAGTATATCTTCGAATATATTATTCGTTGGAGGTATTTATTTTCAATGATATTCAATTGATACAAAGACATTCATTGATGTCAATATGTTGATGAATACAACCCAAGAACGTTGAAGAATATTTGAAACATAACCTGGAAGATTTGATCAGTTGGAGAATCTGAGACTATTGATTATAGGACGTTTCTTATATTAATTATCATAAATAATAATTTTCTTAGATATACCAATCATGATTATAAATAACTGGGTATAAAACATTAAAGATTAATAAATATGTTTTCCCAAGTAAGTATATCCTTTTGGATAAGTGTTTCAAGATTGTATGATATATATTGGTTGATTCGTTTGGAAGTTGGTTTGATATTATTACCTTGTAAGTACTTGATATATTGAAGGAAAATTTGATTTTATGTTTTAGAGTTCCATAGATACAATATTACTATCTATATTATAAAAAAGTATGGAGGTGATCCATCCATTATTATTAACTAGAAAAGTATTTGGATATAGCTTTATATTTAAATCAGATGATGCTATGTGAAATGTTCTTAGTGTTTATATATCATGAATGGAGATTATAATCCAAGAAGAATTGAATTAGAAGTGAACATGATACATGAAATAAGTGGTAAACTACACCATAATTTAATGGACCACACTTTAATGTCAGCAACCACAGTTTAGAACAAGTGTCTATGACATAGAGGAGACTCTAACTAAGTTCTCTATTCCATAATAAAGGACCAAATCATAGTGGAGACTTGTTTTATCTTTAGTAAAATTGAAAAATATGAGACGTACATTTCATAGTGAGTAGTCCTCATCATAGATCACTGCTAGATAGAATTTAGTTATTTTGGAAATTTTGGAACCACCACTCTATAGCCCTTTTACTACACTCATTTCAAGTTAATTCATGAAACAATACAATGTAGTGATAAAACCATGTTTTAGAGTATATATGAATGTTTTTAGTGGTTATATAGATTTTATAGCCTCCACACCATAACCCATTGACCACTCCACAATTATATGTATAATTTGTGTGAAAACTAGGGAAAACTGGAAAGCTATGATGTAATGACCTTGACCATGACACAATATCCTAATCTAGGTAGATTTGAGGCTGCTTTTTTACTTAGATTAATTTGAGTAATTAGGTTATTATTTTATTCTATAATAACTACCAATTCAAATCGGATGATTAAGATCTATTAGGATAATTATGCAAAGGCCGAGTTTGAAGAAGTTGTTGGTGGTTTTGATTTGAATTTCAAATTCAATTTCAAATTCAAACCAGAGGAATTAGAAGGATAATATGAAAAACATTTATATACACATTATAATTGAATAAAAGAGAATATATGATAATTTTATAGAGTATATGTTGAATATCACTGAATGTACCAAAGAGAGTATCTCTGATATACATTGAATATCCAAGAAAAAGAGAAACTGATTGATCATATATAGATCGTTCTATTAAATTTAGATGTGTATAAGTAATTAATTAAGTATAATGAAATTTAATGATGCACTGAATTTAAATAATAAAGAAGAATAATAAGTGGAACTATGAAAAAAATAAATTTTATAGTAAATAAAAATAATAAGTCTTACTTCTAAGAAAGGTAGGTACCAATCACTTACTACTATGAAAGAAGTGTGTTCATTTTTGTTTGTATAAAAAATAAAAATAATAAATACTTACATGATATTATGAAAGTGAATGTAGAAAAATAATAAGAGTAGAAACACATAAATAACATGTTAGGAGTCTTAATTGGTATTATACTTTCTTGTTGTAATTTTACTTTGTTGTAAACTATTGGGATGTCAATATTATGAATTAGTGGGATTTTATAGAGTGTGGGATACACCGAACTTGGGTACAAGGATAAACCCTTCCCAATTTTATTCACAATTTTATATGAGTGGATTTTGTAGTATTAGTGAAATATAGATCACACCATGGACTATCCTTTCATTTTTAAAGGTGAATCCTGTAAATATTCATGTCTCTTATGTGTGTCTGTGATCACCAGTGTTGTTTTAAAGATCAAATAATAAGAGTTAGTTAGAGATACAGGAGTATAATCATCACCTAAAAGTGAAATAAGTAAAATTTATAATAATGGATTGAAAATTTATAAGAGGAAATGTATACTAATTCATCCCCTCTTAGTGTTTAACATATCGAAATTGATCCTCCACAGCATGTTTAATCACATGACATGCATTAAATACACATGGAGTATACCACTATTAATGCTTGAGAAGTACACATAGTGCATGAAAACTATACACATCATGTAGTTTTATAATAAAAAAAAGAAAAAAATTAGATAATTTTATTCCACATGATCCACTGAAAATCACTTAGTGTGTTCTATGGGTATAAAAAACCCTATTACATGATGTATAATCCTATTATACATAATGTGATTTGATTTTTCTTCAATTAATTTTTCTTTTTATCTATTTTACTCACATGAAACACCTATCTTGGTGTGTAATTTTCATTAGTAGGTATGATTTATATGGTGTGTATAACTCGCTATATGTCGTATACTCTTTTCTAGCTACTCATACCACATTCCTAGAGGCTCAACATGTATTTTTTGGATATTTAAGTGTTACACAATATATAAACTAGCTACACACTATATAATAACTTCTCGAGTGTGTTTCTCAATTAACAATCAATATGAGACCTGTGTATTAATTAAGTGCTATGTTCTTTGACCATAGGACTTTTGCGATTCCCATGGGGTCAAAACTAAGTTGGGTTATATGGTGTGAAAACCATCTATACATCATGTTATCCCCATAAACATTTGGTTCAAATAGTAGTAAAGAAATGGTGTGTAATTACACGTTGTGTTTCAAAACCCACACGACGCATCGTGATTGTTATAATACATTCTTGTGTGGTTTACTAAGGGCACATAGTGTGTAATTTTTGGTTACACTCCATGTAACAATCAAACTCGAACAATTTTTCAGCATCTCCAAATGGGATATTCAAGTTTTATTCGACTATTATTAACTTGTTATTAGTTATATGTTTTTGAAAAATCACACTATATCAACTTCTGCAGAAAGGACAAAAAAACTAGAACTTAATTCTACCAAAACAAATACTAATATTGATCAAAAGATAAAAAATAATTATAAATTAATATATGACTAATTTTATACCACTTAAAGGCTTTGAGGCATAGTGTAAGTGGTTTTTCCTATTCCCAATAATGTTTTTCATAGGTTTATTTTGATAAAATACTCAAAAATGGATGAAGTATCCCAAAAATTTCTTTAGAAAGGATCTTTTCACTTATAATTTATAATTAATTTATAAACAATAATTACCCCAGATTTATAATTATTTCTTTTATATTGATCAATTTAGTTTCCACTCTTGTTGTATAATCAGTATGATGAATAATCCAAATTATAATTACTTTATCATTATCCACACATGATCCATGGATTTTGGAACATCATCACTACTATCCAGAGTGCTACCATGGAGGTACCAAACACTTTCAATCATTCTTAATTGATTACAAAAAGAAGTATCTTGGTCTTAAATAATTATTCTTTTGTTCTCTTAGTTTGGAGAGGGAAGATTCAGATGATCTCTTGTTATTGAGAGCATTCTTTAGAAGTTCTTTAAATATTGAGATATTTTTTTAAAGAGAATTTCATTATGTACAAAAATTCTCCTCACCCTATAAAAATAATATAAGATGGAATATATTGTTAGAGTTAAATATTTAAAATTTACATTGAGGAACTTAATCAAATATACTCTCTAATATATCCCCCATATCAAATAATAATAATAATAATAATAATAATAATATATCCCATGACATATGCTAACTCAAAAATATTTAAATATCATTTATTAAATAAATAAATTAATATTTATTAAAATGATATTAAATAAAATATATCATTTTCCACTAAACCCGTAACTCACCTCATCAATACTCCTTAACATTTATCAAACCTTAAATAATAAATATTTATTTAAATAACTAAATATATTTATATTATTTTTATAATAAATAAATAAATATTATATTCACTAAACTGATGAATTAATATTTATTTCCATATTAACATAACTAAATAAGTATTTATATTATATATTTATTTATTACCTTGCGAATAATAAAAAAGATATATAAAATATAACATATTTTCTTACTTCGAAAATAATATTTTTTTAATATTCAAATCATGAATATTCTTTTGAATTACTAGTGATTGAATTTATGTGATCAACCCAATTAGAATAATTATTAAACCACAAGATGTGAATAGTATTTAATCTTACTATTAAATTCAAATAGAATTTAACCAAGATTTTGGATATAGTTAGTGTGTAACTCTCTAGGCCTATTTCTCAGTGACATTATGTGGTATTTCCTAAAGTCCAAGATCCTCATCTTGAATCATGTTAAGGAATCTATAAAGAAAATAGATGATTTCACAATGATGGTAACCACATACAAACAATTACTATGTAATACAATGCCTTTATCATGATATCTCATCATGTGGGTTACATAATTGTTTCATCAACCAATATTCTTGATTATTTTTCTTTTACTACTTGAAATGAACTCATATATGAACTACCATGTATATGTATTTAATTATACAATTCCATTTCAATAAATGTACTAGAGATATCATATTAATTTATTTTAAAGGGACATATTATTTCTTAACTTATTCATGAATTTTATATCACTTATGATGCACCTAATGTATTCTACCACATTATGAGAATATTCTACCACAATTTTAATCAATATATTAAAGTAAAAAATTACTAATATATATTAATAATAATCTAAAGTCTATAGACCAATACACACATTCATGGATTGAAATATCCAATGACCCAAATAACATGTGGAATTTTTATTCTGTGGTCTATCCTTATAACCTCCTCGCTTAGAGATTAAAAAGTGAAAGATTTCAAAAGTATAAGCCACATATTTTTATGTGCATCCAAAGCCTTATAGTAAAAACATTATCTGTGTCTTATTAGAAAAATATCATCAAGACCATGTGATATATATTTAATAATATTGTCATAACACTTTGTGGTTATAATTATAGAGGAGAACATCTATAATTTTTCGATGGAATGGATAATTTAAGGACATTATCATATTAATGGTATATAAAATGACACTCATCATGTGATAAAATATTAATAAATATTTAGGTATTTAAATACTGGTCATTGAATCTATAAAATCAGTCAGTTCTAGGGTACCAATTATAATAATTCACAAGTAAAATCATGAAGTTTATGACTATATGATATGGATTCCAAAATAGAAATATTCATTGGAATATAATGGGTGAATATGTATGGAAACATGAAAAAAAAACATTATATATTTCATAAATTAGGTCTTCAAGGGGATACATAAGTTAATAATAATAGGCTTAGTTAGGGAGACACTTTATCATAGTGTGAAGTAACTCATAGAAAGTGAAAGACAAATAGATGAAAGTATTCACTAAAGGATATGAAGATGATACTTTTAGTGGGGAACTGACACAAAAAGAATAAATTATACTTTTCAAGTGTGATTATTCAACTCATAAGTAAGTTTATTCAAAGTGGAAATGTTTCATGACCTTATAATAGGTCGCATCGGTTGAGTGTTGGTGGTAAAACTAGAGAAGAGTCACAATGACTATGGAAACATTCAGGATTTTAGTTTTCTATGTACACACATCATTGAAACATGTGGATTTGTGTCATTTTATGAGATTAAAATTCTAATATAGTGTACTAGATATACAACATTATTAACTATTATAGTGTATTATATATGAATATTATATAATTTCTATATGTTTCAATACCTAAGAAACAACCTACATTGATACCTTAAATTAGTAGGTTGTGTCAATGGGATAGGCCAAAGTTAAATAAATTTGGAATGAGATTTATTGAACTCAGGAAGAATTATAATTTTTGAGATGCAACATATATCATAGAAAAGGTTATAACAATAAGTTATTCCCTAATATTCTTGGATCGATTTTCCATTCCCAATGATAGTGATGTATTTCTTTTTTATGACATTGAAGTATCTATTTATTTTAGAAGAAATATTTTTTTTCCTTTTATTCATTTCCCATCCATATGCCCTCAAATATTATTAACAACTTAGTAATTAAGAAACCACAAAATTTTATAATTATAAACTATAGCATAGTAAGTAAAATTGCGACTTATTTCATAATTACTATAATTGTTGTACCCTATATCCAATTAGGAATAACATTGTAATTAAATTTTTAATTTTTTTTAAAATAATATCATCTTTATGCATAGGTATGGGGGATATTAATCTACTCATCAAGGAATAAAAACATATTTCATATGACGTTCTAGAGGGGAATAAATTTCAACAAGCCAGGGTGCATAGGGAACACTACTATAATCATATTATACCTACACTTATTATCATCCCATACCTATATCAGGCTAATTTTTACAAAATCACTATATCTGATTATATATTTTTCAATCATCATATCCTTACTTCCCTCATTGAGATATTGATAATAATGACTCAAACTTTCTACTTTTATGCGGGGAAGATGAACATCACCTTATGCGACATGACATTTATTCTCAATATTCTTATTTAGGGTGGTATAGTTACAATACCCACCCTTAGAGACTAGTCAAATCTTGTAAACTGATTAGTAGTCCATGAAATTGGGGGAGATGAGACAACTACATATAGTAGTTAAATATGTATGTGATGGATTTACACAAAATTTATAAATATTCCCAACGATGTTGTTGACTACACTATCATATGTTACATGTAGGACAGAGATAGGTAAAATAAAAATATGGATGGATTTTCATTTAGAAAATCAGAGGAAAAAAAATACAATTTTAAAAAATTCATTATAATAGATTGAATAAATAAATAAAAGAATCAAAGTGAATGTGCAAGAATATAATTAATAAAAGTTGAAGAATAAAAGGAAGAATCATTCAAGAATAAATCGATTAAATTCATTTTATGGGTTAGATATATTAAGAAATGAATGATTAAAAGTAGTAAATAAATAAAAATGTAGAAATTAAATATGATACTATATTTGGTAAGGAAGTTCAAAAATATTACCTAAAGGTACCTCTATTTCCACCACCCCAATCTCTTAAATATTTAATTTATTAGTCCCTTAGCTTTAATGGTAGCTAAGATATCAAAACTATCCTTTTATTTTTATATTATAATAAGAGACTAGATACAATAGACATTAGATATTTAATGTAGAGCCTAGAAATAATAGATGAATACCCTATTTAATTTTTAATGTAAATTAAAATAAATCCAAAGTCCCTTACTTTAACATTAGCAAGCACTAAAATTAAAAGGAGGAGGAAGAAGAGAGAGATTTATTATGATCAATCACTTTTTATCTTAGTGTTTATTCTCTCAAAGAATATGATGAAACACTAGGAGAGATTCAGAAAATAGTGATAGTGAGAAAGGTATAATTTTTTTCATAAACTCTTAATGGAAATAATATTTAGATATTAAAAATACTATATAGTAATTGAGTGCACTGGTGATTGTAAAAGTGAGTCGATGTGGGCTTCCAAGGCCTACAAAGGTCTCTATTTATAGATGTAAAATAATAAAAAATGTTCTTCAATCCTTATATGGGTTTAAATTGTTATAGTACATGTTTTTTTAATCTTAACCATAATTTTTTCAAGCATGCTCATTCCCTTTAATTATAATTAACTCAACAAAACCAAGGAAATCACTATGAAATTCAAATTCCAAATAATAATAATAATATTCTAGAATTATCAAGGAGAGAGAAAAAAATTATCTATCATACTATTATTTGAAATTAAAACTATTAGAATAATTCCAAATAATTTAAAACCATTCTTTATCATCAAATATCTTTCCATATTTAAACTTTTGATAACATAAAACTCTAAATAAAATAATTTAAAAACTAAAAAACTTGTTTAAATAACTTCTTTTATAATAAACATGTATTTAGAAATAATAAAAGTAAACAAATCAACTCAAAATATAAAATTTTAATTTTTTTTGTTTTTCATGCTGTAAATATACGCATGAATTAATAACATAAATATTATTCCTAAAAATGTGTTTAGAATACTATAAAAATACTTCTCATTGGTTATATATCATTTATAATAATATATAGAATAATTAAAACAATTTAAACACTTGTTATTTTCATATAGAAAATCAATATATCATGAAAATCGTGAAATAGTATAAACTAAAGAAAATTAAAATTTTATGCCTATTTTAAGGTAAGTTTTCATTCATGTGTAAGGGTAAAATATATTTTTTATAATTCTTGTAAATGTAACCTTTAAAATATCTAGGTTTCATAAAGGTAAGATATAATTTCATAAAGGAAAGCTATATTTTATACATGTTTCATAAAGGTAAACTAAAATTGATATAGCATGCATAAGGGTAGAATCACAATTCAACAGTATGCATAAAGGTAAAATAGATAGGTGTGTAAGGGAATAAATGTGTTGTCTAAAGGTAAAAAATGTTTTTCATGGGTAGAAAAATATTTAATGCACTATGTAAGGGTAGAAAACATGTACTGAATAAGGGTATATAGGTAATTTCATGCGCTATGTATGGGTAGATAGAAAGCTATGTAAGGGTAACTTCTACATCATATACACTATGTGAAGGTATAATATAACTATTGTGAGGGTAAAATGAGTTGTGTAAGAGTAAATAGTGATTCAAAATTTCTACATAAGGGCAATACAAGAGCTATGCAAAGGTAAAGTTAGTTTTTGAAATCTCACATAATGGTAGGGAGAAATTTATTAAAATTACATAATTTTAAAAAAACATTATGAAGTTAATTTTTTATAATAAAGAATTGAAAATAATTATATATAATACTAAGAACAAATAATAGATATCTATAACATCATGTTACCATATTTTAGATATTTCTTGACACTTGTTTTGATTCCCTTTTCCTTTGGGTGCATTTCAGGCTTTTCAAGGATGTAGAGCTTTTGTTGGGGAAAATGACATAAAGTTAGGGGATTTTTGTTTGGTTTAATTAATTAATTATGGGTATAAATAGGGTAAAGGTTCCCAAAGGGGTGTGTAATATAGTCTTTCAATGGTTTTGGAAAAGATACTAGTTTTCAGCAAGGAGCTGCACCATGGTGTATGGACCGTGTTGTGGAGAGTCCCAGCTGTGCTTTGAACCACCAGCCTATGGTGTATGGGTTCTTGAGGATATAATGGGATAAATATTGGGTGGTAGTCTATACTTTGGATCCCTATATTACAGTTTACAAAGCTACCCCCATTTTCAGCATTGCTGCACCATGGAGGAATGGCTATTCTGTGGAGCCCAGGTTGGTGCATTTCTATGATACTATCTATTTAGGCATGGACACAAAATAGTGTTGGTTATGTTCTATAACATTACACCAAGTGAAGTGGATATGTTATAGGTTTTCATTGTGATTTTATGAGGCTGGTTGACCAGGGGTGGCTACAATGTGGCTTGAGGAGGCTATGCTATGGTTTGATTTTTAGCACTTCTGCACCTTAGCAATAGGGGGATGTGGTGTGGTCTATAATTTTTTATACTTACAATCCCTAAGAACTGATTTATTTTCATTATCTTCCACTTTAATCTCATTCAAAATCTTAGCTTTTAAAGGATCCACAGAGGTGTTTGGACTCCTCTAAACACCACTCTTCTCGGATAAAATATCTGGTGGAAGCGTTCGATTCCTCTCTAGTAAGTGATATATCTTCATTTTTGGAGTCCTGTATTTTTATTTATCTCACTATTATAGAGTATTTAATTATTATAATAATGATATATTTTATTGATATCTTGATTGAATATGTTTTATGGGATTCCAACCTTGATCTCCTTCACCTCAGTTCTCAATGGCATTCCCATTATGGGTGCGGTTTTGACCCTATGATTTAAAGGTTGGTGGTTATATATGAATTTCAATAAAATTTAAAACTTATAAATTATTTATTGATTTAGAATTAGTTTTAAATGATTCAAATACACATATTTTAATTATTTATGATGATCTTGGGAAAAGGAATGGAGATTGTGAAAACCCCCCAAATTCAATGGAATTGGAATTGTTGGGAAGATTTGAGAAAATTGATGGCTTAATTTGGAATTTATTTTTAAGAAAAATTGATTAAATCAAAATATTATTTTAAAAGGCATGAATTGATGAATATTTATGATTTTATTTTGAAATGAGAAAGGAATATTGAATACTAAAAGAGGGAAATTTTATTTTTGAACTGATTTGAAATGATTGATTTTAACATTATTGATCGATTGTTTGTCTCAAGAAAATTTGATCTTCAGTAGTTAGTGGATAATTAGGACAAGCACACTAGGATATGACCCCCTAGCACTATATTTATTATGTAAACATTGTCTTAAACATATCGTGACATGATTTTTTCCCCAATGGGGATTTGAGTCTCAATGGCCTGAGTAATGAGACATGTGCACCCTTTGAGATGAGATCACTAACGAGTAGTGTGAGGATCCTATTTCCTGAAAATAACATTCCACTTTGGTTGATACATGTTTCTATGATATGCCTGATTTTATTACTGCATGCTATTAATTTTTAGAACTGTTTTATTCATGCCAACTTCCTTATATAATTTTTTTATATAAAATGTTCATTTAGGGAAATTTTTTGTTTTTTACATTTATTTTAATTATAAAATCATGTTTTGTTAAAAAAAATATTTTCTTCCATGTACTATTTTATTTAAATTAAAAGAATATTTGGTTTAATTATTAATTAATTGATTATGTAAAACTTGGTGATACCCTACTGAGCTTTATATCTCACACCGTACCTTTGCCTTTAGGAACTTATAGATTACCCTATGATAAGTACGAGAAAAGGAAAAGTGCCAATTGGAGGTGGTGGATGTTCTTGATCTTTGGGACTTAGAGTGATGTAGGTGAATGGTTGAGATGTGAACCACTTGTTATATGGGTCTATCTTTGAGACTTATCTTGTAATACATCATGTCTCTTGATAATTTACTATTTGGGTATTGTTTTTGGTATATATTACTTTTGGATTTTTGAGCATACTGACCTGTATCTTATAGATCCCACCATTTTTTAGAAAAAATTACTCCGTATTTATTCTTGTATGATGCCCAATTCTAGTCGCCAACTCATGGAGATAGATAATTCCATTTGGTCCATGTCATTTCTAGATCACTTATTAGGGTACGAGGGTATCTGGGATGGTTTATGATAGAGTGATAACAAATGTACTTGTTTTTCATCTTTCCTTGATGTCATTATATAGTTGGGTTGTCTTGGTTGATAGGAGGTTGTATTGATGGGACTTAGAAGGTATTTGGAAGTGAGTTCTTGGTCAACTCTCATCTTAATGAGCATTAATTCACTATGGGTGTTTGGGAAAAGTGTCTTGAGGAATGTTTTGTTAATTTTTCTAGACTTATCCCTAATTTTGACTTGAGTATTTTTAAATAAAAAATATATTTTTTATTGATGGAATTTATATTCCTATTACTCTTGTTTGTGTGGTTAATCTATGTGTCCTTTATGATGATTTCAATGTTATCTATTGATATTGCAGTGCATCATTCCTTTGAGAAGAAATTTGAATAGGCTATAAGAGGATGCGACTGATGAAATATAGGAGGTGAATCATCTGAATGACTTGAATCTTATTGAGATAATGGTATGTGTTTTCCAGGATTTGGGATAAGTACCTAGACCTATTCATGTTCATGATCTGATAAAGGAACCTCAAAGGGATAAATATATAAATCATGATAAATAGTTTCTTTATCAAAAACTAAATGTGATTCAAGGCTAAAATAATACCCAAGTGGCTAAGGATTAGTTAAAAAATATCAAGCTATTTTTTGAGTTCTTAGAAACACCATAAGATATAAAGTTGACATGTGCTACCTTAAGATGGAAGGGCCTAACAGGTGATGGTGGGACTTGATGGTAATGATGAAGAAACATGAGGGACTCTAGTGTAAAGACTTTATAGATCTTTTTAATGACTAGTTCTATCCATAGTCGATGGTGTTGGAACATTCAATGGATTTTATTTACCTCTAGAAAGGTGACAAAACCATGAAAAAGTATGAAAATAATTTTACTTATCTTGTTTATTTTTCACCTGAGGTTGTGTCTAATGAAAAATCAAAGACACAAATATTTGATATGGGTATTCATTATGATATTAAATCATAGGTTTTATTGCTGAAGACTATTTCCTATAATGATGTGATTGATAAAGAGTTGATGTTTGAGCTTGACCTGGATGGTATGTTTGGGTTGATGAGAGTTCCATTTTCTCTTAGTGAGAGTTCTACGAGTTTTTTAAAGGATGGAGAAATCATGATGAGTCTCATGGTTATTTGGGATAGAATTAATCATCCATACCTCCTACAGTACCTAGAATAATCCCTTTGACCTGATTCCAGTGTGGCAATATAGGGATCTTGAGATGGGTTTGTTCTGAGGCACTGAAGATCTTTAGTTCGTGGAGTTTCTCAGGCCACCTATAGAAGTTCTATTATTTATTTTATTCTCTTCATAGTGGAACTATATCACTATCAATAAAATTACTACAATGAAATTAGATGATTCAATAACTAAGGGTTTCTAGCCACATGCATCTTGAATAAAGCATCTTCACATCTTGGAAGAGTCTCTAGAGGATGCTGGTGTGGGTCTAAGGATTGTGATTTTTACTATCACTATAATTTCATCTTTAGTGACAACATTATTTTATAATAGTCCATCTCACTCATTTTTATTGACCAAAGTTGTGAATTTTCTAAATATTCCTATATACCTTTTATCCTATGTGATGGATATTACTACGCCCCTTGGAATGAAGAGAGAGTATGGTCTTAAGTGTTATTCTTGTGTTTTCTCTATATTAGAGATTGAGCTTACCTGAAGATTTCTGGTTATTGACATGGAACCTATTGAAATATATTTTGGTATAGATTAATATATTTCTCATGAGGCCCATATTAACTGTTACCTTCAATTGGTCTCTATTACTGTACTCTATGGGGTATTCCATGTATTTTAGGGAAAATTGGACCTTAATTTGAGTAGAGTTAGACCTTATTTTTCAGATTTGGGAAGGTTAATGAAGGTTCTTTCTTTCAATTTGGAGTGAGGGTCCTTGAGTGATTATCTCCCTCCAGTTTTCATTGAGTTTCCAGACATTTATTATTATTATTTCTCTAGTTGTACACTAGTAAGATAGGTGAAATTTTCTATTGATTTAGTACATGGTACTCAATCATTGTCTATTCTTTCTTACAATATGTAATTAATAGATTTGAAGGAGTTTAAATCTATATTGGAATATTTTCTATATAAAGGATTCATATTCCTGAGTGTGTCAACTTTTACAACACCTATTATCTTTGCGAATAAAGATGATGGGACACTTGATCTATGTATTGATAACTAGAAACATAATCAATAAACAATGAAGAACAACTATCCATTACAACAGATTGATGATCTGTTTGACCTATTGAAAGAGGATAAGTGGTGTTCAAATATTGATATTCAATTTGGTTTTCACTAGTTGATAATGAAATGATTTGATATTCATAAGACAACCTTCAGGAGAAGGTATGACCATTATGAGTATCTTGTTATGCCATTTGGTCTAGCTAATGCTCCTGTAGTTTTTATGGATTTGATGAACCTGATATTCAATGAGTACCTTGATTCATTCATAGCATTATTTTTCCTATTTTACTATAAGTGTAAGAAAGACCATGTTCTTCTTTTGAGATATGTTCTGGAAACCTTGATAGACCACCGACTTTAGGTGAAGCTTTCTGAATGTAATTTTTGGATTTGGGAAGTGAAATTATTAGAACATGTGGTATCTAAACATAGTGTTTAAGTTTATCTAGAGAAGTTTAATGATTTTATGAAATAAGATAAACCACATAATGTTTTTGAGAGTTAAAGATTCTTGGGTTTGGAAGGATATTACAACTAATTCATCAGATATTTCTCAAAGTTGACTTCTTCCATTACTAATATCACATGGAAAAGATTAAAGTTCATTTGAGATGATAAATTCTAGAGTTAAATTGTTGATATAAAATGTATTTTTACTTATACACTATTATTGACTCTTACAAAGGATAGAGAGGGCTATGTGGTCTTCTATGACACATCAGGTTCAAGTTTGGGTTTTTTTATGTAGGGTGATAACATGGTATACTATGGTTCTTGAAACCATAGGACACATGAGAATAATTATCCAAACCATAGCATAGAACCCAAAAACTCAATGCATGCTATCAAGAGTTAGTAATATTACCTTTTTGGGAAAGGTTTACTGTTTATTCTGACTATAAAATCTTGAGTTATATCTTATCTGAAAACCATTTGAACCTCCAATAGAAGAATTGGGTGGGGTACCTGAAGTATTTTTATTTCAACATTTCCTACACCCTTGTAAAGGGGAATAACATTTCTGATTCTTTAATTAGGAAACTTCTAACCCAGTTCATTAAAGAATCATCAGAGGAGTGGAATTTGATGTTTCTCTTTGATCTATTTTATTTGGTAGTCTGAGAGAATGAGTATGGGGTTCTTTGGTGATCATATAGTTAACCAACTATATTATTGTGATGATTATTTGGGATAATCTGTTTAATGATGAATTATGTGGCATTAAGGACTCCCTTTATAACGGGGATACTATTGGTGAGCGGTCATTTTCTTTAGAGAGTATCCTATGTTTTTGGAATGGGTTTTTTGTACCTTTTCCTGTGAGAATGGTTATGATGGGGGACTGTCATAGTTTAGTATACTATGAACCATAGAACCACAAAGATGTTATATGATATGTGGTGATGATTCCATCTCATTGTTATACCTGCCAATTGGTTACAACCAAGCACTAGAGACCTTTGGGTTTTCTTTAGCTACTTGTAGTTCCAACTATGTAGTGGGGTGAGATTTCAATAGAATTTGTGGTTGGATTTCCATGTACCCCCAAAGGAAATAAATTCATATGAGTTTTTATCTACATGATGACCAAATTGGATCACATTATACCTATCCAAGATACAACCAAAGTTTGTGACTTGGGATATCTTTTTGGGAAGGATATTATTCAATTTCACAGAGTCCCATATGTTATAGTCTCAGATAGGGATCCCTGTTTCATTTTTCTCTTTTAGAGAGTCCTATAAGAGGACATTAGACTCCATGTACATTTTAACATGACATGTCATCCATAAAAATATTGATAGATAGAGTGATCTTTATATATTCTTGAGGACATGTTTTGTGATTGTGTTCTTGAGTTTGGTGGAACTTAGGATGACCATTTTGGGCTAGATTTGTTTTCTTACAAAAAAAGTTACAATTTATCAATTAGAATGGATCCTTTTGAGGCCTTTTATGGAAAAACATGTAAATATCCATTGTGTCGGTCAGATATTGGTGAAAGTTACTTAGTTAGACCATGTTTGGTCCAAGAGATGAAGACAGTGATTCAATTAATTCTTTAAAGGATGTTGATAAATAAAAGTCAATATAAATCCCATTATAATCATATTCATTGAACATTAGAGTTTTATATTCGTGACTAAGGGTTTTTTATAGTTTCAACTTACTTTTTTCACAAACATTTTGGGAAACAGGGAAAGATTTAACTAGGGTTTGTTGGTACTTTTGTGATTGTTGAGAAAGTGGGAAACATGGAATAACATTTGGAACTTTTAATATAGTTGAATTCGATCAACAACATGTATCATTTATGCTAGATATGAATGAATATTTAAGACCATTCTCATGTTTTGAGTTAGGAGGATCTTGATATTGATCATGATTTATCCATGACTAATAATCCAGTCAGGATTGTTGATCCTAATACCAAGGTTCTTCATGGGAAGATGATACCTTTGGTTCTTTTTCTATGATATCAGGGTTATAATTCACATGATACTTGGGAGAATGAGACGCTGATGAAAGATAAATGGCCTCATATATTCGATATTGAATCTTTTTGACAGTATTTTTGTGGTTAGAAAGTGTTTATGGTGAAGAGGTTATAACATCCCATTACATATTTGACGTATTTTTGACTTCTATTTGGATTCCCTTTTTCATTTGGGTGTGTTCGTGGATTTTCATGGATGAGAATCTTTCTGTAGGGAAAATGACCTAAAGATAAAGGATGTATGATTTATTAAACTAATTCATTCTAAGTATAAATAGTTCGAATGTTTGAAAAGGGGTGTGCTTCCAAATATTTTTGGGGTTTTTGAAAAGATAACTGGTTTTTAGTTGGGATTTATGTTGTGTTGTAGGAGTTGTGTAGTGAAGATTACCACATGCACTATGGACCATCAAGCTACAACATCAGAGTTTTTTAGGTTGGACATGGATAAGATATGGTGGTTGGCTGCACCGTAGTGCCTTGGACACTTTTTTACAGTGCTATTGACATTTTTAGTATAGCTATTTCATGGAGGTCCGGCTGTGCCGAGGATCCCAGATTGGTTCATTTTTGTGATACATTATATTTGGGTATAGTTATGACATGGTTTTTATGGTATAATGTAGATTTACCTTGGCTTAAGTGTATTTTGATGATGTCTTTGACATTATTTCTAGAGTTTGTTTGACATAGGGTGGCTGTAACATTGATTGATGAGGTTGTGCCATGGTTTGTCAGTTTTCAGCACTTCTATGCCAATCCATGAGGGGTTGTGTTGTGGTATGTGTTTTTAAAAGAAATAAATACTTATGAAATTAAATTTTATTTATCTCCCAATAGACTCTTATTAAAATTACTGGCTCTTGAAGGTGTTAATGAGTCATTTTGAATCCTATTAATTCCATTCTTCTTGGATAAATTCTCTAATGGAAGCCTTTGATTCCTCTCTAGTAAGTGATTTCTCCCAAATTTTGGAGTCCTCAAATTTTACTTGTCTCCATATTTTATAGTGTTAAATCCTTATGATAATGATGGATTCGATACATGTATTGATGGATGGTGTTTCTAGGGATTCCTTCCATGATCTCCTTTATCTTTGTTCCTACTGGTTTTTTTATTGCAGGTTTTGTTTTGACCCTGTAATTTAAAGGTAGGTGGTTCCATATGTTTTCTCACTACAATTGAAACCTTATATTCTTGATTGATTTGAAATGTTTTTTTAAATGATTTAATAATCTGGATCTTAATGGTTTATGATGATCCTAAATAAATTCATGGGTATTTTGAAATCCCCTAATTTCAATAGAATGGGAATTGTTGGGAAGATTTTAGAACATTGATGGATTGATTTGGAAATTGATTTTTGAGAAAAATGGATCAAATTAAAATTTTATTTAAAAATAAATGAATTGATTAAAACCTATGATTTTGTTTTTAAATGATAAATCCATGTTTAAAACTGAATGTGGGAAATTGTGTTTTTGAACTAATTAGAAATGATTTTTATTCCCATGATTATTTGATTGTTTGACTGAAGCACATGTGAGCCAGAGTAGTTATTGTGTAATTAGGAAAAAAACCCTAAGATATGAACCCCATATCTCTATATTTATGATGACAACAATGAATTAAACATAGCATGGCATGATTTTTTCCCTGATGGGGAGTTGAGTCCCGATAACCTAATTCATGGGACGTGTTCACACTTTGTGCTGAGATCACTAATGATTAGTGTGAGGATCCTATTTCTAGAAAACAATATATTGTAGGTCTTAATACATGTTTCTATGATACATATGATTAGATTATTAAATTCCAATGATTTATAGAACTTTTTTATTCATGCCTATTACATTATATAATTATATATATAAAATGTTAATTTAATCTTGTTTTGATATATCTTATATCTATTTTGATTATAAAATCAGGTTTTGTTAAAAAAATATACATTCCATGAAATATCATGTATCATTTATATTAAAAGAATATTTGGTTTAATTTTTATATAATTAATTATGGAACACTTGGCAAGACCCTACTGGGCTTTATAACTCAAACCCTACCTTTACCTTCAAGCATTTGTATATTACCTTATGCCAGGTCTGAGTAAAGAGATATATCTACATAGAGGCGGTGGATGTTCTTGATCCTTGGGACCAGTGTGATGGAGGTGACTAGAGAATATGTGATCTACTTATTATATGGGTTTATCTTTGAGTTTTATCTTGGAAGAAGTTTTTTCACTTAATAATGTACCATTTTGGTACTATTTTACCTATTTATTTTTGGATATTTCTCTTTTTTCTATGTTGATCATACTAACTTATATCTTTTAACTTTCACTATTTTGTGGCACAAACGATTCCCAATTTATTCTTATATGATTCTAGGTTCTAGTATCCAACCCATTGGGGATCAAGAATTATCTTTTGGCTATGTTAGTGTTGGCTCAGGTGTCAGGGTACTAGGGTATCCTGGTTGGTTAATGAGAATAACTAAAAAAACAATTAAATTCAATAATTTTGTTTTAATATTTAAAAAAATAGTATTTTTTATTATTAAATTAAAAAGTAAATAAAGTGGTTTAAGGAGTCACTCCAACAATATCCCCATTTTTAATAATTACAAAACAAAATATAAATTTCAAGATTTATCCCCTATTTGAAATTGATAAAAAAGATTAAAGAATTTGAAAAAATCATTTTCTTTAACTTTTTGAAAAAATAAGTTAAATTTTCAAATTTAAAAACACATTTTCTACAAATAAATAAAATATTCATCATATAAATAAAATCCACCTAAATTAAATAAATATATAATAAAAAATAGAGTTACCCTTAAATTAAATAAATACATAAAAAAATAGATAGCTCCCCCTAAATTAATTATTCATAGAATTTTTTTAAAAGGATCTATGGAAAAAATAATTTGATATTCAAGTAATTGTAAGAGATATGCACAATATATATTTTTTAAAAATTTAATTCATTATAGTAAAGAATATAAAACATATAATACATTCTTAAAAGACATTAAATTAGAAAAATAAATAAATAAATAAATAAATAAATAAATAAATAAATAAATAAATAAATAAATAAAAGACTTAGAAAAATAGATATTTTGAAAAATAAGATTCATTATTAATGTATAGAAAATATTATATTAATAAATCCAAGAAAATTTCCCAGGAGTATCAACTCAATTGTGAAGTATGACCTGCTCACAATATTGAGGATAGAGAAAGGGTTAACAGACCTAATTAACCCTTTTTAGGATAAATCCTTAGGAGAAACAACACCAGAACCACATCCACTTGTTTGTTTCTAGCAAGGAATATTTTTATTGGAGTATTATACTCAATTTAATTTTTGAAAAAATATGAAATGTTTTGAATCTTTTTAAATAAAATTAAATTTGAAATAAATTTTGGAAAAAAATTTTGAAAAAAAAATTTAAAAATGGAAAAACTTCTCAAGCTTTCCAAGATATTAAGGGAATTTGAAAAACAAATTTGAAAAAGGAAAATAAATTAAAATTAGAAAAATATAATAAAATAAAATTTTAAAACACATTTTAATTTACACAACACTATAAATAATATAATAATTATTTATATAGAGTGTAAAGTTAAAAGAACAAAGAAAATAAGAAAAAAAGAGAAAAAGTAAAAAATAAAAATTTACAAAGAAGAGAAAATATAAAAAGGTATCCTATCCTATTTTGAAAATGAATGAAAAAAAATGATAGAAGATATTTTGAAAAAATATTAAAGAGATAACTTAAAATAAAAATAACAAAGAACCTTATTCCCATGAAGATCCTTGTTTATTTCCAAATCATCTTTGGGAAGGAAAGAGCTAGGATACCCCTCATATGGAGCATAAACATTAATCTCAACGTGGGAAAGAGTTGATAAATCACTTCAAGAGTTTAACACCAATTTTTTTAGAATCTACCATAGAATATATCAATGAGTTATGGTGGTAAATCACAATAATAAATCATTTAAAGGGTGTTTTTGGTGTCTTTTAAGGGTTTGGAAATGTCAGAAAAAGATGATTTGGGCATTGTAATATATTTTGTTCCAAAAATATTAGCATACAAATATTTTGGAACCCAAGATTTCTTATATTTTAAGATATATTAGAATAAATATTAATTGATTTAGGCCTTCTATATCTATATTTTTTTCAATTACACTCATAGTTAAGATGACCATACTTATGAAAATACTCACAATATTTATTTTGAGAAATAAGTTTTTAAAAAAAGTTATTTTTGAAGATTTTTCATTATTATTTGAAAATAAAAAACAATGATTATTTATTTTAATTCATTGAGAAATAAGAATAATATTAATATATTGTTCATATTGGAAACATTTTGAAAGAGATCTTACAAGATCCTTGATTTTATTATGGAAAACTTAAACATCAGGTTGATTTTTTAATTTCAAAATTAAACCATCCTTTTCATCTAAATGTTGATCTTATTCATAAGATAAAATATTTTTATCAATAATAACACATTAAAATTTATTTAAAATATTTTCATATATTGAAATAAGTTCTTGAAAAAAATTATAGTTCCTTTATTAGAATAAGTGGAGAAAAAAGAAGTGGATGAATGAGATAAGGAAGAGGAATGATAAGGAGAATGATAAATAACCTCTTCACCCACCTTGAGTTGAGACATGAGGAATTTAGGATTTGAATTTATAGTT
The DNA here is from genome assembly GCA_963277665.1 of Viscum album. NCBI lineage: Eukaryota > Viridiplantae > Streptophyta > Magnoliopsida > Santalales > Viscaceae > Viscum > Viscum album. The sequence goes on along the minus strand of OY728147.1, from coordinate 930,238,847 downwards.
TATAAGTTGACATTTGATATTCACTATTACTCTATGTTGATACTTTTAGATCCTTGTTACATTATTTCTTGTATATTTTTCATCAAGGGATAATCTCACTTTCTTTGGCCATTCTTTTTTCAACCAAAACACATTAATTATGGAACATCAATTTTATAAATATTTTTATTTTATCGAAAAGATTTATTATTTTTATTCAACTTGTCTAATTTTTTCAATCTTCTCGTCCAACATTCAATTTCACTTTCATTATTGAATTCACTTTTAGAAGAATCATCATTATTATTTACCTTTAAATGAATACTTATTTTAGATATTTGACCATATTAGCTTCATTTTCATCATCTATATTCATGGATATCTCATATTTCATGAGAGAACCTATTTGTTTCTTAACCTTCATATTCTTGATATCTTTATCCTCTTGGATCTCAATGACTTCTGATTCCCAATAGCTTGGTAAAACTAAAATGATTTTATTGACTAAAGTTTTTATATAAAGAGAATCACAAAGATATTTTAGTCCATTACAAACATTAATAAATTGAGAAAATATTTTAGTGATATATTTGAATGGATTCATAGAATAACTCTCAATGTATTTCTTATACATATCACGCCTTGTATCATTAATATTTTTTGTACCTCTATGCATAATCTTTAATAATTTATATATTTCATGTGAAGTTTTTCATGAAGAAAATCTATTAAAATCATTTACATATAAACCAAAATTTAATGCATTCATAGTTTTACCATCTAATTAAAAAGAAGAGATATCATTAGTTGTTTATTTTTCTCCATTATCAGATGAATGAGTATATCCATGCATAAAATTTTTATAAATAAGATAGTCAATATTTTTAATAAAATAAAACATTCTATAATTCAAATAATCATTATTAGCAACATAAAATAATGGAGAAAGACCCAATTATTGTCCTTTAAGACCACCATGGGCATTTTAAAAAATCTATTTAAAAACAGAACTTTATTTAAAAAATTTGTTAAAGATCTTGAAAATAAAAACATTTAAATAATTTGAAATAAAATAAAATAAAATAAATTCAAACCCTATTTGATACTGAATTTAGGTCAGAGATAGGTAAATTTGAAATAGGGGGATGAATTTTCCTTTACAATTAAAGTAAAAAAATCCAATTTTAAAAATTATTTATAAAATATTAATGAAATATATAAAATAATAAAATTAATAGTAGAATAATATAATAAATAAAAGTGGATGAATAAAATTAAGGGTGATTTGATAATAAATCAATTTAGTGTGTTTGATGGATAAAAAAATTAATAAATGAATGACTGAAATAAATAAATAAATTAAAACTAGGAAAATAAATAAGACATGGTATTTAGTAATAAAGTTCAATAATTTTACCTGAAGGTACCCCTATATCTACCACCCCAATATTGTTAGGATTTAATGTGTTAGTCCAATGGATTTAATGGTAGAAAATGTACAAAAAATATCCCTTTATTTTTGGGTTGTATCAAAAACCATATACAATATACATCAAATATTTAATGGAAAATATTGAAAAAAAATTAATTAACCTTTTTCTTTTTAATATAAATGGAAAGAAAACCAATCCTCCTCACTTTAATAGTTGTGTAAACTTAAATTAAAAGTAGGAAGAAGGGAGAGATTGATTACAAACAATATTAGTATCTATTATATCAAAGAATATGATGAACCACTAGGAAAGAATTAAAAAATAGAGAGAGTGAGAAAGATATACTATTTTGGAACAAAATATTAAAATAAATATTATTTAATGTTTGGAAAGATTATAGAGTAATTGAGCATATTGGAAATTGGACAAGTGAGTGGATGTGGATTTCTAAGGCCTTTAAATGTCTCGATTTTCAGCCTTTAAATCTTTAAGAAATGTTTTGGAATCCTTCAGGGGTTTTAAGTAATTGAATTCCAAGTTAGATAAATCATGACCATAATTTATTCAATATTTCTTATTCCCTTTAAATAAAATTAACTTAACACTTCCAAAGAAATTGTTAGGAAATTCAAATTCATAATAATAATAAAAATAATAATAATAGTGATAATAATATTCTATAATTATCAAGGATAGAAAAATAAATTATCAATAATATAATCCATTAAAATTTAATCTATTTGAGAAATCTAAAGTAATTTAAAATCAGTCGTTATAATGTTCAAAACTACTCCAAAATAATAGGTCAAAGATAACACAAAAGTCTTGGACAGATTAAAACTAATTTTTTCTAAATTTAAAATTCTAATTTATTTTGATATTCAAACATGAGATAATATCAAACACTAAATATACTATATTAAAAACTAAAAAAAAGTTTTAATAACTTCATTTATCTTAAAAATAAATTTAGAAAGAATAAAAAAACAAATCAATTAAAATAATAAATTCAATTTTTTTGAGTTTCATATTATAAATATATGCGTGAATGAAAAAGAGAATTAATATTCATAAAAATGTGTTTAAAACACTATAAAAATACCTCACATAGGTTCTATATCATTTATAAGAATTTTTAAAACCATTAAAATAACTTAAACACTTGTTATTTTCTTGATGAAAATCAACATATCATGAAATTAAAGAAATAGAGTAAGTTGGAGAAAATAAGAATTTTATTCCTATGTAAAGGTAAGTTTTCTTGCACGTTTAAGTGTAAAACATATTTTATATAATCTCTGTAAAGGTAACCTTTAAAATATATAGGTTTCTTAAAGGTAAGGTGTAGCTATGTAAAAGTAAGCTATATTTTATACTAACTGCATAGAGGTAACCAAAAATTGATATAACACACATAAGGGTAGAATAAAAATTCAACTGTATGCATGAAGGTAAAATATATTGGTTTATAAGGGTAAAAATGAACTACATAATTGAAAAAACATTTCCATGTAAGGGTAGAAATGTATTTAATGTTCCATGTAAGTGTAGACAATATGCGCTACATAAGGGTAGATAGGTAAGTTCATACATTGTGTAAGGGAATATAGAAAGCTACTTAAGGGTAAATACTACTTCATATACACTACATAATGGTATAAGAGAACACACATAAGAGTAAACTATGTTGCTTAATAGTAAACAAATAATTAAACTTCCTACAAAATGGTAATATAAAATCTACATAAAGGTAGTTCCAAATTTGGAAAATTTACATAAAGGAAAATATAAATTTATAAAACATATTTAAATGTAAAAAAAAAGTTTAAAAACTTATTTTCCCACTAGAAGGAATTTAAAATAATTACATACAATAATAATAATAATAATATTAATATTAATAAATGATTAATATCTAGAAAAAAATTAAATTCCATAAAATATTTTTTATAAATAAAAACATTTATATTTATAATTATAAAAATAATAAATAAATAAAATGGTTTAAGGAGCCGATCCAATATTACACATGTGGATATATCTTGCGGCTCATTGGAGGGATAGCGTGCACTGATCACTCAAGAATGTATGTTCACATGATGTATCTATGGTTACATGAGGACTTTGATTTGGTTTAGAGATACAATTGGGTATCTGTGTTCTTGGAATAAATGAATAGATCATTATACAAGACATATAGATTAGATCATAGTTATCTTTGGGGATGTATCATCCTCATTCAAATATGGGAAAGAGCATGTATCCCTTATTTTTGTTGGTCAGATGTTTCCCATAGATGTGCTCTAAAATACTCTATGTGGACACTGGTATGATCAAAACTCCTTACTATTATTTGATTCTAATATGAATTATATTATTTTTTATTTATCATTTCCGTATTGTATATTACAGGTGGTTTGAGAGACACCACTATATCACAACACCAAGACATAATCGACAATATACTATATCATGTTGAATAATATACTACTAGAGGATGTAAGTATAGACATTATGTTGAGTAATCTATTTATAAAATATTATAGTTTTAGGAAAATTACTTGTTGAATATTTTTAACAACTATCGTTTGTCATTTAAAATTTCATGGTTTCTATATTGGGGTATATTTAGCCATATTTCTACATAATATAATGATGGTATTAGTGATGTTTGGGATAAAATTACTCTCATACATTTAATATTGTCAAGTGGAACTATCCTAATAGGGTTATTTGTTTGTTTATGTGTGTCTAGTGTATTCCATCGACATTGAGATAGTTACCTATGATTCAATCCATGAAACTGGAAAATTGGCAAGATATTAATTGGAGGTGGTATCATGCACAATATTTTGACATTTGGGGTATGTTCATGGCATTTCATATTAAGGGTATGAAAATGATGCTACAAGATCTATTAGATCAAGTTGAGTATTCATTATGGTATATATTGAAATATACATTGTATCTTATGCATCATGGTAGAAGTATCCATGATCTAATAACTTGATAAATTTTCATTATCATGTTTTTATTGATTTTTAATACTAGATTGTATTTTTTTACAGACCACTTGACTGGACCAAATTATCAAGATTTCTGGTTCCAAGGAGGGTGCAACATTTAGTCAGGTAGAACAAGACATGTTTCATATGATTATATATATACATGATAATATATTTGACCAACCAACCAGGGGATATAAAGTTCCTACTTAAGAACCTCCACTAGCATATGTTGAGGTTGAAAAATCATGAAGACAAAGTAGATGGCATCAGGTTTCACATGAGACCTCACCTATTCCATCAGGAGAGGAAGAATCTAAAGTATATGAGTCTCAACTTATTGATGATATGTAATAGAAAGCATGATATCCATATTTTTTATCAGGATATCCAAAGTATTAACCTAATACAATGAATGATAGATTATTTTAGTTTTTATTTCCTATTTCTTCATTATTTCTTATAGAGATTTCACAGACTAAGTGGATTCCTTATGGTATGTCACATAATTCCACTTATATGGATGAATAAATATTGGGTGGACCATCATCACATATTGACATCCTAGAGGCACCACTTACCATTTAATAGTAGACATAAGAGAAACATATGGCTAAATTTCTTGTACATGAGGAAGACCCCCTCTAGTTTATCAAACTCCACCACATCATGGATGTTGAAAAACTTGATATAGATGTTAATCTAGAACTCTAGAATATGGTACAAACCTCTATCAAAGGAAAAAATGAAATTTATTTTCCTCAGTAAAATTTTATGCTTTCCATGACTTAAAATAATTTTAGGTTTCCTTGATTGTTTTATATTATTGAAAAGATTTTGATTACTCTACAAAGATTATTCAACTAATTATATGTCACAAATATATTTCAAGTAAATGAACTTCAATATAATAAGGAAATTATAATTAATATAATTAATTTCTATTTATATAATTTAATCAATAATATAATTATTTATAACTAACTATTTAATTAGAAATACTATTTTGAATATAAGTAAAATATATTTTTTTATAATTTCTATAAATATTTTTTTGATTATCTTTTTTTAATTAATTATATTTTCTAAAATTTTTTACTTTGATTATAACTAAAATGTGTTTAAGACCATAATGAATTGAAACAAATGGAAATTCATTGAGGTCTAAAATCCATTTATACCCACACCTAAAAATATTTTTAACCTAAACGTATTTTCACATGTTTTTAAAATTGCCACATAAAAAAGACTATATTGTTGGGAATGGGGGTGGGATTAAATTTAAATATAAAGGAATATCTATGAATATATGATTATATAATTTATAATGGTAGGTTTTTAACCAAGTCTTCTAGATAACCCATGACTCAATTATTATTTTTAGAGTATGCACTGTATCCCTCAGTTATCCTCCTACTAATTAGTAATTTAAGGTCAATTAATTTATTGATAAAATCAATTATTATTATAATAATTTTTAATAATTGTATCATACATATAAATAAGTATTCTATTTTCCATAAATGCATCCACTAGAACTCCTCTTGGGCTGATAATAAAGTGAGGGAGATAACCCATGAAGCCTACCTTCAATAATCCACAGGTTGATGACTAGCACTGAGGGTAAATTTTCACAAATGGGAGGTATTTCCCTATTTATATAAATTTATGGAATAAGAGACAAGAAAATATATCACTAATCAAAACCATACATAAATAAAGAATCAATATAAATACATAATTTTATTTCCATTCATAACTGGAAACAACTGAAAATTACCGAAGTAAATCTTAGGTAGTGACCTCGAACTCCAACAACTCCGGAAAAAACACACTCGAAGATAAAAATTCCCAACTCAATCAACAAACCACTCTTTTTTACCTAAAAATTAGTTTATATATATAGGGTGATCATAAAAGTATACTTAGTTGGATCCTCCCTGGAACCTCTCATGAAAAATTTTAAAGAATAATAATAAATCTTAATGAATAAGCAATGAATCAACTCATTACCTAAGTAGGTAAAACTAAATTCCATATTCACCATGAATCTCTCTACATGTAATGTTTACAAATATAAATCTCCATATAAAATCATATATATAAATGAAATGTACCTCACTTATATGTCTCCACTAGTGTTTTTCTCTCATTCCCCAACTACATAGGTCATGTGATCATCCCTTGTATAAGTTATCCTTCCCTAACAAGAGTAACCATAACATAGACATCATGTATCCTATGTATCCACACATAACCTCATAATCATCATCTCATCCATAACCTAGAATAAGTCTAAAAGACACTATAAACCTTTTATTATGAATTTTACCTCAATTATTCACAACCCATGCATGTATACCTATGGGAATCCATATACACCATTACCAAACATAAGTATGTGCTATAACCTTAAGCCATTATTACTAGTATATAAATTTATAGTAAAACTAAGAGCCATCAGTTCCTAATTGATTCCATACCATATACCTTAAGCTATAATAGCCTGAGTATTCCCACACAATACACTATAGTTTTTTTATTGAATAGTAAAGAGGGATAAGTAAACCATCTCTTCACTCACTAACTTAGATATTAGAGATAACACCCTTGAAACATTTGTGTATCATTTTACCTACCAGATTATGTGGTGAAGTATATGAAATACAAAAATATAAATAATATCACACACCCCACTAATGGAAACTACCTATCATATAATAAAAAATAGGTATAATCCCAAATGACACATGACTAATATAGTTAATGATTAAGAAGGGTTTAAAGTTCTTGTGGTATGAAGTGTGTGAGAAGGCCTTTTGGAAGATGAAAAGAAGACCTACTTTAACACCAATACTGATTTAATTAGAGATTGTTAGAGGCTATATTGTTTTTTATGATGTATCAAACATCAGTATGGGTGAATTATTGATATAGGAGGATCAATTTATTGCATACAGGTCTCAATAGTTGAGGCATCATGAGAATAATTATCTGATGCATGATCTCGATCTAGAAACAGTTGTCCATACCTTACTTTGCTGGAGACACTATCTGATGGGTGAGGATTGTGTGGTGTTTACATACCAAAAGAGCCCCAAATATATATATTTAGATAGTGTTTCCTGAATCCTAAACATCAAAATCTGGTTGAATACCTTTATACTTTTGACATCAATCTTGCCTATATTCTTGGAAAAGATAATGTGGTAGCTGATTCATTGAGCTAGATTACTCAGGCACTAGCCATTTAGGAATCCAATGATAAATGTAAGTTGATATAACTCTTTTTTGTGATGAATTTATAGTTTCAATATAGTCATGAGTGGACTTTTCTTGTATCCTTATATGTTACCTCTTCACTCTTGGATAAGGTGAACATAAGGCAGTTTTTAGATCCCAAAGGTTTGGTCATTTGGGAAAGTATTTATGGAAAGGACATGCCTCCAGATTGGTCTGTCAATGGAGATGAAATAATATGTATACATGGGTCTATATGGGTTCCTAATTATATGAGATATGAGATGATGCAATAATGATATGCTTATCAGTGGGAAGTGCACCCATGTATATTCAGGATGTATCACGATATTCATCGCCAATATTGGTGGCCTGGGTTGAAATGTAATATTTCAGGTTTTATCACTAGATGTTCCACTTATTAGTAGGTGAAGGTGGAACACCGATGGTATTTTAGATTTTTATTACAGTTACCAGTCCCATAATATAAATGGGATGACATCAAGATGGATTTTGTGACTAATTTATCATGGTTTCCTGGAGATAGAAACACTATTTTGGGTATTCATGGATCGAATAATGAATGTAGCCCACTTTATTTATTTCTATGAGAAATTATGAGTTAATTATTTAGGAAGACTGAATGTCAATGAGATTATATGATTAGACAAGGTCCCTTATATTATCATTTTAGATAGGGATGATCATTTTATATTGAATTTCTAAAAAGGGTTACAAAAATATTTGGGTACACATATTATTTTGAGCACAAATTTTCACCCTTAGACCGATGGTCAGTCAGAACAGACTATACATGTGTTGGAGGACATGATCTAAGAATGTGTCTCTAATTGTAGAGGTTATCAGTAAAATCATATCCATATCACTATGTTTTCCATCAATAATAACTTCCAATAAACAATTCATATGGATCTATATGAGGATTTGTATTTTAGGCAATGTAGTTCACATAGGTGCTAGCTAGATGTAGGGGAGGTAGTGCTACTAGGTCATCATATGATGAAGGAGACTTCAAACCTGATATAGTTGATCAAAAAGAATATTTACACTTCTCATTATAGATGTAAAATGTATGCCTATCACCATTGACAACCTTTGGAGTTCGAGGTCGGGGATCCTTTTTTCTTATGTCTATCATCCAGACTGGGGAATAGATTGATATAGAGGAAATAAAAGACCTTTCCTTACTTCTTTAGGAATTTTGAGATATTGGATAGAGTCAGAACAAAAAACTATCAATTTTTATTATCTCATAGTTTCATTTCATGAATGATGTCATCCATGTTTCACATCTTCATCGTCACCATACCGAACCGTCTCATACTTTTGATACTAAGGATGTTGTATTGGATACTTATGATTCTTTTGAGGAGTATCCTATAAACATCATTAACCATAGCATGAAGGCTATCTAAGGATAGTATGTCCCTTTAGTATAAGTTATATGACAACATGGCTGTGTACAAGATGAGACTTGGTAGTGGGATTCTGACGTATGTGCATAATGTCCAAAGTTATTCTCATAAGAATCTTTACCACCCTTGGAAGTGAAACTTAAAGATGAGTTACTTTAAGGGGGGATGACTATAAGAACCAATTTTTTCTTTGTGGTATATATCATTTTATTTTTGGTTTAATTACATGTTTTTCACCTAATATGAATTCCTAGTTAGGCTATTGAGAAAAAGAAGATATTCGAGGCTTGTTCAGATCTAGAAGCCCTTTATTTTGAGAAAATAGCTAGACCGCACAATTATTAGAAACTACATGGCTCAAGATGTATAGTTTTATTAAACCATGTAGGGTAATCTAGTTCTCTATTTGGGGTTTCATGATTTTTCCTAACTATGTAACCCTAGCCCCATAACCAAGTGGAAAAGATACAATTTTTAGAAAAAGTAAATATCATGGTTTGTTCATGGATTCTAAAAATATGAGCATGAACTATGTGATACCCCTCCTTGAATAGTTAGACACACATTATTGGAGCATAGTTTGTTCAATTGTGCGACCAAACTATTTGGACCCTTAAGGGGGGGGGGGGGTAAATTTACATTTTCCTTTAAATTATTATAACTTAACCCCCTCTTACTTTCTTAATTTACAAAGAAAAACATACTCTTATTCTCATATATGAGAGTCCATACCATGGAATACAACTATGTTCTAGGATAACTCTTTCGTCGGACCTTTGAATAAAGATCAATTTATCTCGCTAGATTCTTCTTAGCAAGTGCTTCATTCTTCTTGTTCCTTTATTTGTTCTTCTTTCAATCGAAAATGCTATTTTGGTGTGAGTTCATATGCTCTATTTTTAGGGTTTTCATACATTCTTATATTTTATTATAATATAGGCCAAACTAAGGGACAATATTGGATGATGAATCTAATATTGGAATAATATAGGTGGTCTATGAATTTCCACTAAAAGTATCATTGTTTATAAATTGTTTCCATTATGATCATGCTAGTTTAACTGGGAATTTCTCCTTAAATTCAACTACTCTAATTGAAATTTTTATAGGTTTTATTATAATAACCTATTAACTCCATTTAAGGATGAGACCTTATTGTTAACCACCCCAACTAGGGGGCATTATTTTCTATTCCTTTAGTAACATGCGTTGGGTTTATTTGTGACACCATTCAGGTGAGTTTGACTTGAACTTTGATAAGGTAAATGTTTCTTTATAATTAATAAATCCTTAAATTATTTTTATGGAAAGTATATATATTTATATATCACTTATCCTAGTTAAATTATAAGTTGAATTGATATTGGTTGCACATCCTTGACTCAACTCATCACTTATGAAGAAAGGTAATGGAGTGAACCAAATGAATTGAAATTATCACGAGTCTTACATGGCATATAATTACATATGTATATAAATGAAATGAGTATAATGTTCATATTTATTTGGACCCTTTTCATCTTTATAGGAATAGTCAGACTTGATATCACCTTGGATTCTAAATGGAATTCCTTAATCACTCAGAGGAAACCATTCCAATTCTTTGATATGATTTCTATACATGATAACCACAATGGAATATGGTCCTTATCTTATTATGTGAATGACTTAGTGATGTAATGATGATTAACTTGACTCTTTTTTAGATATTATAATTCCTTAGATACACTCCTTGGATTTATCTTTATGTATTTAGACATACGGTGCCATGGATTCACACCATTGTCCCCAGTCATGCTCAGCATAGGATTATGATGGATGGACCCTATAGAGTCATTTAGAATCTTTTATTGTGGAATGCCTTGGGTTTATCCCTTGGATTACACTCAAAACCTTATTCATGGACTGCATGAGTTTCATTATGAGTTTTCTTGACCCATGAGGTCAACGATGACTTGGTCTCACCATGGATCCACCTTTATTATTAAAATAATGATTAATCCATGTTTACAAGTATATTATAATACAAATCCCCCATTTAATAATTAAATGATCACTTTTTAGAGACATTTCAAACTAATGACGAAAAAGGTAAGGGTTATCTATTATACTACTTTACTTTTATATACATGCACGTTGTACAATTTATATTTATAGACAGGATTGATATAGATTCCTTTAGTGGTATAATTGAGATTTATCTCACACCCTATCCAAGACTCCATTGGTACATAGTAATATTACATGATTGTATGTGTGGACAAGGGGAAGCATCCCACTTTGGACACCATACTTTCTTACTTTATGATGAGAGCTTGGTAGTAGATGTCCAAGCCTATACTCGAGAATCTTAGATAGTTTTTTCAAATTTTATTCTTTTTTATATAATGTAATGTACTTCCTTCCTACTTCCATGTATTCATGTTTTCCATTTTTTAGAGAAATGATATTATATCATTCTATATATGATACTATTTTGCTTTTGAGTTGATTATTTATTGCATGATTACTATTCTTGCTTTCACCATATTATTCATTATTATGCTTATACTAATTATCCATGTACATTACCACTATTCTTCACTCTAACTAGAGAGTATATTCACTTGACTATCACAACCTATTCCCTTACTACTAGTCGGTAGCCTCTCGAATATAGGGTGGCACCTTTGAGGTAATGTGTCTAATCATGTTTTATTACTTAGGAGTGCACCATGTCTGAGAAGTCACAATGGCATGAACTGACTACATGAAGTGAATCTATATTACAGGATGTGTAATGTTTAGGAAGGGTTAAATTCACCAAAGGCATCTCAAAATTTAGCATAACTCTAAAATAGAATATAAATGATGTGAAACATGTTACATGGTGTGAATTTATCCAAATGGGTGATTTTACACCCAGGATTCATATTTTTTATTCATTATCATCACGTGAAACCCTCCTATCTCAAGCCCTAGTTGTTTTCTAGGAAATTTTGGAGTCTCCTATTACCTTCTGAACATCTTGTTTAAGTGATCAATCTCTGTTGAATTTTTTTCTTCCGTTTTCCCCTCTCTTTCATTACACTTCATTGTGGTAGTGGAATATCTTGACTGCAGTTGGTTTGGATGATAAAATGTATCTTTTTTGAAATAGGTTTCTTCTAGAGATCTTATATTCCTTCATTTTGGCTGTCTTTATTGGTTGGAAGCATTGTCTTGATCTTCAGTTAAATGTATGTGGTCTAAAACTTATCCCCTGGGTCTGAATTAATTATCCCTAGTATGGTCAATATGTGCGAACATACTGATAGACTATACACATGACCAATTAAATTAGATAATCCTTTTTAAATAATAATTTTTCATTTTAGATCACCCATTGGATCTGGTTGGGTCCATAGACATATAGACAGAGACCTACGACCACCCGATTGGTGTACCAACCTTAGACCTCATTAATAATTGGTTAATTTTGACGTTGGAGTTTTGTAATAAATTGAATAAATTTATTTTTTGTTGGATTAATCTAGGGAATTGTCCTAAGAAGTATAGTGTGTGATTTATTATGATAGAATCACCTTATCTAATTGGGTTTACTGAAATATTAATGAGCTCAGGATTAAATGATAAATAAAATAGGTTTGATATAATTATCAGGATAATTGGGTACCTAAATCAATGAAATATACTTGGATGGGAAAATGATAATTTTATTAATTGATAAACGTGTCTTATGATTATATATATGGAGTGTGTGTTTTCAGCCTTATGATTTCTTGTATAGATTTTTTGTTTATGTTAAGCTAGTTTGACTAATGCATAAAGGTGGGATGATTTGCGGCATATTGAGTTTGTTGGATATAACTCAGGATTTATGTTGATTCCTAAGGGAATAGTTCTTGTTTTCATACCACTTAAGGGATAGGAGCACTGGTATTGGATGCATGATGGTGGAGTGTATGATTATGTTGGATGCCTAAGGGATAGATGCATAGTCACATGGTGTCTGAGGGCGAGATTATGGAATTCCTGAGGGAGAGATTTGGTTAAAATAAGGGTAGAGGAAATTTGTTTATGATATGTTATGGGTGATTATTCCTCAATAGGAGAATATTCTATCGACTTAGGTGACCCATGTAACACCCCAATATTTCATAGTACGTTATATCTTCAAGTAATTCAATAACTTACGCTACATGCCACACTAAGTTCGAGCGCATCACGGCTTACCAAACTAGCCACTAAATAAGAAGTGATGAATAATATTAACTAAATTTTTAATTTTATATACTCTATATAATTTTAGAATCCATATTATATGTTTCTTATACATAATATAATAACGAATTCATTTTTTTAGATAAAAGAAGTATTTTTAAAAAAATGCAATTTACCGCCTTTTAATGGCGAACCCTTCTTAAAAACAATATTTGATACTTTTATATATTCAAGTTAATGAAATTAAATTATTATTTAGAATAAAGTCTTAAAATTTTAGTTTGGATAAAATTTTGGTACTTTTCTGATAACATTCATATTTTGATGAATAGTGAAAAATACTAAATTTTAATTGAAAAATACTTTTTTAATCAAAATAATTTATAATGTTAAATTATGAATTTGAATGGTTTGGAAGTATAATTATATTATATTTTTATCATTTAATACAATGCAAGTCATTATAAGTAATTTCACATTTAAATTTGACATTAACACATGTCAATCTTTTGATAGTTTTTACTTTTTAAAAACCCGCTTTTTGGTTTTGACAATGGGAATTACTTTTAAATTAATTAATGAAATTTCTATGTCTTTAATTTGGTAAAATATAATTAATTTTTTAATTCCGAATATCAAAATTATATTAGGGTGAATTTTTGGTATTTTTTCTAAAAACCTTCAATTTTTTATGAATAGTGAAAACACCGTGTTATTGTTTAAAACCGATTTTTTATTTAAATAATTATTTATTTTATTTAAATTTATTTTAGGTAAAAATATATATATAATTCCTTTATAATTTCAATGTAATTCATTGTATTAATTTTATAATAAAATTAGATGTATAACATTTTATTGAACTTTTTAACGTCTTTTACCCACCTTCTAGGAACCTTTGCAAATTTGCATAAAAAGTAATTTTACCGCTTCAGTGAATTGAATTTCAAAAATATGAGAGACACAATTGATATAAATAAGTAAAATGTTTTTCAATAAGATGAAAATAATTTTTTTGTGAATAGTAACTTTTAACTTTTATTTACCATAGTTAAAATTAAATAGGGTAACTAGAGGTTAAAATGATTATATAATTACCCTTACAGATATACTAATTATATTAGATATGTGTTTTGAGACTTAAAAAAACATTATAAATAAAATATGATCCTTTTGGTCCACTTGGATTAGATTAGGACATTTATTATTATTTTATTTAAAGAAGTGTTAAAAGTGTTAAATTAAAAGTTTATTAACTAAACCATTTTTAATATATAATTATACATAGAATAGATTAGAATATAAATATTCATTATAAATTTAAAAATATTTCCTAAATAATGGTATTTTATTTATATTTTTTTTTTGATATTTTATAATTAAATTTATTTATGACACAATGATGATGCAGTAATTACCTTATTATTGATGGATTAAAATAATTGATATTATAAATGTAAATATAATTGTTAATTGATACTTTTTATAAATTCAAATAATTTTATTGGTTAATATGACATGGTAGAGTTGATTAAATATATTTTTTTCAAAGTGATAAAGTTGTTATGACTTTCACAAAAACAAAATACCAAATAGTGTCAAAATTGTTATAAATGAGTTTTTAAAACAAATACAATATTATTAATTGATATAATATTATTAAAAATATAATGTTTGTCCAAAGGAATTTTATAAGGTTAGAAACATCAATAATGAACCACTTGGGATTCATTTGTATTTTTATAGAACGTTTATTAACCATTTATTATAATAATACAAGAGGAAATGGTAAAAGTTAAAATATTTAACTAAGAGTTAAATATAAAAGATAGGGTTAATATAGTGACTTAAACTTGTATAAAACATATTGGTTGAGGTAATTTCTTCCCATCTCCACCTTATCTTCTAAATAAATTAATTTGGCACCATTATAAACCGAAAATGATTTTATAATAAAATAATATTTCAAACTTTTCCTAAAGTGACCCTCAGCTCTCTTATAAAAGGGTACTTCCCCTTATCTCAAAATCACACCTCCAAAGCCATTTTTATCTGACAAAATCTACCCAAATCTCCTCCCAACTTCCCTCACTTAAATCTAGAGGCCTTCCCTTGATCATAAAGCCAACCTATGGAGCCCTTTTGTTCAAATCCAAAGGAAATACCCAAAGAAAAGGTAATTATTTTATCACCTCTTTCAAAGTTCTTTTCTTCTTCCACTTTATCTTTCTTTTTTATTTCCATACCAAAATAATAAATCCAGTAAATTATATATAATGTGATGTTATTATAAATATGGTACAACCATACTCAGTATTCTATCCATCCTATGATTGATAATGTCACCATGCGTGCATACGTACGACTTACGATCTCCACGCCGTGGTGTAATTTGTTATTCGACAATATGTTATTTGGATGGATATAATGATGAGTGATATGTATATAAATAACTAAATAAAATGATAATTTCTCTTTAAAATTAATATACCATACAATTACACACCTATTAATCATTAAAAAAATGATATCGTCGCTCGTGTGTACATACGATTTAACGTATCCATGATGTGATGCGATTCATTTATAGGTTCACCGTTCAATAATGATTATAAAAATATATATTATTAATAAGTATGTAATATATGAAATAATAATTCTACTGGAGATACACACACACACACACATACACACACATATATATGTATGTACTTATATATATCTTATTCACTTACTTCCGTTCAACATGATATGAAAACGAAAACAATGTTTATGCGTACGTACAACCTACCGTCTTCATAAATGATGTTTTCCATTTCATATATCTATCTATTATACATATTTATATTCTAAATATATATTATATATAAATCATGTTTTATATTCTAGAAGTATTTAAATCATGATCTAAATGATATGATCCAGAATAACAAGTTAAAACACATACGATAAAGGAAACAATTATTACCCAAAATGTTAAATTAAAATGGAAATAATTATTAAATGGGTAGTATAAAGTCATAAATAAATAATATATGATATAATAAATATTAATATGTTTCTATTATAATTTAATAACATACTATGGTCATTATACAAGAGGTTAAACGTACCCTCAACCAAAGGAAAGTGCAAGGTAATGGTTAATTCCTTAATCTCATCATTATCCGAGATTGTTTATGTGTAAGTATTTTATAAGAAATATTTATTATCCATGTCAATGTTACATAAAAGACATTTCAAAACAACTATTTTAAGGTACTCTTTAACTAGAACATCATTTTAAATGTTTCAAATATTTTTTCTTCTAAATATTTCTCATTAATGTCCATATTTTCAAAATGGTTTTAAGGATTTATTTTTATGGACATGATTGTTTTAAAATTTAATTTCCTTTCAAAAGTATCAAATTTTTATGGGATAATTTGATTCAAAAATCTATTTTCAATAGCTTTCTTTAAAAATGTGTGACTTTTAAATGATTTAAAAAAGGGATATTTCTATCAAAAAGTTTTATTGATCATTTTCAACTATGTCACCATTCTTTACTTCATATTATTCTTGATTAAGGTTGATTTATTATAATACAATCTTCCATATTTAATCAAATGAGTTAATGTATGTTTGACTGTGGATGTGCTATTTTTATACCCTTCATGGTTTATAGGTGAAGTATTGATATTTTGTATGCTAGTTCTAATAGGAATGTTTAAGTTATGTTTAAAAATTTTCATATGAGGAATGTAGTGGACTTAGTAAGTGACGGGTGGGGCTGCTATAGCCCCTCGATGCATCAGTAGGTCTCATGAGACAAACTATTTTTTTGGCATAAGGCCTTGAATTTTTTTTTGTAGTCTTGGCACGAGTCCTTGACTATGTGGTAACGGTGTCCGACATTAGGCATTCCATCATTATGAAATTAATTATTACATGTGATTATTTGACTAGTAGAATATTCATGTGCATGTTTATATAGTAATTTTTGATTTATTTCTCCATATTATGTTCAAATTTATTTTTAAGAGGGTGTTGTTTTTATTACACATCTTTACTTAAAATTTTATATCTTCCACTAAACTATTTACCCTTACTAATCATCTGAGATTACCCCTTTCTTAGGTTTTGTCTTCCCAGGATTCCAAGAAGTGTATTAAGTTTGATATGAAGGGTTAATCTAGGGGAATAATGGCGTTATAAACAAATTATTTTTGTTTTCTTTTATGTTTTAATGTGTAATGTGACATTAATGTGTGAAATCTATTTTCCAAGACTACTAAACTGATCGGTCCTTCGGGACATGATTCCTTGTAACCATGCCAATGTATTAAAATAATGCACCAGCTCTAGGATTCAGGGGCCAAGGAGTTAAAATATATCTCGATACAGGAGGATCCACCCTTAGATAGAGAATCCAAAAGGGTGTCTAAGTATATTTGGATAACCCCAGGTTTCAACGCGTTTCTTGGGGGATCAACAAGTTTACTTTATACATAGTATTAATTTATTAAATTAATACTCTGTTTATCACTATATTGCATGCACTATGTTTCTCAAACTAGATTTGTTTATACATGATGGTGTCGAGTTTCTGAGTTGTACTCACTCTTTAATCGGTCTTCTCTTTGTTACCTGAGTATATTACATAGATAAAGTTTTGGAAAAGGGAAAATGACCTTATAGTTTATTGTTTCCTGAAACAAGGGTTGGATCTTGGAGACAGGACCAGCATGGGGTTTGGGACTGGGGTCAGTGGTGTCTTTATTTGAGTATGCTTATTCGTTTATTTGTATGATCTTTAGTATGTTATTTAGTTTTATTCATAATTTTATTACATTATTCTTTTATTATTTGAAATTATTCATTTAGTCCTTTATCAACTTTTATTATTAGATTATTTATTCATATTGTTTCTTCTATTTGTAACATTGTTATTTTTTTTCTTCTGCTGCTTTGTAACTATGTAATAGGTGATATACTCTCCCCAATATTCTCTTCACACCCCCGCTGCTAGTTAGCAGTCTTTGGCATATAGGGAGGTGCGTTTGAGGGAACTTAGCCAACCAGCTCAGTCACATGAGGGAGCCCTTAGTCGAGGATATTTCAAAATCTCTACTTCATGAAGAGTTCTGATTAATCCTCTCCTAAGATGATCTGGTCCTAGGTAGTGGAATCTTAATGACATCTTCCCTCACCAATATCTTAAGATATATCTCCAATATAAATAGAGTAACCTAAAACTAGATCTCTAGATACAAAACATCCTTTACATTACTCACTATAACCTCCTCATTTGGAATAATTAATAAATCATAACATAAAAGGTAATTATATTGGATACCAAACTCCTACACACTAGAACTCCCCTGGTGAAGGGTAAGAATCTATTACCAATAAACTTCCTTCATGGTCAAAGAATGAAACACAACCAGAAATTGATATTGAAACTTATCCCACAAAAAAATAATTTCTCATGATTTATAAGGAACAAGAACCATCACTTCCATGCTACCCCACATAACATCATCACAACTAATAAAACTCATTTATTTTTCTGAGCATGAATCGAACTAAAAGAAATATTCACCTTATCTAACCAAACTTTAGTCTTCTGATCTAAAATTAATCCTGCATAATTATATAGAAACTAGCATTGAAACTCTTGGAGTATCCTTCTTTAAGTTTCTTCATCACCAACCTCCACTTTATGTTGACATATTTTCATGTTCTTCTTAACATATTTTATGCGAACCTAATGGGGACATCTACATATATGCATTACTAAAAAAGTAAAAACATTAAGTTATCTTAAACATGGAATATATAATTTTCATGTATAATTAATTAATTCAATTTCAAACTATTTTCCATTTTCTACCCAATTAAAATGTAGATAAAAATAATCCTAATGGATGATAATTTCCTAGGTCTCTACACTGAAATCAACATCACTTTGCATAACATGTTCAGTAAACTTGAAGGTCCTTAAATCGGATTATAGGTAGCTATAAAATCATGTGTCCTATACTGTATCCCTTGTTTACATCATGTAATAAATCTTTCTAATATCATTCCCCTACCAACCCATGAATCCTCACTAGTGAATATCTCTAAAATCCATCTTATCTCTCAACCATCATCTTTGATACGACTTTTCCATAAACCCCCTCCACTGGCACCCCTCTTGGTTTAGAAATTAAGAGAGGGATATGACCCCCAAAGAACACCTCAAATAGGCTATTAGTTGGTGACTAACATTGAGGGTATGTAATAAAAAATGGGAGTCATTACCCTCTTTATGTAAATTTAATGAATAAGAGCTAATATGAGATACTACTAATAAAAACAGTGAAAAAATAAATAATAAACCCAATACATAAATCTAACTTTACATATAACTAGAAAAACTAAAAAGTAATAAAAGAAGTCCTATTAAGTAATCACATATTCTGATAGATCCTGCAAAAAAACTCTGAGATAACAATGCCTAGATCAATCAGCAACCCGTTCCCATTGACCTAAAAAATAGTTTATGTATACATAGGGTGAGTATAAAAGCATACTAAGTTGGTTCCTCCTTGGAAACTGTTATAAAAAATGTGAAAGATTCATTCTAAATCCAAGTGAATAAGAAATGAAATAGAATCATTACCTATGTAGGTAAAAATACATCCCATACTCACCATGGAATACTCACAAGATAATGCATACAATTAAGAATATATGTATCAAATCATAAATATAGATAAAAGGTACCCCACTTCCACTTCACAACTGGTGTGTCTCTATCACACCCCAATGACTCACGTTACATGCTCATACCCCCCATATGTTATATTTTCCTAACCTAGAAAATCATATCATAACTATCATGTATCCTTTGTATCCTCACATAAGAACATCATCACCATCATATAATCTATAATAAATTAGAAGTTTTAAAGTGAATTAAATCCATATATTATGCATTATAACTTAATCTATCACAACCCATGCATGTCTACCCATGGGAATACATAGAAACTATGGCCAAATATAATTCTGTGCTATAAACTCAATCCATTATCACCCAAATATAAATATATAGTAAGATCGAGAGCTATCATAGACTGCCTAAGTCCATACCCTATACCTTAAGCTGTCATAAACTGAGTATATCCAGATAATATTCTAAAATCAGAGAGTGGGGGGGGGGGGAGTCATCTATTCATTCCCTCATCAACCTGGATATTGTGGAAACCCCTGAAACATTTGGGGGTCAGTTTCCCTGCCAACATTAGTGGTGAAGCTTATTAAATCAAAAAATATAATGAATATTGCACACAACCAAACTAAGGGAAACTGAATAGACCTATATTCAATGATATCTATCATCCCATATGACACTAAACTTCCACTACTAAGTCCTCATATAGTATATCTCATATAAGTACATAAGAAATAAGGTTTAACATCTTTAAATATTTCTACTTAGTAATTAAAATTTACTGATTTTCATTTAAAAACCAATAATTGCTCAATATTTATCATCCTATATTTAAATCTAGTTCAACCATTTCATTTTGTTAAACCCCATTAAAATTTTTTAGTTCAAATTAAACATTTTATAATTATAATCCAACATGCTTCACATTCATTAATCAATTCCAAATTCATCGCCCTTTCTCATTGAGCAATATATTCCAACTATTTCATGGTTCCCATTAAGTTATAAATCACTTATCCTTGATTCCATCAATGACACCCCATTCCATGGGTTTATTTGTTAAATCATTTGTCATTATATAATTTTAGGTACTCTAGGACTCATCTTAATCCACCACATGTAAAGAATCACTTACCATTCATAAAACTAACTGCAATAAGTATCTAAGAAACACAAAAAAAACATTACTTTTAAACCCATGAATTTTAAAGAAACATCAAGAAAAAACTTAAGAGTAACACAACTCTTAACCCATCCTAACAACTGAAGTTTCATCCTTAACACTACTATTCACATCACATTTTATTCCACCATCATTGATGTCAACTATCACTAGAATCCTAAAAAAATAATCCCATTATTCTATATATTTACTAACCATACAAGGTTATCAACAAATTAAATCAAGGATTTAACAACCTAGAGAAACCACATAAAATATCAGATTTATTTTTAGCTCAACACATTCATTGGGAAACTATGTTTATAAAACCAATGAATTAAAACCTTTATCAAGAAACAATGGATTATCTCAACCCCGATCAATTATATTTAGTAAAAAATATTTAATTTTCATCTTTAATCAATCGGTTTATTATGCAAAGGTTCAAAAAAACTCTAAACAACCTCTAATAAAAATATATTAAATAAACATAAACATTCCTTTAGCCTTACTTCCTTATTCAACAAATTTCAAGGAAGCATAATTATCAATTTACATACCTATTTCATTAATCATAAAATTATAATTCTACTTTTATATTATTTAAAAACATTATATAATATTAATCAAGATTAAAAACAACAACATAAACAAAATAGATAACATACAATCTAGTTAAACAAGAGGAAACATCAATACAATGAAAATACATTATATCCCAACAACCCAATTACATTTCATTATTGATTCAGTTGTTATCTTTTTTTAATTTAATTTTATCATTACTCATAGATTTAAAGAATGATATGTACAATATTTTATATAAATAATAGGATAAATAATAGTTCCCATACCTCAATAAGATCTTTAAGTAAATCATTACTCACAATATAAGATTCAAGTAATCATACGCCATGAAATAAGAAGGTAAAATCCCTATAACTTTACCATAATAACCGATCCTCAAGCCATTCATGATTATAAATTATAAGATATAGGAACAAAAACACATTGTACTTTTAAAATATATATAATTAGAGAACATAGAGAAGAGGAAAATATAGAGTATCTTGATTTAAGACTTAAATCTAGATGAACAAAAGTGTATAGACTCTCAAGGATATGGATAGAAAATAGAGATAGGTTAAGGGTCCATATAAGGATTTGGAGTAGATATATAAAATATAAACTAGTAAAAAAATTTCTACTTGTAGAGGTTTTTTTAATAGCCTCTACCAAGGCATAGTGGATCACACTATGCTAATGGTGTCTTCGATCAAATAAGAGATCTAAAATTCAAGAATTTGAACCTTTCATTTTTCAAGTTTTAAAACCCATGTTGAATGCCATTCAACACCATTAGGATCTAGACCATGGTGATATGGAACATACTTATTAATTTTTACTATCTCCCCACTCTTCTCATATCATCCATACGACATGTCATGCCCAACCATCCATGATATTTGGTGAAGTCCCTAGTTGTTTAGGTATGACATTCTGAACACAATGACCTAAAGACCCCTTGATCTCCATTTCCTCTAGATTCTCATGCACTTTTCATTTCTTTAACTTCATTCCAAGAACCTAAAATGCCATCATTCCCATCTCTATGATGTGGTGGTCTCCACGCTTCCCATTTCCTATAGAAGGACCCAACCAAGTCCTCATATAATGCATCCTCATCCTCATTCCACCAAGCTTGAAAAAAGAATATCTCTAGAGACTTTAATCCTGATAATTTCACATAATTAGACACCCAAGGTAAATTAACCTATAAAATGACCACCATGACTATTTCACTCCCTATAGTGCACCTGACACCACACCACCAACTGAAAACACCCACCCCTTCCAGTACACTTGGTTAAAATGACTTTACCCATGATAAATCCTAAAAAGAACATCGAACTTCAACTAAGAACCTCCAATACATAGGGAAACACAAATAAATGGATCCATAAATTTGGACCATTAAATTATTAACTATCATAAAAAACTATTTAATTATAATAAGTAGCTTATTAATTGTAAATAATAGAGAATTAAAATCAGATTAAATACTTAACTGGTTGGGCTAGGGGATCGATATAATCCTTATTAGTTTTTTTTATATATAAAACCACATGAACCATATAAATAATGTTATTTATAATGTATAACTCTCCAAAAAGTGGTAATAGAACCTAAATCTTGAATCCTCCCATTCTTGTGACAAAGAAAGTGGGGCTTTTTTATGTAATTTATGTCAAAAATAAAGAAGCATATGAATATATTTTATATAAATTTATATTATTTATATCTCAATTATATTATACTAAAATTTAGTTTCTTAAACTAATCACAACATAATTTGGGTGATATATTTTTTAATGAAATTTGAGTTTAGTCAATAAGTTTTTCAAAAACTTTTCATAATAAGTACTCAGAGATTATTGTGTTTTCTATTTTTATATTATATATTAATTTTTTGTATTACCTAAACTATATGTTATTTTACTCCATATTATTGGTTGGTTTAGATTAAAAATCACCCTAATTTCTTCTTAGCATGTCTTGTTTCAACAATCTTGAGGAAGATATTTCCCTACGTTCAATATTTTTGAAAAACACACACTAAACAATATAATAAAATATATAATAAAGGATGGTTCAGGTTACGCAAAAAAATAAATATGAAATATGAATAAAATCTAACATTGGGAGCTAGGAATACTTATCATGTATAATTCTTAACCGAATCATTGATTAAACTCAAATTTCATTAAAGAAGACATTACCCCCACTTACATTACGGAGAGTGTCAGAAACTCCACATACAGGTTAAGATAATACAAATTTAAAGTAGCATAATTTATATTATATCTCTTAGAAATATTATTTTGTTCTCCCAATATGAAAAGAGATAAATTTTAGTTTTCTCATGGGAAGGGGATGATGAGTCCTCTATAACTTACCACAAAATGAGATGACTAAGAAGTGTTATACAAATATACTTTCCCAAACAGTTAAGTAACCAATATAATATTAATTATTTATCATTGATAATTAATTAACTACTTAATATGATTTAATTTTTTATTATGACAATTATTAGGCTACTTATTTCTATATCCATTCAAGTCATTACAAATTAGTAGAACAAAGACACACACACACACACCAAATGTAACATTAATTATTTTTTTATTTGAACCAAAAGTGTAAAAACCTAAGTAATGTTAATATTAAATAAATTTTATTCCTTATTAATATTCATGAATTATAATTTATAGAGTTATACTCATTATAATAATATTAATTATTTTTTCAATAAAAAATAAAATAGTTTTATTCTTACTAAATTTGTTTACATGTATTATATGATTTTATTTAAAATATTGATTTCTAAATTTTATAATTTTTATTTTAAAAAACTAAATTAATTTTTGAAATTAGAAATTCATAATTATATTAGTGTTATTTTTTATGAATTCTCAGAAAATGTTAATTTTTGGGTGAAAATTTGAAAATACCGATTTTTAAGAATGTTATCTTTTATTTTCAAGTTTTTAAAAAGTCATATTATATTTTTTATTGATTTTAAAATGAAATTATTTAATTTTAATTAAAAATAATCCAATAAATTTTATTTTAATAAAATTTTTTCTAAAAAACTATTCTTCGTCGTGTTTCATGAGCTTATTTTAAACATAATTTATGAAAATTATATAAATTTTATTTTAAAAATAGTATCCATTTTTTTAATCATAATTTAAACATTTTATACTGAGGAAACTTTCCTTTTTGGTCATTATGACTATTAACTTTGGTTAAAAATTTAGTTACTAGAGTTAGTGTTAAAATGGGTTAAACGGGTTAAAAATATTTAAGTGTTAAAATGACATTAAATTTTTTCTAAATCATATTGTATGTATATATTTTGACCCTATATTATCTATTATTTGAATATTATCCATCTTGGATCCATTTGTTTTGAGTATACAATAATATATTTTAATCTTTCAAAAAACTCCTTGAGTGTCCTCTCCCCAAATTATAAAATGACACCCCATATCCTCCCTTACCTATACTTAAATAACCTCTTATATCAGAAAATATGTACAAAAATACCATAATAACATCCATTAAGAATTATTAGTGGTCATAGTTTGATCAGAATACCATCCTAGGAAGGCTTTAGGTATAAACCTAAGGAGTTTTTCCAAAGAAGAGGTATAGTTGTTGACTGTGCATTTTCATTTTATTTATTATTATATCTAATTAAAATATTATTAAAACCTAAAGAGATAATAACATCAATAAACTATATATAATATAGTTTTATTTTGTTTATTATATAACCATTCTTCATATACTTAACCATCTAATGAAAAATAAAAACATCGCTCAGCCGTTTGTGCAGACTACTGTCTCATGAGACAATGTATTTAATTTTTTTTCATATAATTTTATTGTTGGTAATAATATTATATAGCCCAAAATGGCCCAAAGGCCTTCTTTTTTATTTTATTATGGATAATCCCCTTTTAAGGGTTGAAGGGGAACCCTTACATGACCCATAGGTGCAGACTACCGCCTTGTGAATAGATGTATTTTATTTTTCATCACCTCCTCACATGGATTATTTATATAGGTGAATTCAAAGAAATAATATGATATTTATGATAAAATTAACATTATATAAATATAAAATTATACATACCTTCTTTCCCTCATTTTTATTGAAAATGGAAATGCTACTCATGTGTTTGTACGACCTACCATCTCTATGATTGTAACATAATTAATTTTTTATAAACATTTTACATAGTTGGTAATAAAGTATAAATAATGTTTAAAAAATAAAATTATAACATGAATAAATTATGGAAATGATATAATGATGACCCATTTGACAACTTTCAACCTACTGAAGTCACTTTGAATTTATGAACCAAAGATCCTCAAAACATCATAAATAAACTTAATCAATTAAGTAATTAAGTATAACATGAATAAAAGTGAAATAAATGGAATATTAAAAATAAAAAATTTTATTAATCAATTAGATAATTAAAATAATTTTATTATTCAGTAATATAAATAATTTTCGCGACAATTCGAAATTGAGATAAGATACACTTTATTTTAAAACTTTATTTTAAATATTTTAATAATTCATTTTATAAATATTTATATTTCATGAACATATTATTAAAATTATTTTATGGATTTATTTATATTGAATTAAATAAATTATAATGTAAATTGTATGTATCATTTTATTTATTTCAAATGTTTTCAAAAGGAATATTTTTTAGTATTTTTTACGGAATATTTTGACTTTATTTAAAAAAGGAAAAAAGAATGTTCTATTTTAACATATATGATGCCAAATGATTTTCATAACACCATAAATATTTTTTATTCTTATATTCCTTTATATGATTCCATTTTTTATTCAAATAAAAACCCTCTGTCCCTTTATTCTTGGTATTTTGGTTATGAATATTGGGTATAAAAGGAAAGGGATATATCAATATGAAATAATGTTTTGTTTATGGGTTAAGAATTATATTTCTTTGAGTTTGATGATATAAATCCAATATTTTATGATTTTTATGTATATTATGTTCCTTGTACATTTTTTATTATGATGCTTGATCCCATTATCTATCTCCAATGCATTGGGTAGTGATTATCTTCTCTAAAAAATTATGTTGGAATTAATCCTGGGAGTTATTCTATTTATAAGTGTTATTTTAAGGGTTCTATAAAGAGAATTCCCCAAGGCACAAATATTAGTTTTCTATTCTTTATAAAATATTATAAAGGAGATATTTTGATTTCATTATGTATGATAATGATCTTTTGTTTAAAGGAATGATTATGCTAATTATGGGTAAAAAAGAATGTATTTTAAGAAATTGTTTTTCATGGGTTCAGATTTTTTCTAAGAACCCATCTTGATTATGATTTTTCTTGTATGTTTTATTATAAAGTTTTTTTTATAAGAAACTTTGCGCAGTAAATATTATTTTATATGCATGTAAATAAATATTTGTGCTAAAATTATATTATGTTAATGGAAAACTTTATTTTTTGATCTCATGTTTTTGAAATATACTAATAAGTTTATTTATTTCTTTTTATGTCCCGTATTAATATTTTTATACTCCTATAACATTTTAAAATCTTTTTATTGGGTTCATAGATGGTTAGAAACAATTATGAATTCATGTTGAGAATCATGAATATTTTTCATGGAAAGAAAATATTTTTCAATTTAAATGTAACGACCCAAAGTTTCATTAATGGAAAATCCCTCTTGATCCAGTTAAATGTTTCTTTATGAAAAATGTTTTTTATAAGATGTCAACTTCTTTTGTTTTACGTTAATATTTGTGACTGTTACTTTTATAGCCGTTGAACAATGATCATCTGAGTAGCATAAATATAAGGCTTTAACGGACCCATTTCTACTCAGACAAAGGAAGCGATGGCCTCATCCAGTAGAATTTCCCCTTACGAAGCCCATTTGTCAGAGCTCGGAAAAGAGGTGGTGTCTTTGGGATTTTCCCTTGACCAAGCCCAAGCAGAGCTTCATCAAGTCAAGCTCGAACGTGATCGTCTACGGGAAAAGTGGAAGTTGATTGAAATTTCACTCGAGCGATGTTATCCGAGCCGCCCCAAGAGTCTGTCACCATCGCACACCTTACCCTTAGGTCTTATGCAGCTATTTTAAGGGGTTATGTAAAAAATAAGTAGCACCATGTTCATGTACATTATTTTTGTATATAATAGTGAATATAATTTCTAGTCACTTTTGATACATTGTAATTAGTTTTTAAAGTACAAATGGTGTTTTAGTTATTATTTAATTAAGAATTATATTTTATTAAATTAACGGATTTTTGAATTAAATAATATTTTAATAAAATATTATTATTAATATTAAATTAATTTTTTATTAAATATAAATGATCTTATAATTTTATGAATGCAATTAAAATTTTTATTAAGGTTTGAAAGCCGTTTCTGTCAAAACCCGTAAATTTTTTATAAATGTCGGTTTTTATTTTAAAAGTGAAAATTCTCATATTTAGAAAATTATTTAGATAAAATAAATATTATTTTTGGAATCAGGACGTCGAAATTATCCAACAGTGAATTTTTCATAATTTTCTGAGACAGTCAAATTTTTGGGTAAAAATTAAATACCATTTAAATATATAATGTGTTTTATGACATCATAATGACCCAATGGTGATGTCATAAAAAAACATAATCCTTATGTTCGGCCAATATGTGTTTTATAATTAAAATAATGAGGTTTTGTGTTTGTTTGACTTACTTTTCAAAGCATTAATGGATCCCTCAAGACTTATTCAACACTTTGCCTTTTTAAATTAATTTCCATGGGAGTGTGACTCACCTCCACATAAGCAACCCTAATTTTTAATAAGTTCGGACCTTGTCCTTGTAAAATATTGTTTTACTCTTTCCTTTTCCATAAACCATGTGCAAATACCATGGGATGGTTTTTGGATTGGATTATTTTAATATAAGGGGTCCCAAACCTAAATAATAAAGAATTCTCTCACCTTTCCTATATAAACCCACCCAAGCTCCCACTTCCTCCTCACTCAAAGCCCTTTAAGTTCGTCCCAACTCTGACCTAATCTCTCTAGAATCCTCCCAAGGTGCCCCAAGCTCCCAAGAATCCTCTCACAAGCCTCTCTCTAGCCTTTGGAAGCACACTTCCATGTAAGGGTTTTTTCTTCCTTTCTCATTTTTGTCAATTTTCTTTAAGTTGTATTGCCCTTTTAATTTCAATTATGAATTTTGGGGTATGGTTTTTCACCTCCCCCATACTGCCCTCTTATTGTTTGAATGATGGGAGAACCCTTTCTCTCTCATTAAATGCCTCCCATGTACACCCGTTACTATGCCGAAATTCCGAAAGGAACTTCTCTCTCTTCTTTTACATTCAAGAAATACTTCTGTATCATGAATTTAAATTCCATTTCAATTGTTGGGACATATATATATATGACCTCCTTACTGTACATTACATGTAAATATGATGAGGAACCCCTTTCTCTCTCATCACCATTTTTTATGAGTTCTTATGTCACGCCGTTACGCTGCCGAAATCGCACCGATTTTCTAAGCCAATGTCATTGTATAGTGAATACCATGCCCATTTCTCCATCAAGGGTATTCACCTTTATGCACATTTACTTATTGATTGTAAATTTTCATGTATGAATTCCACATTCCTTTATCATGGAATAAATGATTATGTTTTATGAATCCATGTTTTATGATCCATGTGGCACACTTATGCATGAAATGAAATGTTTAAGAAGGGTGCGCCCTTTATAGCACTCCAATGCATTGGGTAAAGTATAGTATCATGATACGTCATGTGAAATGAGTGTTGACTCATGCTAATTCAAGTGCAACGAGGTTTAACTCGTGCTTCAAGTGCAATGAGGTTTTACTCATGCTCTATGTGCAATGAGCCTTGGCTCATGCTAATTCAATGTTAAGTGTTGTTGCCACATTTCCATGTTATGATTATCATGCTTTATCATGCCTTTATGTTCATGTTTCTCTTATGCTCTGTTGATATGCCTATTTCCTAACATGTATTGTAATCTTCATGTTATTCATTGTGTACTCCCTTACTGGGCTTTATAGCTCACCCTTTTCTTATGCATGTCCTCAGGTTATCCCATGCAATGCTAAGTACGAAGGAATATAGTGGTCATGTAAAGGAAGTTTTCAATAAAGATGTTGTATTTCAAGTTTAATGTTTTTATGTAATGATCCTAAGCCCCAAAGACATTAAACCTCTCGATCTTATTTGTTGTATCAAGTGAAGTTTTATGTAATAAAGCATGCTTAAGTTGTAATAAAAAGCAGGGTTGTCATATTAAAAGTATTGTATTGTGAAAAAATGGATATGGAGTGAAACTTTCCAATTTATAATGTATGAGATTTTAAAATAAGAATTATGACCTAATTATCTAAAACAATATTCCTAAAAAATTATTTTTATTATAAGAAAATATAATTCTTTTTAAAAAATGAAATTATGGGTTAAATAAGGATTAAGTCCGTATAGTTGGTATCAGAGTATGGTTTATATAATTTTGGAGGTTTTTATAATTTAAGTAAGTACCCTTAGGAGAATATAATTTATGGTTATAATAATATAGAAAATGAATATTACCATGTTTCTTCATCTAAACTATGTTTATTCATAAGTGTTTTACATAGAGGAACCAAGTAAGGTAAAGTAATAAGGCACCAAGTATAAAATAACCTTCCAAATCAGTAACCTAGAAATGTTAGAATTTGAATAGAGAAGTTTGTTATTATGAAGGATAAATTGATGTAGGGTATAAATGTTGGTAGTATCCAAGCAAGATAAAAACCATTTTCACCATATAATAACATGTCCATTATAGATTGTTTTATGAAATAACACCCTCTAGAATTTAGTGGATAATCTGACCCTATGATAGTTGGAGGATTGGTCAAATAATATCAATGAAAATCAAAGTCTTCGGTATTTCAAAACAAAAAAATAAAATCTTTAAACTTACCATTTTGGAGGGTAAACTGATCCATGGGGTTTAATGGTTAGTAATATTCGATAATGAGACGATATTGATGCCTTAGAATGGGATGAATTTAAGAATATTTTCCTTGAGAGGCATTTTCTTAAGGTTTTTAGACTTAAAATGGAAACAAATACTTGGAATTGAGGCTGAAGGAGGAAGATTTAGGGACTATTTTAGAAAAAAACTTCTCCCAATTGGAAAGGTATATACTAAATTGTATCCAAAATCTTGATATAAAAATCAATCAATTTTACTTAGGATTGAAGCTCAGATATCGAAGTGAATTGTCTTCAAAATTTATGAGATTTTCGTGATCTCTGAAGAAGGTAGAAATAGAGTTTGTAAATGATCAGATGTTCTATGAAAAAAATAAAAAGGAGGAAAATGTGGTAGGTAATGGGGAATCACCCATGGGGAAATTTTAAGGTAAGAAAATCAAGTTCCCATCATGTGATAAGTGTGGTAAAAATATTTATGGAGAATTTACTATAAACTATGAGAAGTGTTTTTGATTTTTAAAGTTTGGACATAAGGCTTATGGTTGTAAAGAAAATGATTATACAAATAATAAAAAACTAATAGTAAGATATTTTAATTGTAATTAAATGAGTAATTATGTGATTACTTGTCTGAATATAGAAATAGAGGATAAAATTTATCCATATTACAAGAAAAAAGGTGTAGATAAATCCTATATGACCAATTTTGTATATGTTGTACCATCTAATGATGTGGTGTTAGGTACATTAATTCACCACTAGAAAAAAATCCTATACCAATAGTTTGGAACCATTGGTACAAGTCTCTAAACCATTGGTATAGCCTATAATAACGGTTTAGAGGGCTTTTGGATAATTTAGTGTTGGTGTAGACCTATACCAATAGTTTTTGAAAATATGCTAGTATAGGTAGTCTATACCAATGGTTTGGAAACCTTTGGTATAGTTAATATGAAAAATATATATAAACGGTTCTGAAAAACATTTGTTATATGTGACCTATACAAACAGTTTTCCAAACTATTTATATAGGTACATTGGTATAGCTCCAATTACTACTAGTTTTTGTTTATTTAGATTATTCCAATGTATGTTTTGATTTAGGGTTGACACATTATTTCATTTCTGAGTTTTTTTGGTAAATTAAAAATTTCAACAAAGAAAATAAAACCGGGACTTTTGGTAGAAACACCTGGTGGTGGTTCTAAGGGAAAAATAAATTATAAGAATCTTAATATTATTTTTGTGTAAGGCTGTTACATAGAAACCTTTTTTTCTTTCCCCTTATGGATTTTTATATTATTCTGGGTATGGATTAGATTTCTATTTATCATACTAACATATATTATAGATCTACTAAAGTTTTTTAAAATGAGTTTATATTTGAATATAAGAATCAATTATTACCTTTTATAACATATCATGAATATGATAAAATTATTAAATATGAAAATGAAATTTATAATGCATATATTGTTGAGAAGAAATCAAATATTCAAATTAGTGATATTCCTATTATAAATAATTATTTGAATGTATTTATTGTTGAATATCATGGTAACATACCTGATTGGAAGATTTAATTTATTATCAAATTAGTACCTGATGCTAATCCAATACCAAGAAACTCCATATTGGATGGATCAATTAGAAATCTTGGAATTCAAAAAGAAGTTACAAGAGTTTCTTGATAAATTCTTCATTCTTCCTATCACTTCACCATGTGGTTACCCTATTTTTTTTAAAAAATATGGTCCCTTGAGGCTTTTCATTGATTATAGAGCATTGAATAACATCAATTTTAATAATAAGTATCTATTTACTTATATAGATGACTCATTTTATTAGAACCAGGGAGATATGAATTTTTATTAGGTTGATCTTAGGTCTGGGTACCATTATCTAGAGGTGAAGAAGGATAATATTATGAAGATGAAATTTATAACTAGATATAGGTATTATGAATTTTTGGTTATTCCGTTTGATTTTAAAAATTTGACAGATATATTTATGAACCATATTAATAGTGTTTTCCCTGATTTCTTGGATAAATTTGTCCTTGGGTTTATAGATTACATCATGACTTATTATAAAAGTTATGATGTTCATGCGAAACATTCAAGGGTTTGTCTATAAAACTTGAAAGAAAATAATTTATATGGAAAATTTAGTAAATGTGAATTCTAGTTGTGATATATTTGTTTCCTTAGTAATGTTGTAAATAAATATGTATTAACTATTTATCTAGATAAAAGTAAAAAGGTTTAAGAGTTTCTAAGACCTAAAAATGTCATAGAGATTTGTAGTTTTATTGGATTAGAGGGTTACTACCAAAATTTTGTTGATAAAGTTTCTCAGTTATCTATCCCACTAACTAAGTTAGCATGTAAGGGAATCGAATTCATCTAGATGAGATAATGTGGTGAAATTTTCTAGGAATTGAAAATAATATCAGTGAATGCTCCAGTTTTGGGCCTGCCATCCTAAAATGGTGACCTTTTTTATCTACACTTATTCTTTTTTAAAGGTACTTGGTTGTCTTATAATTAACAATGATTAGGAAATTTTTTATGATTTACATCAATTGAAACCTCCTGAGATAAATTATTATACAAATAAACTTAAATTGAATTCTATGGTGTTTAGAATAAAATTCTAGAGACATCATTTATATGGAGTAAAGTATGAAATATATACTGATACTAAAAGTTATATATATATATTTACTTAAAAATAGTTGAACATGAGAAAAAAATATGGTTATAACTAATTAAGGATTAATACTATATGATTCATTACCATCCAAGAAAATAGAGTACTTGATACTTTAATTATAAAAGATAATGTATCATTAACTATTCTATGTTCAGAACATGATTATTTTATAAATGATTTGACGAATATTGGCTAAGAAATTTTTAATGTAAGAACTTTATATATATTTTTGGTTTTAGTGTAGTTTTCTTTTTTAGATATAATTAAGATATCTTAGAATTAGGATTATGTTTTATTGGAAAATGTATAATTAGTCAATAAAAGTAAGTTTTCTAAATTTAACATTGATAAAGAAGGTGTTTTTTTTGAGATTTTGAATGAGGTTACGAGTTTTAAGTGCTTATTAGTTGAAGAAGCACTTATTTTGTGAAGATCACAACTCTCCATTTTATATTTATTTTAATAGTAATAAGATGTATAGAGACCTTCTCGAGTATTACTGATGGATTTTAATGCAAAAAGATATTGTGGAGTTTACCATAATATTTTTTAATTTTAAATAGGTTAAAGCTGAATGATAATTAATAAATGGGGAATTTTATCCTTTTTTAGTTCCAAAGTGGAAATGGGACAATATATAAATGGATTTCATGGTGGTATTGCTAAATACACTCATAGTAGTAATAAAATTTGATTTATTGCTGATCAATTGATTAAATCTACAAATTTCCTTCATATTTAAGATGTTATGTCTTTAAATAAATTTTCATGAGTGTATTGCAAAGATATAGTTAGGTTACATGGTGTTCCTCTATCTATTGTATTTGATCGTAATCCTAGGTTCACTTTAATTTTTTGGAAAACCTATATAAGTCATTGGGTGAAGAATTAAATTTTTGTACATATTTTCATCCTCAACATGATGGAAAATTAGAGAAAACAAATTTAGAATTTGGAGGATAATATTAAATCTTGTTTATTGTATTACCAATTAGGGATCATAAACTTTTATTAGTTAAGTTTTCTTATAATAAAATTTTTCATTCTAGTATAAATATGGAACCTTTTGAGGAATTATATGAAAATAGAGGTCAAACTTTTGATTATTGGGATGAAGTAGGTGAGAGAATGTTTTTTGTACCATAATTGGTATAAGAGATGGTTGAGAAAGAGAGTGTGATTAAATATCATATGATAGTATCTTTGATATAATAGAAAATTTATTTTTATAATTGGATGCCAAGAATTCATTCAAGGTAGGTGACCATGATTTTCCTAAATAATATCCTTCCAAAAGTGTGATGAATTTTGGTAAAATGGAATTGTATGTATATGGTTTATTAGACCATATGAAATATTATAGAAGGTTGAATTAGTTTCCCATCGAGTGGTATTGCCTCTGAGTTTATCATAGGCACATGATGAGTTACATGTTTCATTGTTAGGAAAATAAGCACTAGATTTATCTCATGTTTTGAGTCTAGAGGAAGTTCAATTGGAAGAGGATATTTTATATGAGGAACAACCGGTTCATATTATTAACCATAGAGTCATGGTTTTTTAGAATAATGTGATTCACTAGGTTAAATCTTTGTAAAAAACCCATATGATTGAAGAAGATACATGGAAATTTGAAAATGCTATGAAGGAAAAATATAACCACTTGTTTAAGTAATGAATAAAATTACAGGGACACAATTTAAAAAAGGGAAAATATTTTAGAAACTAATTTAATATTAATATTAAGTCAATTTAATTCCCTATTAATATCTATTAATTATATTTTATAGATTTATATTAATTATAATAAGATTAAGTAATTTTTCAATCCAAAAGTAAATAGTTTTATTCTTAATAAATTTATTTACATGCACTATATGATTAAATTTAAATTATTTATTTAAAAAATATAATTTCAGAAAATGAACCGAATTTTTTATATCATCACATAAAAATTACCTTATTTTATTTTTTTAGAAATTTTCAGAAAAAGTTATAAAGAATAATTCTATTTTCATTGGTTTTATAGTTAAATTAGTTACTTTTGATTAAAAATAATCCAATAAATGTAATTGGAATCAATATTATACTTGAAATTTGGTATAAAAACATTTTTATACTTAAAATGATTTCAAAAAAAAAATAATTTTTCATCACATTTTAAGTGTTTATTTTAAAATTATTTTTTAAATTTTACAAATTGAATTTAATAAAATGAACCCTATATTTGTAATAAGAATACCCAAATTTCTTAATGAGGAAATTTTCATTTTTTTCATCATGAATATAAACTTTACTAAAAAAGTTAGTTACTGTGGTAAGAGTTTAAATGAGTTAAAAGGGTTATAAATAAAAATATAAGTGTTAAAATGAACTGAAAATTTATCTAAATACAATTTAATGGACATATTTTTACCCCATATTATCTATTTTTTGAAAATAAATAGTTTGGGATCCATTTTTATCCAATAATAAATTAATATATCTTAATATTTTGAAAAATTCCAAGCGTATCCTTTCCACGACTTATAAAAGGAAACTCTCTATCTCATATTTTGAACAATTAATGAGCCACATAGCTTGGCCAATCCCTTCTCAAATATCTTATTAACCTCCCTCCCCTCATCTGAGAGGTCGTTATTTGATCATAACACCATCCTAGGAATACTTTATATGAAAACACTGACCCTATGAGCCTAGAGTCAGTGATTAATTTATTACATTGGTACTAGATAAAAGTGATCACATCTCATAGGGATGAATAGTTTAGCCATCTTGGAAAAATAGATACAAAATTGAATCTCACATTACATTTTAAAACATAAAATACAACAGAATAATTTCTATTATAACATCATTATTCTCTATAGAATACCATTTCTCATCAACTATAGTACACTTCTTAGCATCTTAGGGAAATGAAACATAAGAAAGTAGCAAACTAAGATGCTCAGTAAGAGTATCCATACATCATAATCAAAATAAGTCACGAATAATTTGTAAGGAATAAATGATACTCAAATAATTCCATATAAATAATCTCATGATATTGAAAATTATTCAGGGATATCATAACTAATTAAATAATCACATTGACATAAATAAGTGTTTCTATAATGATGTAATGAATAATGATGGAAATCTTAAACATACCATGGAGTCCTCATACCAATAAATATACTTAAATGGGTAAGGGTTTGGATGAATATCCAATTTTTTTTGTCTCATGAGACCTTTCAATTCCTTGAGGGGATATTTAATTTCGGGTTCCACTCTTCAATTAATAATTCCAATGCATTCATAATGTGAAAAAACAAAACAAATTAATCAATATGCCTTAAAATCAATAACTATCAGTATTCGAATGTCAATAATTTCCCCAGTCAAACTAATCATAAACCATCCAAAAAAATATAGTGGATGGTATCATTAGAGTATATCCTCAATAAATATTATGATTCAAAATAATATTTTGAATTAGATGAAATTACTTAAAAAGTATCACAGGAAAAGTTCTTGAGAAAAATAACCTTTTCACTTTTAAATAAATTATTTAAAATATTAAAATTTCCAAAATTTTAAAGAAAGTTTTTTCTTTAAAATAAACATTGAAACTTTTAAAGGAATATTCAGATAATTTAGTGATAATTATGGTGGTAAATTCCATTCATGTTTTTTATGTTAAAACAAATATTACTTTTACATCATTAGTAAAAAGTAAAACTTACATCAAGTGGAAAATGAAAAGGAGATTCCTTTTGAAACATTTTTTAAAAATTAAAACATGGGTTAAAATGTCTTAAATAAATCATTATAGAATATTAAAATCATTCTTTGAGATATTTTAAGGAAAATACGGACATGAAAGGAAAAGATTCCCGACCGTGTAGAAAACAAGGTTAGTTTTCCTTAAAACCATTATTTTGGTATCTTGAGTAATTAAAGTGATGAAAATTAAAGGAAAAATTATAATTTCTATAAATAAAAATTTTAAAATAAAATATTTTGGGTTTAAGGTAGAAAGATCAAATAATCCCCCTAAGAGGGACTTTAACATAAATAATCTCGAATAATGATAAGATTGTAAAATAAACCCTTACCTCAGGTTTGAATTCATTTTTATGTAATTTAAACTACTATTTAGTAAATATAGATTTATTATAAAGTTATTCCATTACCATAATCATATATATCATACCCTATATGATTATCTTATAACCTTTTATCACCAATTTATGAACAATTCTTTATTAAAATGACAGATTTAGGTGATAACTCCTTCATTTTTCATTTATATTTTAGTTGACCAGTTTTTACCATTGTACTTTTATCATTGTAAAATAATACAAATAATATTAATAATTATATAAAAATCATATATATTCATTATGTAAATATTTATGATCATCCTTAAAAATTATAGATAGAAAAATGAATTACACCGTTAATGGAGACAGTATGCCAAATGTATGCATGAACGCTATTTTTAATTTCTAACAGATGGAATGAAATAATGGTAAATGATAATTCACATTTAAAGAAACATTATTATATCACATTATTCATATATATTAATCAAATCCATTATTATCACTCTTAGTGTAAGGAATAAATGAAAAATGAATAACATCAATTCGTGGCAGTGGTAGTTCACACGTACGCATGAGCGATGTTATTGTTTTACAAATGATAAGAATATAATTATATAGATTTGATATTATCATTAAATAATAATAATTATGTCATAAATATGATAATTAACTATTAATCCCATTATAATACCCATCCATAAAATACGGTGATGAAAAATGAATCATATCACAATGTGGAGACAGTAATCCATATGTGGAAAGAGTAGTATTTTAAATTCCCATTTCAAGGAAAATAGGGTGGATAATTATCGTTTCATAATCATAATAACATTTTATCATATTTAAGACACTGAATTTATTACTTTATGATAAATACCAAAGATTTAGAGGAGTAAAAAATAAAGTGATCGATTAAGGTGATTACCATTTCTTTAAAAGAACTCCATTATATATCCTCTTAAGGACCCAAGGGTTAGAATTTTGGGAATATACACACCTATATTGTGTGGATAAGGATGTTAAATGTATAATTGGGTTTGGTTTTATCAATATATATTCCACAAATTAGGGTAAAAAAAGAGATAAGGGGTGTCTTTTTATAAGGTAGTTAAATGAAAAACTTGGAATTACAAAAATATTAAAATATAATTAAGTAATTCTCAATAAAAATTATTCCAAATAGATATATATTAAAATTAAAATAGTATAGGGTCAAAATATAATCATAAATTAATGAAATATCATGGATTCCATAGTACCGTAATACCTGAGCTAACCCTGATATAGCACGGAGGGGTTTCCCAATCCCCAAGGGTGGGAGAATAGCTTTTGGGATTACAAAATATCAAAGAGGGAATGATTTTCTCTAAAAATAGTGGAATAAAAAAGAGAAAAGTTGGTATATCAATACTCCTCAATGAGAAAGTGTCATAAGTTGAATAATTAAAATAGTACCCAAGAATATAGATAATAAACTCAATGAAACATCAACCCAAATTGCCATCAAGAAACTATCAAAAGACTCAAAAACCTATTTTACAAGTTAACCTCATCTCCATCGGTCACCATCATCACTCTATGGTCCCAATAATCAAGAACATCCATAACCTCCAAGTGGTTCTTTAATATTTCTAGGACTCAGCATAAGAAAATCCAAAGACACCTGAGGCAAAAGGTGGGGCATGGGATATAAATCACAGTAGTATCTCACTAAGTGTTCCATAATAGATTCCATAAGAACAAACCCATCATGATTTCAATTTAAATAAAATAGGTCTTGTCATAACATATCATTACCAAATTTTAAAAAAACAAGAATTTTTTCAATGGATGGAAAACATTTCAAACATGGATTAAATAATCTTTTTTATAAAATCATTTATATGAATCATTTGTAATGAGTAAAATAGTTTTATAAACAATGTAATATATATTAAAATCATACAAAACAAACACCATGGTCATCTTCCTTGATGTAAGTTAGTTTTTGACTATAGGATCATAACACTTCTCAAATAAGTGATCAAGGATAATCATTTGTGCACACATTCTTCAATCTCATGATGAATAAGACTTATCAACATCCCATTGATGATAATCATTCCATGTTAGTTTTTTTAGAGTTTTCATCATCAATACATTGCTAGGGATCAAGATACAAGCATGCATATCCCAAATAACATATTAAATACGTCAGATCACATGTGCTCAATCAATTGATAAATAATGGTAAAATCATCTCATTTTAAATCAATCATCATTTAAAATTCAATTGCCCAACTTTTGGTTTCAATATACCAATTCAATTCCAAAACTAAAACATAGGGTTTTTATCATTTCATGCCTTTTCAATCCAAAACCTATCAGGATTTTTCATCATTTCAATTTAATACATTTTCTCATGACAATATCAAATCATTTCATCAATTTTATAATCAAACCATATTCTCAAAAATTAATTCATAATTCTAAAAATTCATCCCATAATTTCGATTCCATTGTAATTGGGATTTTTTCTAAAAAATACCTTAAATTTAGAATTTCATAATAAAATTATTCCAAATTGAGGTTTTATAAATCAATTTAAATCTATTTCAAGAAAATAAAGAAAACAAATAAAATCAAGGTAATAATTTCATGGTCAAACTAAAATAAAATAACCTACCTTTTATCACATAAGATCTATGAATCAAATCTAGATTCAAGATCCCTAAAAGGGATATTAGATCCATAAAAAATATGATGATAAAAAAATATCTAAGAATGAGAGAAGAGAATATTGGGAGAAACCATTCTATAGGATATCCACTTACTAGAGAGGTATTGGATCTTCCACTTACACTTTGATTCTCAAAAGGAAGAGTTTGGAGGAGCCAAAATTG
This sequence comes from Viscum album, assembly GCA_963277665.1. Lineage (NCBI taxonomy): Eukaryota > Viridiplantae > Streptophyta > Magnoliopsida > Santalales > Viscaceae > Viscum > Viscum album. The sequence continues at coordinate 930,198,382 of OY728147.1, read as the reverse complement.
CTTCTTGAGATACTCCAAGGTCCAAGGGTTCAGTTAGGGTCTAATGGGGGTTATTAGTATCTTAAATGGGGGTTTATGAGTTTTAAAATTACTGTTATAGGAATTAAAAACTACAAGAACATTTTCTTGTAGAGGGCCCCATAGTAAGAAAAGCCGTGCACCTTAACCATGCACCCTTACTCGTATTCTATTTAGGGTGCATGGTTTGGCCACACAGTTAAAATATATGTGCAACAAATTTGAATTTAAAACTATTTATTAGGTGCATGGTTTGGAGGGTTGGTCTCACGGTTAGACAAGCTATGTTCCTGGATAGTGTCCCTCCCTTCAGTGGCTCTCAATATGGTGCACATTTTTCTAGGCCAAACCACATAGCTTTCCCTAAACATGCCCCAACTGTGCATATACCAAGTAGCTTAAAAAAGTCTCCCAAATTTACTTGAACCCCCCCAAAATATCCAACCAAAAGTAACACAAAATAAGGGATAAGGAATAACTAAAATAAGGTAATGGGATATTACAACCTCCCAACCACAAAAACTTTCTTTCCCTAGAAAGCCTCTTAGAAAGTTTCCATATCAAAGAGATGAGGCCACAAATATTTTATCTTTGTCCCATGATTCCATGTATCATTCTAATAATAACCATGCTATGATAGCACATGGACTAAAGGTATCATCATCCCATGAAGAACCATTTTCTCATAATCAACAATCCTAACAGGTTACCCAGCCACAGATAAATCCGAATCAATATCAAGATCCTACCAGATCAGGATGTGAGATGGTTTAGAAAGATAATTTTTATGATATGACATATTTAACACATTATGTATCATTTTCAACTATGGTGCAAATGCTAAATGGTAATACACTTTCCCCACCTGCTCAAAAATCATGAAAGGACACACAAACATTAGTGTAAGCTTCCTATGTTTCCCAAGTCATCAATGAGCCAACTGAGGTGAAACTCTCATGAAAACCGGATCACCAACCAAAAAAATCCAATGGTCATCGATGATGATAAACATAAGATTTATATTAGTTATTCACCATTACCATTCTATAATGAATTAACCAAATCTTAGATGTCATCTCTTGAACTAAACAAGGTCCAACCAAGGAATCTTCACCAATATCTTACCAACACAATAGAGATTTACATGTAGAAACATAGAAATCCTCAAAGTGATCCATAAGAATGGATGACCGGTAACTGTTGTTATAAGAAAACTCAACCAGTCCCAAGTTACTATCTCAAGATCCACCAAAGTAGAAGAATAAATCACAGAGCACATATTCTAAGATCTCTATATCCTCATCTATCTAGGTATCCGTCTATAGGTAATATATCATACTCAAGATCACATGAGATTCCATTATCTTCTAGAGTCCTCTATAAAAATGATAAGTGAACTGAGGATCCCTATCAGAGACTATCACAGATGGAACACCATGAAACCTGAAAACCTCATGTACACACATGATTTCTAATTCCAAAACTTTGGTTGTATCATGGATGTGTATAAATTGAGTTGATTTGGTCATCTGATTGATCAAAACCCACATCATATTCTTCTAATGAGGGTTATGAGAAAAACACACTATGATGTCTATAAAAATCTCATCCCACTTCCAAGTCATCACTAGATGGGGATGTTCAAAACAAGAATATTTTTGGTGCTTTACCTTGACCTATTAAAAAGTAAAACAATGTGAAACAAAGTTATAGATTTACCATCTCATATCTAGCCACTGAAATAATCACTATATATCAATGAAAATTGTCCTAGAACTCCGGTGAAATTACCATTTAGTACTATAATATTCTCTCACCACATCCTTTCTCATAGGAGAAGGCACAACATACCAGTTTAGAAAGCATAGAATACCCTCTATGGAGAATAACCACTCAATGAAGATCTACCCTCCACGAAGAGAGTATCTAACACCATGAATCATGTCATCATGACATTGGTCCTAAAGAATCATCTAAATAATAGAGAAGGTCAACTAAACACTTGTCTAAATTTCCTCAGAATCATTCTCCTAAAATCCCAAGTGAAACTAAGAAAAGAGAGCCATCAAATTCCACTCTTTTGATGATTATTTCATGCCCTGGGTTGAAAGTTTCCTGTCCAAATAATTAGTTATGAAATTACCTTTTCCTAGGGTATAGGAAATGTCAAAATAGAATGAATGTAGGTACTCCATCCAATGCCTCTTATAAAGATTTAAATATTTTTGAAAGAATATATAACTTAGGAATTTGTGATCAGAATAAATAGTAATCCTTTAACTAAAAAGGTAATTCCACCAACCTTAAAGAGCATGCATCATAGATGTGAGTTCGAGATCATGGGTTGGATAACTCTTCTCATGTGTCCTAAGTTTTCAAGAGCTATAGGAAATGAACTGATTGGACCTTATATATACACAATCCAAAACCAAACCCGATGCATCACAAAAGACCATATATCTCTACCTAGCCTCTAAAAGAGTCAACACTAGAACAAAATTCAAAATAAGTTTCATCTTAACAAAATATCTCTAACACTTGTTATCACAAATGAACTTAACTCATTTACAATTGAGGGAGGTCATTAGAGAAGACAACTTTGAGAAATCATTAATAAAACTGGTGGTAATACCCTACTAAAACCATGAATATATGAATCTCGAAAATGTTTCACCGTTTTTCCCAGGTCATAACATATTTCAACTTCTACAGATCAACTAAAATACAATGTTCTAAGACCATGTATCCAAATAACTTCACTTCCCAAATCTAGAAACCAAACTTTGAGATCTTGAAATAGATTTGATTATCTCTTAATGTTTTCAACACTTCCCTCAGGTGAAACACATGATACTCCTCAGTTTCAGTGTAAAATAGTATGTTATCCACAAAGACTATAACAAAAATGACAAGGTACACATGGAAAGTCCTATTCATAAAATATATTAAAACTATAGTTTTTTTGGTTAGAACTAAAGGAATAATAAGGTACTCATAGTGTCCATACAAACTCTTAAAGGAAATCTTTGGAATATTAGATTATTTGATTCACAACTGGTGGTAGCCAGATTGAAGGTAAATCCCCAAGAATCAATAATTAACTTTTAATTAGTCAAAAAAGTCATCTATCTGAGGCAAAAAATACCTTTTCTTTAACATAACTCAGTTGATATTTTGGTATTCAACACATAGGTGAAGCTCACCATCGATATTTTTCAAAAGGAGAATAGGTCCCACCCATAGTGACACACTTAGGAATATAAATCTTTTCTCAATAAAATCATACAACTGAATATTTATATCTTTCAAATCTATTGGTTCCATATGGTAAGAAGGAATAGACACTAGTTGGGTATCTGGTAATAAATTTATAGAAAACACGATTTCTCTTATCTGTGGAAAGATAGATAAATTAGATGGGAAAACATCATGAAACTTGACAAAAAATGGAAGGAGATTTTCACTCAAATATTATTTCTCTAGGTTAAAAGAAAAAATCGATATTACCCTACCTATCTTTATAAAAAAGTTTCAAATCACTTGATCTCAAGTCCCATTCTCCCTAAAAGACATGAACCACCCCAATATTCATAGTAAAGGAGACCCACCAAAGATAATTGTCAATACGAGCATGATGAGCGATTAACTAATCCATCCAAAGAATGATTCTAGGATATTTCATATCAAGGAACATTGAATTATAGGTAACCTCAATTTTTGAAAAAGAGAAAACACAATAATGACACCAAAGACCCTTCTCTTTCTTCATTTTAAGGTCATAGTAATATCCATAAAAAATGATAAAAGCTCTATCAAAAGTGTTAAAAAATAAATTGTATGTGTATATACGAATGATTGAGATACCCAAGTATCAAAAAAAGTAATCAATAAGGATGAAAATATAGTGATGGTGCCTCTCATAGTCACTGGAACTATATTAACTTCCAATAGAGACTCTTCCACTTTATGAAGCAGCTTCATTCTAAATTCATGTGGATGGAATCTAGCTGTTCATGAAGCTTCTAATTTCACTATAGTAATTTTTGGGGATGATGATCCCATTCCACCATGTGTGATAGAAATGATATATTAGAACTTCTAAAAGTGACCCAATCATCCAAAGAAACCACAAATTTTGGGTGCCTCAAAGTAAATTTGTTTTTAATACCTAGGACTGCAACACTAGAAGAAAGTCAAAGGGACTTTACCAGGCATGGTAGTAGGTCTAGAAGAACCCTACTATTGAGATCCACTATGAGACCCATCAATAATCCTATTTTATTTAAAGGAACATACATAACTTCAAATAGGATGAAAATTAATTCCCATCAACCCTAGCTTAACAACCAAGTGAAGCTCAAACTTCAATGATCTATCTTTCACATCATCATAAGAAGGAATATTTACCATGAAAACGTAGGATCAAATATTATATTTAATTCCCATATCAAATATTCATTCCTTCAACTTCTCATTAGTTATATTTTTTGGAGAAACTGTACTAGCTCAACAAAGAGGTTTACATACTAAGACACAATCTTTTCACTTTGATGGAGATTAAGAAACCCCATTGACATTGCTAAAACCATGTACTATAGATATAAGTGATTGGTAAAAAGGAAATTTATGTATTTCTACTATAATACTTCATGATTTTTTGTTATCACCATCGAATCTCACCACCTTATTCTAGGCCCCTCAAGCTTAAAGGTAACAAACTTAACATTAATTGAATCATGAATTTATAAAAACTCAAATAGATTCTCAATTAACTTCAACTAATAATCATACTCTTTAGGATCATTAGAGTATTGTTTAGATGGTGTATTTTAGATAAGAAACTTTAGAACACAATCTCTAGAGTCTTCAATTTGTGGTTCCATGACTAGAGTCCAAATGAGAACATGTGTGGATGCTTATTCCAGAGCTTGGACATCATGCACCACTATCTCAATTAGATTCTAGTAATATGAAGGGTTCACCTACCATGGTTCATTCGCAACTCCCTCCCCAGGTCAATTCAAAATCCTTCTTGGAGGTATGATGCTATACCCCATCAATAAAAAACAAGAAAGACATTAACCATGAACACTTATATCAACAACTCAAATGGGAGTCAAAAGTTTCAATTCCATCAAATAGAGTTCAAAAGTCTAGGATTTTTATAACACACCAATAGAATAAGGAAAATACCTAAAATATATCAAAATACTCATCAAAAACATTTTCCCACCGCAACCCATGGAAACTTAAGGCTCGTTAAAAAAAGATCTGTCCAAACACTCACTCGTAACAACCTACCAAGTCCCATCAATCCCACCAATTTTCTAATTAGAAATCCTAGACCACATACCAACTTCAAGAAATGAATCTAAAACTAACCTTTAATACCACTTTGCCACGAAGTAGCCTAGATACCTTGGTACCCTAATACCTGAGCTAGAACTGATATACATTGAAGGACATTCCTGATCCCCATGGATTGGAGACTATCACCTGACACCATAGAAGATCAAATAGGGAATGATTTTTCCCCAAAAAATCGATGATAAAAGATACAAGTAAGTATATCAACACTCTTCAAGGATAAAGTAATAGAATTAAAAATTTTAAAATAGTAACCAAGAAGATATATAATAAAATTAAGGAAAAATTAACAAAAATTCCATCAAGAAACTAGTAAGTGTCTCAAAATCCTATGTAACAAGTGGACGTAAGCTCCACTATTCACCATCATCACTCCATAGTCTTAAGTATTCAGAACATCCACCAATTCCAATGGAAGTTTTCCTCGTCTTGGACATGGAACAAGAAAATATACAAATGCCTGAGGGAAAAGGTAGGGTGTAAGATATAGAGCCTAGTATGGTCTTACAAGTGTTCTGTAGTAGATTCTATAAAAATAAAACAATCATTATTTAAAATTTAATAAAATTTGGCATCACATAACATATAATTTTAATATTTAAAACAAAACCTGATTTATTTTCAGTTGATAGAATTTTTTTTGAAAAATGTATTAATTAAATTTTTTATATAAAATCATTTATAGAAATAATTTTTCATGAGTAGAAAAGTTCTATAAACAATGAAATATATAATAAAATCATACACAACAAGAACCATGGAAATTTTTCTTAAAGCATGTTAGTTTATGGCTACAGGATCCTCACAATTATTAAATCGGTGATAATGAATAATCATGTGTGAACACCTCCCTCTGGCTTAAGACGAATATGAATCATCAATATCCAATCAAGGATAATCATACCAGACTAGGTTTTTTTTAGAGTTTTCATTGTAAATTAATTGCTATGGGATCAAGATCCTAGCATTTTTATCCCAAATAATATACTAACTACCCAGGATTTCATGTTCTAAATCAATGAATAAATAATGGGAAAATAATCTTATTTCAAATTAATCATCATTTATAATTTAACCACCCAATTTTTAGTTTGAATATGCCAATAAAATTTTAAAACCAAAACATATGTTTTTCATAATTTCATGAATTTTCAATCCAAAACCAATAATGGATTTTCATCATTGCGATTTAAGCCATTTTCTCAAAAAAATATATGATCATTTAATCAATTCCATCATCAAATTATTTTATTAAAAATCAATCCATTATTCTCAAAGTTCATCCCATAATATCAATTCCTTTGAAATTTTGGATTTTTTTGGTCAAAATACTTATCATTTTGAATTTTAAAATTAAATACTTACAAAATTAGGTTTTATAAATCAATTAAAATAAATTTTAAGAAAATAAAGAAAAGAAAATTTTCAATTTCATTGATAGTCTCAAATAGAACCACCAACTTTTAATCACAGAATCAAATGATCAACACCCGTAATGGGAATGCCAATGATGATTGAAGTTGAATAAGAGTCATGTATCAAATAAATTATAAATATCCAAAAAGGGAGACTAAATCTATTAACAAAGTGATGATATAATAATATGTAATAAAGAGAGAAGAGACGATTGATATAAACCATTCGAGAGGATATCTACTTACCAGAGAGGGATAAAATCTTCCAATGCCATTTTGATTCTCCAAATGAACATTTTAGATTATACAAAGTCTCTTCTTGAGAGATTTTAAAAAACCGTACTCACTAACTGTGTTCCCCTATTCTTCTTCTATTTTGGGAGAATGTTTTGGACACATGATTTATCTAACAAAGAACCAATCACATGTTTCACAATTTTCATGGGGTGTACAACATGGATAGGTGGCCTCACAATTAGAAAAATAATGCACCCTAACCGTATGCCTCGCTATACTAGATCTCAACAGGATGCATAGTTTTCTAGGAAAAACCATATTGTTTTCACTAACCATGTTCCAACCATTCATAATCTAAGGAGCTTCAAAAATTATCCAAACTCCAAATGAAACACCTCAAAATAGGACCCAAACAAAAGGTAAAAAAATGTTAATGAATTCCTAAAACATGGTAAGAGGATGTTACACATCCAATTAAATTTAGATAGGATTTGGTATCATATTAAACCTCATTATTTAGTTTAACCCCTTGGTTAACAAATTTTAATAAAAAACGTGGTAATGAATTTTTAATATTAAATGGTTACAATTTTCCTTATAAGATAAAAATTTGATCATAAATATACAAGGGATGAAATTTTAGACCATTTCTAACCCTGCTTCTCCTATTTCAATATTTTTATGATTTTTAAATAAATTAATGAAATATTAATTTTATAAAATATCTTAAATATCATTTTTGACACCAATCAATTAATTTGACTTTCGAGACATAAGAAAATATATAATTTGAATATAAACCTTTAAAATATCCTTGAAGTATTATAAATATTTTAATTTTTTTGAACACAATAATTCATCCAAATTTAATTAATTTTAATATTTTAAAAATCATTTATTTTATTTTTCTGTTAATTGAATAAATACTATATCAACATTGAATGATCATTTAAGGTAATTATATAATCCCAAAAAAGTATAAACACATTTCTATAATAAATAAATTATTAGATATTTAAAAAAACATTTATAACTGAAATGATCCTATTTTTATCTTTATAATAGAAATGTAGTGTTATTAAATTCTAGAGAGTGACAATTTGTATTTATTATTTTCTTAGATTAATATAAAGGTTATAATCATAGAAAAAATGAAAATAAGTGGCCATATATTTTATACTTGGATGGTTATGTGTAAAATCTACTCATCTAATAGGATTAAGGGATGTTTTAGAAAAATTTTAAAGCCATATCCAAAAGTTTTCACCATATTTTACCCGTTTTACCCTTACCGAGCCAAGAAATATTTACTAAAATTACTATTCATAATGACCCAAAAAAGGGACCTATTTAAAAAATTTGATCATCCTGATTCCAAATATTGAATCTATTTTTAAATATTAAATTTTATAAGTGGTAAAATTTAATTTTAGAATAAGTGCACATAACATGATGAAAACCACATTTTAGAAAAAAAAACAATTTAATCATAAAACTGGATTTATTCATATCCCATGCCTAGAAAAAAAATATATTAATGTTATAACATTTGATTGAATATATAATATAATAATTTTATTAAAATACTTCACTAATATTTATCAATTAAATTTAGTAACATAAAAATAAATTATGCGTATAAAAATAGTTTTTTTAGAAAAACATCTCTTTTACTTTAGAATGATTTTAATTTTATTTCTAATCAATTGATAACCATTGAATTTATTTTATTAATTTGTTAAAAATAATTTTTTCATGATTTAATTAGTCATAATACTGACATCCAATTTAACAGATAGGTTATAATGGTATAATATATTTAGCTTCATTTTTACTGGGGGTAGCGTATATCACAAGCTATAAAAACACTATTTGGAGAAAAAAATATCATAAAATACTTTGGTGCTAAATTATCCCCCATTAAAAAAAATTTGTCCCTTGAAATTATATCACATTGATACAAAAAAATAGGATATATCTATCAAATCACACCCTCAGGTTCCCAATTAGCTTCTTCAAATTTTTAATTCCTCTCGATAACTTTAACTAGGTGAGTAGACTTGTTTCATAAAAATTTATCTTTATGATCCAAGATTTCTACCAGTTTTTATTCTTACTAAAGTTTATTCTCTAGTGGTGTGAACCCTAATTTCAGTACATGTGATGGATTAGATATTTACTTCCTCAAGACATGTACATGGAACACATTGTGAACTTGGGAGAGGTTTAGTGGAAGTACTAAGTGAAAAGATGTCATCCCTACTCAATCAAAAATATCTATAAAGTCAATATACCTATGTCTCAAATTTCATTTATTTATAAATATCATAACATTATTTTAAAGATAAAATCATATTAATACATTCTAACCAATTTAAAATTCTATATTTTTCCAATGATTTTCAGCATAACTTTTCTATCGACTATGAGTTTCCTTGATATGTGGCTGAATGGCTCTAACTTCCTCAACCATTAGCCCAGCTATCTCAAAAACCAATAAATTCATTTCTCTCACTTCATTACATAACATTGGAGTTCAAGAATTCTTTCAATATAGGTCTTCAAAAAGTTCCATCTGAATACTCAAGAGAAATCTATTGTTATAATAATATTATTCCAAAGGATGGTGTGAGACCATCCACCTTTTAAATCCAATAGAGAAAGATCTCAACATCTAATCTAGAGTTTGAATGGTCCAATCAGACCGACCATCCATTTTAGGATGATAAGTAGTGATGAAATCCAAATTTTTATTCAAATCTTGATGAATACTTCGTCATAACTTCATAGTATAACTCATATTTCGATCATATATAGGAGAATTTGGTACTCCATGAAACCTTAACACTAACTTAATGTATATTTTAGAAATATAATCAAGATATAAATCTTCTCTCATAGTTATTAAGTGATATGACATCCAAAATTGATCAACTATAATGTAAATAGAAATATAGCGTATTGAAATTTTTGGGAGTTAGATGTAAAAATACATAGTGATGTGTTTCCATTTCCCTTCCAATATGGGTCATGGTGGTAAAATCCCCTTAAAACTTCTGTCTCTTAAAAAAAATTATTTACATACCAATCAAAAAACTATATAATCTAAAATATCTCTTTACATGTTATCTCATAAGAAAAAATCTTTCATATATCTATACATATTTTTACATATATAAGGAATAAATAATAATAAAATATGAGCTTCATAAAACAATTACTTCTTTAAATTTGGTATTAATAAAAAACACACACAGTTCCCAAAACATAACATTCCATCATTATCATGGTTTAACTCAGGAACATTTATTACATTCTTTTTCCACTATATACCTCCCTTCCATGCCTTCTTAAAGTTCACTTCGATATATGGTTGAATAATCACTTGAGGAAGATAATATTTCTCCACTTACATCAAGATATATAGATCAATTATTTTAAAATCCAATTTTTTTGATCTTTTTAATACTCATTATTGATAAGCTATCATGATCCTTTTGGCTAAGAGCAACAACCACCTTTTTCACCTTCCCAAGGTGGTAATCTATTGAGAAATCATAATATTTGATCAAATACAACCATATTATATGATGTAAATTTAACTCTTTTTATGAAAATGTATAATTAAAGATTTTATGATTAGTATATATATTAAACCTTTCAATATACAGATAATGTATCCATATTTTCAATGAAACAATTACCATTTCCAACTATAAAATCATGTGTCGAAAATATTTTCTCATGAACTTATAATTGGTGAAATGCATATGGTATAACCATGTCATTATGTATGATAGCATATCCCAATCCCTTATTTTGATGTATAAATATAGATAAAAATCCCTTATCCACTATGTGTTAGTGTAATCCTAGGCTCACTAAAAAACCACAACTTTAGTTCTTTAAATGTCTCTTCACATTCATCCGTCTATAAAAATTTATTGCCCTTCGTAGTCAATTTGGTGAGTAGATTATGTAGTCATAACAAATCTCTCACAAATCATTAGTAGTATCTTATAAACCCAGTAAAACTGTAGATCTCATTTATAGTGGTTTTCCTAGGACATTGTTCAATAATTTATATCTTTTAAGGGTATATTATTATTACCTCACTTGAGATTATATGATCCAATAATGAAATTTTATGAAGACAAAATTCAAACTTGGTAAATTTAGCATACAACTTATCCTCTCTCAAGGACCTAAACAAAATTCTTAAATGTTCTGAATGATAGTTATTTGTGTTTTAATATATAATAATATCATTTATAAAGACTACCAAAAACTAATTAGGGTAATCTATAAATAATATATTCATTAAATCCATGAAGATAGTAGAAGAATGACCATACCTAGTATAGAAGGCTCTCTTGAGTATATCAACCTTCTTGATCCTTAGTTGATGATATCTAGATTGAAGATCAATATTGAAAAAATATATAGATCCTATTAATTGATCAAAAATACCATCAATATGAGGAATATGTTATTTATTATGAAGAGAAATATTTTTAAGTTCTTGATAATCAATGAGAAGATGCATTGGCCCATCTTTATTCTTAAAAAAAGAACATGTGTACCTCATGGAAAAGTACAAGGATGAATGCATACTTTATCTAGATTCTCCTAGAGCTTCTTCTTTAATTACAATAACTAAATTGGGGCTATCCTATATGGAGTATTTGAAATAGGCATAGCAACAGGGATGGGTTCTATTAAAAAAACTCTTCATAATTTGGAGGAATACTAGGAAATTCCTCAATAAATACATCAACATATTCCAAAAAAATAGACATATTTTAAATCTTGACTTTATCCATCACCACTTGAGATAAATATACCTCTTGAATATGTTGAATAATCCATATTATGGAAGTAACTTCCATTGTGTGTTTAGGTTCATCTTATATATAACCATGCTTGATGTACATAGACATTACATTTCTTTTTTGGAATACTTAATACATGAGACAAACAGATGCCTAAAGATCGTATTAGTTTAGTGTCTTTGGAAACTCAGAACAAAATATTGTTATCATGGTAAAATATCTTCAACATATCCCATAAAGATCTCACCCTTTTGTTTTCCTACCTAAAACATTTATTTATATCTTGGGGAAAAGAAAACATAGAAAGTGTGAGCTCAAATACTTAGTATGGGTAAACATGGAGATCATAAAACAAACCATAAAAATTTGAACATAAAAACATGAACATAAAGTTTAAACATCAAAATCTCGAGTCACAAAATAAATATTGGTAGTACGCAAGGCATGGATCATAAAGTAACATTAACCACGATAGAATAACATTGTAATAAAACATGTAATTGTAGAAAACTAATAAGCACATAATATGATTTCCATAGTATCCAAGGCATTATTTCCAAGACCATCATAGTAGACATAGTCCATTACTGAACTAGGTTTACATGTCATTCCGACTATGTATTATAGAAATAGATTTACTTACCGTCCTAGCCCTTCATTACTAAACAAGATTTAATTTCCGTTCTGGTCATGTCTATCTCATGAGATATAAATCTTTACCCAATTAATTAGAGGGAGATATAGGTCCTACCCATCTAATAATGAAATCATTCTTACATGTTCCATAAAAACATAAATCATTCATCATAGCATAACCCATGAAACAAAATTGGATTCTTAAACATCATTCCATCATAAAATAATCCATATAAGAAAAATGGACTTCATAAAAATAATTCTATCATAAAAAAATTAAATAAAAGTAATAATAGGGATTGAAACATAACCCTATGTCCTCTTATATGGAAAATAATTTTGATAAACCACTTGAACTTAGTTCTTGAGGAAAATTTCCTTTTTTATTCAAAAACGTTTTCTTTTCTCAAAATGCAGCAAAATTTTAAAAGAAAATAAATTAGTTTAAAATAAAATTGAAATAGTGCAGAGGAAGCTTTGTGAAAATATGGCTTCATGAAACTATAAAAATATATTCATTCCAAATAATAAAAAAACATTCTCTTTGTAATTTTTTCAGAAATGTCAAAAAATATCTCACATGGTGAAACAAAATAAATATTCATTCCATACCATGAAGTAAAATTAAAAAATGAGTAAAAATTACTTTAAAAATACATAGAAGAAGAGTAAAAATTTTATGAAAACATTTTTAGAAAACATGGATATGTATGATAAATATATCCCAAGTATATACATACGTATAAACAATCTCAGATAAAAATGAGATTGCAAAGTTATCCCTTACCTTAGGTCTAATTTATTCCCTATGTGTCCAAAACTTCTGTACTGTGGGTTTACACATGTTATTAAATTATAACAAAATCATAAAAATATTTACAATATCATATACGATTCACTTACTACTTTATATTACCCATTCATTTGTCAATTCTATGTCAAAGAAACGTTTTAGGTTATAATCGTTTTATTTATCAAACATGTTTTGAATTTTTATTCCTTATATTATTAGATATATCATGATTTAATTACTTCTAGAATATAAAAAATGATTTATATATCATATATATTCATTATATATATGTATATATAATAGGTATATAAATGAAATGGAATACACTGTTCACGGAGATAGTAGGTCATACATACAATGAACGCTGTTTCTGTTTCCATATTGAGTTGAATGGAACTAAGTAAATGACACAAACACACACCCACACACCCACACACACATATATATTAATAAATATAGTAGAATTACTATTTCATATATTTCATTATTATTTATTATATATACTTTAGAATCACTCTTTAATTTTTAAAAGGAGAATGAATCTCATCGCATTGTGGTAATGGTTAGTTGTACGTACGCATGAGCGACGATACAGATCCCATAGTTATTAAATGGTATTAAAGTGGAATATTTTTAATAACTCTGAATTATTATAATGTTATAATAATCATATATAGTTATTATTTACACCATTATACCATTCCAATTAAGGTGGTGGTAAAAAAAATTACACGGCGTAGATATGGTAAACCGTACGTATGCACACATGGTGATTTCGTTTTTCATAGGATGGATAGAAGGTGAAATAGGGTTGTTTCAAATTTATAATAAAATATAAGTATATTAGTGATAATTATGTTATTACTTTATAATGAAAAAACTAAATAAGTGGAAGTAGAAGAAGAAAGAAATTTGAAAGAATTCGTAGAAGAGATTACCTCTTCCTCAATACGCATCCTTTAAATTTCCTCTTAGGCACTAGAGTTGGTATTTTGAGAAGACCAGAACCTCTAAAATGTAAATAAATAAGTTTATAAGAGTAATGGGTAGGTTTTGGACGATTTTTAAGGCTCAAAATAGAGGGAAGAGGAAATGGAGGAGGTTCCCTTTTATAAGAGAGTAGAAGGGTACTTTAGGAAACTCTCAAAATATTAATTTATTATAATATCAATTTTGATTCCAAATGGTCCAAAATTTATTTAATTATAAGATAATATAATTTTGGTTATAATAACCATAATCTAATAATTTTAAGACAAGTTTTTAATATATTTTTTATCCTTATCTTTTTGGTTTAACCATTATTTTACCTTTTTAAATCTTAGTGTGATATCATATTATTTACACATTATGGGTTAATATAATTAACATATCATGTAAAATGAACCAAAAAAATTAATTTATGACATAATTGGACTTATATCAACCATTTAGAAGAATATTATATTTTTAGGAATTTAATACCATTTGATAAACTATTTTATGTTTTAAGTTATGAATTATGTCAATTTTAGACACTATTCAGAGTTGACATTTTTAAAAAAATTCATAATAACATGATTACATAAAAAAGGCATTAACTAAAATATAATATGTCAATATCATTTAGAAAATTAGTGTAGGACATAAAAATAATAAAATTTCATTTATTTTGTCTTTTATAATATCATTTATTTGAATTTTTTATTAATAAAGCAATCACTGCATCATCATTGTGTAATTATTAAATTTATTAATTTAATTTCTAAAAATTATGAATAAAATACCATGATTTAAGAAATATTTTTATATTTATAATGAATATTTATATACTTATATGATAGTTATATAACCCTATATTAAAACCGACTTAGTAAAAGATATATGTTTAGGTTATAATTATCTTTAATTTAAATTAATTCTTATAAAATGTCATTTTAAAATACATATGAATCCATGGGGTCCCAAAATAGACCCAAGGATTCAAATTCTAGGAAATATCTCATAAAACAGGATTAGTACATGTGTTAGTGTAGTTTAAAGTTATCATAATATTATTTTTTACTTGTATTTACCATATTTACCCTTTAACCATGGTAAATAAAATAATTACTGAAGTTACTCTTCATAATGTACAAAAATAAAAGGTACCTATTTAGATAATTTGAACCTTATAATTTCAAATATGGAATCAATTTTTCAAATTCAAAACACAAAATATGTAGAAATTTATTTAAAAATAAGTCCCATTTTCAAAACCAAAAAGCAGGTTTTTAAGAAGTAATAACTAAAAAGGATTGACTTGTGTTTAAGTACAATTTAAAAGTGAAATTGATTCCAATGAAAAAAATTGTCTTAAATGATAAAAACTTAATACAATTACACTTTAAAACAAATTAAAAAGATAATCTAACTATATAAATAAATTATATGAAATGATAGTTTTGAATTAAAATGTTGTATTTTCCACTATTCATAAAAATTTGAATTCTATCAAAAAAATACCAAAATTTAAAAAAAGTATATTTTTATGTCCCAGTTCTAAATAATAATTCTATATTGTCAAATTTAAATTATAAAAGTGTCAAAAAATTTATTTAAAATTGGTGCGCCATGAGAAGGCGGTAACACTATTTTTTTTTAAAAACTCTTCTTTTATCCGAAACATTGATTTTGTTCTCATAACTTGTTCTTGAAAATGTGTAAGATGAATGATAATGTTATATAAAATTAAAAATTTGGTTTAAAATATTCATAACATCTAGATTATATCCCACTAAATAATAATATTGTAATAATATATCGTTGTTTAGTGAAACTCGGTATTGGGTACAATGCAAGCTATTGAGGAAGGTCGTTATTGCATGTAACACAAGCCAAGTGAGAGTTTCATTTAGCAAAATATTCCTTCAGTTTTTTGTATAAAACAATCCAAACTTAGTTCATTTATACATTGAATAAAATCAATACTCAGTGTTGCGTGAAATGAATTTTATCAAAAGAACTTTAAATTGTGTGTAACACAATCCAAGAATAGTGTTGCGTATACTGTAAGCTAATATGGTGTTGCATATAGAGAAATATAATCTTGGTGTAGTGTAAAACACAAGAAATCAAAAAAAATTAAAAATAATCTATCTCATAAAATCACAGGGTGTTAAATTCTACCCCCTTAAAATGTATTTCACCCTCGAAATTCATCAGGGTTATAAATAGTTTACTACTTGAAAGTTTCTTTCAAGGAAAATCAAATTGTAAAAAGGAATAATAAAAACATAATTTTAAAAAGGAAATTTAGAAACATAATAATTACCCAAATTAACTCATCACCGAGTTTCCACATAGGAGAACATAGGTGGAAAGTGAAAACATGGATATGGAAGATAAATCTAAAAATATTGTTCTTATGGATAATGATGGAGAATAAGGTTGGGAGAAAGTTAAAAAATAGAAATCCCTAAATATGTGATGATTTAAGGGACATCTGATTCATTAGTTAATAAGGTACTAAGACGAAATTTTTGTTTTTCAATATCCTTTTCCCAAATTTGAAGAATTTTTCATGAGAATAAATACTTACTTGATTTTGGTACAATATCACCGTTGTTCATTAGTTGAACAATCTCTACTTCATCTCTAATTTGAAGAAATGAAGTTGAATATGTTATTAGGGAAGTGTTAGTAGATCATTCCATAGAATGATAGTTCATTCCATATATCTCGACAAAAAGGTTAGCACAAGTAATCAATTATGCATAAGTCCACCTATAATGACATAATAAATTAATCTAACAAACATAAAACAGAAAATAACTATTACTATCCATAAATGGATAACATTACAATCCTTCCAAAAAAATAAAAATATAAAACTTTATAAAGAGGTGAACTAAATTGACATAACATTTATCTCCCATATCTCATTTGGAAGTTCTTAGTTGTCACATTCTAAACATGTGAATTCCTTAATCAAGTATTTTCTTTAAATAATGATAATAACACAAATTTCCAAAGAACCTTAGTGAAAAAAGAATGATGTCAAAAGTTAACTCTTTCCACATACTAAAATCCTAAAAATTCAATATATTCAAACCATGATATCACCTTTTCATTATATCAGTCATGAGGTTATTAATACCAACAAACATCTCATTATCTCCTTGTCCCTTCATTATGCCCATATCAAATGCTTTCTAAAAGTATTTAAATCAATTTTCATGGTTACCAGTACCATATAATTATGGAAAACTAGAATGGACCAGTACATAGATATTCTAATATTCAATAATATAATAACAGAGATCCAACAACACTATTTTAGAATCCCATTACATACACACTTAATCATTCACCGACTTCATTTTCATACACAACATCACCAATAGTGATCACATGTGACTTCCCTTTGTCTTTTTCCTTAAGAGGTTGTTGACATAAATCATTATTAACCATTAGATTTGTGCATTGTTTAGCATAATTCCCCATTTATTTTCACTTGTAGCATTGAAGTGTTGGTGGTGAGTTCTCTATAGTCTTTTCTCTATTCACATAATTAGCAACCTTTTCCCCATTATTGCAGCAACCAGATGCTTGATGATTTTATTTTCCACACTTTAAACATTTTCTATCCCCTTAAGGCAATCTCCACCATGATTCTTTCCACACTTTGAGCATAAGGAAACATTCGTATTCTTTTCACTATTTTTTTGATATTCTCCCTTAAACTCCATCCTTCGTTTCTTGTGAAAACCATGAGATGAATGTGTAACACCAAATTCCAGTTCTACCTTGATATAAAAATTCACAATCTCTTCATAGCTACTGAAGTATCTTATAGATAATTCCCTTCGAAGACTTGGTTTTAAGCCACTGAAGAATTGATCAACTTTACTTTCGGTTTGGATGATAAATCCAGAAACATACCTTGCAAACCTTGTTAAATTCACCTCGTATATATCAACAGATTCATCATACTTTTGCTTAAGCTCAAGGTACTCCTTTTCCATATTTGTCCAAAGAATATGAGTGATGTAAGAATTGAAAAATAATTTCTTGAACTCATCCCATTCCACGGATTCAATTTCTTTTTTCTGACTTTTATTCTTAATTAGAGTCCACCACTAGTCTGCTTCACCTTCTAAATGATATACAACCAAAATGAATTTTTAATGTTCTGAAAAACAAAGGATGGAAAAATATCTTTTAAATGGAACTGATCCATTCTTCAGTAATAAGTGGATCATAAGACCCACTAAAAGAAGGTGGATGTTGCCTTATAAAGGACTCAATAGAATTTTACTCCCTTCTCTGCTCATTTGGATGTTTAGAATGATTCATAGATTGTGTAAGTAGGATAAAAAGATTTTTCAGTCCATATCCCATAACATTTGGTTATTCAATAGGACAATAATTGCATTTACCAGTGCATTGAACATTAACATGGTTTCTTCAGGGTCAATTCATTATTTAAAACCCAAAAATAACAGTGTGAGAGACAAAAATCACACTAGGAAAACAACATTATCAAGGGGGGGTACTTTCAATCTACAATATCTTAGGTTTAATCCTAGGTTATTAATGTTCTTTATCATAATTCTATTACTGTAATCTATACTTATACATAAACTTAGGTACATCCCTAGACATACCTTATAAATATCTCTATGGATATCACTATAGTTTTCACATCTTAGTTTCCAAAGTTTCACTAAACCTTCTCTCTAATACCAACTGTAGAGACCCAAGATATAAGTATATGGACATTACATTTCTTTTGAGGAATACTTAATACATGACACAAATATATTACCAAATTTATTATTAGTTTAGGGTCTTTGTAAACAAGAAAAAAAATCTTTTAATCATGGTGAAAGATCTTCAATATCTCCCATAAAGATCTCCCCCTTTTGTTTTCCTACCTAAAAACATTCCTTAAATCTTGCGGAAAAGAAAAAATAGAAAGGGTGAGCTCAAATGATTATTAAGGGTAAATATTGATAACATAAAAAAACCATAAATATTTTAACCTAAAAACCCAAACATAAAGTTTAAACATCCAAATATTGAGTAATGAAATAAATCTTGGTAGTACGTAAGACAGAGATCATAAAGGAACATTAACCATGATAGAATAGAATTGGCATAAAACATGTAATTATGGAAAACTAATAAGAAAATAATATAATTTCCACAGTATCCAAGGAATTTCTTCCAAGACCATCATAATGGACATATTCCTTTACTGAACCGTGTTTACATGCCATTCCAGCCACGTATTACTGAACCAGATTACTTTTAATTCTATCCCTACATTACTGAACCAGATTTACATTCCATTCTATTCATGTATATCTCATGAGATATAAATCTTTACCCAATGCATTGGAGGGAGATATAGGTCCCACCCATCTCATAATGAAATCATTCTTAATGTGCCACAAAAACGTAAATTATTCATGTAACGCCCCGACCCCAGTTATCCAGAGTCGGTGCATTATTACATAACATTGGCATGATCACAAGAAAGATCATGTCTCGAAAGACCGATTAGTTTAGTAGCCTTGGAAACACTAGATACAATCATAAAGTTTTACATTACATCATAAAAAACATCTTGTCTTCATATCCCCTCATACTATCCCTGCAGGTCATTCATAAATTACATCTTCATAATCATGGGAAAAATTAAACATTGAAAGGGGTGAGCTCAGATGCTTACTAAGGATAACATTATAGCAGAAGCTTTCATAGATAAGAATAAACACTTAAGGCAATTTATAATTAAAACAAAAGCCTTTTAAACTTGAACATCAACATAGTATGGAAAAAATAAAATGAAATAATTCCATTTACTTATTCACATGGATATTCTACTAATTGAATAATCACATGCAATATCAATAACCACTTTCATAATGATAGAATGCATAATGCCAGACTATCATAACCACATAGACAAGGCCTCGTGCCAAGACTACAAATAAGATTTTTCCAAGGCCTTGTGCCAAGACACTAGTTTGTCTCATGAGACCTACCGATGCATTGAGGAGCTATAGCGGGCTCCACCCGTCACTTACTAAGTCCAATGCATTCCTCATATGAAAAGTTTTAAACATAACATAAACATTCGTATTAAAACTAGCATAGGAAATGTCAATACTTTATCCACAAACCATGAATGGTATAAAAATAGCACATCCACAGTCAAACATAACTCATTCGATACAATATGGAAGATTGTATTGTATCATATTAACCTCAATCGATAATGATGAAGGATATTGACATAGATGAAAATAATCATCAAAACAATTAGAGTGAAATATACCCCTTTTTCTTGAAATCATTTAAAAGTCACACTATTTTTCAATAGGCCATTTAAAAATAGATTTTTGAATCAAAGTGTCCGATACCACTTCGAAACTTTTAAAAGGAGTTTTAATTTTAAAACTTTAAGGTCCATATAAATAAATCCTTAAAACCGTTTTTAAAACATGGACATTAATGAGAAATATTTAGAAGAATAAATCTTTAAAACACTTAAAAATGTATTTTAGTTAGAGTTTCTAACCAAAAGAGAGACACTTGAATAAAAATAATTGAGGTAATCAAAATTTTATAATATCATGAGAATAAAGGGATTCATGATATAATATGTCAAAGTACATTATATACACCATATAAAAGTGATTTGGTGTATAACAACAAAGAAGTCTCAATGGAATGTAAATTGAGATGAATTATATTATAAAGACCATATCCTTAGGTTAAGGATAAATAAACGACATAATTATGTGTGAAAAATATAAATACACTCAATATGATTGGATATTTAGTGTAAATCAATCAGATGAAATTCACACATATTCTTGTAAAAACAACACCAATGAATTAGATATTTAACTCAACAAATGGAGATTGAGTTAAAATTACTCTTATCAAGTTCATACCGATGACTTGAGAATTTATCAATGGAGTGATTATGTGTATCAAAAGTATATCCACAGAAAGGGGAGTGGAATTAATGACATAATCAAATTAATAGTGATTCTACACATAATCTTGGAGTAAAATAATCAATGAAGTATGCGTAAAGCCGAATGAGTGGAAATTGAAGTTTCAAATTCCCTTATTGATTTAGTAACATACAAAACATACAACCAAGAATGAAGGATCATACAATGATGATGTAAATATACATTTTTAAAATATATTACACAATGAATACAAACATGGGAAGTACTCACACCACATGCAATAAATAAGTGGTGAACAATGGAATTCTCACAGAATTAAAAGTTAGATAAGAAACCCCTTACATTGTACTTTTTCCTTGGTCGATGGTAGGTTAACCTCCTGTATAATGGTGAAATAATTGTTATTGAATTATACAAGAATCATTTACATTAATATGATATCATATATGATCTTTCAACATTGATTTGTTAATAATATCTTAGTATTATCATCATTTTGGGTGTTAACTTACTCATTTTCCTTTATATTCTTTGTTACGTAAGCCGTGTTTATTATGAATAGGTTGTATCTTATTCATATCCAGAATTATATCAAGTCTTTAAACATTATTTTTAAATCATCAAATGATAATTATACTTGAATGTATATGATGAAGAATGAATCTCATCGCTTTCATGGAGACGGTAGTCCATACGTACGCACGAGCAACAATATCATTATTTTGATATTAAAATAATATATAGTTGGATGTTATATAATATATACAAAATAATTTTCAGGTTACATTTATTATTTAAATGAATTAAACATCATTATTAAACCCATCAAAATAAAAATTTATTGAATAACAATTACACCACGGCGTGGAGACGGTAAGGCGTACGTACGCACGTATGGTGACATGTTATTCAAAGGGCGGATATATTACTGAATATGGTTGTAACATATTTATAATAACATCACAGTATATATAAGACACTGGAGTTATTATTTTAGAATGGTAATAACAAAGAAAGAAGAATTGGAAGAAGAAAGGAACTTGAAAAAGGGTGGTGAAATCATTACCTCTTCTTTGGGTTCTTCCTTTTGATTTGATCAAAAGGGATCCTTAAGTTGGCTTTCTGACTAAAGGAAGGCCTCTAGGATGAAGCGAGGGAAGTTTATAGTGTATTTGGGTAGAGGTTGGCCGAACCAAAAGGCTTTGAAGGTGTGAGTTAATGATAAGGGAGAGTGCCCTTTTATAAGAGGGGTGCGGGGCACCTTTGGAAAAGCTAGAAATATTATTTTATAATAAATTTATATTCGGTTTCTAATGGCTCCAAAGTTGATTATTTAAATTTTAATATTGGGATAGGTCTAAAACCACCCAACCAATATAATTTAGAAAGGTTTGGGTCATTATACTAACATTATCTTTACGTATTAACTCTTAGTTAATTAGTTTCACTTTTACAATGTCTCTTTGTATTTTTATATTATATAGTTAATAAACTTACTATATACATCCAAGAGACAGCCAAGTGGTCCATTAATGATACAACTATCATGATATAAGTCTCTTGGATGAACAGTATATTTTTAGGAATTTAATATCAATTAATAATATAATATTTGTTTTAAAAACTCTTTTATGTCAATTTTGACACTATTCAATAGTTGATTTTTGTAAAACTCATAACAGAATTATTACATCAAAAAAAGTTAATTAAATCATTAATAACATGTAATATTAACCTATAAAATTAATTTAATTCTTTAAAAGTCTCAAATTATATTTATTTGGGTATTTATAATATCAATTATTTTAATTTTTCACTATTTTGGTAATTACTGTATCATCATTGTGTCATAAATAAATTAAATTATTTAATGTCTAAAAATTATAAATAAAATATAATTATGTAGGAAATCGTTTTATCTTTCTAATGAATATTTACAATCGAAACTCCAACATATATAACCCTATGTAAAAATTTGTTTTCTAAAAGATATATGCTTGTGTCATTTTTGTATTCATTTTAACTTAATTAAAATAAGGTGTCCCTATCACTTACAAGTTGATCGATGGGGTCCCAAAATCGGCCCAAATATGCCCATTGTCGGCCATGTATCAACTAATAAGGTTAAGACACGTTTTAGGGTAATTTAGTATTATTATAATATTATTTTTTTAACCCTTATTTACCGGATTTACCCTTTAACCATGGTAACTAAAATATTTACCGAAGTAATTATTCAAAATGTCTAAAAATAAAAGTTATCTATTTACAAAATTTGAAAATCATGATTCAAAATATGGAATCCATTTTTCCAAATTCAAAACACAGAAGTGGCAGAAATTAATTTAAAATTAATTTTCGTTGTTAAAACAAAAAGCGTGTTTTTAAGAGATAATAACTATCAAAAGATTGGCACTTGTTTATGTCTGGTTTAATTGTGAAATTATGTCCAATGACAAACATTGAATTAATTGGTAAAAATATATTCTAAATATAATTTAAAACCACTAAAATTCATAATTTATCAATATTAATTATTTTGATTAAAAAAGTTTTTTTTAATTAAAATTTAGTAATTTTCACTATTCATCAAAATATGAAAGTTATCCGAAAAGTACCAAAATTTCACCCTAGGCTAATTTCGATATTTTGAATCCAAAAATGAAGTCCATTTTTAGAGATATAATTTATAAAATTTCAAAAAGTAGGTATTACTATTCATAACGGCTAGTTTGATTAGTTGTGGTGTGTTAGAATCTTGAAGTTGCGTACAATGCACTCCATTGCATTATTCAAAGGGAAACGTACCATGGAAGCTTGGGGTGTTACATTCTCCCCTCCTTCAATAAATTGCATCCTCACAATTTTTTTTTAAAAATTGGGCTTGATAATATAATGGAAAGTCCCACATCGTAAAAAGAGTCAATAAAACTATCACTTTAAAAGAAAGGAAGAGAGGTATAAAGATCACCCAAGATAACCCATACTAGGAATACATGTAGGAAAACATGGATATGGATGATAAACTAAGTGTTCAGTTCTGATGGAGAGGGATAGAAAACATGATCAAGAGAAAGTTAACAATAAGAAAATCACAAACTTGTGTTGGGACAAACGGTCCTTAGTCTCCCAGTAGGAAAAGTAAACGGAAAACATTTTTTTTTGTTTTAAGTTACATTACATAAGGATGAGGAATTCATTTATGATATTGACTAAGAACATAAAGAGATATACTTACTTTTTAAGTATAGTTTCATTATTTAATAACTTGTTACCAGTAACTCATTTTTTTGAACAATGAGTATTCAAGAAGACTTGGTCACAATGAAATAGCTAGTATAAACTTCTATAGAAATACATGATCCATGTAGGATAAACTATATATTTAACTTGTATTTAGAGATTAATCAAAACCAAAATGGTTAGTATAATATCTGATGACCCCCCCCCCCAAACGGATATTCCATTAGATAAAAAAACACTAATATTAATTTCTAAAATTAAACCATCAATACCCCAAAGTTACATAAATACCATTCAATAATCAATTGTCCTTAAAATCTTTCAATATAATCCAAACTAATATTGAAACTCAAAACTTATAAGAATGTAGTCTTCCATGTTAAATTGTATCTCCAAATGACATTAATTACTCTTAAAGTCGCATACTTAAAAGTAATTAACCTAATCATTTCCATAAACAACCCAAATCACTATAAATCCAAAATAAAAACATAGATAAAAATCCACCATTACTCCTCAAATAAAATCCCATACTATTCTATTTTCCATACAACAAAGTGAACAACTTCCAAAATAACATTTATTACTTAATTACCAAATCATTTTCCTATACTAAGGGTATTCATTTGATAAGACATAAGATCCCAAATCAAATTATTAATGATCAATAAAATCATTTAACTAAAAATAATAGTCACACTAACCAGGGACTTCACGTAGTCCCGTGGTAGGTGATAAATCCCAATCGCACTTTGCTTGTGGGTTCGATTCCTACAGCTTTGTCCGACGCGACGGGTTATCACACAGTCTGCGTGTTGACCTTTTTCAAAAACTATATTTTATAACATTAACAAAATGAGATAAATTCCTCAAAATAACCATAACATAATTTAACCACAAATCTTATCTCATACCTTTCATTTTCATCCCAAATTATAATAACTTATAATTTCCTCAAACCCAACGATCATATAAGACCAAATGGTTATTCATAACTATATCTGCAATAGAAAAGATAATTCTTCGTCAAATATCATTTTCACATGATAAATTGCAGGTTTATACATACAGGAGAAAATTATTCCAAAGTACTCCCATCAATAAAGAGCACTAACACTTTTAAACATTTCACCATCCATTTATTTCCACATAGGTTCTTCATCATATGTTCCTCAGGTTCCGACATTGCCTCTTCCATCTTATGATTTCTCCATAGAAATTTTACCAGATGAGTCATCCGATTTCTCAACACTTGATCTTTGGTATGAAGAATTCTGATAGACTCTCCACAATAAGATAGACCGGCTTCCAGTTCTAATTATTCATAGGTGAGTACATGCATTGAGTCAGGCATGTATTTTTTCACTAGAGATATGTGGATCACAACATTAACTCTGGAGAGACTAGGCAGATTTGCCTTTTGGAAGAATGCATTCATGTGTCACAATGGTACCTCAGGAATTTTTCAAAATCATCTACTTCCTTTACCCAAAAACTCCTCATCCATCTTGGATTATATCGATGGAAGCATCATTTCATCATAAAAAATAGGTATTTCTTATATATAATTTTGAGACATCATCTTTAACATGTTTTTTTAGATAAATTCTCACTGATTCATCTTCAAATATTTCAAAATAAGGTTTTGGTAAATCAGTTTCCGTATATCCCGAAAGACATAAATATATAATTTGATACATATAGGCTGCTCGAAGGTATCCTCGTCTGCAACATCTAGAAAATCATTTAGTGCATCTTAATTTTGAGATAAAGTGAATAATTTTAAAAGACCCTGATGGTACATCCCACACTTAGCGTGGTAAGAAAGTTGAGAGCACAACATTATCCCATAGTCGGTACTTGATCCTTGAAAGAATCATGCAATACTAGAGGTATTGGATGTCTCATGAATTTTTTTTTCATGTAACTTGGACATTTGAAAAAGTTTCAACATCATCTGTGCATGACTTCTGGATAATAATTGTAAGTAGTTCTTCAGGAAGAGAGAGAAGATTTGTTCGTGATCTTTCTCCCTCCATGTTTCAACTAACAAAAAGAAAATACAATTGGGGTTTTTGAATACTTATCTAATAAGAATGTAAAAAAATAGACATAATAGGATAATCTTGTAATTAAACAATATATCCTAACTTGGGGTACCCTATGTTAAAATCTAGGTTATCCACTATCTATTTGCCGACATATATTCTTAGGGGAATTTTTTTTATTCCCTTAATAATGGTTCATACTAATCTTGTGAATTTACCAAAGCATATCCCCCCGGAGTGTAATAACCAAGAGTGAGGCAAGGCCCGTTGTCGTGCACCAGTTCCCGTTCGAGTCTAGCTGAAAGCGGTCTTTTTGGGTTTTACCCCTAGGTACATCTGTGCCAGAGCCGCCTCTACCTGCTCGTATCCAGACAGGGATGTATTTCTCGAAAAACTCACAAAATATCTACAATACCAAAATTCTAGTATGTTCTTCTATACTAATCCTCAAATTCTCCTTTAGGGCTATGTGATCTAATCAGAGTTTATCTAAATCTAGCTTCCAAGGTTTGTACTAAACTTGCTCTGATACCAACTGTAACGCCCCGACCCCAGTAACCCAGAGTCAGTGCACTATTACATGACATTGGCATGATCACAAGAAAGATCAAGTCTCAAAAGACCGATTAGTTTAGTAGCCCTGGAAACACTAGATACAATCATACAGTTTTACATTACATCATAAAAAAACATCTTGTCTTTATATCCCCTCATACTATCCCTGCAGGTCATTCATAAATTACTTCATCATAATCCTGGGAAAAATTAAACATTGAAAGGGGTGACCTCAGATGCTCAGCAAGGATAAAATTATAGCAGAAGATTTCATAGATAAGCATAAACACTTAAGGCAATTTATAATTAAAACAAAAGCCTTTTAAAATTGAACTTCAACATAGTATGGAAAAAATAAAATGAAATAATTCCATTTACTTATTAACATCGATATTCTACTAATCGAATAATCACATGCAATATCAATAACCACTTTCATAATGATGGAATGCATAATGTCAGACTATTATAACCACATAGCCAAGGCCTCGTGCCAAGACTACAAATAAGATTTTTCCAAGGCCTTTTACCAAGACACTAGTTTGCCTCATGAGACCTACCGATGCATCGGAGAGCTCTAGTTGGCTCTACCCATCACTTACTAAGTCCAATTCATTCCTCATATGAAAAGTTCTAAACATAACATAAACATTCATATTAAAACTAGCATAGGAAATGTCAATACTCTATCCAAAAACCATAAATGGTATAAAAATAGCACATCCACAGTCAAAAAAAACTAATTCGAGACAATATGGAAGATTTTATTGTATCATATTAACCTAAATCGAGAATGATGAAGGATATTGACATAGATGAAAATAATCATCAAAACAATTAGAGTGAAATATCCCCCCTTTTTCTTGAAATCAATTAAAAGTCACACTATTTGTCAAGAGGCCATTTAAAAACAGATTTTTGAATCAAAGTGTCCCATACCACTTTGAAACTTTTAAAAGGAGTTTTAATTTAAAAACTTTAATGTCCATATAAATAAATCCTTAAAACCATTTTTAAAACATGGACATTAATGAGAAATATTTAGAAGAATAAATCTTTAAAACACTTAAAAATGTATTTTAGTTAGAGTTTCTAACCAAAATAGAGACACTTGAATACAAATAATTTTGGTAATCAAAATTTTATAATATCATGAGAATAAAGGGATTCATGATATACTATGTCAAAGTACATTATATACACCATATAAAAGTGATTTGGTGTATAACAACAAAGAAGTATCAATGGAATGTAAATTGAGATGAATTATATTATAAAGACCATATCCTTAAGTTAAGGATAAATCAACGACATAATTATGTGTGAAAAATATAAATACACTCAATATTATTGGATATTTAGTGTAAATAAATCATATGAAATTCACACATATTCTTGTAAAAACAACACCAATGAATTAGATATTTAACTCAACAAATGGAGATTGAGTTAAAATTACTCTTATCAAGTTCATACCGATGACTTGAGAATTTATCAATGGGGTGATTATGTGTATCAAAAGTATATACACAGAAAGGGGAGTGGAATTAATGAGATAATAAAATTAATAGTGATTCTACACATAATCTTGGAGTAAAATAATCAATGAAGTATGAGTAAAGCCGAATGAGTGGAAATTGAAGTTTCGAATTCCCTTATTGATTTGGTAACATAAAAAACATACAACCATGAAAGAAGGATCATACAATGATGATGTAAATATACATAAATTAAAGTATATTACAAAATTAATACAAACATGGGTATTACTCACACCACATGCAATAAATAAGTGGTGAACAATAGAATTCTCACAGAATTAAAAGTGAGATAAGAAACCACTTACTTTGTACTTTTTCTTTGGTCGATGGTAGGTTAACCTCCTGTATAATGGTGAAATAATTTTTATTGAATCATACAAGAATCATTTACATTAATATGATATCATATATGATCTTTTAACATTGATTTGTAAATAATATCTTAGTATTATCGTCATTTTGGGTGTTAACTTACTCATTTTCCTTTATATTCTTTGTTACGTAAGCCGTGTTTGTTATGGACAGGTTGTATCTTATTAATATACATAATTATATCAATTCTTTAAACATTACTTTTAAATAATCAAATGATAATTATACTTGAATGGATACGATGGAGAATGAATCTCATCGCTTTCGTGGAGACGGTAGTCCGTACGTACGCACGAGCGACAATATCATTCTTTTGATATTAAAATAATATATAGTTGGATGTTATATCATATATACAGAATAATTTTAATGTTAAATTTATTATTTACATGAATTACACATCGTTATTATACCCATCCAAATAATAATTTATTGAATAAAAATTACACCACGACATGGAGACGGTAAGCCGTACGTACGCACATATGGTGACATGTTATTCAAAGGGTGGATAGATTACTGAATATGGTTGTACCATATTTATAATAAAAAAACATTATATATAAGATACTGGAGTTATTATTTTATAATGGTAATAATAAATAAGGAAGAAGTGGAAGAAGAAAGGAACTTGAAAAAGGGTGGTGAAATCATTACCTCTTCTTTGGGTTCTTCCTTTTGATTTGATCAAAAGGGCTCCTTAAGTTGGACTTATGACTAAAGTAAGGCCTCTAGGATGATGTGAGGGAAGTTTAGAGAGTATTTGGGTAGAGGTTGGCTGAACCAAAGGCTTTGAAGGTGTGAGTTAATGAGAAGGGAGAGTGCCCTTTTATAAGAGGGGTGAGGGGCACCTTTGGAAAAGCTAGAAATATTATTTTATAATAAATTCATATTCGGTTTCTAATGGCTCAAAGTGGATTATTTAAATGTGAATGTGGGGATAGGTCTAAAACAACCCAACCAATAGAATTTAGACAGGTTTGGGTCATTATACTAACCTTATCTTTAATTATTAACTCTTACTTAATTAGTTTCACTTTTACAATGTCTCTTTGTATTTTTATATTATATATTTAATAAACTTACTATATACCTCCAAGAGACCCACAAGTGGTCCATTAATAATAAAACTATCATGATATAATTCTTTTGGTAAACCTTAGATTTTTAGAAATTTAATATCAATTAATAATATAATTTTTGTTTTAAAAACTCTTTTATGTCAATTTTAACACTATTCAATAGTTGATTTTTGTTAAACTCATAACAGAATTATTACTTCGAAAACAGTTAATTAAATCATTAATAACATGTCATATTAACCTATAAAATTAGTGTAATTCATTAAAAGCCTCACATTATATTTAGTTGGGTTTTTATAATATCAATTATTTTAATTTTTCACTATTATGGTAATTACTGCATCATCATTGTGTCATACATAAATTAAATTATTTAATGTCTAAAAATTATAAATAAAATAAAATTATGTATAAAATAGTTTTATCTTTCTAATGAATATTTGAAATCAAAAATCCAACATATATAACCCTATTTAAAAATTATTTTTCTAAAAGATATATGCTTGTGTCATTTTTGTATTCATTTTAACTTATTTAAAATAAAGTGTCCCTATCACTTACAAGTGGATCCATGGGGTCCCAAAATCGACCCAAAGATTCCCATAGTCGGCCATGTATCAAAAAATATGGTTAAGACACGTTTTAGGGTAATTTAGTATTATTATAATATTACTTTTTAACCCTTATTTACCAGATTTACCCTTTAACCATGGTAAATAAAATATTTACCAAAGTAATTATTCAAAATGTCTAAAAATAAAAGTTATCTATTTACAAAATTTTAACATCCTGATTCCAAATATGGAATCCATTTTTACAAATTCAAAACATATAAGTGGTATAAATTAATTTAAAATCAATTCCCGTTGTTAAAACAAAAAGCGTGTTTTTAAGAGATAATAACTATAAAAAGATTGGCACTTGTTTATGTCTGGTTTAATTGTGAAATTATGTACAATGACAAACATTGAATTAAATGGTAAAAATATATTCTAAATATACTTTAAAACCACTAAAATTCATAATTTATCAATATCAATTATTTTGATTAAAAAAGTTGTTTTTAATTAAAATTTAGTAATTTTTACTATTCATCAAAATATGAAAGTTATCTGAAAAGTACCAAAATTTCACACTTGGCTAATTTAGATATTCTGAATCCAAAAATGATGTCCATTTTGAGAGATAGAATTTATAAAATTTCAAAAATTAAATATTACTATTCATAACGGCTGGTTTGATTGGTTGTGGTGTGTTAGAATCTTGAAGTTGCGTATAATGCACGCCATTGCATTATTCAAAGGGAAACGTACCGTGGAAGCTTGGGGTGTTACAATTCATCATAGCATAACCCAAAAAATAAAATTTTATTCTTGAAAATCATTTCATTGTAACATATTCCATATAAGATAAATGGACTTCATAAAAATAATTCCATCATCAAAATAACCAAATAAAATTAATAATTGGGATATAAAAATAACCCTATGTCATATTAGATGGAAAATAATTTTTATAAACCACTTATACGTAATTATTGAGAAAAATATCCTTTCTTATTCAAAAACATTTTTTTTCTCAAAATGTCAGACAATTTTGAAAGAAAACAATTTAGTTGAAAATAAAATTGAAATAACAGAGGAAGCTTCATGAAAATAAGGAATCATGAAACTTTAAAAATATATTCATGCTGTATAAGTTAAACAAACATTCTCCTCATGCCTTTATCGAAAAAGTCAAAAAAATATCTCGTATGGTAAAAAAAGAAATACTCTTTCCATACCACATATTTAAAGTAAAAAATGGGTAAAAGATTACTTTAAACATACATAGAATAGTAGTAAAAATTTTATGAAAACATTTTTCGAAAACATGGACATAAATGACAAATATAACCCGAGTATATACTTTCGTATAAACAATCTCAGATAAAAATGAGACTGAAAAATTATCCCTTACCTTAGGTGTGATTTCTTTTGTATGTGTCTAAAAATCTTGTATAGTGGGTTTAAACATATTATTAACTTGTAATAGAACCATAATAATATTTATTATATCATATATGATTTACTTACGAATTTATATTACCCATTCATTTTTCAATTCCATGTTAAAGCAATGTTTTGGGTAATAATAGTTTTTTTATTGTACATGTTTTGAATTTTTATTCTTGATATTATTACTAATATCATGATTTAATTACTTATAGAATGTAAAACATGATTTATATATCATATATATTCAGCATATATATAAATATATATCTATAATGTAAATGAAATGGAATATACCGTTCATGGATTTGGTAGGCCGTACGTACACATGAACGCTGTTTTCGTTTCCTTATTGAATTGAACAGAAGTAAGTAAATGAAATATATAAATATACATAAATCCAGTAGAATTATTATTCAATATAATTCAATATTATTTATTATGTATACACTATATTCATTCTTGAATTATTAACATGGAGAATTAATCTCATCGCGTCGTGGAGATGGTAAGCCGTATTTACGCACGAGCGGCAATATAGTTCCCATAGTTATTGAATGATATTAAAGTGGATGGTGTATAATAAATTAGAATTAGTATAATGTTATAATAATAATATATATTTATTATTTACACCATTATACCCATCCATGTAATGTGGTGGTGAAAAATAGATAACACCATGGTGTGGAGACAGTAAGCCGTATGTACACACGCACAATGATTTCATTTTTTGTAGGATGGATTGAAGGTGAAATAAGGCTGTTTTATATTTATAATTACATATAATTATATTATCGGTACGGATTTTATTACTTTATAATTAAACAACTAAAGAATAGGAAGTATAAGAAGAATTATTTTGAACGAATCGGTAGAAGAGATTACCTCTTCCTCGACGCGCCTCCTTTAAATTTTCTCTTAGGGAACTAGAGTTGATATTTTGAGAATAACAGAACCTATAGATTGTAAATAGGAAAGTTTAGAATAGTAATGTATAGGGTTTGGCTGAGTTAGAAGGCTCAAAATGGAGTGAAGAGAAAAGGGATGAGGTGCCCTTTTATAAGAGAGGAGAGGGGCATTTAGGAAACTCTAAAAATATTAATTTATTATAATTTCAATTTTGATTCAAAATGGTTACAAACATATTTAATTACAATATAAGATAATTTTGGTTCGAATAAAAATCATCCAAAAATTTTATGACAAGTTTTGAATATATTTTTTATCCTTATCTTTTTTGTTTAACCCTTATTTTACCTTTTTTAATCTTATTGTGATATCATGTTATTTACACATTGTAGGTTAATGTAAATACCATATCATGTTAAAAGACCCTAAAAAAGTTATTTATGAAATAGTTGGAATTATATTAACCATTTGGACGAATAATATATTTTTAGGAATTTAATATCATTTAATAATCTATTTTATGCTTTAAGTTATAAATTATGTCAATTTTAGACACTATTCATACTTGAGTTTTTCTTAAAAAAAAATTCATAACAACATGAATACTTTAAAACTAAGGAATTAACTAAAAGATAATATTTCAATATAATATATAAAATTCTTGGATGAAAAAATAACAAAATTACATTTTTTTTACTTTTATAATATTATTTATTTGAACCTTTCCTTAATGAAGCAATAACTACCTCATCATTATGTCATTATTAAATTTATACATTAAATTTATAAAAATAATTAATAAAATACCATGATGTAGTAAAATTTTTTATATTTATAATTACTATTTATTGACATAGATATCAATTATATAACCCTATATTAAAATCAATTTAGTAAAATATATATGTTTAGGCTATAATTATCTTTACTTTAAATTAATTCATATAAAATGTCATCTTCATATCCAAGTGAATCCACGAGGTCCCAAAATCTACCCAAGGGCGCCCATGTTAGGAAATATCTCATAAAATAGGATTAGGACATGTTTGGGTAGTTTAATATTATTATAATATTATTTTTTACCCTTATTTACTAGATTTACCTTTTATCCGTGGTAAATAAAATAATTACTGAAGTGACCATTCATAATGTCCAAAAATAAAAGGTAACTATTTTAAAAATTTGAACC
Organism: Viscum album; assembly: GCA_963277665.1. Taxonomy (NCBI): domain Eukaryota; kingdom Viridiplantae; phylum Streptophyta; class Magnoliopsida; order Santalales; family Viscaceae; genus Viscum; species Viscum album. Next base: position 930,164,193 of record OY728147.1, on the reverse strand, counting down.
TTATGATTCCAAATATGGAATCCATTTTTCAAAATTCAAAACACATAATTTTCAGTAACTAATTTAAAATTAAGTCCTTTTGTTAAAACCAAAAAGTGGGGTTTTAAGAAGTAATAACTATCAAAGGACTGACATGTGTTTATGTCCAATTTAAAATTTAATTTACTTAAAATGGAAAAATTTGATTAAATGATAAAAACTTAATCCAATTAATCTTTAAAACCAATTAATTAGATGAAAGAGAATTTTTGAATTAAAATTCAGTATTTTTCACTATTCTTTAAAATTTGAATTTTATCATAAAAATATAAAAAATTCCACAAAAGTAAATTTTTTATCCCATTTCCAAATAATAAGTTTATAATTTCAAATTTAACTTATTATAGTGTCAGAAAATAGATTTAAAATGGGTGCTCCATCAAAAGGTGGTAAAATTTCATTTTTTGAAAATACTTTTTTTTATCTGAAAAATTGATTTTGTTCTCATACCATGTTTTTGAAAATGTGTAAGATTAATTATAATTATATATAAAATTAAAAATTTTGTTAATAATATTCATAAAGGCTAGTTTATATCCCATTAAATAATACTATTTTAATAATATATCATTGTTTAGTGAAACTTGGTGTTGCATACAACACAATCTATCGAGGAAGGTCACTCTTGCATGTAATGCAAGCCAAGTCAGTGTTAAATATAGTTAAATATTTATTTGGTGTTTCTTAAAACATAATCCAAACCTACTTCATTTATACATTGAAAAAATTATATACTCAGTATTGTGTGAAATTAATTTTATCAAAAGAACATTAAATTGTCTGTAACACAATCAAGGAATAGTACCGTGTATACTGTAAGCTAATATGGTGTTGCGTATAGCACAAGATAATCTTGGTGTAGTGTACAACACAAGACATAAAATAAATTAAAAAGAATATATCTCATAAAATCTCTGGGTGTTACACATCCTCACACTGATAGATAATTGAAGGTTGATTTATAATATCTAATATAACTTAACTTCCTCAACAATTGATTTGGGTTATATACTATGGGAGCTAATCTATACAAAAAATTACATAAAATTCAACTAGATTAAGTATATAAATATTCACAAGAAGAAAATTCCCACAAAATTTTATTAAAGAGAAGCTATAGACTTGAAGTGTGATCATCCCACCATTAAGTGTTTTCACTACCAACACAATATCTATTCATTAAGGTTGCTATGAAATACCCATAGAAAAACTTCATGCATAAAAACAGTGGGTAGAACCAAAATAAAAAAAATTCAATCATGCAGTGGAGGGAAATGTACCTTTCTCCACACCACTAGGAACTTCCACTTCATCAATAGTAATTTCATAATCTTGGCCTTCTCCCCTTGGATTATTTTATGGTAAATTCCATTTAATGTTGGGGAATTCATTAGAATATTTCTCTATATCCTTATAGGTAAGGTACCATACTTTAATGGAATCTTTATTAACCTTTTATTCATGAGTATGATAGCATTTTTCTACAAACTTGAAGCATAATCATTTTCTTTTTAAGCATATACCAAGTTGTCTAATTCCAAAAGTATCACTTGTTGGAAAATTTATCTTTCTATTATCCCCTTATCAATTGTTTATATGTCATCATATTATTATATTTATTTCCTTCAAAACAATAATACTTGTAAAATTATTTCACTATATTGATAACACATGATATTATGTACTCATATGATGAGAATATTTAGGAGATTAGTTCTATTTGAAAGAATGACTTACTCCCATCAAATAAAAGATTAATCTTTATCTGTGGATTACATACATAGTCTTCAGTATTCCTTTAACATAATTATAAAGTTATCTTCATACATAGAAACATTTTTATTTTCTTTTCGTCTTAGAATCATGAATTTTCTCTCTATATCATCTTATTATTCATGAAGATAACATTTTTATTAGAATATAACCATAAAATATTTCCACTCCATGCTCACTATTTACTCCTCATCCTTAGTGATTTAAATCAATGATGACCATTGGCACACATACCCCATGAGATGATAAAATTCCATGAAAACCTTCCCTATTTCATTATTTCCCAAAGTGAGAAAAATATTTTCTAAGGAAATTATCCATTTTTAGCTACAAATGGATTTGTGTTTCTATTGAGTGATGAAGGTTATTGTTGCATTACATAGTCAAACATTGTTACTCTATAATACAGATCAGTAGGCTACTTCATGTGGGAAAGGTTATTTGTCATAACCTAATTTAGCTACTCAAATATAGTTATAATTCAATCATCTCCAACTGTAGCTCTAGCTCCAACTTCATTATCTTTCCCAGGAGTGAAATAACCACATAAATTACATGCATCTATATTATTTCTATTCCTTTATCTTGGTTCTATTTATAAATAATATAATAAACTAAATTAGATCATAACATTATGAAGTATAATGTATAATTTCTAAAAAAGTAAAAATTTTATCATAAATTGAAAATCTATGCATAACTAATGTTAATATCATAAAATTGGTTTATTTGGAAATATTATCTAATAATAAAAATATTTTCAAATATTTTCTAGTTGTTTTTAAAGAAAATATTAATTAAACCTAGAATATCCCCCAAGAGTGTCAAACCTAGTGTGTAATAAGGGAACACTCACCGTGCACTAGAATGATTGCTGGGATATACTTGACCGACTCTCTTTAGAGTTATTACCCCTAGATGAATCTATTCTAAAAACACACGAACTTATAGTATCTAGAAAGGGATGTATTTTTAGGAAAACCACATAATCTATACCTTACCATAACTTTATAATATTACTATGTACCTAAAATTTTCATAAAATCGAGTCATAGGGTTATGTTCCATAATTTATGTTTTCTTAAATCTAGTTCCCATGGTTTCTACTAAAATTATTCTAATACCAACTATAAAGACCCCAACCCAAAAATTTCAGAGTTGTTTATTACTTTATTACATTGATACTAGATATAAGTGGTCTCATCTCAAAGGACCAAATGGTTTAGTAGTCTTAGAAAGATAGATAGATACTAGAATCTCAAATTATATTTGAAAACATAAAATACAAAATTGTATTTTATTTGAAAAAATTATTATTATCTATATCATATCCTTTCTTATCAATCACATTGCACTTCCTAGAATCACGGGGAAACGAAACATAAGAAAGGGGTGATCATATATTCTCAATAAGGGTATGTATAAAAAAGACAAATAATTCATGAATAATATGATATGAATAAATGGTAGTCAAATTATTACATATAAAAAATCACATAAGCTTGAAACTTATCTATTTATATAATAACTATTCAAATAATCAAATGGAAACCAATAATTGATTTTATAATGATAGAATGCATAATGCAGGACATCTTAAATATACTACCAAGAACTCTTTCCAGGAAGTATACATAAATAATTAAGGTCACATCCTTATACCCATTTTTTTTTCTTAAGAGACTTATAACATCCTAAGATTTTATAGTGTGAATAAATTTAATTTTTTGGATAGTTTAGGTGTCATAGAACACCAAGTTTAAATAAACTCCAAAAATACTATTATTTTAACACAACCATTATAACATAACTTTTAATTTGGTGGGAATGAATAATATTAAATAAATTATTAAATATATAATTTTCTAACTCAATGTTAATATATAAATTAATTACTTGTGATTATACAAATAATTATTAGTAAATTCATTTTATTCTTCAAATACATGTTTTCTTCAAAAAGAAATTTTTATCCCTTCTATGAGAAAATAAATATAATTAAATTTTGAAACTTATTAAAAATTTATTTAATAAAATTAACATAAATTTTAGATTAATTAGGAAAAAATTATCTTAGTATGTATTTTTTATAATTTTCTGGGAAGTTTAATTTTTTAGTGAATAGTAAAAAATACTGATTTTTGTAAAAATGTCATTTCTCTTCAATGAATTAAAAAATTTAAAAGTAATATTATTATTTTTAATTTTATTTAAAACAACATAAGTATTATTTATTTATATTTCATCTTCTTAAATTCTTTTAAATCCACTTTATATTTTATTTTAGAATAATATTATTTTTGGGGATTAAAATGGGATTTTTCTGAAAACTATTTTAAATTACATAATATTTCTTAATTTTAATTTATAAAAATAACCTAAATGGGGAATGTTTTAAATGAAATATATAGATTTTTTATATTTAAATATTAATTTATTTTCATACAATTATAATTATTAGTTTTAAACCATATTTTTCTTAAAAAATCCACTCCTTAAAAAACTGCCTTTTCATAACGTCAATGGGTTTTGTTTTAAATTTCATTATTAAAATTTTATAAATTTAATATTGTAAAAAATATTCCAAATTTGTAATAATAAGATCAAAAATATTTTGTGTGGTCATTTTTATTTTTAGTCATAAAAAATTTAAAGCAGTAAAAAAAATATTTACCATAGTATAGGTAAAATAATGTAGCGATTTAAAGTTGAATGGTAAAATCTTAAAATAACTAAAAAATACAACTTTAAATGGGTTATTTATGTGTTAATATAACTTAAAAATCCTTTAAATCAATAATCATCACCCAAATTCATTGTAATTAATTCCATAAATATGTGGTTGGCTTTAAATATATGATAATCATTATTTAATTAATCACTTAAAAACCACTATTCCTCAAGTATAAATACCACCCCTCATTGCCCCATTTATCCTAACTATAATTTAAACTCCTAAAATATCTACCAAATGATATAATATAAACTCTACCCATATCCATTTTTTACTGTTTTGACCCAAATACCAATTCCATGTTCCGCAAGGGGTCCTTTAAAAAAGTGATATTCAAGAGGTAAATTTCTCAAACAACCTCTCTTAATTTCTTTTATTCTTGACCTTTACCATAAAATCCTTCATAAATCAAGTAATAATAACTATATTATCATGTATATACTTTAATTTTATATTTATAAAGGAATATATTATTTTCATCCTTTTTATTATCTCCTCTTATTCAATGAAACGAAACCATTGTCCATCATATGATTGTTAATCATATCTGTGGATAATGATTTTTTTTGTTTTCCATTACATCCATAATGGATGGTCATAAAAGTATTATTATGGGTAAATAATATTTAATAGGAATATTATTACCTATTTCATTTTCAAGATCTAATATATTGACATAATATTAAATAAAACTAAACTTGTTTGGGATGGTCAGAAAAACATACAAATTAAAATAAAGATTTATCATTAACATTTTACCAAATAAATCATCCTTATATAGGAAATAAAAATAATACATTATAAAATTTACACTTATGGAATTGAATTAATACCATTTCATTTTACTTCTATATTTTTATTTCCATTTAACACAAAAATCCATAATTATACACAAGTAAACTGAACACAAAACCATGAAATAAACACACCCAAAACAATGAAAATCATGAAATATTATTAATAAATGGGTTAAAAGATGATATAAAAATATAATATAAGGTATTATAATTATAAACATGTTTCTATAATGAATTAATAATATTATTTAAACCATTATTCATGATGTTGAAGTATGAAAAACTAAAGGGAAGTGTGAGGTAACTCTTTCTCATATCACTTTTTCTTATATGAGATATATGCCTTATTCACCAATTAATTCTTTTGTGTAGATTATATATATAAATTTGATATATTATATAATTAATCTCATTATATTAGTTCTATTTAATATTTTATTTGATAATTATTACTTTTATGGGGACACAATTTGACTGATTGTAAAGTGGTAATGGATTTTTTAAACCAATTTCCCTTCTTTGGGTTATCCATCTTATTCATTGATTATATCAAGATATTATTATGTGTGGGATGATTTTTTATTATATTATGTTGTATTACCAATATTTTATGTGTATTTATAGTGAACATACATTATCGATTAATGTTATTAATGCTCACTTCAATGATATGATATTTATAAGGAATTATCTTTTAAAAATAATCTTTTAAAGCTTCACTTAAAAATATCTTTTTCTTCAATGACCATATTTATATAAAATTTGTTCCCAATTTTTTACTATTTTTAAAATTCATTTTTACCCATTATTTCCATTTTAGAAATTTGTTTTAATGGTTTGTTTTTATAATTTTCTATGTGAGGTTCTTTATGACTTTTTCCAATAGAAATATTTAAGGAGTGTTTTTTTAACTTAAAAAATGGGAAGATTTTCCCCTCCTTATAAAACCTAATGCCTTGAAAATTTAATTTTAATATTAAAAGGTTATTTTAAATGAAATTGTTTTCTTTTATAATTTTGTGTAATTTAAAAAAAATGCTATCAAAATAGAAATGATATTTTCCTCAAGAATTATTTCAAATGATATTTCAAAATTATTTTCCGAATAAGATAACATTATTTAATGTTAGTTATGATTTTATGGGGTTATTATTTAAGGATAATATTCTTATTCTTTCTATTATTGGTTTAAGTTTATGATGTCATGATGTGTATGAATCCATTTACAATTCCAAGATATATTCTACAAAAACCATATCATTTCATGATTTCTGATATGATGAGTGATTTGTGTTCTTGTGGAACACATATATATGATTCCAATTATGTGAAGGGTGGGACCTATATACCACTCCAATTCATTTGAAAAATTTGGATAACTCATGAGGTAAATATTTTATGCGTAAACATGATTTCTTGTTCACAATTCTATGCATGGACCTGGTTTTCTTATCCATAAGTTTATGCATAGACCTAGTTTTTATGTCCATAATATTATGTGTGAACCTAGTTTTTATGTCCAAATGTTTATATATGGACCTATTTTTCATTTACATAAGTTTATACATGTACCTTGTTTAGATTTATATAAGTTATCAGAAGGTCCTAGTTTCACATCCTTAACTAAATGATTGAACCTCTTTCTATTTATACTTATCCACAATTATATATGTCTATGTGTATGAAAAAATTTCATGTTTCATGTAAATGTTATGAAATTATGGATTATATTATTTCATTATTTTATTATTCTTGTCTTATTATTATTTATGATTTATTTCATAACTCAAGATTATTATATTTGATATGAAAGGTATACTTTTCAATTATTTCGTTCATGTTCTTATGAATTTATGTTTATGTTATGATTGATATATCCATTTTTAACCTTAATAATCATATGATATCAACCATTTTCATAATATTATTATACCCAATATATGAAAAAGGTATTAAGTTTGAAATATAAAAAATGATTTAAGTTATAAAGGAATAAACAAGAGAAGATTTAGATGTTTTATGAACCATTTGTTTTTGTTTCTAGCTTTCCAAGGACACTAAACCCATACGATTATGGCATGGGTTTGTCATGTTATGAAATTGAGTTTTAATTTATATTTATGAAAATAGTGGGTCATTATAGTTGGTATTAGAGTAAGGTTTAATTAACCTTTGGAAACTAGAATGAGAAAACCTTATTAAGAACCCTAAGTGTAAGTCTAGGTTACAATCCTAGAGTTTTGGTAATAATCATGAATAACTTAGGATTAAACCTAAGGTTCCATAGATTGTAATATTATAAGTAATTTCCCTTGATTAGGTGGTTTCCCACCATGATTAATGTTTCTCACACTATTCTTTTTGGTTTTATTTAATGGTCGGAACCAGGAGGATTCATGTTAATGGTGAATGTGATGGACACTGGGATAATATTCCTCATGAGAAACCAAGTATTACGAGAGTCATAAGGTGAAATATAATTACTATACCTAATCATAAATCTCATCATATTATCAATAATATCAAATTTGGAGAGTTTATTGACCCATCTAATAATAGAAATATGGAGTTCCATGGTGACCACATAGGAAAGAAAGTTTAATTTTCCTCATGTAAAGCATGTAGGATGAGGCATCAAGGAGAAATTTTCAAAAGGAATACAAGATGATTTGGGTGTAGAGAATAAGGACATAAAGTAAGTAATTTCAAGGGGAAATTGAAAGGTTTAGTTAACATAATGGATGAGAATAATAGTATTCCTAAGGCATCATTGATATTTCAATGTTCTAAATATAGAATATATAGGAATTATAAAAATCAATTTCCTAGGGGGAAGGATTATGAAGAGAATCAGAAAGGTTATATGAGTAATGGTTATATTCATGATGATAACAAGACTACAGATAACATATAATATGGAAGTTTTATTAAGGAATAAAATTAGAAATCTTGGTTATTAGTTTAAGAAGAAAGTGAAATGATTGAGTGTTTATGTATTATCTTTCAAGAATAATGTTTTGGAACTAATTTTATGGTATTATGGAATAATGAAACATCTAAGGATTATTCCACCAATGTTTTTATTAATTATTTAGAAGCACATGTTGAATGGTATTTCTAATTAGAAAAATTTATTGAGGTGTTAAGGTGATATTTTTAGAGAACACATGATTAATGGAATGATAAACCTTAATAAGAGCATGATGTTGGGAAAATAATGAGATAAATAGATGTTCTGTTGTGATAAAATAAAAGGGATAATATCTATGAACTTTGAACTGATTATTAATATGATAAAAACATGTTTTATGGATTTAATTTATAGATTTTTTGGATTTATGGTATGAAAAAGGAGTTAATTTTTAAAATAATTCAAGTTTCACTAAGGTTTTCTGGTAATTCAGTTTATTTACATGTTTCAAGAGAGTACATGATAATGATATTCACATTTTTGGTGGGTGGAAAATAAGTTCTACATCATGTTTTTGTAGAATTAATGATTTTTAAAATTTAATGACCTTTATTATAATTTTTTCATTTTTAATCTTTTAGAATTTTGATATAGGTATATGTTTATGAAATTACTTACATTGGTATCGGGATGGCCCCCCAATCTCCGGGTCTCCCCTCTCCTTGTGCACTAGGGTTTCTTCCCAACTTTGCCACCGCTGCTCCCTCCCTATCGTCGCCCCCCACTCGGTGAAGGTCCTCCTCCGACGTTCCTTCTCCAGCGTTCCTTCTCCGGCGTTCCTCCTCCGGGGTTCTTTCTCTGGCATTCCTCCTCTTTTCTCCTTCTTGTTCCCCTGCTCTCCTCCTTTCCTCTTTTCTCTCAGGGCGTGCTCTCTCTCGGTGATTAGGGGTTCTCCTCTTCCCATCACCTTCCTCTGCACAAAGATGCTCCTCTTCACCCCTTCCTCTTTATCGATTCCAGTGCATCGGCCTTCTCTTCTCATGGCGTGTGGGATAACTTGATGGTTGTTCCCCTTTACTCTTCTTTTTGGTGAGTTGAGGCCTGTTATCCCTCTTCCGCCTTTCTTTCCTTCATCCCCATAGTGGAAGGCCCCATCTGGGCTGAACTCGAAGGGTCTTCGGCGGCATGGGTATGTGATAGAGGAGGTGTGATCGGGTACTTCTGGCTTCGTTGCAATTAGAAGGTGTTATTCCTATTCTACGTCGTTTTCGGATGGTTCATTTCCTTTTTAAGTGTTTCTTCAGAGTGGAAAAAGTTTGGATGCTTCTGGTGATGGCGATGAGTCCAAGGTTACAGCCCACTGGTAAGGCTTCTCCACCTCAAACTCTACTCTGGCCTCCTGGTTTTTCATCCCAAGGCAGGTCGTCCTGGGGAGATGGTTATCGTGGAGGGTTTGGGATTGTGCTTTTTGTGTGGTGGTCGACATTTCTAGAGGCGCAACCTTGAGTCGGTGTTTGTGTTGGTCCTGGTTTTGGTTTTCATGCGATGGTGATCCTTATTGGATGGGTGCTCTGAAGCTGTTTTATTTCTCCACTTTGGCCACAGTGGTTTCCAGTTGATGTGGTTCATTGCAAATTTCAAATTTTTTGTGTTCTAATGAATCTACACAGTGATTTAAATGATCTTCAGCCGGGTCCTTGCTGGTGCTGGGATGGGTGATGACGATGGTGACTGGTGATTTAGTGCATCAGGGTGTGTAGCTATGTAGATCAAGTGGCATGCTGTCGATGGTAATGATGTCTCCTATTTCTTTTGATCTTGGAAATTGTGGATTGGGTGTTGTTTTCCAGTTGTGGTCTTTTTTGTGTTTTTGAATTGGTATCCAGTAATTTGTGAGGTTCCGACTAATCCCAAAAGTGGTTTATTCATAAAACTAATAAAGGATTTGGAGGAGGAATTACATTGAACTTTGGATGAGGTTTTAGAGATTAATATATTAAATGGCCATATGAATATTTATGTGTATTGGATAACCCATGCTAGCCATTTTTATGATAGTAACTAGAGACAAAAGTAATGATTTTTCATCCCATTAGGGATCCTATGATTCACTAGTTCTATTAGAATTACAATTTCAAATTCATTCCTTAGAGTAAGAAATGAAGCATAAATTGATCATGGAACAAATAAAGAGTGAGATTGTACTTATGACATTGAATAAAGTAATTATATCTTCTCAAATTATTTTTTAAAAAAATTCTATCCTATTATCATATTTTCTGATAATATCAATGAGATTCAGACCTATTTGTTATATGGATTTGTGGTCATTAATCTTATAATGAACATGTTCTAAATCATTATCCATCATAAATTCATAGTTATAATTCTCTTCCATGTCCATATTTTCATTTTCAACTAATGTTATCCTAATATGAATACTAGTTTTTTTGTGTGAAATTCACCTTTTATATCCCACTTTTTAAGAGGAAGTTTTATTGAACAATTTTATGATATGGGTTTCCCACAGAGAAATTTTCAACTATCCACCTTTTATTTTTTATGTGAAATTTTGAATTTTGAGGTTTCAATTTGTTGAAATTCTTGATCATATCAAGATGGTAGCTTATTGATTGATTCTTCTACCAAATCTCCCTCAAGATTCATTTTGTGTTCCATGTATCTCTACCAAGGAAGTAGAAACTTGATCCTTTGTCATGACATGAACCATGATGGGGATCATACCACAACTACCCTAAGTCCACCACCATAGGCCTAGGGATGGAGACAAGTGCTGAAGGCACCACAAACTCAAGGGGTCCTTTTCCTAATAACTTTTACACACAAACACAACCAACTCAATGAAAAAGTACATAGGGAAAAGAAAAAAAGATTCAACACTACTAAGAATAATCCAAGCATGCATGAACTGCTAAATACTACAAGTATAATAGAGTAAACTGAAGGAAAAAAGGGGTAAAATAAATTCCCAAACAGAAAAGTTCCACAACCCAGCAACAAGTGAAAAAGTAAAATATCTCGGAGAGTACTGCCTCTGAATCCCTAGCTATGACCACCACACGTAGTCCGAGATCCTATATTCCTAAGCTCTTATGAAGTCACAATCAACTGGTACATCATCTGTAAGGGAAAACCAAGTGAGGGAAAAGTCCAATCAGGGGAGAGTATGAAAATACTCAATAGGATTCCTCTAAGGATCGAGGGAGCAACAAAAATTGGTACATTGAAAAGGGGAGTAATAGATAGAAGAAGGTATAATAAAAGGATTCCATCATGACCCAACAAGAGAGTGAAGTAAACTAATCCAAATAGAAGGATCTAGAAATGGTGAGAAGATAAACTTCTAGTCGAGTCTTTGCTACATATAGTAGGAGAGTAGAATCATCCATCCATGAGAACCTAGACACATAAAGCCCATGGAAAACCTCATGCATCTTCACCTCTCCTGGATGGGAAGTAACCAAAACCCAATAAGTGGATACTAGAAACTGAATATATATATTATCAGTTAAATAAACCAAAATTAGAGAGTAATGGGATCTCTATCTCACAGCTCATCACATGAAAGAGAGTAGTCAACGGTCATAGAAGTAACCACCATAGATGCCTAACATCTCACACATTTTCTCTGAACTAAATGTCAAAGGGAATCAATCACCACACATTGATACTATTAGATTTGGATGGAACTGTCTCTCTCTCCTAGTTTTAGGTCATGTTATAAGGATGAATCTTGGTGGGAAAAGTGTTCATCTTTTTTGAGAGTCTAAAGGTATGTTAACCACATCTCATTGTTGTGACACACAACCAAGGTGTAAACCCATAGTAGAGGATATCCACGCCCATGTATGTTAGGGGATTCCACTCATATAAAATTCATAATTGTTACCCACACCCTAATGTTTTAGGGGGATTTCACTTTTATAGAAGTCATAGAGGATACCCTTTCCTTGACGCGTTAGGGGGATTCCAGTCTGATAGAAGTCCTAGAGGATACCCAAACCCTGATGCATCAAGGTAATTCCACTCTGATAGAATTCATAGAGGCTACCAAAACCATATTGAATTATGGGGATTTTAATCTGATATAAGTCATAGAGGTTACCCAATGGTCATCCCTACTGGATGGTACCTCTCAGAAAAGAAATATTGCTTCACTCATTGGGTGCCTCCGCACATAGGCGTCACACTTGATACATCTCGTATCATAACTTCTAATCCACTACAAAGGTAAAGATAATGTTATACATGAAAAAACACTCAGAGTAGACTACACGCATTCCAAAATATAATTCTAAAATGAAAGAGATGTGAGATATAGAAGATATGTAAAGTAGTATATAGTGTGTGTGGGGATCACACAACGTGTGACCCCGCCTCATCGCCCGACAATATACCTAAGCTTTCATCGGTACTAAACTACTAATAAGTACCCCTTGGCATGCCAAATTACTCCCAGAGTACTTGAAACACCTAGTCAAAAGGCCAATGAGTTCACAACTCTCATAATCAATTTGGAGGGCCAAAAGCATAATTACAATGGCACACCTCCTCAAATGTATCTAGAACATTTGACTACATCCCTTCATACTTCTTCTCCACTCTCAGAAGAGTTGAAGATGACCCAAGCCATGAGATTTCTTAAAATATGTTAAAAGGATCTTCCATCGATATTCCTTTTATGTTTTCATATTTAATGAGATCACGAAAAATAATCTTCACACCCAAACAAATCACACAATTGTGATCCTTGAGAAAAATATGCAAGATATACTATCCATTTTCTCCAAACAGACATCTGATGGAAAATTCAGAAGCTACCATATTGCACTTGAAAGATATCCCAAGGGGCCCATTCCTTGATCCCAAAACAAATTTTACAGATTATGTCATTGAAATCCTCACAGAAAAACACATGATATGGACTAATCATTCATCCAAAAAGGATACCCAGGGAAAAAGATGCGTTTCACCGTAACACATGCGAACCAGACCTCATGGGGCCCACACATCAACTTTGGTTTAAAAACATGGAAGTAGTCTTATAAGGTCCGCCTAAAATTCAGTTTCAGAATGCCTCTAATAGTTTGTTAATCAGACATTGGATGTAGGTGCAACATTCAAAAGAAGAATCCCAAATTATAATTATCATATTATTATTATTATTATTAAACTTACGAATTTCATTTAACTGATCAACGAGCCATAATTATTAAACTTCTGAAATATTCTAAAATCATCATCCCAGAAGTAGGGTCACGTCGCCGTAGATGGAAATTAAAATGGGTGATGAGTCTATGAGATTGGCCTGATATGAGAATCCTGAATAATAATTATTAAATTATTACTATTAAATTTATGTGTTTTGTGCACCCAAACCCTAAGTACAAGACTTTAAATTCCCTAAATGATATAAAAATATCCACCTCGATGAGAGGGACACACATCCATAGACTTCGCATTAATAAGATGCACCATTCAGGAGATAAGGGTGTTTGAAGGTGTTTCAAACCAATCTGGGCCGGTCCAGCCCAAACTAGCTAGAACAATCTTCCTAGGCCAGCCCGCCCAAGCTAGCCCGTGACCCACCCTTCCGCAGCCTGAACCACCGTGCTATGCCCCAACCATAGCCCGATGGCCCTCCCCCTCTGCTCCACATCAATGCGTGACCCGTGTGACGTAGGTCTCTATCACCCCCTGGTCCCCTAGTTCCCGCCTGTCCGCCCCGGTGACCTGCCGCCTGATGACGCCCCAACTCACCAGTCCGCCTTAGCCCAGTAGATCCCCTATATAGCCACCGCACCAAGACCCCAGTCCAATGCCTCTGGCCCACTCCTAGCCTCCTCGTCTCGGCTTTCTCCACCTTGTGCACCACCGCCCTCTGCTTCACCACCATCCGACTATACCGCCCCTTGAGTCCATTGCACCGGCCGCCTCAGACACCCACCACACAGCCTCTATACACTGCCACCGGAAACCGTACCAGTGGTGCTCTAGTGGTCCCTTCTATGGACCATCAGTAATTTTATGAAAGCCCAAAAATTATTTTGAGATCTATTTTGGAAACCTTAGGATGGGATCTTCATAGTGTCGGCCTCTGCTCAATGATTCATTAATGTTTGGTTGTAACCAAAAATAGGAAATCATTATCTGCAAAGAACAATAAATATTATTAGTTTTAAAACATGGATTTTATTGACATGTTTTTATGTCCATTGATGATTGATAAAAAAAGCGAATATAACAACAAAAATAATTTATTTTTAAAAAATAAACTTTAAACCTAGATAAACTTTGAAGGGTCCTACCTCGAATCGATTGCTTGTCATTGACAGCTCATCTACTACAATCTCTATTCAATCTACCATGTTTTTATTGGATAATTCTCCTCAACTTGATGAAAAATATTTTAAGAGTAGAGAGAGAGGAATTAGAATCTAAACCTAATCAGCCGCCTTAAACCTCAATTTATAGGGATCCTGCTAAATGAGGAATTTAAAATTCACACACCCTCTCATTTTATGCCATTTTAGGCAGACTACCCCATTCAGATCTCAAAAGTGGTCTCAGATTTTCAATCGGATTCCCTGTTTGAATGTTATTTGATTCCAAGTTTAAGATAAAATAATTATGTTTAGTTATTTTATTTATGATTTGCCCCCTAGGTGGCTTTCCTCACAGAAGTCCCACGCCGACAAATGTTAAACCCCACCTAGGGTTAAATCTACATTCCGGACTAAACCGCGACCTAAAATTTGTGATTTGAGCTAATTTTTAAGTTATATCTTGTTTCCATCAAGTTCATAGTACAAAACCACTTATTATTTTTGTGTAATTTAATTCGAACACACCAAGGCTCAGAATTATACGTCGTATCAGCGCCTAGCTCTGGATATATATGTAGAAATATTCCAAAGTCTTATAAAGAAAAAATAGAGTCTCTACATCTTTCACATGTAATAAACTCATAGGTTATTCCACAAGTGAAAGATCTTTATTATAAGGAACAATTAGTAGAGATTTTGAATCAGAGAGATAAAGTTCTATGAAACAATACCACTCCCCAGGTTAATGTTTTTTTTGAAAAAACCACCAATTTGAGGAAGTTGTGTGGGAAACTGAAGATGTGACAAAGCAGTGGTATCCTCATATATTTATATCCAAGGGATGAATTTTGAGGTATAAATTAATTTTAAAGGGGGTATATTATAACATCCAAATATTTTATAGTATGAATAAATTTAATTGTTTTCAATAGTTTATGTTGCATAGAACACTAAGACTAAATAAACTCTAAAAATATTATTGTTTTAACATGACCATTGTGAAATAGAAATTATCGGTGGCTCTTAGTTATCGGTGGCTCTCGCCTACCCCCACGTGGTTTTCCCAGTATCACTCTCTTTGCGTGAATTAGGGTATAAAAACCCTATTCTGACCCCTTTAAGTTATTTTAAAGCCCAGTAACGCCCATACATGACGCTTAATTAAATATTTAAGGAATTAACCTGGAGTGCGTCGGTTTAAACTGTGGGGACCCACTAATGACGTGCGGGGGGTCTCAACCGCGTGGTCAACCCACGACCCCCGATCCTTACACGGTTTCACGTTCTTATATCAATTTTCCCCGCCTTTAAAAATGAAAAAGGGTACTCCAAGGTTCTTTTCACAATCACCCTATGCTAGAAACCCTTTGATGAGCCACTTTTCATTCGGATGAGCCGCATCGGTATCCATGATGTTCCGCGCCCGGCCTTAGCGTCGATCGTTGATCAACAAGTAGGTAATTTCTCCTTCGCCTCTCCCTTTTATGTATCATGCAGGGTAGACATGCTTTTGATTCTGTAGAATTGGATGGACCAAACCTTAATGAAGATAATAAACCAATTATAAAGAATGAAGAGGGAGGGGTGTGATCGATGATGCTTTGATTTATGACCTTCTATAATTTATGATTCCTGAATTATGCGGGCTTATGCCTTCTGAAAATCATGGCTGTTGGTGGTCTTTCTATGTGAATTAATGAAACCCTGGGGATGTTTTAATCAACTTTCTTTGTAGTTGTGAACTCATGCTGTGAAAAGTAAATTGGTTAATCCCGTATATCCGGCTAAATAAATTGAGGCACCAGGATCAATCCTTCTGTGATAATCTCGGTTAAAGCACACAGAAACTGAAATCATGGAGTGTG
The DNA here is from genome assembly GCA_963277665.1 of Viscum album. Lineage (NCBI taxonomy): Eukaryota > Viridiplantae > Streptophyta > Magnoliopsida > Santalales > Viscaceae > Viscum > Viscum album. Next base: position 930,147,727 of record OY728147.1, on the reverse strand, counting down.
TTAAATCTTATAAATCTGAAGTTACCGGCATGGCCCTGCTTTGTGTTGATGGTAGTGGTTTGGTTATATCCTTTCATGGGATGATTTCTAGGTGATGTGGGTGGGGATGGGATCCCCTGTTCTTATGGATTCATTGGTTGTGAATTTTAAGACCGGGTGGTTACTTGTTTATATCACGAATTGGGGTGGGATCCTCTTTTGTTGAGAGACACTTTTGGATCCTGGATATTGGAGACGGGGTTGTGTCTTGGGGTTTTCTTTGGTTTCTGTGGACTTACGAGAGAACCAGGTGTGGATGTTGTAGTTAATTCTTGATTGTTTGCTTCCCTGTACTTGTGCTTATGCTTAATAGTTGCCCAAGTAGGTGCAGAACTTAATTAAACATCGTTACTGAACATGAAGATGAATGGGACAAATGGGTTTTGTTGGAAAGAGTTGCGACTCGGACTGAGTGCTGTTTGTGCTCTTTAGGCTGGCTGAAGAAAAAACTAAACCTGTGAGAGTGCTTGTTACCTATATATATACTTTTAGTTGTGTGTTTCTTATTTGCACCCCACCCAAGTTGAGCACTTAGTGCCGAACAACCCCATTTCATGGGGGAGGGTGTTTTTCCCAACACTGTTATTAGTGGCTTGTTATTAGCTCCTTTTATGCTCCCTTTCCCGGATAACCCAATTATCTTCGGGCAGGCTGTGATGGCTTGAGGTCCATTTTTATCCCAATAACCTTCAGGCGGGGTAGTGTGGTGGTTATGGCCCAGGTGTGTACGAGCAGGTAGTTTCCCAAGTGTCTTCGGGATGAGGCTTAGGTGTCTTCGAGCGTGGCAGTGGATCTTCTAGCCTAGGTGTCTTAGGGTGTAGCGGTGGTTATTCTGTCCTATTTGTTTACAGGCGTGGTCACATGTGACAGTTATGGCTCAGATGTGTGCGGGTGGGGTTTGGCAGTGGGACTGCATGAGGTTGTGGCCCAGGTGTGTGCGGGCGGGCTGTGGCAGTGGGACTGCGGTGAGAATGGTGGGATTGGTCCGATGCGTAGGATGTCTTCAATAACCAGTGGGAAAGTGCCGCAGGGTACCCAAACATCAATGTGCATTTACTATATATTAACTTGATTGTGTTATTTGGTGAGTGTGCCTTGGTGAGGCTTGTGTGGATAGTTTACCTTATTAGGTGTTTGGTTTACTCTTTTTCTCACGAGACTTTAGTACGTTCCCCCACTAGTGAACAAGAGTCTTTGGTTTTTCCCTACTGAGTATACTTGTATGCTCACCCTACGTATATAAAACTGCTTTCAGGTTTCCAGGAGGACTTTGGGGATCGTGTGGGACCATACTAGCGCAGACCTTTCGGGTAGTTTTTGTTGTCATTTTTCTCTATTTTGGTACTTTATCTATGGAGTTATTGTAACATGTATCATTTACTTTTGAACATGCATGTTGGAATGGTTTACTTTTGGATTTACTTTTATTTCTATTTTGGTGTTGTTATGGGATTTACTATCTTATCTCCAGATCCTATTAAAAGAAAAAGGGTAATTCCTTCCATTTAGTGTGTGATTCTATACCCTTGGTGCTAGTCGCCACTCCAGGACCTATTGAAGGCGGGTTTCGGGGGTCATTATCTCTCCTTCAACTTAAAGAAGTAAGGGACTGGCAATTTGCTGACCCTTCCCTCCTTTTGGTGGAGGCGGGTCATGATAGAATGGTATCCGAGGTGATGGTTGAGATATAGGATGGAGTATGGAGTTAGAAACAGTGAAGATTGCATGGGATGGTAGGGAAACAGTTTTGGGTGAACTTGTTGCGTGAATTAGGCTAGGGAAGACTGGCTAGAACATGAGATTTTAGGGCCCCCCATGATCCGATGCAAGGACTCTGGACTTACCGAACGACCTAGTGAGGCCACACTGATTGCAGGGTAGAGACCCTAATAAAGTTACATGCATCATAATGACTTGTGTTATCATGTTTATGGGGTGTCTTGGGAATTAAGAATAAATAAAAATTTTAAGAAGTTTTAACAACAATATTCTGCACTACTTGGGCTTAGGCATTCCTTGTTTACCTTGCAGCTATGGCACCTGGAAGGCGACCAAATTTGGTGCGGGTGATCGAGGCCCCGAAGAATACCTTGGCCGATCAGCAGAGAGATGATTGAGAGGAGGAGGATGACCAGTGGAAGAATACACTTCGGGCCTTCCAGCGACAAACCCTCGAGAAGTATGAGGGAAGTACCTTTGATATGAAGACGGAGGGCTGGCTAGAAGAGCTAGTGATAGCCTTCAGCTTGATCCGGGCTCCGACCGAGTACTAAGTTCCTCTGGCTATCAGCCAGATGCGGGGAGTGGTGCGTCAGTAGTGGACGCTTTACCTGGGGGAGAGGAGAGAGGTTGAGGTGGCTTGGGCTGATTTCGAGAGGGAGTTCTAGGGGAATTACTCTCCTCGACGATGAAGGAGGAAAAGAGACAAAAGTTACTGTCCCTCCAGTAGGGGAGTATGTCAGTGATGGAGCTAGGAATCAAGTTCAAGGACCTCCTACATTGTGCTTCAGACCTCTTTTCCGATGAGGAGTCTTGGGCAAGACGTTTGGAGGAGGCACTCCGACCCTCCCTCCAGTATACTGTTACCCCCTTTACCCTGCCGACGTACTTGGAAGTCCAGAAGAAGGCCGAAGTGGTAGAGAGGATGCACGCTCTGGGAGGTGTGTCACGAGAGGGTATCTAGCTGGGATCATCGAAGGGGAAGGCCGTCAGCACTAGGCCTCCAGCGTCAGGACCCTCCAGGTTCTGACCAGTAGGGAGCAGGCCGCAACAGTTTTAGTTCCGGTCCCCTGGTCCTCGCCCTTTTCCTTCGAGCCCGGGACCGCGGTGCTTCGCCTGCGGGAGCCATGGACACCTCCAGAGTTAGTGCCTGGACCGGGTACAATATGGAGGTGGAGGACAGCTCCAACACCCGTCCCAGTATTAGCTTCCAGCCAGGCCTTTCCAGTAGCAGCAGTAGGGACAACGAGCTCCCACTCCTCCGAGGGAAGACGTAGGAGGAGGAGGCCGACCTCAGGGCGCTCGTTAGGGACCTCGACTGGGGCATGGTCGTGGAGGTGTCCGATAGCCGAGGGGAAGAGGAGCTGGGTGTGGACAGCTACACGCCGTGGAGGCGTCAGTTCCAGCAGGGCCGAAGGTTGTTCGAGGTACGATCAGTTTGTTCAGTACCCTTGCTTTTGCCTTGTTCGATACCGGAGCTTCACACTCCTTTGTTTCACCCAGTCTAACCCATGACTTGGGTCTAGATGCCAAGAGACTTCCAGTGCGACTAGTACTGAGCACACCAGTTGGAGGTCAGAATGAATTGTTATTTGTTTGTCGAGGATGTAGACTGATGATAGGGCTACATCAGTCGGTTAGGGATATTCTTCTGCTACAAATACAGCCATACGATGTCATCATAGGCATCGACCGACTATTCTCTGTGTGTTCCATAATCGACTACTTCCGAGGAAGGGTTTTGCTCTCAGACTTGGGCGGCCAGCGTGTTACCTTCACCGGTGAGCGGAGCAGTCAGAAGGGCAGCAGGCGAGAGGAACCCCTCCTCTCCTTGTTAGCCGAGCTGTTAGTGGAGTCAGTAGATGCTGAGATGGTGGAGGTGCCAGAGATCGTCTATGAGTTTATGGACGTCTTCCCTAATGAGGTGACGACTCTACCCCCTCAATGTGATATTGAGTTTGGGATAGACTTACAGCCTGACGCTCGTCTGATTTTGATGGCTCCTCACCGGATGGCACCTTCAGAGCTACGGGAGTTGCAGATTCAGATTGATGATCTGATGAAGAGGGGTTATGTTCGGCCAAGTGTGTCACTGTGGGGTGCTCCAGTCTTGTTTGCAAAGAAGGTAGATTGTGGTCTTAGGTTGTGCATAGACTACAGGAGGCTGAATCAGGTGACGATCAAGAATCTCTATCCTCTTCCGAGGATAGACGATCTTTTCGACCAGCTAAAAGGGGCAGGGTGGTTCTCGAAGATCGACTTGCGGTCTGGGTACCGCCAGCTGAGAGTAAAGGAGAGTGACATCCCGAAGATGGCCTTTAGATGCATATATGGACACTTCGAGTTTGAAATCATGCCCTTCGGTGTTATGAATGCCCCGGCTGTGTTCATGGGACTGATGAACTCCATCTTCCAGGAGTACCTAGATCGGTTCGTTGTTGTGTTCATCGACAACATCCTAATCTATTCGGGATTAGAGGAGGACCATGCTGAGCACCTAAGGATGGTTTTGGAGGTCCTCTAATAGCACCAGCTCAATGGGAATTTGTCGAAATGCAAATTATGGACACGAGAAGTGCTCTTCCTCGGGCACATGGTGTCCGAGCAGGGGGTAGCGATGGACCCATCAAAGGTGGAGGCAGTTGTTTCTTTGGAAGCACCCTAGAATGTGGCAGAGGTCCGTAGTTTCCTCGGGCATGCAGGTAATTATCGGAGGTTCATACCCAACTTCTCCCGAGTTGTAGCCCCATTGACGGCCCTGACAAAGAAGGATCGGGTTTTCGTGTGGAGTGAGCAGTGCGAGGCAGCCTTCGGCTATCTGAAGGAGAAGTTGGTTAGTGCCCCAGTGCTGAGTTTACCATAAGAATGGGCGGCGTATGAGGTGTTCTGTGATGCTCCAGGACAAGGCCTAGGATGTGTGTTGATTCAGTGACAAGGGGTGATCTATTATGGGTCTAGGAAGCTACGCCCTCATGAGCGTAATTATGCCACCCACGACCTGGAGCATGCAACGGTCGTTTTTGCACTGAAGTTATGGTGACACTACCTCATCGAAGAACACTTTGTGGTCTTTACAGATAACAAAAGCTTGAGGTATATCTTCTCCCAGCAGAACCTAAACTTGCAGCAACGAAGGTGGATGGAGTTCCTCCTGGATTACGACTTCGAGATCTCCTACACTTTAGGTAAGGGGAATTTAGTGGCTGATGCCTTGAGCAGGAGATCACATAAGGATGCGGTCCGAGAGTCGGAGGACACCTGGAAGGAAATGGAGGAGCTGGCTGCCTTACACATGGATGTGAGGATGGATAGCGGTAGAGGATTCCTGTATCAGATGACAGTGCAATATTCTCTACTATAGCAAGTGGAGGAGTCTCAGTGGGGAGACCCAGAGTGCGAAGTGATGCGTGACCGAGTTGACCAGGGCAATGCTCCCTAAGAATGGACAGAGGATGGTCAGAACCAGATGCTTTTCCAGGGAAGGTTGTTTGTTCAAGAAGTGATGCGCAACAAGGTTCTCAGTGAGCTCCACAACTCACCCCTAGCGGTACACATAGGAGTTTCCAAGATGTACCAGGGACTGAAGAAACAGTTTTGGTGGGCCGGTGTTAAGCGAGCAGTGGCAGAGTTTGTGGCCAAGTGCTAAGTGTGTCAGCCAAGTGAAGGCTGAACACCAAGTTCCAGGCATCCTATTGCAGTCTCTAGATGTCCCCAAGTGGAAGTGGGATGACATCTTGATGGATTTCGTCATGGGACTACCCAAGGTCGAAGGGGGATAGGACTCCATCTGGGTGGTAGTGGACCGGTTGATGAAATCGGCTCACTTTCTGACGATCAGGGAGTCGAGTGCAGTGGATGCTTGGGCATGAAGGTACATGGATGAGGTGCTACGATTGCATGGAGTTTCAAGGTCTATAGTCTCAGATAGTGATGCATGGTTTACCTCACGAGTCTGGAGAGGATTGAAACATGCTTTTGGCACCCAGATGTGGCTTAGCACTTCTTTCCATCCCAGAAAGATGGACAGAAAGAGCGTACCATCCAGACCTTGGAGGATATGCTGCGAGCGTGTGTTCTAGACTCAGGAGGATCATGGGTGCAATACCTACCTCTGGTAGAGTTTACCTACAATAATAGATATCACTCTACCATTGGTATGGCCTCGTTTGAAGCCTTTTACGGGAGGCCATGCTTCTCACCTATGTGTTGGACTGAAGTCGGAGAGGCGGGAATCCTTGGCCCGGAGGTGGTGCAAGGCATGACAGAGAAGGTTCATCTCATACGGGAAAGGATGAAAGCGTCCCAGGACCGACATAAGTCATATGCTAATACAAGGAGGAGACCCTTAGAGTTTGAGGTTGGAGACCATGTGTTCTCGAAAGTCTCCCCTCGACCTGGAAAATGGAGGTTTGACAAGGGGAGTAAGATTTCTCCGAGGTTCATCGGGCCCTTCGAAGTGTTGCGGCGGGTCGGCGAAGTGACTTATCAGCTAGCGTTACCACCGCCTCTACTAAGGATACATGATTTCTTCCATGTTTCCCAACTCCGTCGGTATGTGGACGATGATTCACATGTCCTTAGCTGGGGAGTGCTGGACATCGAGGATGATGTGAATTTTGTGGAGAGACCAGTGATGATCGAGGATCGTAAGGAGAAGGTGATTCGTGGGAGAACCATTCCCTTGGTTCGTGTGTTATGGAGACATGGTGGGCTTGAGGAGAGTACTTGGGAGAGGGAAGCACAGATGCGTTCCCAGTACCCAGAGTTGTTTTGAGTTTGTGATGTTCTGTTTGTTATACTTGTTGTGGTAGAACATTTTACCTTGTTGGCTATGAGAGACTGGTTTTCTTTCCTCTGAATGTGTGTGAAAAGCCCTGGCTATGGGGAGGAGAGGACCCGACCCCTAATCAAGACGCATTAAGGTGGATGCGATTAAACCCGTGTGGGCGAGTCAGTGCCGCCCAAAGCGGATAGTATCTTGACATAGGGAATGAGACTCCCCAACCCACATGGCTAGGCAGTTTTACATGTTATGTCGCTTGGTTCTTGACAGGAAAGTGTTCTTAGTTAAAAATGAGGTTCACTCCGAAGAGGTATCTTTCAAGGTGGTTGTTCGGAACCTCTCTTTCCTTCCCGGTTGTTTTGATTCTTGAGGACGAGAATCATTTAAGAGGTATCTAATGTAATGGCCTGGGTTTTTGGGGTCTATTACTTTGTGAAAATCTTTTGTTGGGTTTTCTAGTCTAGGAATCTCGGTGAAGTTTGGCTTAATGGTAGGCCTACCAGTATCCTTAGCCTACCGGTAGCAGGCCTACCGGTAGCTCGGTCTACTAGTAGCCATAGCCTACCTATAGCTCTGTCTACCGGTAGCTCGGTCTACCGGTGTCTTCATCCACCGGTAGCACTCAGCTACCGGTGGCTCTCGCCTACACCCATAGGGTTTTCCCAGTATCACTCTCTTTGTTTGAATTAGGGTTTAAAAACCCTATTTTGACCCCTTTAAGTTGTTTTAAATCCCAGTAACGCCCATACATGACGCTTAATTAAATATTTAAGGAATTAACCTGGAGTGCATCGGTTTAAACTGTGGGGACCCACTAATAACGTGTGGGGTGTCTCAACCATGTGGTCAACCCATGAACCCCGCTCCTTATGCGGTTTCGCGTTCTTATCTTAACCTTCCTGGCCTTTAAAAATGAAAAAGGGTACTCTTAGGTTATTTTCTCAATCACCCTGTGCTAGAAACCCTTCGACGAGCCGCTTTTCGTTCGGACGAGCCTCATAGCTATTCGTGATGTTCCGTGCCCGACCATAGCATCGATCGTTGATGTACAAGTAGGGAGTTTCTCCTTAGTCTCTCCCTTTTTGTGTATCATGCGGGGTGGGCATGTTTTTGATTCTGTAGAATTGGATGGACCGAACCTTAATGAAGATAATAAACCAATTCTAAATAATGAAGGGGGAGGGGTGTGATTGATGATGATTTGATTTATGAACTTCCATGATTTATGATTCCTGAATTGTGCGGGCTTACACCTTCTACAAATCATGGCCATTGGTGGTATTTCTTTGTGCATTAATGAACCCCTGGTGATGTTTTAATCGGCTTGATTTGTAGTTGTGAACTCCTGTTGTGAAAACTAAATTGGCTAATCACGTATATCCGGATAAATAAATTGAGGAACCGACATCAATCCTTCTGTGATAACCCCGGTTAAAGAACATAGAAATTGAAATCATGGATTGTGTTAAATCTTATAAATCTAAAATTACCGGAATGGCCATGCTTTGTGTTGATGGTTGTGGTTTGGTTATATCCTTTCACGGGCCGATTGCTGGGTGATGTGGGTGGGGATGGGATCCCCTGTTGTTATGGATTCAGTGGTTGTGAATTTTAAGACCGGGTGGTTACTTGTTTATATCATGAATTGGGGTGGGATCCTTTATTATTGAGAGACCCTTTTGGCTCCTGGATATTGGACACGAGGCTGTGTCTTGGGGTTTTCTTTGGTTGCTGTGGACTTACGAGAGAACCAGGTGTGGGTTTTGTAGTTAATGCTTGACTGTTTGCTTCCATGGACTTGTGCTTATGCTTACTAGTTTCCCAAGTAGGTACATAACTTAATTAAACATCGTTTCTGAACATGAAGATGAATGGGAAAAATGATTTTTTTTTGGCGAGAGTTGCGACTCGGACTGAGTGTTGTTTGTGTTCTTTTGGCAGGATAAAGAAAAAACTAAACTTGGGAGAGTTATTGTTACCTATATATATACTTATAGTATTGTGTTTCTTATTCGAGCTACACCCAAGTTGAGCACTTAGTTCCGAACACCCCCATTTCATGGGGGAGGGTGTTTTTCCCAACATTGTTATTAATGGCTGGTTATTTTCTCCTTTTCTGCTCCCTTTCCCGGATATCCTAAGTATCTTCGGGCAGGCTGTGATGGCCTGAGGATCATTACTAGCCTAAGAACCTTTGGGTGGGGTAGTGTAGTGGTTATGGCCTAGGTGTGTGTGGGCAGGTAGTTTCCCAAGTGTCTTCGGGATGAGGCCCAGGTGTCTTCGAGCGTGGCAGTGGATCTTCTAGCCCAGGTGTCTTCGGGCGTGGCAGTGGTTGTTCTAGCCTAGGTGTTTGCAGGCATGGTCATGTGTGATAGTTGTGGCCCAGGTGTGTGCGGGCGGGGTTTGGCAGTGGGACTGCGTGAGGTTGTGGCCCAGGTGTGTGCGGGCGGGGTGTGGCAGTGGGACTGCGGTGAGAATGGCGGGATTGGTCCGATGCGTAGGATGTCTTCAATAACTAGTGGGAAAGTGGGGCGGGGTACCCAAACATCGATGTGCTTTTACTATATATTACCTTGCTTGCGTTATTTGGTGAGTGTACCTTGGTGAGGCTTGGGTGGATAGTTTACCTTGTTAGGTGTTTGGTTTACTCTTTTTCTCACGGGACTTTAGTACGTTCCCCCACTTGTGCAAAAGATTCTTTGGTTTTTCCCTACTGAGTATACTTGTATGCTCACCCTATGTATATAAAACTACTTTCAGGTTTCGAGGAGGACTTCGGGGATTGTGTGGGACCATACTAGCGTGGACCTTTTGGGCTGTTGCTGTTGAAATTTTTCTCTCTTTTGGTACATTATCTATTGAGTTCTTGTAACATGTATCACTTACTTTTGAACATGCATGTAGGAATGGTTTACTTTTGGCTTTACTTTTCTTTCAGTTTTGGTGTTGTTATGAGATTCACTATCTTATCTCCCGATCCTATTAAAAGAAAAAGGGTAATACCTTCCATTTAGTGTGTGATTCTATACCCTTGGTGTTAGTCACCACTCCGGGACCTATTGAAGGCGGGTTTCAGGGGTCATTATCTCTCCTTTAACTTAAAGAAGGAAGGGTCTGGAAATCTGCTGACCCTTCCCTCCTTTTGGTGAAGGCGGGTCATGACAAGTTAATAGTAAAATTATGTTTTGATTTTTTTTAAAATAAAATACGTAGTATTTATTTATACTTCAACCACTTAAATTATTTTTAATCAAATTTATATTGTTTTTTAGAAAACGTTTTTTTGGGTTTAAAAACACGATTTTTCTGAAAACTATTTTAAATTATATAATGTTTCTCATTTTTAATTAATTAAAATAATAAATAATTGGAATTTTTTTTAATGATATTTATATATTATATATCAGTAAATATTAATTGTGTTTCATAAAATTATAACTATTAGATTTATAAAATCATCTTTTCCCAGAAAAATACAATCCTTGGAAACTGGATTTTTCATCACGCCCGCAGGATTTGTTTTAAAATTAAAATTTCAAATTATGTGAATTGATTTTGTTTAAATTTATTACATATATTAAATAATAAGGTAAATTTTAGTTATTCATATCATTTTTATTTTTAGTCACAAAAAAGTTACCATGGTGAAAAAAATATTTACCGCAATATAGGTAAAACAATATAACGAGTTAATGTTAAAAGGTAAAAGAATAAAATACTTAAAAACAACAAATTAAATGAGTAGTTTATGGGTTTCTAGAACTTATGGATAATTTAAAACATTTATTATCCCCAAAAACCATTTTAGTTAATTTCACCTAATTTTGGTTGGATTTAAATATATTATAATCATTATCTAATCAGTTAAAAACAATCCCTTATCAAGTATACATACCGACCTCACCACCCCTTTCTCCTCACAAGTATTTATGCTTCTAAAACATCCTATAAATACTCTAATATACACTATAACCACATCCAAGTGCTTTCTTTATCACCCAAACACTAATTCCATGTTCCTTAAGGGGTCCTTCAAGGAGGATATATTCAAGGGGTAAATTTCTCAAACAACCTCTCTTAATTTATTTTCATATTCTACATTATCCTCACCTACTTCATCCGTATAAGAATAATAAATCCATTATAATGTATAGAATTTAAGTTTATATTTATAATGTAATATATTATATCATAATTTTTATTAACTCCTCTTATTCAAAGAAACAACACTATTATTTAAAATATGGTGGTTAATCATCTCCATGGATAATGTTTTTTAATTTTTTATTAACACCATAATGGATGGTTGTAAATGTATTATTATAGTTAAATAATATTTCAATATTTATATTATAACATATTTCAATTTCTATAACTAATATATATACATAATATAAAATAAAATGAAAATAGTTTGATATGGTTGGAAAAACTGCCAAATTAAACTAAACATTTATCATTAAAATTTTATCAAAAAACTCATCATCATGTAAGAAATAAAAATTATATATGGGAAAATTTACAAGTATAGAAGTGAATTAATACCATTTAATTTCACTTCTGGAGTTTTATTTCCATTTTATAAGAAATTCCATGATTATACACGAGTAAACAGACTATGGAACAAAAAAAAAACACTCCCGAAACAATGAAAATCATTAAATATTATTAACGAATGGGTTATAATATGTTATAAAATTATAATAAATGATATCTTAAATATCAATATGGTTATATAATTAATTAATAAAATTATTTAAACCATTATACATGAGTTATAATTTTGAAAAACTAAAGGGAAGTTTGAGGTAAGGGTTTCTCACCCCACTTTTTCTTCAATGAGATATAATCCTTATTCCCCATATATTTCTTATGTGTGGTGTATATAATAACATTAAATATATAATATAATTAATCTAATTATATTAATTTTAATAAATTTTTGATTTTATAATTATTACTTTTATGGGGTATATTATTCGAATGATTACAAAGTTGTAAGGGGATTCTCAATCCAATTTCCATTCTTTAGGTTAACCTATTAATTAATTGATTATTTAATTATATTATTATCTGTGGAGTTAATTTTTGACTATATAATATTTTATTTAGAATTTCTTTATTTTGAATTATATAAAATACACATAATAAATTAATGTTATTAATGCTCACTTCAATGATATGATATTTATAGGGGATTTTATTTTCATATTATATTTTAAAGATTTCCTTAAACAAATATTTTTATTCGTACTCATGTTTTTATAAAATTGTTTCCAAATATTTTTTAATAAAATTTAAATTCAATTTTAATCATTTTTTAATTTTTACAAAAGTTTTTGAAATTTTTTTTTGTCGTTTTCTAAGTGGGGTTCTTTATGAGTTTTCTTAAAAAAATATGGAAGGAATGTTTTTTAACTTATACTAAATGAGAATATTTTCCCTCAATTATGAAGACTTAATTCAATGAAAATTAATTTAAAATATTAAAATATTATTTTCAAATAAATTTTTTCCTTTTATAATTTTGAATCATTAAAAAAAATGTTATCAAAACTGAAATGATATTTTCCTCAAGAATTATCTCAAGAAATAATTAAAAAATATTTTCCATCTAAAATAACATTATTTGATTTTACCTATGATTTTTTGGGGTTATTATTCAAGGATAATATTATTATTCTTTCAATGATTGGATTATGTTTATAATTCCATGATGTTGATTAATCCCATTAATTTTCCATGAGATATGATATGAAAACCATTTGATATCATGATTTATGATATGATGAGTGATTCATATTCTTGTGGAATATATATGTATGTTTTTCATTATGTGACAGGTGGGAAATATATCTCCATCTAATTCATTGGGTAAATATGGAGAACTCATGATGAAAATATTTTATGCAGGAACCAAATTTCAAGTTCACAATTATATGCAGAGACCTGGTTTTTATGTTCAAAAGTTTATACATGGACCTGATTTTCATGTCAATATGTTTATGAATAGACCTAGTTTTATTTTCCATAATTTTATGCATGGACTGAGTTTTTATGTCCACAAGTTCTATCATGGACCTGGATTAGATGTGTATTTGTTTCTGGGTGATAACTTCTTTGTCTTTCATGCATGTATTGGTTCGGTAGTTATAGTAATTATACTTTGATCATGGTTACATCATATCAATAATTTTAATATTTATATAAATATCAAATATATTCATTATAAAAATATTTTTTATTGTCCATAAAAAATATAGATAGAAAAATTAATTAAACTGTTCAAGGACAAAATATGCTGTACATTTGCGTGAACACAATTTTTTACTTTTAAAATGATAGAATAAAAGAAAGGTAAATTATAATTAAAATTTCTACAATAATTATTATATCATATAAATAATAAATATTCATAAAATCAATCCATAATTCCATTCATGTAAAACATAAATAAAAAATGAATCGTATCACTTTGTGGAGGTGGTAGTCCACATGTACGCAAAATGAACATTATCATTTTCCTATAATTTGAAAGGTAAGAAAGTAGATATTATATTATCATTATATAATCATGATTATTTGATAAATATAATATATAAATATTATACCCATTACAATACCCATCCATCAAATATGGTGATTGAAAATGAATTGTATCGCTACATGGAGACTATAAGTTGTACATGTACATGAGCAATACATTAACATCCCTTTTGATATAAAAGAGGGTTTATAATGTTGGTTTAATAATAATAATAATATTTATGTATAATAAGGAAACCTAGTTTAGTATTTTATGATAAATACCATATATTTAGAGGATGTAAAAAAAGATGTAAAAAGAAAGTGATCAGTTAATATAGTTACCTATTCTTTGAATAAACACTTTAATACAAACTCTTAAAGACTCTAGGTTTGGTATTTAGGGAAGAAAAAAACCTACTGATCATCAATAAAGAGGTTTATAAGATATCTGGTTAGGGTTTTGTCAAGCAAGATGGATCAAAGCGGTGTAAATAAAAGACATAAGGGGTGTCCTTTTTTATGGGAGGAAAAATACACATTGGGAATGATATTTCTTTTTAAAAATATAATTAATTCATTATCAATATAAATATCTCCAACTGGACACATATTAGAAAAAAAGTCTAATTTTGAAATATAATTATCCAATGAAATTTATAGTGATTTTGGTGTCATTTAAAACCATATATTTTTTGTTTAACCCATTGATTAACCAATTCTAATCTTAAAAGTGGTAATGACTTTTTAATATTAAAGGGTTATAATTTTACTTATAAGATATAAATTATGTCATGAATTTTCAAGGGATGATATTTTCTTCCAATTATAACCCTAATTGTCCTATTTAAATATTTTTCTTATTTTTTAAAATTTTAATAAAATAATATTTTTATAAATTATCATTAAAGTCATTTTGACACTATTAATTTAATTTGACTTTAATAACATTAAGGAAAATATATAATTAATATGTAAACCTTTAACAAACACCTAATATGTTATATTTATCTTAAAATTTCTTAAAACACAATAGATAATCCAAATTGTATTACTTTTAATATTTTTAAAATCATTTATTTTATTTTTCTATTAATTGAATAAATAATATATTGGTGTTGTGTAAGATTTTATGCTAATTATTTAATCATAAAAATTTGAAATAAATTACCATGATAAAAAAAATTAGTTTATCTTTCATAATAACATTTAAAACTGGAATTAACTTTTTTTTATCCAAATAATAAATATTTAGAGTTATTGAAGTCAATAAAGTGACATTTTGTATTTCTTATTTTATTAAATAAATATAAAGGTCATAATCAATGAAAAATGAAACCAAGTGACTATATATTAGATACTAATATGGTAATGGGAAAAATAAACTCATCCAATAGTATAAAGTATAGTGGTATAGAAATTTTAAAGCCTTATCCCAAAGTCGTAACCATATTTTTCCCATTTTACCCTTACCGAGTTGAGAAATATTTATCAAGGTTACTATTCATAATGAGAAAAAATAAAATTGTCATATTTACCAATTTTTATACTCCAAATTCTAGATTTAGATTCTATTTTTAAATATTCAATTTTTATAAGTGGAAAAATGTAATTTTAAAATTAGCTTGAAAAACGTGATGAAAGCCACTTTTTAGAAAAATACATTTTTAATCATAAAACTGGATTTATTCATATCCTATGCCTATAAAAATATTAAATGAATGCAATTTTTTTATTTAATATATAATATATACATTTTCTTAAAATCATTCACCATTAGTGATAAGATTAGTTTTTAAACATAAAAACAAGTTGCATAAATATAAATAGTTTCTTTAGAAAAATATCTCTTTTAAATTTAAATGATTTTATTTTTATTTATAATTAATTAATAACCATTGAATTTATTTTATAAATGTGTACACGATTCATTTTTCATAATTTAGTCAGTCCTATTCTTACCCAAAAATTTAATGTATATGTTATAAAGATATAATATAATATGTTTCATTTAGACTCATGTTTTTGTATTTCAAATGATAAAAAAATTTATTTAGAGATAAATATATCACAAAATATCAGGGTTTTACACTTTTGGTTTAAAATTAAGGAGGTTTTCTGAAGAAGTGGTAATGTTCTTAACTGAATGTTTTCATTTTCTTTACTCTTCTACCTCCTTCAAATCTTCTTCAATAATGCTAAAATAATAACATTAACATCTTCAATATAATTAAATATTATTATGCTTATGGTATAACCCATTTTCATATATATAAATATCTTACAAAAAATAAAAACATCTCTAATTTGTACGTTTGAACTACCATATCATCAAATTTTGTATTTTATTTTTCATCCCCAAGTTTTATGGTTGGTAAAAAAAAAGGATCCAAATGAAATAATATGATATATATGATAAAATTTTCATTATTTAAAGGTAAATAAATACTATACTTATTTATTTAACTTTCAATTAAAAATAAAAATATCGCTCATGTGTAAGTGTGGAATACGACATTGCAAACCGATGTATTATATATTTCATCACCGCCTCACATGGTTTGTCACAAACCTAGTATGGTCACCTTATAAACCGGCACCAAAACTGGCCTGTGACAAGGACCAAAGGGCGTTCCAAATACCAATAGGCAGGAACAAGTGCTTGGGTATCATAAACTAATTTTTTTTAATGATTTAACTGAGATAATAAACTTAAAACAGCAAACGTATGCAATAAAATGAATCTGCATTAAAAAAAAATCATATTTTATAAAATTTTAGAATTTAATTACACAACTTAAAAAAATGATGAAAGACCATTATAGAGGTAAACAAACCATAAATTTCCCCAATTACCACCACATTGCAAGAGACACCACCCTAAATCCATCTTCACAACTCCGCATCATGTTGGACCGCTAAAACCCAAACTATAGGAACAAAAGTTGTACCCAAACCTGCGAAAACAAATTCATCAAGTATAAATACACTCAAATGTGTAAGTAGGATGTGATACAAATCCAATTAGGATACCACCACTAAGATATTATATGTTATAGACATTCATAGATGAAAGGTATGCCAGTTTTCATAAACATGAAATGCTAGTTTCAATTTCTAAAAGATGCAACTTTAAAAATTAAAATAGTTTTCAAGGGGGTTATTTTAAAGAATCATATTTTTTAAATAAAATTAAAAAGATACTGAAATATCAATATAAACATACCATATGCCTATGGTAAGAGTAAATCATCTAATGAGTATTAGTAGTAGGAAATAACCCCTAGGTACTAGCTCACTGTGGGTCCCAGGTACCTCGTATCTTGGTGAGAGTAACCATCACAATATCTGTTCTTGTGAACAAGACACGAGTAAGGAACATACCCATAAACTAGTGGTCCATAATAATAATCATCATCATAGTTTAGGTAGTATTGTATGCATCAATATTGGTATGTGAAACTGAGGCCAAACCCCAAGGGATAACTAGCATACTAGTACACGTCCACCTACCTAGATACTTCATATACCGTCTTATTCTCAAACAAGTTCAACAAGGAATGAAATATAATTTTCACATGAAAATACCACTTCCAAATCACACATAAACCAAACATCCCACATGTATATCACAAAATATCATCATCCCCCTTTTCATTCAAATTGATTTTGAAATCTAACTCACACCAAAATATCCCACAACACATTTTTATAGCTTTCACAATTCAACACATCCTTTAAAATTTTTATAAAATATCTCCCAAGATGATAAAAATCACATAAAATCCCAATAACATGTTACATAATACCCTTTTCATAAAAAAAATCCATTTTTCACTTCACACTCACACAAAATAGCCTACATCACGTTCACATCACTTTCACATTTTAGAAATTCTATTAATCATTTTTATAAAACATTTCCAAGAGGATACACCTCACATGACATTACATTTCACATTTAAAATGGACCATTTAAAAATATACACAATCTAAAATAGTTTTCCAATATGGTTTCACCTCTTACATAAATCTTTAAACTATTCAAATCATTCATAAAACAATTCTAAGGAGTATACCCAATATTTGCACATAAAACCCATTTCATAACCATATTTCAAGGAAGAAATCACACCATTACCAATCCAAAACTGAATTTGAAGAAATATAAATATTTAATAAACCAATATCAATTATTATAAAATCCCCTCAAATAATACCACAAAATATGCACATGAAAACACAAAAATTTTCATAAAACACTTTCAAGAGGCATAACATGGTTTTACCAATAAAACACTTTCAAAAAATACACCTAAATAATACCCGAAGAGTTACACATGAAAAACACCCAATTTCAAGCTAAAATGCAACTATAAAATTAAATGTTTAACCAAATCAACCATAAAAAGTTTTTTCACAAAAAAAATAGTAATATAAAAAATGAGAAAATACAACAATATAACTCATCATTATATGGTTACACATGGAATCACCAACCTTTTTGTGTTGAAACCCTCAAAACATGGTTCAGAAAATCAACCACACCACCGCCGCATAACAAGGGGTGAAAACTAACCCTAAACCCCATGATTTGACCAAAAAGACAACAAATAAAACCCTAAGTTCTAACCCTAACTTCTATAAATTTTAGAACTTCATGAAATATGGAGGAAACCCTAAGGAAAATGGAAAAAAACCAAGAAGGAATCACTTACCTGGAATAATCTGGAAGAAATCACCCCAAATACACCAAATGTTGTATGTCCAAGTAACAAAAAATGATAAGTAGGATTGAAGAAGGCTTAGTAGGATAAGTGCGTATTGAAATGGGGGATAAAGAGTGAAAATATAAAGGTTTAGGAAATAATAAAATTACCTTCTCAAATCGGGATGATTTGAGAAACCTTGAGAATTTTTTCCCAAATCCACGATCCAAATGAGCTTCAAGGCGGTGAAATAGATAATGAGAGTGAGCCTCAGGTTTATAGATTTGGGTGAAAGGTGGAATAACTAAAAAAAAGTACCAAATAAATGAGATATTGAAAATTTTTAGGAAAAATTTAACGCATGGAATGGGATTACAGGCTGTACCAAAACATTAATAAAAAATTCAAATCCATCATTATTATGGATTCCTATGGGGCCCAAATTGATATAGTGGTTTAAATATACCAGGGGATTCCAATTGGGAAGTATAATAGATGTAAAATTTTGACAAATTAAGGAGTAATAAAAGAAAGAAAATTTATTTTTAAATCTGAAAATGGGCTCATAATTTAGCCTAAATTATAAAAACCCATCATTTCCACAAAAATGAATGTGAAAACTCTAAAACAAAGCAGGAATGGAAATTAAATGAAAAACACCTTTAAAAGAAGTCATGGGTGTGACATGGTTTGTATATATACGTAATTTTAAGGAAATAATATGATTTTTATGATATAATAAAAAATATTTAATGATAAAATTACACTTAACTTATTTACCTCTTGTTCGTTGAGAAATCGAAATGTTACTCATGCATACGTATGATCAACCATCTCTGTGATTATAACATAATATATTTTCATAACAATAATATGTGTTTGGTTATAGAATTATAAATATTATTCAAATATGATTATTATAAAATTATTAATATTTTGGAAATGATATAATCGTGATCCATTTTACCCTAGTTAACCCACCAAATTCATTTTGGAATTATAAATTAAACATCCTCAAAACCTATAAGGTAAACTAAATTAATTATGTAATTTAGTATAACATGGATATAGGTAAAATAAAAGGAATAATAATATTGAAAAACTTTAGTAATAAAGAAAATAATTAATAGAAGTTAATTATTTATAAAGATAAAGAACACACATAAGAAGTTGGATTTGAAGTGAGGAAGACCTTACCTTAAAATATAATTTTAAATGTTTTAATGACTTATTTTCAATATATTTTTACTCCATATACATATTATAAAATTTATTTAATGTATGTATTTATATTGACATAAATAAATAGTTAAGAAAATTTTATATCTATTTTTACTTTCTTTCAAAAAAATTCAAAAGAAATATTTTTATACATTATTATGGAATGATTTGACTTTCTATGAACAATTTAAAAATAATTTTCCATTTTAACACATACATTTCTAATTATTTTTCCCACTAACCCAACCATTATTTTATGTTTATATTAATTTATAATATTCCATGTTTTATTCAATCAGAAAAACTATTTTCCTTTGTTTTGATTATTTTAGTTTTGAAAATTGGGTTTTAAAGGGAAGTGATATTTCAATATCAAAAAAATGTTTGTCTTATAGGCTCAAAATTATTTTTTAATGAGTTAGATTATTAAAATGAAATAATTTATGTGTTTCATTTATTTTATGAAATAAATATGTTGGAATTAACATTTAGGATATTCCATTTATAATGGTTATTTTAATGGTTCTATAAAGATGATGTACCATGGAACCTATATGAATTTTCTATTCATACTAATGTGTTTTCATGTAAATAGTTTAATTTTATAATTTATTTAATGATATTTTGTTTAAAAGAATGATTATTCCCCCTATGTGTAAAAAAGGAATTACTTTAAATAAAATATTTCTAATGGGGTTTTATGTTTTATAAGAAACACTAATGATTATGATTTATTCTTTATGTTTTCTTATAAAGTATTTTAAGAAAAAATTTGGGTAGTAAATATGACTTCATGTTTATTTAAATGATTATTTGAGATAAAAGTTTATTATGTTAAAGACAAAATCTATTTTATGATTTCATGGTTTTGAAATAGATTACCACGTTTCTTTATTTCTTTTTATATCCATTAATGAGTTTTTTGTGATCATCCCAATTTTTGAAGTGTTTTTATCAGGGTTTAAGAATGATTAATAACAATGACGAAGTCAACTTAAAAATTGTTATGTTTTATCATGAAGATAAAACATGTTTAATTTTAAAATTAATATATTTTTTAAAAAATGGATATAGAGTGGAAGTTTACACTTTATAATGTATGAGTTTGTTTCAAAATAATTATGACCTAATTCTCTAAAATTTTAAACATGAAAAGTTATTTGGGAATGCAATAAAATAATTTTTTTAATCAAATGAAATTATGAGATGAATAATGACTATGTCCTTATAAGTAAATTAATTTAATCCCAATTAATACTATATTTGGTCAACCACATCCCCCCTCTCACTGCATTTTTCCCTATATATAGAAAATCCACAGCTCCCAAAAGTCCAAATATATTCCCTTCCTTCAACTATCTCCCTTGTCTCTAGCGGTCAGGCTACATATAATTAAATTAAGTTCTCATTTTTGATTTTTTATTATTATTAATTAATTTTATATAATATTTAAATATTAAATTTATGTTATTTTATATTAATTTGTTCAATTATTATATTTTTCAAAATTAATTACATTTATGTTACATATTTAAATTAGTTTTTTAAACAGTTTTTATAGTTAGATTATAATTATTATATATTTTCCAATTTATTAGTGCAATTTTTTTAAATAAATGAGTGATGTATTTAATTTTGATGTATACTATTTGTAGTCATTTTAATGTAACATAAATATCTTTTTATTATAATGATTAGGTTATATATGTGTTATCAAATTATGGAAAATCTTATATATAATATTATAGGTGTTCAAATTTATTTTATTTATAAGTTTAGTAATTATTATTAAATAAACGAGTTATGTATTTTTTAACATAAATTTTTTGGTTATTTAAATGAATCATGAATAAAATAAAGTTATTTGATCAAATTATAATTAAGATTAATATTTTTTTTATTATTATGAAAATTGTTATATATTAAAAAAATTGAATTTATAACTATTTTCATGTTTATTATTAAAAGTGTGATAATTTATTTAAAAATTGTGTGATAATTTTTTTAAAAATGAAAATAATACATGTAAAATTATATATTAATTAACTGGAATGATTTTTATATAATTCCCTTATAAAATATATATTGAATCATAAAGATAAATTGATTTATTTAAATAAAACTTATGTAGTAATATTTTAATTAATTGAGTTCATGATAATATTTTAATATAAAATTTAAAATTTCTATTGTATTGTTTTAATGTTAATTATTAAATGAAATTTAAAACAAAATTTAAAGTTAGTATAGTATTTTTTAATGTTAATTAATGTTTTAACCCAAGACACCTTGAGGGGTGGTGAATGAGGGTGATAATTGATTTAAACACTTTCACCTATGCTATTTACTTTTGGGTATTATTCCCTTGTTAGAGGGAACACTATTAAAAATTTTATTATTTTTTCTTTAACAAATTCATCGACATCATATATCATGTATATGTGAAGAATATAAAGCATGAAGAGACAAACATATTTTACTTGGTTCAACCATACTAGAAAAACTCCAAGAAGTATACACTCAACACTTTGATAGTGTTCTAAAAATACACAATAACTCACTATTTTTTATTGATACAATGTATAGGTGAAGTCACACTTTACTAAGATAGAATTCCTATAAAAATTTAGGGGATGTGACTCCTTAACAGAGCACAATGTCTGTTAAATGATTTAGGGAATAAATAACTTCCTCACAAGGGCCACTCCCTTCTTCTCCTCTATGCATTAATATATATGATATAAGTTTATAAACACATAAGTCTCTTTTTACTTTATTTACATGAAGGTCACTCCATGTGTAGAAGTTGTAATCTGTATAATTACACCAAATTTTCTTCTTCAACAAATATCTGTGTGCTGATCTCAAATCCGCTGCTAGGTATAATCAATTCTTTATTATAATAGTTGAATCTTTTCTCTTTAAATATTCACATAATAGAAAACAATACTCTTCATATTGAATAATTATAGAATATGAATTATCTTCAATGTATTCAGTCTTCCTTACTTTATTATTATGTATATATCCATGATATTCCAAAATTTATGAGCCCTATTCTCTAATCATATAGAGATATAATAAATATAACTTTTGATATTATCATTAATTCCTATTCATTTGTGTGCATCACTATTTCTTTTAAAAATTTATTTTCAATATAACACTATTTAGTAACAAATGAACCTATATAATATATATATAAATTGAAGCCCATGTTTTTTTACCATTCATTAATCTTCCCTCATCCCTCAGAAAACACTTAGTTTCCACTACATTATTCTATGTTATCTATATTTTCAATAAATATAACAATAATTATTCTTTATCCCTAGAGTTTTAAATTAAAATACAAATATATAACTATCTTTCAAATTCAAAATTATTCTAATTCAAATCCATACTTTTTTACCATACTCTAACAGATCTCCACCACTAAACTCCATTAGATCTATTAAAATTCATTCCATAACCACCAAACTGGTGATAAAATTACAAATCATTAAAACTAGAAATAACCTCTAGTTTTCACGCAACACGACATTCCTTATATTCAAAACACCCATATAGGACATTATATTAGAAAAAACACAATGTTTAACTCTAAATACCACAATTTATAGATTATCTAGGTAAAAACACAATTCAAAATAGCCTACTCTATTTTTACTTACTGATTTTTATTTATCTTTGGGAAACTCGATACTTAAAATGGATTCGTCCATGGGGTGGAGATCCTTTAGTTACCCATTTCATAAATTATTAAATCCACTTTATAACAACCTTCAATAACCTTAATAACACCCATTATAGATACCTATATGTTTACATGGATTCTTTCAATGAAAAACACAATGTTCCATAACATGGAACAAATATTCTCACCATTTTATAACTACCACCGTTTTTACTAGGACCAATCAAAATGATTCTATGTATGTTAAATATCTATAGGCCTTCCATGATTTCTTGATTGAAATATAAATCATATTATATAATTAATAAATGGTTACAATTTCTCTTCATTTAATGAATGATATTCCATGATGTAACCAACTATTCTCCGCAATATGATAAAGGATAAATCCTTAAATTTCACTAATAAAACTATTATGATTTATCCATGACTCTTATGCAACACTGTGTAGTCTAATGATTTTTTGTTTTTTTGAAATGAGATCTCATGACATGAACAATATGTCATGGTATTGAAAATAGATTATGCGTAAACCAAAAAACTTACACAATTTGAGTATTTTACATTTATAAAACTATAAATATAATCATGACATGACCCATGTGTTCACACAATGACCTATTCCTTCTAGTTGCATAATCATCAGAATATATCACCAACCATCACCACTCGACAACAAACATCTTCACATGTTTCAAATGAATTCTAATGAACATTTGGATTCTAAATTCCAAGTAGTAATATTCTAGAACAACTTATGGATATTTAATTTTTTGTATCTTCTAGAAAAAATTCCACCTTCATCTTCTAGGACAACTCAAAACTTCAGATTCTTAATCCTCTAGTATAATTCATTCACTATCCTCAATGATTTCATATAGAACATACAACTTCAATATAACACCCTAAAATGTTAAAGGGTTAAAGTCCAAATTTTATTACCCATGTCAACATGGTTAACCTTTCTTTTTGGGATCCTACTTGATTAGAAATACAAAGTTAGATAGGTTTTTACTTGAGTAGTGATCATGATGGGTGACCTATTGGGAAGTTTCTTAGAGTTCATGTGAGTGATGAAAAAGTATAATAGAAATAAAATGTGTTGTCTTACAGGGATATTCATTAGTCCAATGACCCATTCAGTCACAAGGATGAGACTTGGGAGGGGAAAACATGTGTCTTTGGGGAAACCGGGGTGCTTGAGGGGCCCTATTATTACATTGGTATCAGAGGAGGAACCCAACTAGAAGTGTATTGGTTGTACCTAGATTGAGATATAGGTCCCACAATGATGTCATTGTGGTATAAAATTACGGATGAATGTAACACCCCATAATTATATAGAATTAAAATGAAAAATGTTACTTACTGAGTCAACAAGATGCGCCTTTCTTTTTGGGAGCATATGTGAATAGAACTTCAATGTTAAAGAGGTTTTATCTATAGTCATGATCAGGATGGGTGACCTTTTAGGATGTTTCTCATGGTGTGTTAGAGTTTGGAGAACTCACACTAGAATGAACATGTGATGGACTATGGGGACAATCATTAGTCTAATGACCCATTTGGGAAAATGAATTCTTGTAGAGTAGGAACAAAAAAATGTATGTGGGGAAACTTGGGTGCATGTGAGGTACAAATGTTTCATTATATTCAAAGGAGGAACCCAGCAATAATTTCATTAGCATTTCTTGGGTTAAGATATATATCTCACAATGACGATGCATTACTCTAAAAGTGAGGATGAATATAACACCCCAGAATGCTAAACGGTCAAAAGGATAAATTTTAGTTCCCATGTTAACAAGGTTCATCATTATTTTTATAAGAATACATGATTATAAATTTAAATTTTAAGCGGTTTTCTCTAGAGTATTGATTATTATGGGTGACCTTTTGGGAAGTTTCCCATGGTGTGTGCGAGTGAGGATACCACACATAAGAAAAAATATATGTTGGAATATGGGGAAAATAATTTGTATATTAACCCATTTGGGAAAATGGGAAAGCCATTAGGAGACAAAAACACATGTCTGTGGGGAAAATTGGGTGCCTGTGTGGTAATTTTTTTAAATTATAGTAAAAGAAGAGTGATTATGCCCCGATGAAGAGATTCAGGTCATGAAAACGATTTTCAACCTCTGTTACTTTTGAATGAAAAATCCATGATAGATAGAAAATTAATAAAATATTGAATGTCATTAAATATAATATAATAATTATACAAAATAAAAATGGGGTAGTATTTACAGAATTTAAAATGAACATGGTGTTTAAGATAAACATGTCTCTAGGGAATCAAATTTTAGATAAAGAAACCCTTACAACATGAGAAGTGAATGTATTTAAAGAACATGTAGGATATTTTATGAAATAAAAATTTATATCACAAAAAAATGGTTAATTAGGATTAATGAAATTATTTTGGTAGTTGTTATACCAAATTAAAGATAATTAATTACAAAACATTAAATCAAGCCATAATTAAAGTGAAGTTGAGACAACAAACCCTTAAATCTTTTAAAACATTAGAACCAAAATCACACGAGAAAGTTAACATGAAATGGAATATTGAATATCATGGAATATAATATAATCATGATATAAATATTACATTGGGTTGGTAATTACACTATACAAAAGCAAACATGGTGTATAATAGAAACATGTATCAATGAAATCAAATTGGGGCCGAAAACCTTACCTTGTTTCCTTTATTAGTTGACGAAAATATAACCACATATAAAAAAATAGATAAATCGATAAACTATTTCATAACCTTAATCATAAATATTTCTCTTTTATAATACTTATAATTATTTATGAGGAGTAAGTTAATTATTTGTAGCGTATTTTTCATATCCTGTGTTAATAACTTTAATTATTTTACGCATGTTTAATAATTTTGATATCATTAACCCTAATTTTATATCAATTTAATTATTTATATATAATATATATTTCCTTAATATATAACTTATACTGGATTATAATTTTCATATTTCATTCCATATGTGTTTTCATTATGTTATATGAAAATCGAACAAATAATGTATTATTTCGGAAATTTTAGCGAATGAAAATGTTACTTTATTAATACGTTAAATAAAAAATATGATATTTAAATAACCATAAAATTATAATTAATTTCTTAATATATTTTAATTATATCATTTTTTATGTTCCCATAGTCATCCATAATAATATTTTAACGCATTATTCATGTAAGTGGTTAAATCGACCCGAATTTGAACATGCTTTAACTCGATTAGCGAGTATGGTTAAGGAAGCATTTATTTTGACATAATATCATTATAATAAATTAATAATTATATTATTTTTATTTATTTATTTTGGTGTACCATATTTTAATATTTTTTAATAATTTATGAAAATATAGTTGAAAAATAAAAACTATTTCACTTTGTAGGTGAGAATCCATACATACACATGATGAGTGTTCCTATTTCTCAACATGTCAGATAGGGTTAATGTGAAGATTAATTTGGAATTTAATGAAAATAAATATATGATATATATCATATTTGTTCATAATTATCACCATAAATACCAAAAATTAAATGCATTAATGAAAAATAAATGACATCACTTTGTGGAGGTGGTAGTCCATGCAGCGCACTACCGATGTTCTTTTGTTTTTCTAAATATATGGAAATGAATAAATATGTGTTTTAACACTGATATAAATAAATATAATTATAATAATTATATTTAATTAATAATTTTTTTATACTTATAATATATTTTGAAGTGTAAGATTAAGAATAAAATCTTAAGGGGAGATTGCACTTATATTGGAGGCTTGTTTTTTCCCTTAAAGGTTCCCTTGAAATTAAAGGAATTAAGATAATTATGAGTGAAAATGGGATCCTTTTTTTTGGATAGGGTTATATTTAGATTATAATAGAATATTTTAAATGAGTAATTTTATGGATAAGTATGTGTTTGAAATGGTGTAAGTGATTCCCCTTTTATAAGGGAGGAAAATTGAACTTTTGGAAACAACCTTTATAATTTAATAATTCTATAACTCTATACCATGATTAATAGATCCAAATATTCAATAATATTGAGTGTGGGGTGTATTTGGGTATATAAAGGAACAAAAAATTGTTTCAATACAAGTTTTAAAAATGTTATATTATTTTTACCATTATGTTTTTATATTTTACTCTTTTACTTTTAAACTAGGTAATTAGTTTTTAACTATGTGATTTTTTATTCTATTAAACATATGAATGAAACCATATAAAAAATATGGGTTTTATTGAACCAAGTTTAAAATAAAATTAATCCAATTTAATTTATAAATATCATAACATTTACTTTTAAATTAAAACCTATAATGTGTAGTAAAACGTTTTTAGTAGAAAAAGACATTTTAACCATTATGGATTCTTAATTTTATTTTGTTTCATTTACAAATTAATTTAGTTTTAATGTATTTATTTATGTGTTTATATATCATATAATATTAATTATTTAAATTATTTAACTCTAATATATACAATATAAATTTCTTTTTATTAATAAAACAATAATTTTAATAATATTGTTTCACCATTATCTTGGAAATTAACATTAATCATAAAAATATAAATTTTATACCCAAAATGAAACTGGGAATATTAAATAATTTGAATATTATTATATAAAATCTAATAATAACTTTATAAAGTTAAATTTAAATTTTTACAGAAAATTATATTAACGTTAGTACATGTAACTTGTAAAAAACCATTTCTGAAAAAGTATATTTGTTAGAAAAAAGATTTATGATTATGATAGAATTATCAATTCCATTGATTCCAATGAATTGAAAATATTTATTATCATAAAAATATTATTTATTTTAAAATAAAATAATTACAAATTTTTATTTAATTAGGTTATAATTAATCATACAAAACAGTTGAAAACAGTTTTAATTAAAACACGTCATAAATTTTCAAAATATTGGGAATGTGTTTATAAATTAAATGTAGTATTTTAAAATGAATTATCATAATTTTTAACATATAATTTTATAGGAATAAAGGTTTAAAAAATATTAAATGTATTTATATTATAAAATAATTTCATAAAATTGATGACATTAATCTGTATTTTCACTATTCACGTAAAAATTGATTAATTTACAAAAATATAATAAATTTATCATAATCTACTTTTTTGGTGAGGAATAAGAAAATAAAATTTAAATTACCATGTTTTAATTCAAATTTTTTTAAATGTATCTTCCTAAAATAAAATATATTATACAAATAAAACTCATTTTATTGAAAATAACCATTTCAATATTAACAAATATTAATTATTCACCATGTAAATGAAATAAATAATATGGGTTTACTGTATTAGTGTTTATTATAACTTCATTAATAATTTATTCTTAATATGTTTTTGTTTTTTACATTATTTTAGTTTGTGAAAAAAGTTATAGAATGTAGTATGTATTTTAAAGGATTCAAAATCTTAAGATGTTACATATTACATGTTTTTATTTAAATGAAAAATTATCTTTTTAAAGTATAAAATTTATTAAAACATATTGTTTAAATTTTTATAAAAATGAATAAAAATTCATGCATTCATTTTTTAATAAAGATAAAAACATAAAATTTTAAAAGACTCATTTTTCGAATTTTTTTCTCTATATCACGTATTTTCATAATTTGTAATGATGAATGATTTTAATGAAATGAATTTTTTTATATATATTAAGATTATGTAAAAATTATATGTTGATTATTATTTGTAAAGGAATAAGTATAAATTCATTTTTATTCTTAAAAATAAATTTTTCACAAAATTATTTTTTATGAGTTATGAATACTTAAATTAAAATTAATTTTGACCGCCATTAGAAATTGAATATAGTATAATAGTTCTCATATTTGGAATTAGAATGTATTAGTTTGGTAATAATTTTAATTTAATTATTAAATATAAAAATAATTTACCAAATTAAAAGTTATTCACTATGGTGAAGGCTAAAATGGGGTAAAAGTGTTAAATCGAGGAATAAAGTCTTTAAATATCAGAAAAACATATCTATAAAAGAGTGTATGAGGGATTAATTAAACCACCCTAATATTATATCCACTAATTTCTAATTTTTAATCTAATTTATTTGAATATGAATTTCTTTTTATATTAATAAATTTGTATTTAAAAAAATGATTTCACATCTCACATATAAATGGACACCACCCTTTCTTAGAGACACCTAAAATTTGAATTCATCACTATAATATACCATATTTAATTCCCTATGAATCCTTTCACCCATTTTTATCCCTTGGTCTCATGATTATTCCTAAAATCTATCAAAACTGAGAAGGCATTTATGAGAAGATATGATTTATTCATTGGTGTTAGAGAATGTCTGACCAAGATTAAGTTTGAGGTAAGAGTTTTCTCATATCCATTTCCCATCATTTATATATGTTTTATATTCAACACTTGTTTTAATTTTTTAGTGAATATACTACCTAATAATTTATTATACAATAATTTTCATATAATTTAATGGATTTAAATATCCAATTAAGGCTCTCACTTTCGAGGGCCTTTATTTATAATGTTACCAAGCTATAAGGTATTATTTTTGAATATACCTTTGAAATAAATGATGTTTATTTTTAATATATATTGAGTTTAATGTTTTGTTATTTACCCTTAAAATCCTATATATTTTCATCTGTATTAGTTATTTCTAGGTTTTACAAGTCTTCATACAATTTCCCAAAATTTTGGTTTTCAATTCAATCCAAAAGATTCTTTTAAGTGGAGTTGAACTTCTCTCTTATTTTTTTGAAATATTTCTAGTCTTTGTTCATATTACTTATTTTATTTTATAAATTCATTAATTTATACTTATAAAATTTATTAAGGCTATTTACCATTGGAATCTACTTTATTTACAAAATAATAAAATGAATTTATTTTTTAACATTTATCACATGGGTCATTTTATATTACCTTTATCTCTTTTTACAAAAATGTGAAAAGAATATTTCTTTTTAACATTAAGTTTATGAAATAATATTTCCATGTTCTTATTAATTTTTTATAATGAATATTCCTCTTATTATTTTCATATTTTTCTTTCGTAATTCATATTATCATTATTTTGAAAATTTTTCGCTTTGAAATAAAAGATATTAAAATCATAAAATATTATTTCTTATCATTTTTCAAAAATATCTCCAAATTCTCTTATAAATCATTTTTCACTAATGTGAAAATCCTTTAATATTTACCATGTTTTAATGAGGATATACTCTATTCATATCATACACATTCTTTCTCTAGATGGATTATGATTTGTAAGTTCACATAAATCCTATTTATTTCCATGATTTAATTAAGATAATATGGAATTATGAACAATTTAATATTTATGTGTCATAAATATGAATGATTTTTTTTAGTTAATGATTGAGAACATAATTATATATCCCTTCTACGCATTGGATAATGTTTTTTATCTCATTAGATGACTAGAAATAAGAAGTAAACCAAAAAACCTATTGAAATTTATATACTATTTAATTGGTTTTACCATAATTATATAGTTCTCTAATTAATTGGGTAAACCATTATTTCTCATGAGTTGAAATTTTAGGGATTTTTAAGGAAACCCAATCCATTGGGGAAATATGTCTACTATGTGATGAAGGTCTTGAGAGTGAGCCTCAATATAAAGAATTATTTTCTATGCTTATATATATGACACATTCTTATGCCTATATTATGTTTTCATGGATATAGATATTTGAATAATGATTCCACACACCTACCAAACATTAATTATGTTATGAAAAAATATTATATAATGAATCATGATTTTTAATCTTTGTTTCATATGATATGATTCTCTAATGTTATGTCTGCGCACTAGAATTATGTTCTCATACCCATATACTAATATTATTCTCAATTATGATATTCTATTATTATATCTTATGTTTTATATTACTTTTTATTTGATCTTAACCCTTTCTCATATTTTCATTCCCAAGGTTATTAATAAAAGTATAGTATATGATGCGTTTAAAAGGGAATCACATGAAAATTATATTTGTAGGAAATGTTTACGACTTACTATAAAATAGTAAGATCCTGTATCTAATCTATAATAAATCTAAACCATTGTATTTTTGGGATTTTTTTAATTTATGACATGATATGTATAAATTTTAGATATGATTTAAACTATATGTTTATTATGATCATTTAATCTCACTTGGAATCAAATCACATGTGTGAAGAATCTATTTATAGAATTGAATCTTAATGTTCTCTTGTGGGGAATATCAGTTGGTATCTAAGAATTAATTAATTATTTTTGGGTATTAGTTTACCAATAATAACTGGATATAAATTAAAAAAACCTATAATTTACAAAAAATGATGACAGATGAACCTAAATTGTCTTAGGATTTAAATAAAGGTGTTATAATTTAGAATATATTAGGAATTATTTTCTTTAACATATTATTACTTACTATAAATATTTATTGATACTCAAACAAAATTTGTTGGTTTCATTCAATGGATGGAACTACGAGGAATCAAATTAACAATGAGTTTGATATAAAATGATATGATCATACTAATGAAAAAAATTAGTATGGGAAATGGAGTGAAAAACATTATAGAAATTCTATCTCATGTTATGAAAAATAAATTGAAGCATATTGGGATTATTAATGTAATAAATATGGAGAGACACAATACTTAATATTTCATTTATTAATTATCAACATATATTAATGGTCCTTATGACCCACTAATTACTAATTAATAGACTAACATAATAGAAAGAACATTTTCCATTATCTAATGATGGATAAAATGAAATGACTGTTTTAGTTGTTATTCATATGAAAAGTTAATTTAATAAATATTGAAATCTCATTAAGAATAAAAATAATGAGTAAGAAATTGAATATGATGAATTATATTATTTTAATAATGTATTTTTTAGTAAATATTTTCCTCAAACAGTTTTCAATAAGATAAAGAGATAATTCTTGGAGCTCAATCAAAAGGTGGATTAACCCATTGGTACATATGAAGTAAAATTTATGATATTTTCAAGGTGTTATTAAATTTTTATTGTTTAAACTAATATAAAAATTTATTGGTTATTTAGGGTCTTAAAACATTGTGAGGTTACCCAAGATTTACATGTATAAATATTACATCTTCTATGATGAATTTTCATTAAACCTCATTACAATAAAAAATAACCATAATGCATTAGTGTCTTTGGAAACTTGGATAAATAAAAAACCTTTACATAATATATATATATATATCATATCACATAAAGTTATTTACAAATATCACCCTTCATTGACATATCACACTTAAATCTGTTCATCATATCCAAAGGAAAATGAAAAAAGGAAAGGATGGTCTTAGATTATCAATATGGGTAAACAAGTGAGATATAAATAAATGACCATATTTAATCATATAATGAGAATAAATGTATGAGAACATGATACTAATATTTAAAATTCATACAAAAAATATCATATATCATAATCATGATTCATAACAAAAATCATGTTTGTTCATAAGACATTAATCATAAAGGAGTCAAAGAATACGAGCCATGAAATAATACCAATTGAATAAGATTATATCATAAAATAGTGGAATATAGTGTGGAATAATAATAATCATAGAAATATAATATAAAATATACTCACTGATACATTCATCATGTGTTTGTCTTGGGACAACCACCAACGTACCTTCTTTTGGATTAGGATAACCTCTCGTATACCTTTGTTGGGCTAGTGATAACCACTGTTATACCATCTTTTGAGTTGGGATAACCTCTTTTATTCCCTTTGATATCATCAAAAAATAATCTTTACCTATTATTTTAGATAGATATAATATACCCACCCATCTCATAATCATAATCCATTCATATGTATTCCATAAGTTAATAAAAACATTTAGCATTTTATCACAGCTTAACACATGGAAAATAAAATGGGTTTCGTAAATATTTCATCCCCATAATTATAATAAATAAAAAGAAATAAAAAATATATTTACATTTTATTATATCCCCAATAATTCATAAACAACATCAATGAATATTTTGATACATGAAAATAATTTTATAAGAACACCAGAACATTTTCTGTGGGAAAATACCCTTTTCATTTTGAAATCACTAGTTTAAAATATAAAATTTACAAAATTTTAAGGAAATCATTTTATTTTAAATGAAACATGGAAATATTTAATATAATATTCAAATCAAATATTATCTATAATGGTTGGAAAATAAATTCATTCACTTTATGTTAAAAAAACATTCCTTTCACATTTTTAACAAAAAGTCCAAACTTCTACATTCAGAAAATGATAAGAAGATTCCATTATAAATTTTTAATAGAAATTAAAAAATTGGTAAACATTTATTTTAAAAATAAATAGGTAATGGGATAAAAATTCTTTAAACCATTTTGAATAAATTATGGATATGGAAGAAAACATTTCTCACTTAAGAGATAAATAAAGTCAATTTTCATTAAAAACATTCTTTCAGTATATTGAGTAAATAAAGAGAGGGAAATGAAAGGAAAACATTTAATCTATATAAGGAACCAAAATATGTTAAAATTAATAATAATTATAGATATAGATAATAAATTTTCATTCTTTTTAATTTCAACATAAACAGTCTCTTTAAAAAGTGATATTGTAATGTAAAACTTTTACTAGTGTGGTAACTTTTGAATCATAACACCCATGAATGAATTAAGTTCAAATGAAAATTTAAGTACCATTTATATAAATATATTAATGATATAAACTATAAAATTAGAAGTATAGACACATTAAAAAATAAGATAGGTGTATAACATAACATATGTCACAATGAAGATAATTTGAGAAGATAAAGTCTGACCACTTTGGTAAATTTTTAATCAAAACCCCTTGGATGAAATATTTTAAATTATAACTTTACAAAACCAAAATTAAGAATTATATATAATATAACACATCAAAGGTGTAGTATATACACTTCATAAAAAAATAGGCACCTAACATCAAACATATCTCAACAAAACAATATTTAGATGAAGAAACGTTACCTTACATCAAACTTGATTAGTAATTTCTATAACCTATTCTATAATGAATTCATATTTATTATAATTATATTTCATAATGATATATAATTCAATAATAAATTTTAAATTCAAATTTACTTATCTATTAAAATCATCATTTTGGTGTCAACTAATTCGTTTCTCATGTATGTTTTATTTCAACAGTTCTAGTCCTTGTACTTTGATAATGTTTCCACCTTCTATAGAATATCAGTCCTTACATAAGTATCATATTTAATCATTATACACACTCTTATAACCATTCATATAAATTAGTGAGGAAAAATGAATTATATCACTTCATAGAGGTAGTAATCTATACGTATACATGAGTGATGTTTCCAATTTCAGATGTATAGAAAAATAGAAAGGTATATAATAATTAAACTTTATATAATATAAATATTATATATTTTAATTAAATGTAAACCTATTACCAGATATGTAAACTGAGAATGAAAAATGAACGACATCTTTTTGTAAAGGCGGTAGTCCTCACACATTCATGAGTGATGTTATCGTTTTCCTACACTTGGGATGATAAGAAGGTTGATAAGATATTATAATTATAAAAGAATAAATATTTCAAAAATAATATATATATACATTAAATCGGAAATATTAACCAAACATGAAATATTTTATAGTGAACTATAACTTTCACACATAAATACAATAAATTTTTATCGAAAATATCTATTACATATCAATATGATCCACATTAGATCCACAAAGGTTTAGTTTATTTAGAAACATGGATATATACACAAATGTTACATAAATGATCTACTTAATTTACCATTAACATCTTAAAAACTATCACCCTTATTAAATATAACATACCTAAAACGTTTCTCCATAATCTAGGAATGAGAAACATAAGAAAGGGTGAGATCAGATGCCCAGTAAAGGTTAACATATGAGATATTAATAAATGATAATAAGTGATAACAATATAATAATAATTTTATGAGAACATTATTTAAAAAATATAAAATTATAATCATCCATTCATAGATTATAATCATGAAAAATGGAATAACGTTTTATAAAAAAAAAACATAAGACAGAAGAGTGAAGAATCATAAAAAATCAATCATGAGCCCTGAGAACAAATGATAAGAATAATATATAAGTTTGTGGAATGAACATAAGTATATAAAATCATTTTACTATTCAAGTCTCTCTTACAAGACTATCATAGGGGTTTGGGTTCACTCCACATTCCGTCATTTCCTTAGTCAAGGTTTACTCCCAAGATTATCTAGTTGGACAAAGAACCTTAATAAACTGATTTCACTCCCCATTACAGTCCTTATTATCTCATCATATATACATATTTACAAAATTATTTATAGGTATATATAATTATATTCCCAACCATTAGATAAAAAATCCACACATATATATTCTAAAAGATCAAAAAACATGTATCATATCATAAAATCATATCCCATGGAAAGGATAAAAGTTTTATAAACATTATATCATTATAATAAAAAATAATCTATAGAATGAATAAATATGGTAACATTAGATTATATCCCTAATAAATCATAATAAAAATAAAAGGATATTTTCATAGAAAAAAATAATTAAAAAATCACAAAAATATTTCTCAATTAAAATAACCTTTTCATTTTAAATCACTTATTTATAATATAAAGTTTCTAAAATATTAAGCTAAGTAATTTATTAAAAAATAAAAAAGAAAAATTATAAAGGAATATTTAATGAAAGGATGATTCATATTGGTGTGGAAATATATTTATGCAATGTTAGTTAAAACAAAAACCCCTTTCACATTTTCGTTAAAAAGTAAAAGTACCATGTTTGTAAAATGATAAGAAGGTTCATTTTTATCATTGAAAAGAGTAAATCCCAATTACCTATCATTGAGGTATTTCCTAGTCTTTTATATTGGGTTCCTTTTTCATTGGGGGAGTTTTTTCAACCTTGAATTGGAATGATACCTATAATGGTGAAGTCAGGGACCTATTGGAATTTTCCTCTTTCCCCTAAAATATATATTGTTCACTGGGAAGTTATATAATGTGTAATGGGATTAAATAATGTGTAATTTAGGCAAGACATCATGTTAGTGTTACACATCATGTAATGTAAAAAATAAAGTTTTTAATCCAAATAAATGTGTTTTTTATCGAAACATAAATGAAAGAGTTTCATGATGTGAAAAGGTATTACACACTGTTTAAATCCCCAAGTTACATTTTTAGGGTCCCACGTGGGTGTTTAAGGATTAATTATCTTTTTAAGCCTTATATTTTCCACTATAGATATTACCGTAGGTTGGTATGGGTGACTTCCTTCTATTTTTTCGATTCATTCTAGGATTGATCACCATTGGGGTCAGATTTATCTTATCTAGGTAAGTGTTTCTCTTAGTTCTTATTTGGTTCAGGTTGTGGCTATGTCTTGGCTATGTATTTGTGATTTGATAGGGTTTTCTATTAATATAATTTAGTCTCTTAGTGTGAATTTACTTTTAAAGGCTATTATTTTGGCTTCCATTACCCATTGTCAAATTTGGTTAGATTTTCTATATCCTTAAGGTATGTAGATCAATTCAAGTGTTCAAATTTATTGAATTTCATTTTGTTCTTATTGATTCCTTGATTTTTGAGATGGAATTTCATTTATTGAAATTGAAAATGGTATGTGTTCTTATTTTTAATGGTTTTTTCTTTTAAAAATAATTTCCTTGGATTTAAATAGAATATGGGTTTTCAAACCCTGAAGAAAATTGGATTAGCTTTTAAATGGTTTTATTAAATAACAAAATTTGATAAACATTGCACAACTGGAAGCTTATATTCAATGATAAATAGACTAAGGTATCCATAGTGTGTGTGACACCACTAAGAGGTAACCTCTTGAATTTCGATGGTTTATGAAATGCCTCAATGTTAGTTGGATCTAGCCTTATTCTCTGTTAGGCTTGTGAGTGTATAATAATTATTGACCCATAGTATAGATCCTAGATGGTTAGTGAATTGTTGTTTGTGGTTTTTTTATTGAATGATATTTAATTTGATAAATATTGGATCACATGTATATTTAAATTCAGTATCTTTACCGGCTTTGTTTATGGATTTGGAAACACGTTATGAAATTTATGAAAACTCATGGATTATTTGGAAAAGGTTTTTAAATTGTTTTATTTATAAAAATTATCACCAAACCATTTGTTTTAAATATTGGACATGTACATTCTTGTTATTAGAAATTTCCAAAATTATTTTTTTCTATCCTATAGGGATGTATTTCTCACACCCTAATTCTACCGGTGGGTGGCTACAGACATTGTTTTTTAGGATACATGTAAAGGGAAGAGTATTCTATAGCATGAAGGCTTTTCTTTATGTTTTTTGGATTGTAGGTGAGGGTTGGTGAACTGGATTCTAGTTTTGTTTAGTTTTGTCATTATTTATTATTTTTTCTATTTGGAATAGTTTAATCTAACTTGTTTCTACATTTCTGTCAGGTTGTATGTCTTGTTATCCTTTTATATGAGGCTTGTTTAATTTTATTTTTTTACCCCACCCCATAATGAAATGACTTAAAAGACTGGTTTGGTTAACCTGGGTTGGTTTGTTACAATTTTATTAATAAGGTGATTAATTAGTTTGATGTGTGTCACGATTAACTAGTTTGTTTATATTTTTTGGTAGATAGGAGTTGGGTTATCTAAATTCAGAAAGTAGGTATGGAAAAGGGGTCTAGCTAGATCAATCCCGCAACTAAATCCAAGTTTCCATGGGTGGTTAAAAAATAATCATAACTAAGTATAAGAACTAGTATTTAATTTCATTTGAATAAATTATATAGGAAATTTGTTTAAATTGACCTATCTAAAAAGTTAGGGACTTGGGGTGTTTATGGTCATTTCAATAAAAAGTTAGGGACTTGACGAGTGTTCCTGTTTCTCAACATGTAAGATAGGGTTAATGTCAAGATTAATTTTGAATTTAATGAAAAAAAATATATGTTATATATCATATTTATTCATAATTATCACCATAAATACCAAAAATTAAATGCATCAATGAAAAATAAACGACATCACTTTGTGGAGGTTGTAGTCCACGCAGCGCACTACCGAGGTTCTTTTGTTTTTCTAAATAGATTCAAATGAATAAATATGTGTTTTAACAATGATATAAATAAATATAATTATAATAATTATAGTTAATTAATAATTTTTTATAATTATAATATATTTTGAAGTGTAAGATTAAAAATAAAATCTTAAGGGGAGATTACACTTATATTGGAGGCTTGTTTTTTCCGTTAGAGGTTCCCTTGAAATTAAAGGAATTAAGATAATTATGAGTGAAAATGGGATCCTTTTTGTTGTATAGGGTTATATTTAGAGTATAATAGAATATTTTAAATGATTAATTTGAAGGATAGGTATGTTTTTGAAATGGTGTAAGTGAATCCCCTTTCATAAGGGAGGAAAATAGAACTTTTGGAAACAACCATTATAATTTAATAATTCCATGACTCTATACCATAATCAATAGATCCAAATATTCAATAATATTGAGTGTGGGGTGTATTTGGGTATATAAAAGAACAAAAAATTGTTTCAATACAAGTTTTAAAAATGTTATAGTATTTTTACCATTATGTTTTTATATTTTACTCTTTTACTTTTAAACTAGGTAATTAGTTTTTAACTATGTGATTTTATGTTTTATTAAACATATGAATGAAACCATATAAAAAATATGGGTTTTATTTAACCAAGTTTAAAATAAAGTCAATCCAATTTAATTTATAAATATCATATAATTAACTTTTAAATTAAAACCTATAATGTGTAGGAAAACCGTTTTAGTAGAAAAAGACATTTTAACCATTATGGATTCTTAATCTTATTTTGTTTCAATTACAAATTAATTTAGTTTTAATGTATTTATTTATGTGTTTATATATCATATAATATTAATTATTTAAATTATTCAACTCTAATCTATACAATATAAATTTCTTGTTATTAATAAAACAA
Organism: Viscum album; assembly: GCA_963277665.1. NCBI lineage: Eukaryota > Viridiplantae > Streptophyta > Magnoliopsida > Santalales > Viscaceae > Viscum > Viscum album. Next base: position 930,108,825 of record OY728147.1, on the reverse strand, counting down.
TAATTTTAATAATATTGTTTCACCATTATCTTGGAAATCAAAATTAACCATAAAAATATAAATTTTATACCCAAAATGAAACTGGGAATATTAAATAATTTGAATATTATTATATAAAAAATAATAATAACTTTATAAAGTTAAATTTAAATTTTTACAGAAAATTATATTAACGTTAGTACATGTGACATGTAAAAAACCATTTTTTGAAAAAGTATATTTGTTAGAAAAAAGATTTATGATTATGATAGAATTCTCAATTCCATTAATTCCAATGAATTTAAAATATTTATTATCATAAAAATATTATTTATTTTAAAATAAAATAATTACAAAATTTTATTTAATTAGGTTATAAATAACCATACAAAATAGTTGAAAAACAGCTTTAATTAAAACACGTCATAAATTTTCAAAATATTGGGAATGTGTTTATAAATTAAATGTATTATTTTAAAATGAATTATTATAATTTTTAACATATAATTTTATAGGAATAAAGTTTTAAAAAATATTAAATATATTTATGTTATAAAATAATTTCATAAAATTGATGACATTAATCAGTATTTTCACTATTCACATAAAAATTGATTAATTTACTAAAATATAAAAATTTTATCATAATCTACTTTTTTGGTGAGGAATTAGAAAATAAAATTTAAATTACCATGTTTTAATTCAAATTTTTATAAATGTATCTTCTTAAAATAAAATATATCATACAAATAAAACTCATTTTATTGAAAATAACCATTTCAATATTAACAAATATTAATTATTCACCTTGTAAATGAAATAAATATTATGGGTTTACTGTATTAGTGTTTATCATAGCTTCATTAATAATTTATTCTTTATATGTTTTGGTTTTTTACATTATTTTAGTTTGGGAAACAAGTTATAGAATGTAGCATGTATTTAAAAGGATTCAAAATCATAAGTTGATACATATTATATGTTTTTATTTAGATGATTTTTTTAAAGTATAAAATTTATTAAAACATATTGTTTAAATTTTTATAAAAATGAATAAAAATTCATACATTTATTTGTTAATAAAGATAAAAATATAAAATGTTAAAAGACTCATTTGTCAATTTTTTTTCTCTATATCACTTATTTTCATATTCTGTATTGATGAATGATTTTAATGAAATGTATTTTTTTATATATATTAAGATTATGTAAAAATTATATGTTGATTATTATTTGTAAAGGAATAAGTATAAATTCATTTTTATTCTTAAAAATACATTTTTCAAAAAATTATTTTTTATGAGTTATGAATACATAAATTAAAATTTATTTTGACAACCATTAGAAATTTAATATATTAGAATAGTTCTCATATTTGAAATAAGAATGTATTTGTTTGGAAATAATTTCAATTTAATTATTAAACATAAAAATAATTTTCCAAAGTAAAAGTTATTCACTTTGGTGAAGGCTAAAATGGGGTAAAAGTGTTAAATCCAGGAATAAAGTCTTTAAATATCTGAAAAACATATCGATAAAAGAATGTATGAGGGATTAATTAAACCACCCTAATATTATATCCACTAATTTATAATTTTTAATTCAATTTATTTGAATATGAAGTTCTTTTTATATTAATAAATTTGTATTTACAAAAATGATTTCACATCTCACATATAAATGGATACCACCCTTTCTTAGAGACACCTAATATTTGAATTCATCACTATAATATACCATATTTAATTTCCTAGGAATCCTTTCAACCATTTTTATCCCTTGGTCTCATGATGATTCCTAAAATCTATCAAAACTGAGAAGGGATTTATGAGAAGATATGATTTATTCATTGGTGTTAGAGAATGTCTGAGCAAGATTAAGTTTGAGGTAAGAGTTTTCTCATATCCATTTCCTATCATTAATATATGTTTTATATTCACCACTTGTTTTATTTTTTTAGTGAATATACTACCTAATAATTTATTATACAATAATTTTCATGAAATTTAATGGATTTAAATATCGAACTAAGGCTCTCACTTTCGAGGGCCTTTGTTTATAATGTTACCAAGGTATAAGGTATTATTTTTGAATATACCTTTGAAATAAATTATTTTTATTTTAAATATATATTAAGTTTAATTTTTTGTTATTTCCCCTTAAATCCCCATATATTTTCATCTCTATTAGTTATTTCTAGGTTTTACAAGTCTTCATTCAATTTCCCAAAATTTTGGTTTTCAATTCAATCTAAAAGATTCTTTTAAGTGGAGTTGAACTTATCTCTTATTTTTTTTGAAATATTTCTAGTCTATATTCATATTACTTATTTTATTTTATAAATTCATTAATTTATACTTATATAATTTATTAAGGTTATTTACCAATGGAATCTACTTTATTTACAAAATTATAAAATGAATTTATTTTTTAACATTTACCACATGGGTCATTTTATATTACCTTTATCTCTTTTTACAAAAATGTGAAAAGAATATTTCTTTTTAACATTATATTTATGAAATAATATTCCCATGTTCTTATTAATTTTTTTATAATGAATATTCCTCTTATGATTTTCATATTTTTATTTTTTAATTCATATTCTCATTATTTTAAAAAAATTTCTCTTTGAAATAAAAGTTATTAAAATCATAAAATATTATTTCTTATCATTTTTCAAAAAAATATCGAAATTATGTTATAAATCATTTTTCACTAATGTGAAAATCCTTTAATATTTACTATGTTTTAATGAGGATATACTCTATTCATATCATCCACATTCTTTCTCTAGATAGATTATGATTTGTAAGTTCACATAAATCCTACTTATTTCCATGATTTAATTAAGATAATATGGAATTATGAACAATTTAATATTTATGTGTCGTACATATGAATTATTTTTATTATCTAATGAGTGAGAACATAATTATATATCCCTTCTATGGATTGGATAATGTTTTTTATCTCATTAGATGACTATAAATAAGAATTAAACCAAAAAAAACTATTGAAATTTATATACTATTTGATTGGTTTGACCATAATTATATAGTTCTCTAATTAATTGGGTAAACCATTATATCTCACGAGCTGAAATTTTAGGTATTTTGAAGGAAACCCAATCCATTGGGGAAATATGTCTACTATGTGATGAAGGTCTTGAGAGTGAGCCTCAATATAATGAATTATTTTCTATTCTTATATATATGACACATTCTTATGCCTATATTATGTTTTCATGGATATTGATATTTGAATAATGATTCCACACATCTAACACACATTAATTATGTTATGAAAAAATATTATATAATGAATCATGATTTTGGATCGTTGTTTCATATGATATGATTCTCTAATGTTATGTCTGTGCACTAGAATTATGTTCTTATACCCATATACTAATATTATGCTCACTTATGATATTCTATTATTATATCTTATGTTTTATATTAATTTTCTTTTGATCTCAGCCCTTTCTTATATTTTCATTCCCAAGGTTATAAATAAAAGTATAATATATGATGCGTTTAAAAAGGAATCACATGAAAAGTATATTTGTTGGAAATGTTTAAGACTTACTATGAAATAGTAAGATCCTGTATCTAATCTATAATAAAACTAAACCATTGTATTTTTGGGATTTTTTTTAATTTATGATATGATATGTATAAATTTTAGATATGATGTAAACTATATGTTTATTATGATCAATTAATCTCACTTGGAATCAAATCACATGTGTGAAGAATCTATATATAGAATTGAATCTTAAAGTTCTCTTGTGGGGAATTTCAGTTGGTATCTAAGAATTAATTAATAATTTTTTTGTATTAGTTTACCAATAATAACTGGATATAACTTAAAAAACCTATAATTTATAAAAAATGATGATGGATGAACCTAAAATGTCTTAGGATTTAAATAAAGGTGTTATAATTTAGAATATATTGGGAATTATTTTCGTTAACATATTATTACTTAATATAAATATTTATTGATACTCAAACTAATTTTTTTGGTTTCATTCAATGGATGGAACTATGAGGAATCAAATTAACAATGAGTTTGATATAAAATGATATGATCATACTAATGAAAAAACAGGTATGGGAAATGGAGTGAAAAACTTCACAGAAATTCTATCTCATGTTATGAAAAATAAATTGAAGCATATTGGGATTATTAATGTAATAAATATGGAGAGACACAATAATTAATATTTCATTTATTAATTATCACCATAAATTAATGGTCCTTATGATCCACTAATTACTAATTAAGAGACTAACATAGTAGAAAGAACATTTTCCATTATCTAATGATGAAAAAAATGAAATGCCCGATTTAGTTCTTATTCATATGAAAAGTTAATTTAATAAATATTGAAATCTCATTAAGAATAAAAATAATGAGTATGAAATTGAATATGATGAATTATATTATTTTAAAAATGTATTTTTTAGTAAATATTTCCCTCAAACAGTTTTCAATAAGACAAAGAGACAATTCTTAGAGTTCAATCAAAAGGTGGATTAACCCATTGGTACATATGATGTAAAATTTATGAGATTTTCAAGGTGTGATTAAATTTTTATTGTTGAAACTAATATAAAAATTTATCGGTTATTTAGGGTCTTAAAACATAGTGAGGTGACCCAAGATTTACATGCATAAATATTACATCTTCTATGATGAATTTTCATTAAACCTCATTACAATAAAAAATACCCATAATGCATTAGTGTCTTTGGAAACTTGGATAAATAAAAAACCTATACATAATATATATATATATATATATCATATCACATAAAGTTATTTACAAATATCACCCTTCATTGACATATCACACTTAAATCTGTTCATCATATCCAAAGGAAAATGAAAAAAAGAAAGGATGGTCTTAGATTATCAATATGGGTAAACAAGTGAGATATAAATAAATGACCATATTTAATCATATAATGAGAATAAATGTATGAGAACATGAGACAAATATTTAAAATTCATACAAAAAATATCATATATCATAATCAGGATTCATAAAAAAAATCTTGTTTGTTCATAAGACATTAATCATAAAGGATTCAAAGAATACGAGCCATGAAAGCATACCAATTGAATAAGATTCTATCATAAAATAGTGGAATAAAGTGTGGAATAATAATAATCATAGAAATCTAATATAAAATATACTCACTGATACATTCATCATGTGTTAGTCTTGGGACAACCACCTATGTACCTTATTTAGGATTAGGATAACCTCTGGTATACCTTCATTGGGCTAGTGATAACCACTGTTATACTATCTTTTGGTTAGGGATAAAATCTTTTATTCCCTTTGATATCATAAAAAAATAATATTTACCTATTCTATTAGATAGATATAATATACCCACCCATCGCATAATCATAATCCATTCATATGTATTCCATAAGTTAATAAAAACATTTAGCATTTTATCACAGCTGAACACATGGGAAATAACATAGGTTTCATAAATATTTCAACCCCATAATTATTATAAATAAAAAGAAATAACAAATATAGTTACATTGTATTATATCCCCAATAATTCATAAACAACATCAATGAATATTTTGATAGATGAAAATAGTTTTAAAAGAACACCATATCATTTTCTGGGGGAAAATACCCTTTTCATTTTGAAATCACTAGTTTAAAATATAAAATTTACAAAATTTTAAGGAAATAATTTTATTTTAAATGAAACATGTAAATACTTAATATAATATTCAAATCAAATATTATTTATAATGGATGGAAAATACATTCATTCAATTAATGTTAAAAAAACATTCCTTTCACATTTTTAACAAAAAGTCAAAACTTCTACATTCAGAAAATGATAAGAAGATTCCCTTATAAATTTTTAATAGAATTTAAAAAAATGGTAAAAATGGAGTTTAAAAATAAATAGGGAATGGGAGAAACATTCTTTGAACCATTTGGAATAAATTATGGATATGGAAAAAACATTTCTCACTTAAGAGACAAATAAAGTCAATTTTTATTAAAAAAATTATTTCAGTATATTGAGTAAATAAAGAGAGGGAAATGAAAGGAAAACATTTAATCTATATAAAAAAACAAAATATGTTAAAATTAATAATAATTATATATATAGATAATAAATTTTCATTATTTTGAATTTCAACATAAACAATCTCTTTAAAAAGTGATATTATAATGTAAAACCCTTACTAGTGTGGTAACTTTTGAATCATAACACCCATGAATGAAATAAGTTCAAATGAAAATTTAAATACCATTTACATAAATATATTAATGATATAAAATATAAAATTATAATTATAAACACCTTAAAAAATAAGATAGGTGTATAACATAACATATGTCACAATGAAGATAGTTTGAGAAGATAAAGTCTGACCACTTTGGTAAATTTTGAATCAAAACCCCTTGGATGAAATATTTTAAATTATAACTTAAAAAAAACAAAATTAATAATTATATATAATATAACACATCAAAGGTGTAGTATATACACTATAAAAAAATAGGCGCCTAACATCAAACATATCTCAACAAAACAATATTTAGATGAAGAAACGTTACCTTACATCAAACTTGATTAGTAATTTCTCTAACCTATTCTATAAGGAATTCATATTTATTATAATTATATTTTATAATGATATATAATTCACCAACAAATTTTAAATGTGAATTTACTTATCTATTAAAATCATCATTTTGGTGTCAACTAATTTGCTCCTCATGTATGTTTTATTTTAACAGTTCCAGTCATTGTACTTTGATAATGTTTCCACCTTCTATAAAATATCAGTCCTTACATAAGTATCATATTTAATCATTATACACACTCTTATAACCGTTCATATAAACTAGTGATGAAAAATTAATTATATCACTTCATAGAGGTAGTAATCTATACGTATACATGGGTGATGTTTCCACTTTTTGATGCATAGAAAAAAAATAAAGGTATATAAAAATTAAACTTTATAGAATATAAATATTATATATATTAATTAAATCTAACCTTATTACCAGATATGTAAACTGATAATGAAAAATGAACAAAATCTTTTTGTAAAGGCGGTAGTCCACACACATGCATGAGTGATGTTATTGTTTTCCAACACTTGGGATGATAAGAAGGTTGATAAGATATTATAATTATCAAAGAATAAATATTTCAAAAATATCATATATATACATTAAATCAATAATATTAACAAACCATGAAATATTTTATAGTGAACTATACCTTTCATAGATAAATACTATAAATATTTAGCGAAAATATCAATTACATATCAATATGATCCACATTAGATCCACGAAGGTTTAGTTTATTTAGAAACATGAATATATAAACAAATGGTACATAAATGATCTACTTAATGTACCATTAACATCTTAAAAAATATCACCCTTATTAAATATAACATACTTAAAATGTTTCTCCATAATCTAGGAATGAGAAACATAATAAAGGGTGAGCTCAGATGCCCAGTAAGGGTTAACATATGAGATATTAATAAATGATAATAAGTGATAATAATATAATAATAATTTTTTGAGAACATTATTTAAAAAATATAAAATCATAACCATCCATTCATAGATTATAATCATGAAAAATGGAATAACATTTTATCAATAAAAACAGATATGACAGAAGAGTGAAGAATCATAAAAAATCAATCATGAGCCCTGAGAACAAATGATAAGAATAATATATAAGTTTGTGGAATGAACATAAATATATAAAATCATTTTACTATTCAATTCTCTCTTACAAGACTATCATAGGGGTTTGGGTTCACTCCACATTCCATCATTTACTTAGTCAAGGTTTACTCCCATGATTATCTAGATGGACAAAGAACCTTAATAAAATGATTTCACTCACCATTACAGTCATTATTATCTCATCATATACACTTATTTACAAAATTATTTAGAGGTATATATAATTATATTCCCAACCATTAGATAAAAAAACCACACATATATGTTCTAAAAGATCCAAAAACATGAATCATATCATAAAATCATATCCCATGGAAATGATAAAAGTTTTATAAATATTATATCATTATAATAAAAAATAATCTAAAGAATGAATAAAGATGGTAAAATTATATTATATCCCTAATACATCATAATAAAAATCAAAGGATATTTTCATTGAAAAAAATAATTAAAAAATCACAAAAACATTTCTCAATTAAAATACCCTTTTCATTTTAAATCACTTATTTATAATATAAAAGTTTCTAAAATGTTAAGCTAAGTAATTTATTAAAAAAGAAAAAAGAAAAATTGTAAAGGAATATTTAATGAAAGGAGTATTCATATTGGCATGGAAATATATATATGCAATGTTAGTTAAAATAAAAACCCAATTCACATTTTTGTTAAAAAGTAAAAAGTACCATGTTTCTAAAATGATAAGTAGGTTCATTTTTATCATTGAAAAGAGTAAATCCCAATTACCTATCATTGAGGTATTTCTTAGTCTTTTATTTTGGGTTCATTTTTTATTGGCTGAGTTTTTTCAACCTTGAATTGGAAGGATTCCTATAATGGTGAAGTCTGGGACCTATTGGAATTTTCCTCTTTCCCCTAAAATATATTTTGTTCACTGGGAAGTTATATAATGTGTAATGAGATTAAATAATGTTTAATTTCTGCAAGACATCATGTTAGTGTTACAAATCATGTAATGTGAAAAATCAGGTTTTTAATCCAAAGAAATGTGTTTTTTATCATTACATAAATGAAAGTGTTTCATGATGTGAAAAGGTATTACCCTCTGTTTAAATCCCCAAGTTACATTTTTTAGGGTCCCACATGGGTGTTTAAGGATTAATTCTCTTTTTAAGCCTTCTACTTTCCACCATCGATATTACCCTAGGTGGGTATGGGTGACTTCATTCTATTTGTTCGATTCATTCTAGGATTGATCATAGTTGGGGTCAGATTTATCTTATCCAGGTAAGTGTTTCTCTTGGTTCTTATTTGGTTCAGGTTATGGATATGTCTTGGCTATGTATTTGTGATTTGATAGGATTTTCTATTAATATAATTTGGTCTCTTAGTGTGAATTTATCTTTGAAGGCCATTATTTTGGGTTCCATTCCCCATTGTAAAATTTGGTTAGGTTTTCTATGTCCTTGAGGTATGTAGATCAATTCAAGTGTTCAAATTTCTTGAATTTCATTTTGTTCTTATTGATTCCTTGATTTTTGAGATGGAAGTTCATTTATTGAAATTTAAAATGGCATGGGTTCTTATTTTGAATGGGTTTTCTTTGAAAAATAATTTCCTTGGATTGAAATAAAATATGGGTTTTCAAACCCTGAAGAAAATTGGATTATCTTTTAAATGGTTTTATTAAATAACAAAAATTGATAAACATTGCACAACAGGAAGCTTATATTCAATGATAAAGAGACAAAGGTATCCATAGTGTGTGTGACACCACTAAGAGGTAACCTATTGAATTTCTATGGTTTATGGAAGGCCTCAATGTTAGTTGGATCTAGCCTTATTCTCTGTTAGGCTTGTGAGTGTATAATAAGTATTTCCCCATAGTATAGATCCTAGATGGTCAGGGAATTTTTGTTTGTGGGTTTTTATTGAATTATATTTAATTTGATAAATATTGGATCACATGTATATTTATATTCGGTATCTTTACCTGCTTTGTTTATGGATTTGGAAACATGTAATGAAATTTATGAAAACTCTTGGATTATTTGAAAAAGGTTTTTAAATTGTTTTATTTATAAAAATTATCACCAAACCATTTGTTTTAAATATTGGACATGTACATTCTTGTTATTAGAAATTGCCACAATTATTTTTTTCTATCCTATAGGGATGTATCTCTCACACCCTAATTCTACTGGTGGATGACTATAGTCATTGTTTTTTGGATACATGTAAAGGGAAGAGTATTATATAGCATGAAGGCTTCTCTTTATGTTATTTTTCCTTGTAGTCGAGGGTTGGTGAACTGGATTCTAGTTTTGTTTAGTTTTGTCATTATTTATTATTTTTTCTATTTGGAATTGTTTAATCTAACTTGTTTCTACATTTCTGTCAGGTTGTATGTCTTGTTATCATTTTATATGAGGATTGTTTCATTTTATTTTTTTACCCCACCCCATAATGAGATGACTTGGGAGACTGGTTTGTTTGACCTGGGTTGGTTTGTTACAATTTCAGTAACAAGGTTATTACTTAGTTTGATGTGTGTCACTATTACTTAATTTGGTTATATTTTTTGGTAGATAGGAGTTGGGTTATCTAAATTCAGAAAGTAGGTATGGAAAATGGGTCTAACTAGATCAATCTCGCAACTAAATCCAAGTTTCCATGGGTGGTTAAAAAATAATCATAACTAAGTATAACACCTAGTATTTAATTTCATTTTAATAAATTATATGGGAAATATTTTTAAATTAACTTGTCTAAAAAGTTATGGACTTGGTGTGTTTATGGTCATTTCAATAAAAAGTTATGTACTTGATGAGTGTTCCTTTTTCTCAACATGTCAGATAGGGTTAATGTGAAGATTAATTTGGAATTTAATGAAAATAAATATATGATATATATCATATTTATTCATAATTATCACCATAAATACCAAAAATTAAATGCATTAATGAAAAATAAGTGACATCACTTTGTGGAGTTGGTAGTCCACGCAACGCACTACCGATGTTATTTTGTTTTTCTAAATAGATGGAAATGAATAAATATGAGTTTTAACACTTATATAAATAAATATAATTATAATAATTATAGTTAATTAATAATTTTTTATACTTATAATATATTTTGAAGTGTATGATTAAGAATAAAATCTTATGGGGAGATTACACTTATATTGGAGGCTTGTTTTTTCCCTTGGAGGTTCCCTTGAAATTAAAGGAATTAAGATAACTATGAGTGAAAATGGGTTTTTTTGTTTGATAGGGTTATATTTAGAGTATAATAGAATATTTTAAATGAGTAATTTGATGGATAGGTATGTGTTTGAAATGGTGTAAGTGATTCCCCTTTTATAAGGGAGGAAAATGGAACTTTTGGAAACAAACTTTATAATTTAATAATTCCCTGACTCTATACCATGATCAATAGATCCAAATATTCAATAATATTGAGTGTGGGGTGTATTTGGGTATATAAAGGAACAAAAAATTGTTTCAATACAAGTTTTAAAAATGTTATAGTATTTTTACCATTATGTTTTTATATTTTACTCTTTTATTTTTAAACTAGGTAATTAGTTTTTAAATATGTGATTTTCTGTTATATTAAACATATGAATGAAACCATATAAAAAATATGGGTTTTATTGAACCAAGTTTAATAAAATTAATCCAATTTCATTTATAAATATCATAACATTAACTTTAAAATTAAAACCTATAATGTGTAGTAAAACCTTTTTAGTAGAAAAAGACATTCGGACCATTATGGATTCTTAATCTTATTTGTTTCAGTTAAAAATTAATTTAGTTTTAATGTATTTATTTATATGTTTATATATTATATAATATTAATTATTTAAATTATTTTACTCTAATCTATACAATATAAATTTCTTGTTATTCATAAAACAATAATTTTAATAATATTGTTTCACCATTATCTTGGAAATTAACATTAATCATAAAAATATAAATTTTATACCCAAAATGAAACTGGGAATATTAAATAATATGAATATTATTATATAAAATATAATAATAACTTTATAAAGTTAAATTTATATTTTTACAGAAAATTATATTAACGTTAGTACATGTAACATGTAAAAAACCATTTTTTGAAAAAGTATATTTGTTAGAAAAAAGATTTATGATTATGATAGAATTATCAATTCCATTGATTCCAATGAATTTAAAATATTTATTATCATAAAAATATTATTTATTTTAAAATAAAATAATTACAAATTTTTATTTAATTAGGTTATAATTAATCATACAAAACAATTGAAAAAGAGTTTTAATTAAAACACATCATAAATTTTCAAAATATTGGGAATGTGTTTATAAATTAAATGTAGTATTTTAAAATTAATTATTATAATTTTTAACATATAATTTTATAAGAATAAAGGTTTAAAAAATGTTAAATGTATTTATATTATAAAATAATTTCATAATATTGATGACATTAATCTGTATTTTCACTATTCACATAAAAATTGATTAATTTACAAAAATATAAAAACTTTATCATAATCTACTTTTTTGGTGAGGAATTATAAAATAAAATTTAAATTACCATGTTTTAATTCAAATATTTGTAAATGTATATTCTTAAAATAAAATATATCATACAAATAAAAACTCATTTTATTGAAAATAACTATTTCAATATTAACAAATATTAATTATTCACCTTGTAAATGAAATAAATATTATGGTTTTACTGTGTTAGTGTTTATTATAGCTTCATTAATAATTTATTCTTAATATGTTTTGGTTTTTTAAATTATTTTAGTTTGTGGAAAAAGTTATAGAATGTAGCATGTATTTTAAAGGATTCAAAATCTTAAGTTGTTACATATTATATGTTTTTATTTAAATGAAAAATTATTTTTTTAAAGTATAAAATTTATTAAAACATGTTGTTTAAATTTTTATAAAAATTAATAAAAAATCATGCATTCATTTTTTAATAAAGATAAAAACATAAAATGTTAAAAGACTCATTTTTCAAATTTTCTTCTCTATATCACGTATTTTCATAATCTGTACTGGTGAATGATTTTAATGGAATGATTTTTTTATATATATTATGATTATTTAAAAATTATAAGTTGATTATTATTTTTAAAGAAATAAGTATAAATTCATTTTTATTCTTAAAAATACATTTTTTACAAAATTATTTTTTATGAGTTATGAATACATAAATTAAAATTAAATTTTACCACCATTAGAAATTGAATATAGTATAATAGTTATCATATTTGGAATTATAATGTATTAGTTTGGTAATAATTTCAATTTAATTATTAAACATAAAAATAATTTAGCAAAGTAAAAGTTTTTCACTATGGTGAAGGCTAAAATGGGGTAAAAGTGTTAAATCCAAGAATAAAGTCTTTAAATATCAGAAAAACATATCTATAAAAGAGTGTATGAGGGATTAATTAAACCACCCTAATATTATATCCACAAATTTATAATTTTTAATCCAATTTATTTGAATATTAATTTGTTTTTATATTAATAAATTTTTATTTACAAAAATGATTTCACATCTCACATATAAATGGACACCACCCTTTCTTAGAGACACCTAAAATTTGAATTAATTACTATAATACACCATATTTAATTCCCTATGAATCCTTTAACCCATTTTTATCCCTTGGTCTCATGATTATTCCTAAAATCCATCAAAACTAAGAAGGCCTTTATGATAAGATATGATTTATTCATTGGTGTTAGAGAATGTCTGACCAAGATTAAGTTTGAGGTAAGAGTTTTCTCATATCCATTTCCCATGTTTAATATATGTTTTATATTCAACACTTGTTTTATTTTTTTATTGAATATACAACCTAATAATTTATTATACAATAATTTTCATGCAATTTAATGGATTTAAATATCCAATTAAGGCTCTCACTTTCGAGGGCCTTTGTTTATAATGTTACCAAGATATAAGGTATTATTTTTGAATATACATTTCAAATAAATGATGTTTATTTTAAATATATATTGAGTTTAAGGTTTTGTTATTTACCCTTAAAACCCCATATATTTTCATCTCTATTAGTTATTTCTAGATTTTACAAGTCTTCATACAATTTCCCAAAATTTTTGTTTTCAATTCAATCTAAAAGATTATTTTAAGTGGAGTTGAACTTATCTCTTATTTTTTTGAAATATTTCTAGTCTATGTTCATATTAATTATTTTATTTTATAAATTCTTTAATTTATACTTATATAATTTATTAAGGCTATTTACCATTGGAATCTAATTTATTTATAAAATAATAAAATGAATTTATTTTTTAACATTTACCACATGGGTAATTTTATATTACCTTTATCTATTTTTACAAAAATGTGAAAAGAATATTTATTTTTAACATTATCTTTATGAAATAATATTCCCATATTCTTATTAATTTTTTATAATGAATATTCCTCTTATGATTTTCATATTTTTCTTTCGTAATTCATATTCTCATTTCATTGAAATTTTTTCTCTTTGAAATAAAAGTTATTAAAATCATAAAATATTATTTCTTATCATTTTTCAAAAAAATATCCAAATTCTCTTATAAATTATTTTTCACTAATGTGAAAATCCTTTAATATTTACTATGTTTTAATGAGGATATACTCTATTAATATCATCCACATTCTTTCTCTAGATGGATTATGATTTGTAAGTTCACATAAATCCTATTTATTTCCATTATTTAATTAAGATAATATGGAATTATGAACAATTTAATATTTATGTGTCATACATATGAATGATTTTTATTAGTTAATGAGCGAGAACATAATTATATATCCCTTCTACGAATTGGATAGTGTTTTTATCTCATTAGATGACTAGAAATAAGAAGTAAACCAAGAAACCTATTGAAATTTATATACTATTTGATTGGTTTGACCATAATTATATAGTTCTCTAATTAATTGGGTAAACCATTATTTCTCACGAGCTGAAATTTTAGTTATTTTGAAGGAAACCCAATCCACTGGGAAAATATGTCTACTATGTGATGAAGGTCTTGAGAGTGAGCCTCAATATAATGAATTATTTTCTATGCTTATATATATGACACATTCTTATGCCTATATTATGTTTTCATGGATATAGATATTTGAATAATAATTCCACACACCTACCACACATTAATTAAGTTATGAAAAAATATTATTTAATGAATCATGATTTTTGATCTTTGTTTTATATGATATGATTCTCTAATGTTATGTCTGTGCACTAGAATTATGTTATCATACCCATATACAAATATTATGCTCAATTATGATATTCTATTATTATATATTATGTTTTATATTACTTTTTACTTGATCTCAACCCTTTCTCATATTTTTATTCCCATGGTTATAAATAAAAGTGTAATATATGATGCGTTTAAAATGGAATCACATGAAAATTATATTTATAGGAAATGTTTACGACTTACTATAAAATAGTAAGATCCTGTATCTAATCTATAATAAAACTAAACCATTGTATTTTTGGGATTTTTTTTAATTTATGATCTGATATGTATAAATTTTAGATATGATTTATACTATATGGTCATTATGATCAATTAATCTCACTTGGAATCAAATCACATGTGTGAAGAATCTATTTATAGAATTGAATCTTAAATTTCACTTGTGGGGAATCTCAGTTGGTATCTAAGAATTAATTAATTATTTTTGGGTATTAGTTTACCAATAATAACTGGATATAACTTAAAAAAACCTATAATTTACAAAAAATGATGATGGATGAACCTAAAATGTATTAGGATTTAAATAAAGGTGTTATAATTTAGAATATATTAGGAATTATTTTCGTTAACATATTATTACTTACTATAAATATTTATTGATACTCAAACTAATTTTTTTGGTTTCATTCAATGGATGTAACTATGAGGAATAAAATTAACAATGAGTTTGATATAAAATGATATGATCATACTAATGAAAAAAACTGGTATGGGAAATGGAGTAAAAAACTTCATAGAAATTCTATCTCATGTTATGAAAAATAAATTGAAGAATATTGGGATTATTAATATAATAAATATGGAGAGACACAATAATTAATATTTCATTTATTAATTATCACCATAAATTAATGGTCCTTATGATCCACTAATTACTAATTAATAGACTAACATAATAGAAAGAACATTTTCCATTATCTAATGATGAAAAAAATGAAATGCCTGTTTTAGTTGTTCTTCATATGAAAAGTTAATTTAATAAATATTTAAATCTCATTAAGAATAAAAATAATGAGTATGAAATTGAATATGATGAATTATATTATTTTAATAATGTATTTTTTAGTAAATATTTCCCTCAAACAGTTTTCAATAAGATAAAGAGATAATTCTTCTAGCTCAATCAAAAGGTTGATTAACCCATTGGTACATATGAAGTAAAATTTATGAGATTTTGAAGGTGTGATTAAATTTTTATTGTTGAAACTAATATAAAAATTTATTGGTTATTTATGGTCTTAAAACATAGTGAGGTGACCCAATATTTACATGCATAAATATTACATCTTCTATGATGAATTTTCATTAAACCTCATTACAATAAAAAATACCCATAATGCATTAGTGTCTTTGGAAACTTGGATAAATAAAAAACCTATACATAATATATATATATATATATATATCATTTCACATAAAGTTATTTACAAATATCACCCTTCATTGACATATCACACTTAAATCTGTTCATCATATCCAAAGGAAAATGAAAAAAAGAAAGGATGGTCTTAGATTATCCATATGGGTAAAGAAGTGATATATAAATAAATGACCATATTTAATCATATAATGAGAATAAATGTATGAGAACATGAGACTAATATTTAAAATTCATACAAAAAATATCATATATCATAATCATGATTCATTATAAAAATCTTGTTTGTTCATAAGACATTAATCATAATGGAGTCAAAGAATACGAGCCATGAAAGCATACCAATTGAATAAGATTCTATCATAAAATAGTGGAATAAAGTGTGGAATAATAATAATCATAGAAATATAATATAAAATATACTCACTGATACATTCATCACGTGTTAGTCCTGGGACAACCACCTATGTACCTTCTTTAGGATTAGGATAACCTCTCGTATACCTTTGTTGGGCTAGTGATAACCACTGTTATACCATCTTTTGGGTTTGGATAACCTCTTTTATTCCCTTTAATATAAAAAAATAATAATATTTACCTATTATATTAGATATATATAATATACCCACCCATCTCATAATAATAATCCATTCATATGTATTCCATAAGTTAATAAAAACATTTAGCATTTCATCACTGCTTAACACATGGAAAACAAAATGGGTTTCATAAATATTTCATCCCCATAATTATAATAAATAAAAAGAAATAACAAATATAGTTACATTTTATTATATCCCCAATAATTCATAAACAACATCAATGGATATTTTGATAGATGAAATGAATTTTAAAATAACACCAGAACATTTTCTGGGGGAAAATACCCTTTTCATTTTGAAATCACTAGTTTAAAATATAAAATTTACAAAATTTTAAGGAAATCATTTTATTTTAAATGAAACATGGAAATATTTAATATAATATTCAAATAAAATATTATTAATAATGGTTGGAAAATACATTCATTCACTTTATGTTAAAAAACATTCCTTTCACAGTTTTAACAAAAAGTCAAAACTTCTACATTCAGAAAATGATAAGAAGATTCCATTATAAATTTTTAATAGAAATTAAAAAATTGGTAAAAATGGATTTTAAAAATAAATAGGGAATGTGAGAAACATTCTTTAAACCATTTTGAATAAATTATGGATATGGAAGAAAACATTTCTCACTTAAGAGACAAATAAAGTCAATTTTTATTAAAAACATTCTTTTAGTATATTTAGTAAATAAAGAGATGGAAATGAAAGGAAAACATTTAATCTATATAAACAACCAAAATATGTCAAAATTAATAATAATTATATATATAGATAATAAATTTTATTTTTTTTGAATTTCAACATTAACAATCTCTTTAAAAAGTGATATTGTAATGTAAAACCCTTATTAGTGTGGTAACTTTTGAATCATAACACCCATGAATGAAATAAGTTAAAATTAAATTTTAAATACCATTTATATAAATATATTAATGATATAAAATATAAAATTAGAAGTATAAACACCTTAAAAAATAAGATAGGTGTATAACATAACATATGTCACAATGAAGATAATTTGAGAAGATAAAGTCTGACCACTTTGGTAAATTTTGAATAAAAACCCCTTGGATGAAATATTTTAAATTATAACTTTAAAAAAAAATTTAATAATTATATATAATATAACACATAAAAGGTGTAGATATACACTTCATAAAAAAATAGGCACCTAACATCAAACATATCTCAACAAAATAATATTTAGATGAAGAAACGTTACCTTACATCAAACTTGATTAGTAATTTCTCTAAAAAATTCTATAATGAATTAATATTTATTATAATTATATTTTATAATGATATATAATTCACTAATAAATTTTAAATGAAAATTTACTTATCTATTAAAATCATCATTTTGGTGTCAACTAATTTGTTTCTCATGTATGTTTTATTTCAGCAGTTCCAGTCCTTGTACTTTGATAATGTTTCCACCTTCTATAGAATATCAGTCCTTACATAATAATCATATTTAATCATTATACACACTCTTATAACCATTCATATAAATTAGTAATGAAAAATGAATTATATCACTTCATAGAGGTAGTAATCTATACGTATACATGAGTGATGTTTCCACTTATTGATGTATAAAAAAAAAGAAAGGGATATAATAATTAAATGTTATAGAATATAAATATTAAATATATTAATTAAATATAACCTTATTACTAGATATGTAAACTAAAAATGAAAAATGAACGACATCTTTTTGTAAAGGCGGTAGTCCACACACATGCATGAGTGATGTCATCCTTTTCCCACACTTGGGATGATAAGAAGGTTGATAAGATACTATAATTATAAATAAACAAATATTTCAAAAATATCATATATATACATTAAATCAATAATATTAACCAACCATGAAATATTTTATAGTGAACTATACCTTTCATACATAAATACTATAAATTTTTAGCGAAAATATCTATTACATATCAATATGATCCACATTAGATCCACAAAGGTTTAGTTTATTTAGAAACATGGATATATAAACAAATGGTACATAAATGATCTACTTAATATACCACTAACATCTGAAAAACTATCACCCTTATTAAATATAACATACTTAAAACGTTTCTCTATAATCTAGGAATGAGAAACATAAGAAAGGGTGAGCTCAGATGCCCAGTAAGGGTTAACATATGAGATATTAATAAATGATAATAAGTGATAATAATATAATAATAATTTTATGAGAACATTATTTAAAAAATATAAAATCATAACCATCCATTCATTGATTATAATCATGAAAAATGGAATAACATTTTATCAATAAAAACATATAAGACAGAAGAGTGAAGAATCATAAAAAATCAATCATGAGCCCTGAGAACAAATGATAAGAATAATATATAAGTTTGTGGAATGAACATAAGTATATAAAATCATTTTACTATTCAAGTCTCTCTTACAAGACTATCATAGGGGTTTGGGTTCACTCCACATTCCATCATTTCCTTAGTCAAGGTTTACTCCCAAGATTATCTAGTTTGACAAAGAACCTTAATAAACTGATTTCACTCCCCATTACAGTCCTTATTATCTCATCATATATACTTATTTACAAAATTATTTAGAGGTATATATAATTATATTCCCAAACATTAGATAACAAAAACCACACATATATGTTCTAAAAGATCCAAAAACATGTATCATATCATAAAATCATATCCTATAGAAAGGATAAAAATTTTATAAACATTATATCATTATAATAAAAAATAATCTAAAGAATTAATAAAGATGGTAACATTAGATTATATCCCTAATAAATCATAATAAAAATCAAAGGCTATTTTCATAGAAAAAAATAATAAAAAAATCACAAAAACATTTCTCAATTAAAATACCCTTTTCATTTTAAATCACTTATTTAGAATATAAAAGATTCTATAATATTAATCTAAGTAATTTATTAAAAAATAAAAAATAAAAATTATAAAGGAATATTTAATGAAAAGAGTTTTCATATTGGTGTGTAAATATATTTATGCAATGTTAGTTAAAACAAAAACCCCTTTCACATTTTTGTTAAAAAGTAAAAAGTATTATGTTTGTAAAATGATAAGAATGTTCATTTTTATCATTTGAAAAGAGTAAATCCCAATTACCTATAATTGAGGTATTTCGTCGTCTTTTATTTTGGGTTCCTTTTTCATTGGGTGAGTTTTTTCAACCGTGAATTGGAAGGATACCTATAATGGTGAAGTCAGGGACCTATTGGAATTTTCCTCTTTCCCCTAAAATATATATTGTTCACTGGGAAGTTATATAATGTGTAAATGGATTAAATATTGTGTAATTGATGCAAGAAATCACGTTAGTGTTACACATCATGTAATGTGAAAAATCAAGTTTTTAATCCAAAGAAATGTGTTTTTTATCGCAATATAAATGAAAGTGTTTCATGATGTGAAAAGGTATTACAAGTTGTTTAAGTCCCCAAGTTACATTTTTTACGGTCCCACGTGGCTGTTTAAGGATTAATTCTCTTTTGAAGCATTCTCTTTTCCACCATAGATATTACCCTAGGTGGGTATGGGTGACTTCCTTCTATTTGTTCGATTCATTCTAGGATTGATCACAATTGGGGTCAGATTTATCTTATCTAGGTAAGTGTTTCTATTGGTTCTTATTTGGTTTAGGTTGTGTCTATGTCTTGGCTATGTATTTGTGATTTTATAGGGTTTTCTATTAATATAATTTAGTCTCTTAGTGTGAATTTATTTTTGAAGGCTATTATTTTGGGTTCCATTCCCCATTGTCAAATTTGGTTAGGTTTTCTATTTCCTTGAGGTATGTAGATCAATTCAAGTGTTCAAATTTCTTGAATTTCATTTTGTTCTTATTGATTCCTTGATTTTTGAGATGGAAGTTCATTTATTGAAATTTAAAATGGCATGGGTTCTTATTTTGAATGGGTTTTCTTTGAAAAATAATTTCCTTGGATTGAAATAGAATATGGGTTTTCAAACCCTGAAGAAAATTGGATTAGCTTTTAAATGGTTTTATTAAATAACAAAAATTGATAAACATTGCACGGGGGGATCCTATAGGGATGTATCTCTCACACCCTAATTCTACTGGTGGATGACTATAGACATTGTTTTTTAGGATACATGTAAAGGGAAGAGTATTCTCTAGCATGGGGGATTCTCTTTATATTTTTTTTGGCTTGTAGTTGAGGGTTGGTGAACTGGATTCTAGTTTTATTTAGTTTTGTCATTATTTATTATTTTTTCTATTTGGAATAGTTTAATCTAACTTGTTTCTACATTTCCGTCAGGTTGTATGTCTTGTTATCTTTTTAGATAAGGATTGTTTCATTTTTTATTTTTACCCCACCCCATAATGAGATGACTTGGGAGACTGGTTTGGTTGACCTGGGTTGGTTTGTTACAATTTCAGTAACAAGGTGATTACTTAGTTTGATGTGTGTCACTATTACCTAATTTGGTTATATTTTATGGTAGATAGGAGTTGGGTTATCTAAATTCAAAAAGTAGGTATGGAAAAAGGGGTCTAGCTAGATCAATCCCGCAACTAAATCCATGTTTCCATGGGTGGTTAAAAAATATTCATAACTATGTATAAGACCTAGTATTTAATTTCATTTGAATAAATTATATAGAAAATTTGTTTAAATTAACCTATCTAAAAAGTTAGGGACTTGGTGTGTTTATGGTCATTTCAATAAACTAGGTTGGGAGTTTATTTATTTAGAAATGGTCCTTTATATGGGCATTAACCATTTGTAGTATAATTTATAACTTATTTAAATTCTGATTGTTTTAAATCATTATTTTGGATTATTGTTTTTTGGTTCATTAGTTTTGGATTTGATCATGACTGATTGGTAATTTTCTACTGTTTAACGAACAATGCCTCCTAGAATAGATATTCTAAGTTTGAGAGGGAAATCCATGAGGCATGTTCTATAGGCATATCCTCCTATGGACTCTTCTTTTATAAAAGCAGTAATCCATACCATTCAGACTTAGGGTTCAGTTGGTTTAGTGAACCCGAGATGAATAGTGGATCATGGATCCAAAATTAACAACCAGCATGCACTTGTCTTTTATGGTGACAAAGGGACCAAATAATTAGATGAGTTTCCTAAATATATTGATAAGATATTTAACCTTTTAAATACTCTTTAATATTCTCAATTGGGTTTTTCTATGTATATGCTTAAGGGATCAGGAAAAAGATGGTGGGATTCTATAGTTCAAGCTATGTTACTTGAAGGTATTTCTTGGGTATCTTTTAAGAATATTTTTTAATTAGAATTTAAATCCTAATACTTTAGATGTAGAAAATACTTGAGAGTTTTTGATCTTGTGAAATCAGAGCATACCGTTCTTGGGTACTCCATCTGCTTGGTTGAGTTAGTGAATTTAACACCATAGATTTTCACCAATGATTACCTAAAGTCTGGGAGGTTTGATATGGGGAAAAGGGACGATGTTTGGATGTTGCTAGTTATTTTTCACCTTAATTTTTTTTTGATGTAGTGGATGAGGAATCTTTGTCTGAGGCCGACATAGTTGGAAGAACAATATTGGGTGGAGCCTCAATTGGTGTAGTGGTTTTCTAGGGCACTTCATCTCGTCAGAAAAAGAAGAAAACAAGTGTTCATTTTTCTAGAGGACCATTTTTAAGGGATTCTATAGGTAAATAAATTATTTTCTACTAGTGTGGGAGGTGTGTTCATACCAATCCTCATTACATAGAGGCTCCTAGGACTTGTTATCTTTACAAGCGATCTGTCTATATTAAAATATTCAATGATAAGATGTCTCAAGGAAGTAAGGTGGGATCCACTTGTAGAAAGAGATTGTATGTCTAAGTTGATGAATCCAAGGGTGATGGGTCTCATTATCAGACTAAAGGTGACATACATATTTCTATTTCTAGACAAATTTATAATGCAGAGTGTCCATTATTTGATTCAGAAGTAGGGACAACTACTGTTAGAGGTACAATGTCTATTACGCCTTATTTGGTGCTTACTTTGTTTGATATAGGTTCTACTCATTATTTTATATCTTAAAAGTTGTTTGAAGTGTTTGGTTTTAATTTGGAGTCATACCATTCTTTTTGTATCTTTAGACACCTTTAGCCAAGATATATGATCATGGTTTCAATTGTTCCAAGTGTCGTGTGGTGATAGGAATCTTTGAGGGGGTTTGGGGGTTCTTAGTGCTTGACATTGTCTTCTTTAACTTGAATTTTAGCATGGATTTTATGATAAGTGTGATGGACCAGATATAATGTTATCATTTTTGGTAAAATTATTATCTGCTGATGGAGACAATCATGTTTTCCTAGGTGAGTAGGTTTCTAGGTTGGGAAGGGCATTGTATATTGTTCGTTATGCTGGTATAATCACTTGTCTATTTTTGTAAATATTTCCTGATACAATTGACCCTTATTGTATGGTAAGCTAATTTTTATTATGTGTGCAAACCCCTAGGTATTTCTATAATATTGTTCTAGTTTACCCTTACCAAGAGAGGTAGAGTTTACTATTGTCTTGCTCTATGGAATGATTCCCATTTTATCCATCCTATTGAATGACACTGGATGAGTTTGTGGAACATAAGGTCCATCTTGAAGACTTGAACGAAAAAGTATTTATCTATCCTAGAATGTTACCATAAGCTTCTCTAGTACACTTTTATATGAAGGAATATATGAGCCTTATACATTTTATTGTCTATGAGAAGTTTAATCAGGCGACTATTAAGAACAATTATCCTTTACCCAGAATTAATGATATCTTTGATCAACTGAGATAGGATCATTTGTTTTCTATGATTGACACGTGGTTAGGGTTCCTCTAGTTTAGAGTCCAAGAAAAGGATATACCTAAGATAGTGTTTCGAATTCAATATGGGAATTTTGAGTTTTGGTTATGGAATTCAGTCTAACTAATGTTCCTTTTGTATTTATGGATTTGATGAACCAAATATTTAATCAATTCTTTGACTATTCTATTTTTATGTTCGTATATGATATCTTGGTGTACTACAAGAAAGATTAGGATCACATAAACCATTTGTCTATCATTATTAAAACATTGATGGAGAATCATATCTACGGTAAGATTTCTAATTGTGAGTTTTGGATCTGGGAAGTGAAGTTTCTGGGAATGTGATATCTGAGAGGGGAAACTTAGTGGATCTTGAAAGGATACTGGTAGTTATGTCTTGTGAGTATCCCATAATTGTTTTTTCAGATCTAGAGATTCTTCGGTTTTTAAGGTTACTATAGATGATTTTTTTGGGACTTATCCAAGATCATATCTTCAATGGAATATTTAACCCATAATGGTGTAAATTTTTAATGTAATGAAAGGAGTCAGAGATATTTTGAGGAGCTGAATATGATAATGACTTCAGAACTAGTTTTTATTCTTCAGAAACTAGTGTCTTGTTATGATGTTTTCTACAATTATTATGGCACAATTTTGGTTTGTGTATTAATTGAGGGGAAATAGGTTGTGGGTTATGGATCATGCTAATTATGAACTTATGATTAGAACTACCCAAACAATTATCCTGTTTTGGAAGCTATTATGCATGCCCTGAAAAGATGGTGTCACTATCTCTTTGGAGAACAATTTACATTATACCCAGATCATAAAATCATGAAATATATCTTCCCTCAGAGGGATCTGAACTTACGATATAGATGATGTGTGGAGTATATTCATACCTTTGATTTGGATATTGTATATAACCCTAGGAAAGTAAATTTGGTAAATGACACATTGAGTAAAAAATAACCAACACAACTAGTGAAGGAATCAGTTGAGAAGTAGTCTCTAATTATTCTATTTGCTGAGATGAGCTCAAGGGTAAATGATGTTGGTGAAAAGGTGTTCTTGTATTGAATGAAGGTTGACTTGTCTTTTGTTGAGTGATTTCAAATGGAGTATACAATAGACTCTGAGATCCAATGACTAAGATAAATCCTAAATTGTAGGTAGACCGCATGTGAGTTGTATTAATATCCCAGTGGAGCTTTGTGCTTCCATAGTAGGTTGGTTGTTACATTTTCCATAAGGCATGAGTTTATATAAAGTGGACAACAGTATTTTTGGTCCGTACACCCTAGGGCTACAATGGCGTACCATGATTGGAGACATTGGTATTGATGTCTATAGATGAGGAAGTTATTTTTATATTTTGTATCGTGGTGTCTCACTTTTCAAAGAGTTATGTTGGAACACCAGATACGTGTAGGTTTGTTGTTCCCTTTACCCATTCTCATATGGATGTGGGATGATATTTTCCTGGAAATCATAATTTATTTACCAAATATTCCTTGCGAGAAGGATGGGATTTGGGTGATTGTTAAAACACACACAAAATCAACACATTTATTTCCAATAAAAGAGATGATAAAAGTGGAACAACTTGAGTATTTATATGTTCATTAAAATTTGTATTATCATGGAGTTACATTTTTAGTTATTTCAGACAGGGAATCAAGGTTCACATCTATATTATGGAAATGTTTTAATAAGTAAGTGGGTTCTTTGTCAAAATTGAGCAAGAATTATCATCAATTGATGGATGAAAAGATAACGAGGCCTATCCATGTTCTTAAGGATATGCTCCAGGATTTTGTGATTTATTTTGACGAATATTGGGATAAGAATTTTCTATTGGATTAGTTTTATTATAACTATATTTATCAGAATTCGATTAGGATGGATCCCTTTAAGGATTTGTATGGGTGGCCATGTTGATCTCCCTTGTTCTGGAAAGAGTTGGGAGAGAGGTCCTAGATTAGGTTGAGTATTGTTCAGGAGAAGATATAGGTGGTGTAGTTGAAAAAGAGGCATTTGGTCATTACACAAAGTCATCATAAATATTATGCAGACCATTATCATCAACTGTTTAAGTTTAAGGTTGGTGATCTAGTCTTTCTAAGTGTTTCACCACATTTGGGATATCATTTGTTGGGTAAGAAGGTCAAGTTGGAACTAAGGGTTGTGGGACCTTAGTGCATTTCATGTTTCCTAGTTAGGGAGGTTTATACCAGATCCTTCCCATGTAATTAGGTGGGGGTATACTGATCTTGAGCCCAAAGTCACATTTATTGATCATAAAATTCTTATTATGGGTTTCCAGAATATGTTACTATGTTGAAAAATGTTCCCCCTGGTGTAGGTACTGTGATAGTTTTGACATGATCAACATGAGACATGGGAGTGAAAGACATTGATGAGGCAGTAGTAGTCTTCTATTTTTGTGGATCCTAGATCTTGAGATATTTTTAGGGACAAAAATATTTTATGATGGGAAGATTGTAATTCCCCATTACCTTTATGTCAGATATTACCTAGTTTTTTTGGTTTTCTTTCTCATTGGGTGAGTTTTTTCAACCTTGAATTGGGAGGATAACTATAATGGTGGAGTCAGGGATTTGTTGGAATTTTATTCTTTTCCTTGGACTTTATACTATTCATTGGGTAGTTACACAATGTGTAAAGGGATTAAATGAAATTTAATTGTTGATGGAAATATTTCATGAAAAAGATTATACAACGTGAGAATGTTACATTCCATTTAAGGGTTATACATTGTGTAATGTGAAAAGAAAGTTTTTTTCCAAGACGATGTGTTTTTCAACATAATGTAGAATAAAATAGTTTTATGATCTGTAAAGATATTAAATTCCTTATAATTATTTGAGTTACAGATTTTTGGGGTGTCTTGCAGGTGTTTTCGACTTTATTATTTTTTACAGCCTTCTCCTATTACACCGAACTCTTACCCCATGCGATTTTAGGTGACATAAATTCATCAATATCAATTCATTCTATGATTAATCACCACTGGGGTTAGATTACTCATATTAGGGTAAGTACTTATGTTGGTTATTCTTTGGTTCAGGTTGTGGCTTTTTCTTGGAAGTGAATTTGTGATTTTATAGGTTTTTCTATCAATACTCTTATATTTCATGGTGTGACTTACTTTGAAAAGGTTATTCTCTTGGGTTCTAGTCCCCATTATCAAAGGTAGTTATATTTTTATGTCCTTGAGGTATGTGGATCGATTCAAGGGTTTAATTTATTGAATTTCTTGTTATTATTTTTAATTTCCTTGAGTTTTGAAAAGGAATTTCATGATTTGAAATTGAAAAGTGCATCCATTATTGATTTAAAGGGGTTTTATTTGAAATAGAATTTACATAATTTGAAATTGGAAATATATTTTCAAACCCAGAATTAGACTGGATTGTCCTTGAAATGGTTTTATAAAAATATGTAAGTAGGGTTTTAAAAATATAAATTGAAAAATTTTGCATAGTGGGAACCTTGAGTGCATTAAGAAAGAGACACAAGTATCCTTAGCATGTGTGAAACCACTCAGAGGTAACCTATTATTTGTTGATGGTTTATTAATGGCTTCTATTTTAGCTATCTATAACCTTATACGTTGTTATAATTTTGAGTATCTAGTACATATTTTCCCATAGGCTAGATCCCAATTGGTTGATTCATTATTGTTTCTGGTTATTTATTGCATGATAGTTTATTTCCAGGATGTTGGATATCATATATATTTATATTTGGTATCTTTAACTTCTTTGTTTTTGTTTTTGGAAACATGTTATTTATTTTTTAAATACTCAAGGATTTTATGAAAAAGGATTTTAAACGATTTTATTTATAAAAATTATTGTAAAACAATTTTTTTAAAGCATAGATATGTTCAATATTTTTATTAGAACTTGTACAGATTATTTGGTGGTATCCTAATGGGATATTTTTCTCACTCCCTATATTTTCCTACGGGTGGTTGTAAAAATTGTTTTGTAGGATATATGTAAAAGTAAGATCATTTTGTAGTGTGATATCTTCTCTTTGTGATGCTATTTTTTTTGAGGTGATGGTTGGCCACATGGTGACCCGTTTTTCCCAGTTTTGTCATTACTTATGGTTTTACTTTTTTATATCAGTTGTATATCCCTTGTTTCCTATTTTCAATATAGTTTTATTTTTTTTATTCTTATATATGAGACTTGTTTTTTTCTTTATTTTACCCCACCCTTTAATGAGATGACTTGGTTGGCTGGTTTGGTTGCCCCGAGTTAGTCTGTGACAACAAGGAAAGTCAAATATAGTAAAAAATTACTTTGAAAAATAATTGGATAATTTTAAAATCATTCTTGAGAACATTTTATTGGAAATATAGTCATGAAAGAAAATATTACAAACCAAAGGGAAAATCAAGGTCATTTTTCCTTAAAAAATTATTTCAGTTTCTTGAGTACTCAAAGAGATGAAAATAAAAGGAGAAAAATTAAATCTCTATAAATAAAAAGAGGGTAATAAAATATATAATATTTTTGAGAGATATATCATACAGTTTCATCATCATAAAATGTAAGCATAACTAATCTAGGTAAAAATTATATTGTAACATAAAACCCTTACCTCAAGTATGTCTCACTTCATAAGCATTATAACCTATTGTATAATTAATTATAATTATATAAAATTACCATATTAATAAAAATAATACCATATATGATTTATTTATAACATATTATCACCTATTCATTAACATTCTTTCATTATTATCATTATTTCAAGTGTTAACTGCTTCAATTTTTCATGAATGTTTTGGTACGGATATTATATTACATGTACATAAATCCTGATGTATTCATCATAAAAAAGTAAATAATTATATAAATATCATATATATTCATTATATATATATTTTTAACCATTAATATTAAGTAGTGATTAAAAATAAATTATATCACTACGTGTAGGCGGAAGTCTGTACGTACGCACGAGCGACGTTTCCATTTTTAGATGGATGGAATGAAGGAAAGGTAAATATTAATTAATCCTTATAGAATCATTATTATTACTTAAAATTATACACACACAAACACACACACACTAAAGCCATCAAAATGACCAATCATTAATGATGGTGGTGGAAAATGAATCGCATCGCTACGTGGAGGGGTAGTCCACACACATGCAAGAGAAATACTTTCATCTCCCATTTGATTGAGAAGTGGTGGTAAATACGTTTGAAATAATAATAATAATATATCATTATATTTAATACACCATATTAATAACTTTTTTTATGGATACAACATGTTCATAGGAGGTAGTAGAAGAAATAAAGTTGAAATGCCTTTATTAAGATAGATACCTCTTCTTTGAGAGACCTCCATTAGATTGCACCTTAAGCTTTAAAGGACTAGTTTTAGAAGAAGGACATAATAACTAGAGTGAATATAATGATTCTAGAATGGTTTTGGAGTAGGTATTATTCGATATATAAGGATAAAACATTGTGAATATGGGAGGAGAATAGGTTCCCTTTTATAAGTGATGAGAGATATACACATGAAATTTCTTAAAAGATTTCAATGTTGTAATGTCAATTTGATGGAAACGTGGTTCTAGATGGATAGGTATTTGAAGCTAATATATTATAAGGTTAAAATATATTTATCTTATAATAATTATAATTTTTTGGGTGGCAATAATACCCTTATCTTTTGGTTTAACCCCATGTAAACCCATTTTAACCTTAACTGTGGTAACATGATTTTATTGTTTTTACTATTCACCATGAAAAAAAATTAAGTTGAAAATTTTAGATTATATTAATTTTTATTATTAAAAATATTTAATACATTTTATTAGATTCAATTTCTATAAGTGGTAGAAATTAATTTTAAATAGTAAGCAACCCGTGAGAAATCCTGTTTTAGAAGAATGAATCACTAAGAATATAAAATAATTTATTCATATTATTTTCTTTGTAAAAAATAGAAAATAAATTTTAAAATATATGAATGAATATATAATATATAATATTTATTAAAACCATTAATAAATATATATTAATTTAATATGTTATTATAAAAAAACACATTGCGTGCATAAAAACAATGTCTAGAAAAAGTGTTTTAAAGAACAAATATAAAATTACATCGAAGTAATGATTATTATTGTGTAACTTATTATATAAATTATAATTAAAGGATACTTATAATAATTTATGATAAAATTAAAAATATAATGGCACTTTTACTTAAAAAGAAATGCCAGTTTTTACCAAAATTGGTATTTTCACTATTGAGTGAAAATTAATTTTTTTTCTAAAAATCCTAAAAATTCACCCTATGGTAATATTGAAATGATGATTTCAAAAATAATATTCATTTACTTAAATAAAATTTCTAAAAATGGTACAAATTAATTTCATTTTTCATTTGAAAAAACATGTTGAAAATCATTTTTGATGAAAAAATCTTTTGGGAATGTAAAATGACATTATTGAAAATTGATAAATTATTAAGTAAAATTAATCAACAAATTTTAATTATTAAAAAAATTTATACATGTTTTTAATAATGTGGATGTTGCTATTAATAACTTTCAATTGAATGACTAGGTTATAATGATTTACTATATCATAGTTTATATATAGTCAGGGTTGCATGTAAGAAAAGCTATCAAATACTTCATTTTTTTAAAAAAATAAATATATAAAATATTAGGATGTAATAGAAGTTGATAGAAAATGAATCATATCACTATGTAGAGGTGGTATTCCACACATACAAAAATACATTCATTTCCTATTTGAGGGAGAATAGGTGGGGAAAAATAATTCCATCATAACAATAACATATCATTATATTGATGAAACTAAAGTCATAATATTTTATTGGATATAATATGTTTATAAAATGTAGAATAAGAAATAAAATTTAAAGGGATCAGTTAATATTTATGCCAGTTCCTTGAGAGAACTACTTTGGCTTACACATAAATCCTTGAAATATTAGTCTTTAGAGAAGACTAAAGGCTCTAGGATGAATGAAATGAATCTGGGAAGGTTTTTTATTACGTATTGGGTGATATATGAGGATCTAATTTTGTTAATAATGGTGGTTAAGAGGATTTTTTATAAGTGAGGGGATGGACACACATTTAATTATTTGCAAGATTTCGATAATATAAGGCCACTTTCATGAGATAGTTGAAAAAATGTATAATTATTCCAAGAGATCGTAAGATAATGATGAAATATATTTATTCAAGTTTATGTGGTATTCATACCATTATCTATTAGTTTAATTCCATAGTAAACCAATTTTAACCTTAACCATTGTAATAAAATTTTATGGTTTTTGCTATTCAATATGACAAAATATAAGTTGAACCAGTTATATTATATTTATTTTTATGATTAAAAGTATGAAATAAATTCTACTAGATTATATTTCTATAATTGGTATAAATTAATTTTAAATAAGCATGAAAAGAACAATGAAAACCCATTTTTTGAAAAATGAATTTCAATCATAAAACAAAATTTGCTTCCATTCCATGCCTTAAAAAATCATGAGACGAATTTTAAAATAGTTTATTGAATATATAATATATACATCTTACTAAAAAATTAATCCTTATATATTAACATAATTTATTAAGATAAAAACACATGGTGCACATCAATTTTTTTTATAGAAAAAAGGTGTTTTAAGACAAAAAATGAATTTATACCCAAATCTAGTATAATGATGATTCCTATGTAAATAGTTAGATTATTTATAATTAAAGTAGAAATATGTTAATTTAAAATAAAATTAAAAATATAATGTGACTTTTAATTTATATAATTTAATGAAAATAAATAACAACTTTATAGAAATTTGTATTTTTCACTATTCACTGAAAAATAAATATTTTTAAAAATATCCAAACAAATCACCCTAAGATAATATTGGAATAATTATTTTAAAAAATAATGTCTATTAAATAAAATAATATTTATAGAACTGGTATAAATTAATTATAATGTACACTTGAAAAATAAAATAAAAATCATTTTTAAAGCCTAAAATAAATATACTGAAAATTGAGTAGTTATTTATCCTGAATCCACAAATAAATTTTCATTATATACAAAATTTATAAATATTTTTCATAATGTAATTATTTCTATTCATAACTTCCAATTTAATATCTAGGTTATAATGGTCACATTTAAATAATAATATTTTCATAGTATATCATAATTCTCTTAAAGCTCAGTGTTGCGTTTTAAACAAGCTATCGAGCTTACTATTATATTAAGATAAATATTTGGGATGTTACATTACACCCTTAAATAAATTGATTACTTATAATTATTATATAAGTAATCAATATTTTAATATTTAAAAATAACTTTAATGAAAATCTATAATGAAAAATGATAAAAGAAATTCCTTTGAAAATGAGAAGCGGGTTATATAAAGGTTATCTAAAATATCACATGATCAGGCTCCTAAAAAAGGAGAAAATTTATGGGAAGTGAAAATATTGATATGGAGGAGAAAAAATAATGTCCTAATAATAATATAGAGTCAAAGATGACATAATCACAATATTTTTAATGACCATAAAACTATAAGCCAATAAGTGGTGAATACGACAATCAATTCCTCAGTAATTGCTATAAAAGGAAATTATTTTCACATTAAAGGTCATTTTTTCAAGATTAATGGAATTACATTACTATAAATACGGAGAATAGAAGAAAAATACAATTACTTGATTTATTTCCATTTTCTAAGCATAATTTTATCCCTTGTTTATTCTTTAATAAATTTCCACTTCAATATCGTCTCTTACTCCAAGAATTGAATATTAAAGATCAATTTTTCATACCTAAAGAACTAAAATTAACTTTTATTGGATCACATGATCTATAAAAGAATGAAAATTCACTCCTTTTTTTCTAGATATTTACAAAAACCAAAATTAATATTAAATGTTATAGAATATAGATATGTCCTCATACGATGGAATAATAAATTAATCTTTAATACCTCAATTATAACTCCAAAAGATCATCTTAAACCATTACATGGATAGTTAACCTTAAGACTCCTCTATAATATGTCCGATCAAATTCAAAAACTGAAAAAAAGTTACTAAATTTCCAAAATAAGCATTACTTTAATCCCAAATTAATATAAAGTATCTATTAATGTCACATAAAAAACACATGAATATGTTGATCAGAAATTCTTTGAAAACATGTTAATAAACTAAATAACTATAAAACCTTAAGGTAAACACATATGATTAAAAAATTACCTCTAACCTTATTACTGAAATAAAATTATATTATATTCAATAAATCCAAAAAATAAAATAAAATTGATATACAATAACATAAATATATTTTTCCTCAAATCACTAATTAATTCTATGGTCACGAGTATTATCCGATTTATTTTATCAATATCAATCATCTCTTTATGCCAATAAAAAATTATTATATCAAAATTAGTAACATATTAAGGGTTAACTTTCCCTCAATCATGCATTCTCCAAAACTACCACTACACCTATAACACGTCGATATTTTAAAATAATAATATTATTTTTAATAGTGCATAAGGCATTCAACACTGAGATTTAAGAAAACCACAATATACTATGAAAATATTATTAATTAATGTGAATGTTATAACCTAGTCATTAATTTGTAAGAAATGAAATTTTTTAACCACATTAAAAAAATACTTATAATGTTTTTATATAATTTATTTATAAATTAGTAATTAATTGTCAATAAAATCTTTTTATGCTTCAAAAATACATTTTCTTTTAACATGGTATAATTTTGTGTTTTATGTTTTCAAATTATAATTAATTTATCCCAATTATTGACATTAAATTTTATAAAATAATATCATTTTTAGAACCATTATTTCAAAATTATCTTAGGGTGAAATTTTGTGATTTTATTTGAAAAGATCGAATTTTTAGTGGATAGTGAAAAATACCATTTTTTATAAAATTGTTATTTACTTTAAATAAATTAAGTACTTTAAAAGTATAATTAGGATTTTAATTTTATTTAAAAGTAAAAAATTTATTATTTAGTTATATTTAATCTAATTAATTATATTTTAAACATATTTATTGTGTATTTTGGTACAATTTTATTTTTAGGCTTAAAAATAATTTTTTTCATAAAACTATTATTAAGTGCATAATGTTCCCCAATTTTAAATAATTATAATAAACAATAATAAGGAAAATTTTAAATGAAATTAATATACTATTTATCTAAGTATTTCTATTTAAATCCATATAATTATGATCACTATTTATTTAGTTAATGTAATATCATCTTATTCTTGAAAAATAAATTTCTAGAAAAATCATTTTTTAACACATTTTGCAGGTTATTTTTTTTAAATTTAATTGTACCACTTAAATGAATTTAATTTCATAAAATTTATTATGTATTTTTAATAATTATATTTAATATTATATTATAATATTAACTTTATTTTGGACATAATGATCAGTGAATATTGTAAAATTTATTTAGTAAGATTAAAGTTAAAATAGGGCGTTGCATGTTACTTGCGCTTATGTTAAAATTAAAATTTCAATCTTATGGAATTTTTATTTGATAAATTTAATTTAATATTAAGAATAATTTGGTCCTCATTATATACTAATACTTATTTTATTTTAGTCTTAAAAGTTAAATTACCTAGGTGAAAAAAAAAACA
The DNA here is from genome assembly GCA_963277665.1 of Viscum album. Lineage (NCBI taxonomy): Eukaryota > Viridiplantae > Streptophyta > Magnoliopsida > Santalales > Viscaceae > Viscum > Viscum album. Next base: position 930,074,190 of record OY728147.1, on the reverse strand, counting down.
ATTTCAATGATGAAAACTAAAATGGTAAAAATATGTAAACCTAGAGGGAAGAGGAATAACATACCTAAAACTTGTTTTTTTATAGTGGAGGTTTTGATCAAAATTAATTCCATTATTTATCAATTTTTTAAGAACTTGGGGTGATAGTGACTTCCCATTATTGAATAGTTTTGGGTATTTACAAAAATTCCACTCCTCAATTATAAAAGGACACCCCTCCTCTCCCATCCTCGCACCTATAAAGCCATTTGTATTGGCAAAGTCCTACCAAAATATCTCTGAAAAACCATAATTCAAATTATAGAGGTTATTTTATTCCCAAATTTCCAATATTAGGGTTCTTAATTAGATATCAAAATGAGGTTTCCCTAAGAGATAGTAATCAACTTCACCTTGCCCCTTCTTTTTAACTTTTTATTTTTAAACCTAAAATTATGTCTTAAAAAATAAAATATAATGAAAGAAATATCTCCCATATGATGATATGTTATTATTTTTATGGAATAATATTTATCCACCACCTTCTCCATCAAAAGGGAAACAAATCCATCACTAGCGTGTATGGTGGACTACTTCCTCCAGAACCGATGTAATTGTTTTCCATCACTAAAATACATGGATAATCATAATTATGGAAATAATGAATATATATGATAAACATTAAAATATATTAATTTTGTAAAATTAATACAACACCCACTTCTTTACCCTTTCACTAATTAAGTGAATGATATCATCAGTCATGCACATGTACGACCTACCATCTTCACAAAGCGATGCGATTCATTTTTCATTTCCAAAATTAAATAATGGTTATAAAAATGTATATATTTTTTAAATTAATATAATTTTGGAGATGATGGATCTATATCATATGCACAATAAATAAAACCTACGTGAAAAAACATTCCTGATAAAATGAAGCCATCAACACATGAATCAATGGTAATAATAGAATATTTTAAAAAAAATGTTATAAGATATTATAATAATATCATATATGATATTATAAACAATAATATTCTTATTTTTTGGATTAATAACATATTTAAAAAAATTTATAAATTATTTTAATGTTTGATCAACTAAAGGGAGAAGTTATGTATGGGATTTTATCTCAATTTTCCCTCATTAAGGATATTTTTAATGTCATGTACCTAATTTATTTTATATAGTGTATACACTAACCATTTGAAATATTATATCATGAATAATTTATACTTCCTTTTATTTTAATTTAAAATTATAATTATTTCATCGAAGGAGATTTGAATTAAAATTTACCAAGTGGTAAGGAATGTCATAATCAACTTCTTTTCATTGGGTTACGTTACTTATCTATCGCCTTTGATATTATAAGATTATGTGTGTAATGTATTTTGATTATTTTTTTTGTATTTCTAGATATCTTTTGTGTATTTACATTTTATATACATAATCAATCCATTGATTAATCCTCACTTCAAAAGTATGATCGTTGCAATAGATTTCATATTTATTTCCACTCAATTGAGTCATATTTTCTATTATGCACCTATTTATTTTTATTAGGGGTATCTACTACCACTTTGATATGTTATATCATTAATTTATTTATACTCATGGTAGTTTGTGTTTTATTTGATGTTATTTCTTTCATGGGGGTTAGAATTAAAAATTTACCAAAGTGGAAAGGGTTTGTTCTTCAATATCATTTTAATCGAGATTATTTATGATTAAATTTAAATTGAATAAAATTATTTTATAATTTTTTAATAAAACATTTAATTTTATTCACGACTGGTTATTCATGAAATTTTCTTGTAATACTACCATTTTTCAATATTTGTTACTTAAAAGGACTGAGAAAATGTTTTTAAGAAAAGATAACTTTATTTATCTTTTTTGATCAAAATGATTTTTCTTCCACTTCAATATTTTAAAAACAATATTTAAAAGAATAATTTTAATATGATTTATTAGTGAAAATTTAACCCAATTTTAATTTTTTAATGGTTTTAAAAGGATTATTCTTATCATATTCCAAATAAGGTCCCTTTTGACTTTTCTTACAAAAATTGTGAAATGAATATTTTCTTTTATGTACCAAACATGAATAGAAATTTCTCACAATCATGATCAATAATTTTGTTGAATAATCCTTTATAAGTTACAAGTTTTTTTCAATGATGTTTTCCATAATATTATAGAAAATCCTATATTTTAAAAGTTATTTTCTATGTTAAAAGATTATTTTCCTCATGTATGTTTTAGTGGTATTTTTTTGTATTTCTATTCATAAATGAAAAAACCATTATTTTACTTATAATCAACTAGGTATATACTTTAATTATACAATCCTTTTTTATTTATCTAAATGTTTTATTACTTGTTTCATCAGAAAAGTTATTTAAATTTACTTTATTAATTAATTTTATGGTTGTTTACATTCTATTGAAACGTTCACTTTATTGTGAACATTGGAAATTAAATTTCCCTTAAATTTACATATTCTTTATCATGGATATTATTATTTCTTAAACTTTAAATCATTTATACATATGGTGTTTTAGTTTGAAATTTATTTTATTTACTGGGGAAATATTAATATTTAATATGATTTATTCAATAGGAATATTTATCGATAAGACATATTTTTCATGAATTAAATCAATCATTTGATAAATTAAGAATGAATTTTAAATTCAATAATGGGTGGACCCAAAAATTATATATCCCCTCAATGCATCTAAGAGTCTAATGAGACAAATCAGTAAACTATCATTAAATGGGTATTTAACCATAGTTTTAAACTATCTTGGAGAAAGGTCACGATTGTAAAAATATCATGATGTCGAAAGTCATGATGTCTAATATTAATCATTTACTTAATTGAGAATTCAATTATTATTATCCATGGGATTATTGTACTCATATTACCCATGGATTAGATTTAATGTCATGTAATTATTTATATTTCATTATTCGATCATCATTTTTTATATCATATCATTCTTCATGCTCAAGTCTTTGTTTAAATAAAATATGTTTTCACTTATTTACCTTTACATATTGTTTAAGCCTTAATGATTAATGACAAATTATACTATACGTAACCCTTACTAAGAATTTGAGATCACCCTTATTTTTTTTCCTTCCTAAAGATATAAAGAAGGAATATTTCAATGATTTCAAGGATGAAGAGTATTTACATTTTCTATATTATAATTTATGTCTTCAAATGTAATGAGAGAATAAATTTATTATCTAATTTACCAATACTACTAAACTATTTAGTCCTTTGGGATGTGATTACTTGTTTCTTGCACAAATGTAATATAGTAACCACCAACTTTAGGCCATTGAGTTTAGGGACTTTATAGTTTTTATCAGAGAAAGTTTAATAAAAACATTTGGAACCAGATTTATGAAAACATTGATCAGGGAATATAACCCTATAGTTAACTTTGAGGATAAGTATAGAATAACATCCTAATGTTTTGGAAAGGAAAATTTTATGTGGTTTTCCCTTGAAATACATCCATGTATGGATACTAAAAATGGAAGTGGTTATTGCATAATTTACCTCGGGGTAATAAATCTGAAAAGGGTGCATTTGGATTTCACTCAATCATTACCTAATTAAAAACAACGAGCCTTATTATACACCTCATTAACAATCCTGAGGTATATGCTTTTGATAATTCACATTTTATTTACAAACAATATAGAAGGATTTTAATAGACGATGAAAATAAATTAACTAGGTTAATCCTAGGGTGTATTAGATTGAAAAAAGGGTATCATGATTTAGACATCCTATAAATGATTATATGGATTTACTACTAGGATTATTATTTACACACTTTTATTTTTTATTTTGGTCAATGGAAGGAACATGAAGCAATCATGTTAACATTGAATATGATAAAAAATATAGTGATTATGAGTAACTGAATGGTATTATGATTAGAGTTAAAGAAATAATGATTATACCTCATTAGATATAATGATATATGATTTAAAACCTACACCTTAACCAACTCTTAGACTCACTAATGAAAATAAGGATGAAGTTTTCTAAGATCTCAAGTGGTGGAGACCATGGGTAATTAAGGATCTATTTTATTCTTGTTATAAATGTTGAAGTGTACACCTAGGATAATGTCTCAATGGAATAGAAAAATGTTTTATATGTGGAAAATAAGGACATAAAGTGAATAATTGCTGAGTAAAAGTGAGTAATTTAATAGAGAGAAATAAATTTCATCCAAGAAATCCATTTATAGTCTATTGTCTTAAATTTGGAGAATATGGGTGTCATCCAAGTCAATTAACACTTTAATGGCTAACTCCTAGATTAAGGAATGATCTCTATTGAAGTAAAAGTGTGGAAGTATTTATGTATTGGGTTTCAAGAATTACATTTTTGATTTTTTTTATAAATGAAATTTTGGCTATAGGAATCATGAAACATATAAGTATTTTGTTATTTTTTTGAATCATATATGTTTTCATAAAATATTAACTAAAAAATTATGGGTAAAATAAATGGTTTATGAGTTTAAGTTTTATCATAACTTCAAAGTCTTAGAAATTATTTTTTAGGTTTTATGTGATGGGATTCAAATGTTATTAATAAAATTTTTGGAAAAATTTCCTTAAGTTTAGGTATAAATAACCTTTAGGATTATGATGATGTATTATTTGAAGAATAATTATATCTTTATAAGTTTTACGGTATTTATATCTTTTAGGGTTAATATGATCTTTGATGTTAAGGTAATAATAGTCAATTAATATTATTTGATTTTTAGAAAAAATAAGTCATATATAAAATCTTACTGACTAAAATATAATTTAATGATTAATGTTATTTTTGAGGATGTTCATTATATTCTTGGGATTTTTATAGGAATTGTATTAATATGGTCTTAGAAAAAAGAAAAACCACATGTTGGGTGATAATCCATCACATCTGGAAAGGCTGTGAGGCTAGAACCCAAAACCAAAGGGAGACAGTGGTGAAACACCTATCACCGGAATACCTGATATACTAGTTCATATGAAATCATTTTTTCTTAAACAATTTTACTAATAGATACTCATATATTTGATTAAGTTCAATTTTTGGTGTTAATATTAGGGATTTAGAGATTAACTTATTATATTGGGTAAATTATTCTAATTATTTTGGTTTTGGTAAATATTTGAAGATATAAAAAATGAATTTTTAATCTTTCATAGATATTTTGATCAATTAAAAGTTATTTTTCATGATTTAGGAATAAAAAAATTCATCTTGGATATTCATTTATTGGAGTAAGAAATGAAGTGGAAATTTATCAAAACACAACCAAAGGATGAAATTATGCTTATGAAAATAGAAAGATATCATGTATGTATATTTCATATTGATCATTACATTGATAGTAAAATAAACCCTCAATTATAGGAAAATGATATGGAAACCAAAAATTTATCCTATTACCTTCATATCCAATGGATTAATGGTCTTTTAACTCATCATAAATTTATGGTTTTGTAGGTGTAAACGTTTTCTTTAACATTCAATTTATTATGATAAATTATCTCTATAAATCTTTATAATTATTTACAATTTTATTCCATGTACATATTTTCACTTATCACTAATATTATCATACTTGGATACATATTATTTGTTATTAAAGATGACCTTCATATTTCTATTTCCCTCTTTTAAGAGGAAGTCTTTTTAACCTTTTTTAGGATGTGGGTATTCAATAAAGGTATTTCAAAATATCAATCCCTGGATTTTTGAGTGGAAATTAAAATTTTGTTGATGTAATTTCTTTAATTTGGGGATAATTTAATACCTCAAGATTTTAAAATAAGAATATTATGTTTGATAGTGTATAAGACATGCAAAACAAACTTTTAAGCTAACATTGATTTACAATTAAAATATTATTATTTAATGTTACTGTTACAACATACCAATTAATTTTGAAAGAATTAATTTTTTTAACACAGTATGAAAATATGTATAATGGTTTTAAATAATGTATTTATAAATAAGTACTTAATTCTCAATAAAAGCATCTTATGTTTCTAAAATAAATTTTCTTCAAAAATAATTTAATTTTAGATTTTATGTTTGTGAATTATAATTAATTTATCTTACTCATTGAAATTTTATTTTTTAAAAATAATATAATTTCTTAAATAATCATATGAAAATTATCTTAGGGTGAAATTTTTATATTTTTCTGAAAAGAGTGATTTTTAGTGAATAGTGAAAACACCACTTTTTGTAAAATCGTCATTTCTTTTCAATAAATTAAGTAATTTCAAAGTACCATTATTATTTTAATTATATTTAAAATTAAAATAATTATTATTTAGTTATATTTAATCTAATTAATTACATTTTATTCTTGTTTATACAAGAATTTGGTATATGTTTATTTATAGGCTTAAATTTTTTTTTCTTAAAATTATTTATATGTGAACAATGTTCCTCCATTTTAATTAATTAAATTAACGAATAATAAGGAAATATTGAAATGAAATTTATTTGTTATATATAAAAATAAATTAATTTAAATCCATATAATTATGATCACTACTCATATAGTTAATGTAAGATCATATTATACTTGAAAAACACCTTTCCTAGAAAAACATTTTTTAACTTGTTTATAAAGTTGTTTTAAATTAAACTATAAAAATTATTTGAATTTATTTTCCCAAACTAGATTAAATATTTTAAATCATAATAATTAATAGAATATAAATACAGAAATTATTTTTTTTGTGAATAATGATTAGTAAATATAGTAAAATTTTAATTATTGTGATTGATGTTAAAACGAGGTTGTGCTCGTTACAAGAACTTGTGTTAACATTAAATCTCCACACACATTGATTTTTTATTTGATAAATTTTATTTAATAATAATAATAATTGGGTCTAGATTATTTAAGGAGGCTCATTTTATTTTTTTCTTAAATGATAAATTACCTAGGTTAAAAAATCTAATTACCACGGTCAAAACTGAAATGGTAAAAGTATGTAAATTTAGAGGATAAGGAAATAAAATGTCTAAAAAATATTTTTTGGTGGAGGTTTGGATCAAAATCAATTCATTATTTATAAATTTTTAGGCACTTTGGGTGAGAGTGAATTTTAATTATTGAATTATTTTTATTATTTACAAAAATACAACTCCTCCTTAATTATAAAAGGGAACACATGCCCTCACTAACTCATACCTATCAAGATTTTTTTTCTCAAAAAACCCAGAAAAAATATATCCTCAAAATAATAATACACATTATATTGGTTTTTTTATTCCAAAACAACAAATCCTAGGGTCTATAATAAGATATCAAAAGGAGGATTCTCTAAGTGAAGGTAATCATATTCACAGAACCCCTTCTTTTTAAATTCTTCTTCTTCCATATTAAATTATGTCTTAAAATTTGAAATATAATAACAAAATTTTCTCCCATATATCAATATTTCATTATGTTTCTTGATGATATTTTTCCATCACCTTCTCCATCAAATGGGAAACAAAGTCATCCCTCATGTATACGATGGACTACCACACAGTAAATTGATGTAATTTTTTTCGATCCCCGTATCACATGGAAAGTAATAATTATGGAAATAATGAATATATATGATAAATGTGACATGAAATTGATTATATAAAATTAATACATAATCCACTTACTTACCATTTCACCCATTAATGGAATGATGTCATTTATCAAGCATACATACAACCTACCCTCTCCATACAGTGATGCGATTCATTTTCCATTCCCAACATAAAAGAATGGTTCTAAAAATATATCAAATTAATAAATAAAATATTTAGAACATTAATATAATTATGCAGTGGATTTTTGTGTATCTTATTTACAACAATCATAACTTCCGCATCAAAACATTCATGGGAAAACAAAGCAGTTAACACCGGAAATAATGGTAGTAATGAAATATTAATAAAAAAAATGAGTGATAATATGTTAAAATAAAATCATATATCATATTATAAATATGAATATGGTTCTGTTATAAATTAACAAAATCTTTGAAACCATTATAAATTAGGTTAAAACATGATAAAAAATAGAAATGTGAGGTAAGATATTTTGTCTCAATTTTATTTTATTGAGGCATATTTTAATGTTATGTACCTAACATATTTTATATGGTTTATAAAATACCACTTTGAAATATTTTTTCATTTAATTTTAAGCTTAATATTGAATCATTTTGTCCATGTATATTTTAAAATAAAATCTACCATGTGGTAAAGAATTTCATTACTGAACTTCTTTTCATTGGGTTATATTACTTCTCTATGGTATTTGATATTTTAAGATTATATGTCTAATGAATTTTGATTATTATATATTGTATTTAAAATTTTTTTATGTCAATTACAAATTTTTACACATAGTAAATCCATTTATTAACCCTCACTTCAATGATATGATCATTGTAAGGGATTTCATCCCAATTTCAACTCCAATGAGAAATATTTGTTATTATGCAACTATTTATTTTTATTAGGTCTATATATGGCCTATTTTATATTTCATATCATTCATATATTTATATTACCAATATTTAGTATTTCATTTGATGTTATTTGTTTAATGGGGGTTATAATTAAAACGTTACCAAATTGTTAAGGGTTTTTGCTTCAATCTCATTTTAACCGGCGTAATCAATCCTTGAATTTACATTGAAAGAAATTATTTGATTATTGTCTAATAAAACACTTTAATTTTATTATAGTATATCTTTTCATGAATGATTCATGTAATATTACAAATTTTCTCGATTTGGTACTTAAAACTATTGAGAAAATGTTTTTTTATCCAAATCATACTTTATTTCTTTTTTTTGGTAAAAAATTATATTTCTTCCATATTTATATTTTTATTAAAATATTTTAAATAATATTTTAAATATGGTTTATTAAATATTTTTTTACCCATTTTTAACTTTTATATGATGATTTAAAAAAAAAATTCCTATCATTTTCCTAATAGGGTACTTTTTTACTTTTTTCGAGAAAACTGTGAAAGGAATATTTGTTTTTACACACTCAACGTGAATGTAAATTTCATTCTATAATCACTAATAATTAATTTGAGGCTTACTTTATAAGTTTATGATGTAATTTTTAAATAATATTTTTTCATAGTATTATAGAAATTATTATTTTTTAAAAGTGATATTCAAAGTTAAAAAGGTATTTTCCTCAACAACGTTTTAACAATATTTTATGGAATTTTTATTCATTAATAAAAAACCCCTTTAATTTTCTTATACTTAATTGGGGATATATTTTAGTGATACCATCCTTATTCTCTATCAGTATGGTTGCTGATCAGTTTGACTTGGGAATGTATTAACATTCACTTTCTTGACTAATTTTTTAGTTGTTAACAATATTATGAAATATGTACTTTCTTATGAAAATTATACATTACATTCACCTTAAATATCCATATTATTTTTCATGGATTTACTAATTAATTAAACATTTATCAATTCTACATATAGTGTTTTAATTTAATATTTATTTTATTTAATTAGGAAATGTTGATATTTCATATTCTTTATTTACTCCAGATATTTATTGATAAGTCATACAGTTCATGAATTAAATAGATCATTCAATATATTAGGAATGAATTAGAATTGTATAGATGGGTATATCATAGAATTATATATCCCCTTAGTGCATCAGTAGGTCTCACGAGACATATCAATAATATAGAATTAAATGGGTTTGTACCAATAGTTTTAAAGTGTCTTGGAAAATGGTCTTGACGGTATAGATATATTGATGTATGAGATCCTGAAATACAAAATAAATATTTACTTCATTGATAATTTAGTTATTATTATATATTATATTACTTCATTAATATTATCCATGGATTAGCTTCAATATGATGTGATTATTTATATGGAATTATTTGATAATCATTTATTTCTTCAATATTGTTCTTCATTCTCAATTTATTGATTAAATAAAATTTCTTTTCAATTATTTACCTTTCTATATTATTTAAGACATATTTATTCATGATATATTCCACTCTATCTAAACCTTACTGAGTATTTGAGCTCACTATTATTTTGTTTCCCTTACCTAGGGTATGAATAAGTAACCTGTGAATGAGTTTAAGGAAGCATAATATTTACTTTCATTATATTGTAATTTATGTATTCAAATTTAATGAGAGTCTAAAGTGTGAATCTAGTTTACCAAGAAAATTAAGCTATTTGGTCATTTAGGATGGGATGACTTGTATCTAGCACTAATTTAAAAAAGTAACAATCGATTATGGGCTACTAAGGTTGGGTTTTTTACAGTACAACTAAATTAGTTTTCTAGTATAGCAGTACCATACAAAATAATCTTGAAAATTCATAAAGAAAATATACTATAGAAAAATTCTTAGATGTTTAATATTATTAAAACCATGATATAATTTATAAAAAGATTTTATAACACAATTCTCAAATACCAATACATAAACACTTATATCACTATAATTCCTTATTAAACTATTAACTATGATTATTCATCCTATTACTCAACAACTACATCCTAAAATATGAAATATAAATTATTTCTTAAGATTTATCAACCTCAATTTAATAATTTTTTTCTTTTAACATAATTAACATCGTTAAAATATTTCTTTCCTTTCATATTTCATTCACAATCTCTCTATGATCAACAATAAAACCTTTACTCCTAGAACTATGTGATCCTCTTCTAGATATTCTCCATAATACATCTATTATCATGATTTAACACCATTATATGTTAAAATAACAACATTATATTTGATAGTGTATCCGACACAAAACATAGAGCCTAAAAGAAAAAAATATATACAATTTAAACATGGTTGTTATAACATAATCCTTAAAATTAGAGGCATTAATTGGAATATTTTTTTGAAAATTATGTATAAATATTTTGTATTAAGAAAATATATTGTTATATATGTGCTCAATTTTAGTAAAGTCATTACATGTTTCAAAAATATATTTTTCATCAAAAATATTTTTATTTATTTGTATGAGAAAATAATAAAATTAATTTCTTCTATTTTATTATATTATTATTGTAAAAAATGAACATAATTTTTCAAATAATCATTTAAAAATTAAATTAGTTTAAACTTTTCTTATTTTTTTTAAATGAGTGATTTTTTAGTGAATAGTGAAAAATATATCTCTTTGTGAAACTATTATTTCTCTTCAATAAATTATTAAATTTAAAATTACCATTATGATTTTAATTTTATTCTAAAGTAAATTTTTTTGTAATATTTTATCCAATTAATAATATCTTAATCATATTTATATAATATTTTTGTAAATGTTTATTTTTAGACATAAAAATACATTTATATGAAAACTATTTTTAAGTGTATAATACTTATCCATTTTAATTAATTAAAATAACCACTAATTATAATGTAAATGAAATTTTCAGATTATATATATATATATTAATTGAAATTCATATAATGATTATTAGTAGTCATAGAGTTAATCTAAGATCATCTTATTCTTGAAAAACACATTTATTGAAAAAATGTTTTTTACACATTTTTCATGTTAATTTTTAAATTAAATAATTCCAATTATATTAATTGAATTTTATAAAATGGATTTCATATTTTTAATTAGAATAATTAATATTAGGTAGTAAGAAAAACTTAGTTTTTGATCCTAATGAATAGTAAAAATAGTGACAACATTTCACCATGGTAAAATGGTAAATTTGGTTTACCTTGGTTAAAACTAAGTGATATGGCCACCATTTTTCATATTAACTATTATTAGATGAATTTATTTCAACCATTATCACCTTATACATTATATTAAATCATCTATTGGAAACTTTTCCATAAAATTATATATAATAATTTATGTAAAGAAAAAGACAAAATGTCACTCTCTTTCCTTTAAATATCTCTTATATGTTCACATAGAGATAAAAATAAGAGGTGAATTAAAATTAATGTTTTTTATTGTAATTTTTTTTATATTATAATATTTTAATTTTAATTTTTATTAATTATATAGATACATTTAAGGCTTGAATAATACTAACATAATGCTGGTGAAAACAGTGGAAAAATCAAATTAAATAATTTTAGAAGCATTAAAAGAAATTTAATTTGGATGATTTATTTTTAATAAAGAATGATATCGTTAATAGTAATGTATTAATTATTATAAAATGGATTTTATTTTAAATTAATTATTTTCTTCATGTGATTAAAGTCAAATTAAATTAATAGTGTCAAAAATGACATTATTGATATTTTTTGTTAAATAATATTTTTTTAAATTATTTAAAAGTAAAAAAAAATAATTTATAGGAAAATTATGAGGCTTAATAGTATAAAATTCCAACCCTTTTCTATTTATGATCTAATTTTTATATTATATGTAAATTTATAACCCTTTTTGTTCGAAAAAGATGTCACCATGATTAACGTCAAAATGAGTTTACTAGGGGTTAAACCAAGAGATAAGGGGTGGTTTTCTAATTAAAATTAAATAAATACCATTTGATGAAAATATTTCAACCTTATAATATAATAAATTCGAATCCCTATCCATTTTTTAAGTATTTTAGTTGATAATGACCTTATTATAATTTAAAACTTTATGAAATTCAAAAAGTGATCCTCCCCTCACTCATAAAAGGTAACCCACTCTCCTATTCACTCCATGATTCAAAAACTATTTGGATCTGAAAATACTTACCCAATTACCTTATTTAATACCATTTAAAAATCCTAGAGTCTATGGGGTTTTTATAAATACTATATAGGAATTATTTTAGTGTAAACCGAAAGAGGTTGTTTGAAGTAGAAGTAACATTCATAACTGAGGGTTTTACTCTGAAATCCCAATGGACTTATATTTTTATTTATTTTTGGATAATAATTCCCTTTTAAGGGTTGAGGGGGAACCCCTACATAACCTTTAGGCCCAAGGAAAAAGTCCCTTACATGATCTGGAGGCCTAGAGGCACAAGGGCCAATACATGACCTGGTACCCCAAGACTTGAAAAACATAAAAATATCCTCCCCAACATCTACATCTTGAAGGTTCCTAGATCCACACATTACATGGATTATAAGATATAATTTACCCATTAATAGATTCATGGTTCTTGGTACTAATGGAAGTTTCCATACTCTCTCATACTTCCAATTCGGTTAGCTCTGCTCTGGTGGTAGCTACTATACTTTGAATTCTCTTCTGGGCTTGCTCTTGTGTGGGTTTCTCCAGATGATTCTTGATCTATATAGCCTTAAATACCTATTTTCTGAAGATAATTGGTGGTCTGAAATACCCATGGACCTAAGTCCCTTGGTGGCCCGAAGGCCCTGTGGTCCGAAGGCCTTTGGTGGCCCAAAGCCTTAAGACTCGTAGGCCCAAACCGGTGGCATGAAGGGCTAAATCAGATTAATAGTTCAGGATGCTATAGTACCAAACATTAATTACTATAGTAACTACTATTGTATTACTATAGTAACCTAGAAATTCACCCCCACCTAGATTTGATCCTGGGTCTTCTGGATGCCAATAATGAGCCTCTACCACACGGGTATAGGCTCATTGGCATAACCGAGGGTTTTGGTTTTATTTTTTCTTAAAACTAATTTAAAATATGATAATTTAATAACATAAAAATATACCATAGATTGATATGTTTTTATGTAAATTTCATAAAATATATCGATCTCCTCTTCCATAAAATGGGAAATGAAACTATCATTTTTTGTATACGGCGGAATACCGCCTCAAAAACCAATGTAATCCATTTTCCATCATCATCACTCATGGATTATTTTAATAATGGATTTAATATATATATATGTGATATTAATAAAATATTTATCATTTTTGAAAGATAATATATCATATAATTTGTTACATTTCTAATCATTAAAAAATGATAACGCTGCTTAGGCGTACATAGGGATTAACACCACTACTAAGTGACATGTTTTGTTTTTTGTAACTAATTAACATAAATAATATATACAAGTGTAATTGAAGACATAATATGATATTAATTTTATAGTTAACATTATGTAAAGATAATATAATACTTATGTTCTTTTCATCCTGATTATTGAAAAATTGAAATATTACTCATGCATACATATGAATTACCATCTTCGTTATTGAAAAACTGTATATTTTTCATAACCAAATTTCATTTTTGGTTTTAAAAGTATAATTTATATATAAAATTATAATTATTTCATGATTATTATTCTATATATGATGGAATAATGATATTTTTTTACCATAGTTTAACTATCTAAGTCATTTTGGACATATGAACTGAATATCATCAAAACATCTGATGTGAACTTAATTAATTAAGTAATTAAATATAACATGGTCTTAAATAAAATAAAAGGAACAAAAATCATGAATTTTTTTATTAATAAAGTAATTAATTAACATAATTTTACTATTTAGAAAGACAAATAATATTTGTGATGAGTCAAACTTGAGGTTAGGGATTCCATCCCAATTTTCTTTCATTGAGGCATATTTTAATGCTATGCACAAATTTATTTTATATGGTGTATACAATTACCTTTTAAATGTTATATCATGAGTACTTCACATTTAAAGGAATTTAATTTTATAATTTATTTTACTTTATTCAATATATTTTTATTTGAAAATTACCATGTGGTAAGGGGTTCTATAACTCAATTTCTTTTCATTGGATTATGTAATGTCTTAATTGTCTTTCAAATTCAAAGATTATTTGTGTAATAAATTTTGATTATATGATTTTTTATTTAAAAATTTTTATATGTATTTATATTTGATACTCATAATCAATTCATTGATTAATCCCCACTTCAATGGTATGATCTTTGTAGGATATTTCATCTCAATTTCTTCTCTATTGAGAAATATTTGGTATTATAAATCTATATATTTTTATGAGGGGTATATACTGCCCCTTTGATATGTTATTTCATGAATCAATTTATATTAATGGTATTTAATATTTTATTTTCATTTATTTCTCTCATGATGGTTTTAATTCAAAAGATACCAAAGTGGTAAGAGTTTATTTCAAAATCTCATAATTATTCAAGACTATATATCTTTAGGTATATGATGGGGGGAATTATTGGTTTTTATATATTAATGTAAACCCACTTTATTCTCCTATTATTATTTATAGAACTTATTATTTTCCTTTCATTTTACACTCTTTAAGTACTCAATATCCAAAAACATTGTTTTTAAGGAAAATCAACTTGTTTTTCTACTCGGTCAGGGATATTTTTCATACACATCCATATTTTCGTTAAAATATTTTAAATAATGTTTTAAATATTCTCCAATTATTTATTAAATATTTTTTACCCATTTTTAAATTTTTAAAAATATTTTCAAATCAATCTTCTTATCGTTTTCTAAATGAGGTACTTTTTGACTTTTATCGAAAATGCAAAACTACAAAACATGTGTTTAACATCACTATTATTTATCAGAGCTAGGAAAAAGTGATCATAAATGGAATATTTATCAGCGCTAAAGAAAGAAATGATAAATTTAACATTTTATGAGATTTATTTAGTTCGGATAAAGGGTCCCTTTATTAGTGCTTTATTTTTAGCACTGATAAAGGATACCCTTTCTCAATGACTTATTTTTAGCACTTATAAAGGATACACTTTATCAATTATTTATTTGTATCACTCATAAAGTAATGCTTTACCAGCTCATTTTTAGGGATGAATAATATTCGAATGAATAAAATGAAATAATTAAATAAATAAAAAATAAAAAATGAGTTTATTAAATTTAATATTAAAATTTTTATTAATTAAATAATTATTAATAAAATAAATAATTTGGTTATACTACTTAGAAATTATAAATACTAATAAATAGTATGTCTTGAATATATAGATATATGAAAAATGAAAACTAAACAAATTATAATTAAAAATAAGTAAATTGAGAAAAATACGATACATTTTTTTAATTAGATGATTATTCATAATGTTATGAAATAATATATATTAAATATATAGATACATATTAATGTATATAAATATGATTTGTATAGTAAAAATTAACTTTTATGCTTTAAATTAATTAGTAATATATTTAGTGAACAATAGTTTATTATTAAAAATTAATATGAATTAAAAATCACTGACTAATCACATCGAGTAATGAACATAATTCGATATCATTTTAATTTTAAATTTATAACATATAGATAAAATGTATTATATTAATTTAACATATATATAATTCATGAATGTTTATATACACACACATACACCCAATTGTTTTTGGAATTTAATCAATTTATATTTTTTATTTTATATATATTTATTTAGTATGTTTTAATATTTTCAACATGTATTAATATTTATTTCAATATATATACATTTTTAATGATTTATATTAATAAAACTTATCCAAATTTTAAATATGTTGTACTCATTTTTAAATAATCAATTTTACTCATTTTTAACATGCATGAACTTAAGATTAAATATTTATTAATTATGTTAAAAATAAATTTGTAAGTAAATAAAAATAATAATAGTTTTAAAGGTATATTTACTATTTTTATACATTTATAATTATGAATAATGGAATATTATTTGTTTAAAACGTATTTATATAATTATAAATAAATAATTATAAAAGTATAATAAATTTATTTAAATAATGAATATCTTTACTATGTGTATATATATATAATTATATAAACACATATAATGATATAAATATATTTTTTTGGAGAGTATTTATATAATTATAAATAAATAATTATATATTCAAATAATAGTAAAGTTATCTTTTTATAAAAAGTACAATTATAAGTATCATAATTATTTTTTTAAAAGAGGCGGCATGCATTGGTTACCCAATCCATGCCAAAAGAAATTTATTAAATAAAAAGGTTACAAGAAAATCCCGAGGTGTAAAATGCATACACCATCTTAAAAATAGAAAAGACCAACAAAGATACAACTTTAAAAACCGGGTAAGAATCATCCAAGGATTCTAGGAGAAGATCTGCATGATCAGCCCCACCATTTCTTCATCATTCTGGAGATTCAAAATCCAGTGCAAGATCCACACTTGTCAAAGCATATATGAATCAATCAGAACATCATCTCAGCAAGTCCGTAATAATACAGGTGAAGGTAAGGACCAGCAGAAAAAAACCAGAACAGAACTTGAGCATTCTGGCTAAAGCAAGCTTAAGACAGCACAAATTGCACAAGTTTTCAACTGGGAAAAAAAATGCTGACATGAAGAATAATCAGGCTTAACTTCAAGAAAAAATATATAGAGGAATCCAAAAAAATGAAACAGCTGGACTCCAGCAAGTAGTAATATCCATGAGCAAGGTTCCCAAGAAATCCAAGGGTTGGACTTCAAAAATCTCCAGAAGAAGATCTGCACGAACTTCCAAAGAGAGAGATCCATCATGTCTTCAACAGTCTGCTACCTCAAATTCCAGAACAAATCAGCTCGTCATCAAGTCAAGGTCACAACCAAACAAAAGTATGGAAAGTCAAGCAATAGCGCAAACTCGAGAAATCCAGCTAACTCAAAGTAAACCCAACAAGATAGCAACATTTTCACTATATATCAAATCCAGAGTCCATGCAATGTTGAAAGTATAGGATCAAAGACAGGTTTAGAAGCAGTTCTAAATTGGCATTTTTAAAAGTATATATGAAATGAAAAAACTCAGTCAAATATTTCTAATCTGAAGCAAACTGCAAAAGAAGTATTCAAGAGTAATTATGGAGGATTAATAACATTCTTCTCCTCAAAATACCTAGTTCAACTTTATGAAATGTTTCAGCATAAATTTCACCACTTTTCATTTTCTCCTAGGCCAATCCTTTATGATCTTCTTAATGAGCATCAAATTTTTTTAATTGTTCCTCAAGGGAGAGTTGTGGTGAAATCTCATTAGCCTCATCAGTTGGAGTGTCATGAGCTATCTCATTATTGACAGACTTAGTGGTATTGATAGAGAGAGTGGTGATGGTTCTTTCTATCTGTGAGTAATCTCTTATTTTCCTAGTTTTCCTAGGGTTAGGAGTGATGAATCCATCTTCATCAACCATGAGTTTTTTTCCCTTTCTGGCCATTTAATTCAAGAAATTCTCCTCTAATTGCCTAGTCTGGTCTTCTACTTCTTGAGGAACATCACTGGATTCAAAGGATTCTTCCTGTTCAGCCCCTTGGGCTTCCTTGGTTTGGGTGATCATATCCTGTTCCTTAGCCACGATAGAGGGTTTAGAATCAGCCCCTGTGTTAGAGGGTTCCAGTAAATTAGGAGGTCTATCCATATGAGTAAAATCCTTTTCTGTGGAAACCTTAACAACATTAGTAAAATCCGTCTCTTGTGAACCTAGATCTTGCCTCTTATCTATGTGCACTACTTGCACAGAGTTTTCCATCTTCTTTGCTAAAGAGGAGGGGTCAGCAGTTTTCTCTTTTTCCACCCAGAAGGACTTAGTGACCTCTGTCCCTACTGGTCTTCCACAGTTGGGGGTCTCATGTCCCAATTTAAAACAACGTTGACAATAATCAGGGAGTTCTTCATAAACCACCTCTTGATAGAAACCATGATCCCCATTTTGAATCCATATGTAAGGAGAGAACTTCTTAGAGGTATCTAACTCAACACATATTCTAGAAACAGAGGGACGAGTGAGATTTTTGGTTGCATTGTCAAGTTTTAAAGGGTTTCCAATTATCTTTTCTATTGCAAACAAAGCTATTTGTTTGAACAAATGAAGCAGCAGTCCAAGAAATCCTACCCAAATGGGGACAATCGGAGATTCAGAAGAAGGGTCAAAGTTGGGTGTCCATTTTAAAACCCTCATGGGGTATCCCCCAAAGAACCAGATTTGTCGAATCCAGATCCGGTAATAGTCTTCCTCTGAAGCAAACCGAAGAGAAATATGTGTAGAAGTGAGGAGACCAATGTGAAAACCCGAGAATCCCAACGATTCGAGTGATGTTCTAAGAAATTTTTGAGAAGGTCTGCTCTTTGGAAAGTAACCAATCAAAACATATCACAAGTCTGAAGCAAGAATATTTACCTCCTCTGATGAGAAAGCAATAGCCATTTTCCCGCGGTGTTGGTAAGCTTTTGGATCTATCTTCACATCAGAGTCCGCGATGCCATGTGCAGCTGGATCCAAAGATCTACCCACAACGACATCTGCGAAGGATCGACGATTAGGGTTCAGCTCAAGGGGTATCGGGTGTCGCTGCTTATCTGCCGGAGACGGTCTCCCCATCCTTCCAATAATTATATATAATAGTTAGACTTTTTTTAAAAAGTATTATTTTTAAAAGAAAGTATTACAAGTATTTATCATCGTATTTTTAGCACTGATAAAAATAAGGATTTATGAATGATAAAAGAGTGATAATAAAACCAGTCTTTATCAGCACAAAAAAAATCACTTATAAAGGTTTATTTTATCAGCGCTTATTAACTTAGCACTGATAAAAGGTACCTTTATCCACACTTTTTTTTAAGCGTTGATTAAACTATCACAATCTATTTTTAAATCCCAAACCACCGCGAACTAGTTTGTGATATCCGAATCTCTTCAAAAAATGACATACTGCTGACACTCTTTATTGTTGAATCCGTGCTTGAATATAGGCTAGAATCATGGCTCCAGATATTCCAAGGATTAAATCCAAGGATCGAGCGATTGAAGGGTTGAAAAGAACCATGGATCGAACGAAAACTAGGTTTTTCGATATCTCTAATTTCCCTTGGTTATCCACTGAACTATATCATCCCACATACATGTATCATAACAAGTATAGTTGCACTATCATATAAAAAAAACCCAAAATTCATTATTTTTAGATATATTTAAGTATCTTCTTCCCCGATATCATGTGGGTCTCCTTGGGACAAAGTTGGTATTGTGTGACATGAAATACGTCAAACCCAATGTTGGGTCATGTTGTTGTGAGGTATAATAGGCTTCCAATACCTATATTCCATGACATCTACATCTTTGCGAATGTCAAATTTTAACAAAATCATTCATATAGAAGTTGGTGTTTTTATTGGTCTAGAATATTTCATTTCAAATCACCTAGATGATGAAATATCTGACATCACTGGGGTATTATATTATGTCGTGCACCAATTTTAACTAAGAGGGTTGAGTGAGGAGGAAATGAAATATTGGGTCCTTCTATTTAAAATGTAATTTTAGGAGTTGTTTCCAAAAAATGGACGATGAAATATCTGACACTTCAGAATAACTATATAATGACTTTTTTTATGAAATTTGTTCCTAGGAAAATGAGAATTGAAATATAGTGTAAAATTAATGGATTTATTTAATATTACTATAAAATATTTCATGATCCTTGAGATAGATTTAGGTTTCACTTATTAAATTTAACAATCAAATGATTCTGATGAATATGTGACATCAGATGAGAAAAAAATTATATATGTTGGATTTGTTGTCTTATTTATTTAACTAATTGAAAAAATAAAATATTTTTATTTTTTATTTTTAAAATAATTCCATTTTAATTTAAATAATATGATATAAATGCTATAAAAATAAAAATCAAAGAGGTTTAAGGTTCTATAATCCCTGTATTATATTATACAAGAAAAATTGATTTTGAGATAAAATGTTATGGATATTTTGATTTTGGTTGTCGAAATATAGCCAAAAAATAAATAATTGAAATGAGTCAATTTCTAGAAAAAACCTTAGTATCATGTTTTTTAAGAAAAAAAATACCATTTAATTACATGGTGTAGAAAAAAAGAGTAAATTGTTGATAGAATTTATTTTTCTCAATCCTTTAGGATTGACCAAATTTTTTATGAATTTGATATTTTTTTTGAAAAGTAACTTATTTAACGAGAAAATTAGTATACTATTTAAATTTTAAAGAACCTTTTAAATCATTTAAGAATAAATATTATACCACTAGATTTAACTAATTTTGATAAAATGAAATATTAACATTGCTTGATCAAAATTTAATAAATAATTATTAATTGAATCTATTTTGTTGAAATAAAATAATTTTTCATGGATAAAATAATTATACCTTTTGAATTCCACTTCAAGTCAACATTATTAGTTTGAATTTAAAAACATAATGACAAGATATGTTCACTATGTATTCTTAATTCTATTTAATTTTATTATTTACTAATATATACTTAAATCCATTATTTGTCCTTTATTGGTAATATGGTTCCCTAAATACGTGACCATCTTAATTACATGACATAAAAAAATGTTTCATTACAATAAATTACCACAACCATTTATGTTAATAGTTTTACATAATTAGGAAAAAAATAACTAAAAAACACATGTATTTTTAAACTAATGGACATTTTTTGGAACCATATATGCAAGAACTTGATGCATAAGAAGACTTCATTATTCTTATCGAGATTAGTCTCCTCATGTCTCATTATTATTATTCAGATCAAGCTCGAATGTATAGATTTGATCTAATTACCATCCTTTTCAGCAACTCCAAATGATTTAGACTCTACTTGGAAAAAATAAGGTTTTTTTGTAGAGTCTTACTCCTTCGAGTTCCCAACAAAACATTCCAAACCCCAATGAAATTTTATTCATTGATTTTATCCTTTATTGTATTTCTTGCATTTGATAAAATTATAGACATCTTTGAAATAATAACCCAATCATTAATACTTCTTAAAAATCAATATATTTCTTTCATCACACATCTAATAGACACTATATATGTCTTACTTTAATCCATATAAAAATATATCATTATTTAACATTTCATTTTGGTTCCACCCTTAGGAATCTCTAATTACCATCCATGAAATTCTCACAAATGGGAGACATTCACCTTTGATAATGAATATATTATGTGTATTTATTTTTTTATTATACAAAATGAATATTTTATAAACCCAATATGATATGTTTACTTTCTATCGGATAATTAAAAGCTTCAATATAATGTATTTTATTTTCTTCTAATCCTCTTCACAAGATAATTGATTGTTTAGAAATATCTATTTATATTTTTTATCACCATTATTGATTTACCATCAGCATATCACTATGGTCAACAATGTTTTCATATTAAAATCATTATCCATATAATTAATGTATTATTTCATATTTATGTGTAAGTTATTTCTTTTCAGTATTACTCATATAATAATTATTTTCTTTTACAAGTAGATTATTTTTTTTGAGTTGTGGTAGTTTGTTTGAAGATACTGATACTCGTGAGGGATTGGACTTTGAGCCTGCAACTGTGATAACAAATAAAGGAAATGACTCAAGAATGCATAAAACCATCAAGAAAAGGTGAATTCCTACTAATTATTTTTTAATTTTTTCATCATATTATCTACTATTTATAAGTTAATTTATTTATCATTTTTATATAGTTATTATTTAGTTTTTTTCAAAAATCATTTAGAAAGTTATATTTTGCATTCAACTATCTACAATAAGCCATAAAAGAGGTAAAATGATTATTTCTAGAAATGTTACCCCATTTTCCATTTTCATTTAATTTATTTGTCAAACATTCAACATAACATATTGATTTGGTGATATTAGCTGAAAAACCTTTCTCATTGTTGAAAGCCTCATATCTTATGATTTTTAACAATGATAAAGGTTTTTTGGTTTATAACATCAGTTCAATAATTTTTTTTGAAAGTTATACATATAAAGATAATGGAAACATGGTAACATTGGTAGTTAAGATTTTTTTGATACTTCAGTATGTGTAAGAATCGGCGACACCTCAATCCGACACACGATGTGGCCAGTATGAATCCAAGAGTTTAATTTTATTTAAAATTGACATGAATTTTTTAAAATAGGCAACTAACATACTAAAAACAAAGAAAAAATATTCTTAATATTTTGAAAATTTAGGTAAATGATCTATAAGTTATTTGAGACATGTATGAATCATACAAACCTTAATTCGATGCACTATGTGACCACTATAACTCAATGTGTTCGTTATCAGTTTAAAATCGACTGTTTAGTTCAAAAAATGTCACTAGAAAACAAAGAAAACACACACATATTTTCTTGATAATAATATACAGTGATTAATAAGTCCTTTTTTATGTGTAGGAATCTATCTCATGTCAAACCAATACACGATATGATTAGTATAGTTCAATGTGTGTGTTTATAGTTTAAAATAAAATTTTATTAAAAAAACAAGTTATGTACTCAAAACTAAAAAAACACATTCATATTTTTTTAATACATTAGTAAAATGATCCATAAGTCATTTTAGATGTGTAAGAATTAGTCGTACCTCAATCTAATACACAGAATGACCGGTGAGACTCCAAGTTCATCTTTTTATTCAAAAATGACATAAATTTTAATAAAAAGAACTACTAAACTACTCAAAATGAAAAAAACACATTAATATTGTTTTTATAATTTAGTTAAATGATCCATGAGTCATTTGATACAAGTATGAATCATATATTACTCAATCATATGCAAGATGTGAACAGTACGACTCCATGTGCGTCATTTTATTTAAAAGTGACATCAATTTTAATAAAAAGGACAGTCGACTGACTCCAAATCTAGAAAAAAAATTCGTATTATTTTTATACTTTATTAAAATGATCCAAAAGTCATTTGTGATGTGTTTTAATTATCCTCACCTCAATCAGATACATGATGTGCCTAGTATGACTCAATGTGCCTGTTATCAGTTTAAAATTGACAATTTAGTTCAAAAAGTTCCACTCATTAAAAATTGAAAAAATGCAATTGTATTTCCTTAATAATTTATTATATTTATTCATAAGTCACTTGTGATGTGTAGTAATTAATCTTATATCAAACTGATACATTATGTGATCAGTATGAGTCAAGGTGCATATTTCATGTTTGAAATGACACATTAGTAAAAAGATAAGTGACATAATCAAAACTAAGAAAACACTTTCATATTGTTTTTATACTATATTAAAATAATTCATAAGACATTTGGTACATATAAGAATTATCCACACCTCAATCTGATGCACGTTGTGGCCGATGACTCTGTGTGTCTTTTTATTTAAAATTGACATCAATTTTCGTAAAAAGGACAAATCAACTTCTCAAAACAAAGAAAACACATTCGTATTATTTTTGTACTTTAGGAAACCAATCCATAAGTTTTTTTATGTGTAGGAATCAATGACACTTTAATATGATACACGATGTGACCCATTTCACTAAATGTTTTCGTTATTAGTTTAAAATCAACATTTTAGTTCAAAAAGTGTTCCTCAATGAAAATCAAGAAAAAATGATAATGTTGTATTTATAATTTAGGAATATTATTCATAATTCAGTTTTTATGTGTAAGAATTAGTATCATGTAAAATTGACACTTGATGTGATCGGTATGAGTCAAAGTGCATGTTTCTAATTTAAAATGACATTTTAGTAAAAAAACAAAGCAAAGAACTCAAAACTAAGAAAACACATTAATATTGTTTTGATACATTAAGAAAATTATTTATATGTCATTTTAGAGGTTTAAGAATCATCCACACTTTAATCTGATTCATGGTGTGATCGATATGACTCTAAGTACATTTTTTCCAATATATAAGTTACATTTTAGTTTAAAATGTGCATCACAACACCAAAACTGGGAAAACAGGACTAGATTGTTTTCTCTTCATTTAAATTATGTATTAATACTTTATTTTACTAATTTAGTGGTGTTTTTGGTGAGGCATTGCGCTGTTACAACACACTACACTAGTGCTGCTGTGTGTTATAAAAGCACACTATAGTATGCCCCTTTATCAGTTCTTATAAAAGTGCCGATAAAAGGATCCTTTATTTGTACTTTTAAAAGTGATTATAAATAGTCCTTTTTCAGTTCCTTTTTAATTCTAATAAAATAATACAAAATTTAATCTTGCTTCAGTATTCAATGCTTTTCTAGCACTGATAAAGGACATTTTTAGCACTATGAAAGGCCTATTTTATTGTAGTGATATGATAGGAATATTTTATTTAACTCACTCAACATGAATGGAATTTTCCAACCTTCATGACCATTCATTTAATTTAATCATCCTTTAGAAGTTTACAATTTTTTTCAAAGAAATGTTTTTTTCTAAAATTATTTAAATTTGTAGTTTTTAAAATAAATTTTTAAAGTGAAATGGGTATATGCTTCAAGAATGTTTAATGATATTTTTATGGTGTCACTATTCATAAATTAAAAAACCCCTTTTTCTAGTTATAATCCACTAGGCCTATGTTTTAATGAAATCATCCTAATTCTTTCTCTGGATGGTTTATGATCACTTTGACTAGGGAAATTATTGAAATTCACTTTCTTGATTAATTTTGTATCCATTAAGTTTCTATTGAAACATTCACATTATTTTTATTACTATATATTAAATATATATACCCATTTTTTGTATTATAATACATTAAAATATTTCTATATATATTTCTAAATCTAGGTTCTGAGACGACATGTGATTCTGAGGGCCAGTGTGCATGAAATTAATTTTATAAAAATATTAAAAATATTTTATATTTCACATATGTGACACCTCAATGAAAATTGGATAACTCTTAAAATGTTTCTTAGATCATGAATACAAGTCCACTATTGAGTCTATAACATAGCGTTTACCTTAGGAACGACATAAAATGAATCCAAATGGGGCGTTCATATCACTCGATCATTGGTAATATGTTTAGTGGATTAAATTAATTAATTAAATTAATTAATTGTTTTTATTAAACCTAAATTAATATTTAATAAATATATCACTATGGAAATTTTCCCTAGGTTATCCTCACAATCCTGTGAATTTTCCAGGAGCAATCTTCTTTATTCTGTTGGAATATTTCATCGAATGACGATGAAACACCTGATCAGAGCAGACCAGGACACTACGAACACAAGAAATTCTTCCAAATCACTATAGGATGCATTCTTCATCAAAAATTAATCTGTCATCATAGTAGGACTCCAAAAGTAGTGTTTTTACACCCTTTTGATTAAATTGTTGAGTAGATCTATCCTCTTTCATAGAATTACAATAATTACAGACCTTTCATGCACTAGTGTATTGAAATATAAATTAATTTTAATTGTTTATCTATCCCCGGGTTCCCCATTTTTGATCGATTTGACAAGAATGCTTGGAATAATTCCTTAAACCATTGTTTTTGTACTTTTATCCACAATTTATTTATTCACCAATTGGACCTTTTGGTCCCTATTTAATAATTTTTAGGAGGTACCATGCTTTATTGGACCGCCATATTCCTGGAGGATCGAAGAAACAAGAAAATATTGATGAGAAAAGAATATATTCCGAATCTATGTGCGGTGCAAGTGATTTTTTTGGTAGTTTAAGATCAATAAATCAACTTTTTAAATTATTTTGACCTACAGAACAAATGAAAAAAACCCGATGGTGAACATAGGATGATTTCTAGCAAGCCGCGGTATGGAACCGTGATTTCCAACTAGATTCATCATTTTTTTTTCTATAGATAGTGCCATATATGAGGCAAGATTAATAGATTCAATGCATGAGATGTAGATGTTGAAATCTAGTATTTCTATTAAAAACCCGACTACACATCGTGTTCATGGATGAAAACACGACTGGTAGCCTTTCAGTAGTGACAACTGGGGTTTTGGAATCCCATAAGGACGACACAACATATACATCTCCCACACACCGTGTACCACCTTCTCTCTATGAGTGAACCATGTGATACATCACACAACCACAAACACAGTATGTTCTAAGTACACAGACACGACCAGATCACATGGGTGGTACCTGGTGTGGATTGGCACATAGTATACTCAAGTACACAGACAAATGGTCCATTACACAGACACTGCGAGCAACACATGGTCCGATCATTAGGTAGCTTAGACATGCCATGTAGTCCACCTATACGGTGTATAATCCTACACGGCCGAGTGCTGTGTGGAGGCCATAGTGAAGAGGGAGACCACATGCTATATGGGTCCCCTCCCACACTGTGTAGCACATGAGCTCCTTTGTGGAAACTTTTAATATTTGTATATCCTTCATTTGAAATTTGATTTTGGCCTTCACATTGCCTATCCTAAGTGATTTCATTTGTAGAACATGATGATAAAATCAGATGTAGATTTGTTGTTATGATGTGAAATGTAATGAGAATGAATATTGACTAGGTGATGCTAAATGGAATTAGTGATCAGGAAGGATAACAAGAGATATTTTCGAGTGGTACCCTCTAGTAGGGTTGGGCAATGGAGTTCCTCGATGATCTTTTTGAGTTTCCCTCATGATGTAATGGGAAATGGTGTTTCTCAATATTTTGGGAGGTATCATCTTGCAGGGTTGGGTAGTGGTGTTCCCTGATGAACTTTATGAGTTACCCTCTAGTAGGAATGGGTAGTGGAGTTCGTCAATGTTTTGGGCGGTACCCTCTAACAAGGATGAGAAATAGAGCTCTCTAATGAACTTTTTTGGGAAGTACCCTATAGCAGGGCTAGTCAGTGGAGTTCCCCGATAAACTTTCTTGAGTGGTAACCTCCATTTGGTTTTGGAAGTGGAGTTCCTTATTGAATTTTAGAGTGGAACCCCCTTGACACACTAAGGTGCGGGTTCTTTCATTCAGGTTTGTGCCCACTCAACTGCATGACATAATGAGGTGACATGGTTAGAATTTTATGGTTACTTCTATGATGATGCATGAGATTCTGGGAATCATTGATGGACTTTTTTGAGGTATTTTCTACTCTTCTTCTTGGGCTAACCTGGGAGATGATTTAAAGACCGGATGGGTACATCATCTACTTACTGTTCTTAGCCCCTTGTGTTTAGATGATCTTAGTTACACTCATTATTGGTTTGATATGTACTATTTTCACTATAACTTGTGTTATCTACTATATTTATCTTCCTGTTGTATCTCTTACTTCTCCTTCTTTAGATTTCATGGCATCCTACTGGGTATGTATGTACTCACCTTTGTGTGGGTTTTTTCCCACACATGTTGTGTCTTATGCAGATGATGGACATGTTGGCTGTGACTTCTGAGGAGCTTCAGGATACTTGGTTCTTGGACTCTGTACAGTTGTCATAGGTTGGGATTTAGGAGTTGGGATCTCTCAGCAATTTACTTTTCTATTTTTCTGTCAAGTTGGGACATATTTCTGGTTGGGTGTTTATTTTCCCCCTTTACTTTTTAGTTTACACTACTGTATTTCTGTATATTATAGAGGTTCATGAATGACTTGTTTACTTTATCATAGTGTTACATATTTTAATATTTCCCTCATTAAATTTTCATTAAGGGGATTGTGTGTTTATGGGTACACATACATAAAAAAAGGAATTCCTAATTTAGTTATGCCTTTGTCTCTTATCTCTACCCCTAGACCATGGAGGTTGGATTGGGGTAGTTGTGGAACGATCCTTGGCTTGGGTTAGGTCGTGAAAGATTAGTATCAATGAAAGTTAATTTCAGGGGACATTTTTCAAACGTATCCCTTTAAGTGGGTTTGGTTGGCATTAGAGAAAATATGCGAAAGTGTTTCAAGGGCATATCTGAGGATAGGGAATCCATTGATAGTGTGACAGCCGACATATCCCTTCACTAGGACCCTGAATACCTACTGGTAAACTCAACATACTTAGAAATTTATTTTAGGGGTCAATGGTACATGAATCATATAGGATTGATTATTTGATTGTCCTTCTTGATTCATATCCCTATTGTTATATATATATATTTATATTCTCAGTTGACCACTGTACTATTTGATAACTTTTAAGATGCCTCTGCAATGACAGCTAGCCAAAATACCAGCTTCAGTTCATGATGAAGACCTGATGAGTGACGGGGTCTCAGTTCAATCTCCATCCCACAATCCCCTTCCTCTAGGTTGGTAGGTAGAATCACCTCCTCCTATTGGGTAGCATATCATTTCAGTAGATCAGGATAAGGATGTGAGTAGGCTTAACATGCTCTGCGAGTTCCAGCATTAGTGACCATTGAGGTTCCATAATGAGCTAGATCCTTAGGTATTAGAAGAATTCCTAGAGTTCATGGTCCGTATATTCACTCTTGTACTGAAACCGACAGATTCAGTGGTTTCACTAGTACCTACATTTTTCCATGGAAAAGTTAGGCATTGGTGGAGCCTTGTTACATAGATTCATGTTGAGTCAACACTATCGTGGATTAAATTCAAGCATATGTTTCATGAGGAGAACTACCCCTCCGTGCACTCAATATGGATCCATAAGCTTCTAGAGCTAGAAGAGGGAGGGATGATGGTGGCTGATTATGTAGTGTGGCTCACAAAACTTACCCGATACTCTATTGATATGATCCTAGATGGATACTTCTGAGCATGGAAGTTTGAGAATGGATTCCATCAAGAGATACATTCCAATATAGTGACCTTTTACATCTCCAATGATGTCAGGGGTCTGGAGAGGGAACTAGTGATAGAGATATTTCTATCATAGGGACACCATATAGATGGATTTGGTAGTGGGAATCATTGAGGAGAGTCATTTTCACTAGCTAGAAGTTTCCATTTAGTGGGATCTTGGTGTGGGAAAACCATTTGTAGAAGGGTCCGGAATGTGGCTATACAATAAATGGAAAATATGAAGCATAAAGGAAAATTGGGGAGGGCCTATTATTTTCTTATGATGAGTGAGGTTATATGGTACCTGACTACCCAACTAGACGTGATGAGAAGAAAAGGAAGACAACTGATGAACCACTACGATAGAGGAAACACCATGTTTAGGGATTTCCCATGTGGGGAAAGGTTGGTCCTCGGGGATGAATAACTGGAAGAGGATAAAGAGGATATATGTGTGACAGATGATTCTATGAGATATTTCCACCAGCACCACTAGTTGACCCACATTAGGCTTAGGGAGCTGGCGGCTGAGGCTATAGAAAGCTGTATGATTTGAATGTCTATGATCCTGTAGTGCATGAGATGATAAGAGGTAAAATATGTGTGTTTTCTAGTCTTGCTTTAGTGTTAATAGACATAGGTTCCAGTCATTCCTTTATCTCTATACTCTTGGTGTGATATCTGGAAATCCCAATTGAGGTAAAATCCCAAAAACAATGTCTTAATGTTCTTATAGGGAACATTTCTTATGTATCATTCATCTTCAAATAGTTCAAGCTATCAATTATTAGATATAATTTCATTTGACATATTTTTTTATCACAATGTAACCATATGAAGTCATATAGGTTATGGATTGGTTTTCTATGGCCTGAGCCCATATAGATTTCCACCATACACAAGTCAAATGCCTACACACTGGTGGGATGAGATTCTATTTTCTAGCGAGAGAGATTTCACGGCAAGAAAAGTAATATTTTATAATAGGAGGGTACATCCCATTATCCATATGTCAGCGAGTATATCCCTTTGTGCAACATACTCTTCAAGAATCCAGATTCATTTATTTGTGGAGGATTACATGGATGTATTCCCCAAAGACAGTCCAAGAATACCATAGAGGTGATAGATGGAGTTTTTTATTAACTTTCATTCTGAAGCTTCTCCAATATATTATGTGGCATATAGGAATGAACCTATTACTATCCGAGAGTTGTGATTGCAGTTGGAGAACCTTCAAGAGAAGGGTTTCATTATACCTAGTGTGTCCCCCAAGATATATATAGTGTTGTTTGTGAAAAAGGTAGATGGGAGCTTACAAATTTTCATATATTATCATCCCCTAAACCAAGAAATGATAATGAAAAAGTACCCCTTACCAAGGATTTATAACCTCTTTGACCAGTTGCGAGGCACAAGATAGCTCTTGAAGATTGATATCAGGCTAGATACCTCCAATTGAGGGTTTGTGAGGCTGATATTCTAGAGTTGGATTTCTGATGTCACAATGTACACGTTGAGTTCCTAGTGATGCCTTTTGGTTTGATGAATGCCCCCACCATGTTTATGGATTATATGAACTAGGTATTCCAGCCATACATAGACCAGTTTTTTGTTGTATTCATCGATGTTAAACTTGTTTATTTTATATCATAGGAGGACCATGAATAACACTTGAGGATTTTTCAATACATTCTTTGAGAGAAAAATATTTATAGAAATATCTTGAATTTATCATTCTAGATTCATGAGGTTCTATTTCTGTGGAATACCATTTCTAAAAATGGTTTAGCCATAGATATAGTGAACATTGATGCAGTGATTTCTTAGGATCCACCCAAGAATGTGTCAGAGGTGAAGAGCTTCCTTGGTGTGGTGGGGTACTATAGGAGGTTTGTGGTGGACTTCTCCCGAATTGCACCCCCTTTATCCACCCAAATGTGTAAGGTGTATCCATTTTCCTATTCTGAGAAGTTCTAGAAGGCCTTTGCGGATTTGGGGGTCTAAATGAAGAGTGTTCTAGTGATTAGACTACTATATAGAGGGAATGAAATTCATAGTGTATTGTGATGCACCAAGAGATGGGTTTGGATGTGTGTTGATGTAGTGGAAAGCAGTTATCACATATGGGTTGACGTAGTTGAGACCCCATGAGATGAACTATGTGAATCATGACGAAGAGATGGATTTGGTATGTTTTTCCCTAAGGATGTGGATGCACTAACTTTTGGGGGAGCACTTTGTGGTTACTCAGACCACCAGAGTATCAGGTACATCTTCACATTGAGGGACCTAAACATGAGTAAGGGTCACTAGTTGTAGTTTCTATAGAACTATGACTTTGATATAGTATATACTTTGGCGAAGGAAAATATAGTAGCATATTCCCTTAGAAGGAAGTCTTAGGATTACTTAGTGCGGGGGGATTTAGAGTTTTTTTCATCCTTGCAGCTGACCCTAGTGGAGCAGGAGAGTACAAATTTTATGTAGTCAATGGTGCTGGCTCTGCTCCTCAAGTGTGTGAGAGAGTCCCAACTAGGATATATCAACTTTTGTCCTTACATTATTAGATATCCACATGTGAATCACCATACTGATATTATGAAGGACATAATCACATTATCTTGTTCCAGGGGAAGATAGTGGTTCCTCTCACATTGAGGGAGGAGGTGATACTAGAGTTCCAAAATTCTCCCCTAATTATACTTCATGGTGTGGGTATGATAGACATAGATATTCAACAACCGTTTTGTTGGTCTGGAAAGAGATAAAGTATATATGAGTTAGTCTCTCAGTGCCACACTTTTTAGTAGGCGAAGGAAGAGCACAAAGTTACAGTGGTTTTTTTTGAAACCCCTTGAGATCTAGGAGTGGAATTGGGATGACATATCCATGGAATTTATCAGAGGGATTCTATGTAAAGTTAAGAGCCGTGAAACCATCTAGGAGATAATTTTCTCACTCATGAAATTTGAACACTTTCTTACTATTAGGGAGCAGAGTTTATTTGAGAGTTTTGGGCAGTTGTATATAGGAGATATCACTCACCATCATAGGGTGACCTCTACGATTGTCTCTGATTATGAAAAGAGGTTCAAGTTCTGATTGTGTAGAGGCTTGTAGGAGGAATTCAAGTCCCACATGAATATGGGTACTTCCTTTCAACCCAAAACTGATGGGAAGACTGAGTTCACTATCCAGGTGCTAGAGGATATGCTGAGGGAATGCTTGTTGGACTACAGCTAGAGATGTGAAGATGAAATTACCTTGATAGAATTTATGTAAGATAATAGATACCACTCTACCATCAACACAAAAACTTTTGAGGTCTTTTATGGGAGACCAGGCATGTCACCATTTTGTTGGATAGATATTTGATATTCATCTGTTGGGGTCCCAAAGATGGTGTAGATTATAAATGAGAAATTATAGTCCATCCATGAGAAAATGGGGATGACCTAGAGTAGTAAAAAATCATACACAAATCACTATTATAGGGATTTGAAGTTCGAGTAGAAAGACCACATTTTCCTGAGACTCCCCGAGAAGTGGAATGCAGAGGTTCAGTCAGGGAGGAAATCTATCCCCAAGGTTTATCAGGCCATTCATGATCATGGAAAGGGTTGGTTATGTTTCTTACCACCTTTCCCTACCACCACAACTAGATCAGGAGGACGACATCTTTCATGTGTCACATATGAGTAGATACATGCATTACCCCACACACATTATTGACTAGGGTGAGCTAGACATTGGAGGAAGATCCATATTTGCGAAGCACCCGGTAGCGATCGAGGATCATCATGAGAAAACCATATATAGATGGATCATCCCTTTAGTTCGCATGCTACGGAAGCATAGAAACATGTATGAATGTTCCTGGGAGTGTGAGATCCAAGAGCGAGCTCAATATCCCATGTTATTTTCTAAGTTTTCTTTTTTTGGGTATGAAAATCGTGAAGAAAGAAATAATATAAAGACATTGTTTTTCCATGTAAGACTTTTAAAACATTTCAATATATATTGACAGAGCCAGGTGCTAAGATGAAATGAGATTCCATGACCCAATGTGCCTATAAATAATTTTATAAAAATATGAAATATATTTTATATTGCACACACATGATACCTCAAAGAAAATAAGATAAATATTAAACAATTTCACGTGTCCCTAATCTGATACCATTATTTGTTTTGGAATTTTGTGTTTACCCCAGTCATGATATAAATTAATCATCCATGGTAGTTCAGATCACTCACTCATTGGTGGTACGTTCGGTGGATTAAATTAATTATTTAATTTAATTAATTGTTTTTTAACCTAAAATGAAATTTTATAAATATATCTTCATAGAAAACTACCTAGTTTTAGCCTCATAATCTTTGGATTTTTTGCAGAGATATCTCCTCCCTTATATTGGATAATTTCCATGAATGATGAAGAAACTTGAGATCATAGAAGATTTGGATGCAGTGAACGTAATAGACTCTCACTAATCATTGGTAGATGGGTTCTTCATCAATGATCGATCTGTAATCGAGGTATGACTCATGAATTGGTATTTCGGGGCCCATTTTGATTAAATGTTTGAGAATATAAATCCTCTTTCTTAGATCTACACCAATTTTTGACATTGTATGATCTCAGATATTGAAATCTAAATTATTTTTAATTGTTTATCTAACTCAGTTTCCCCATTCTTGATTGATTGAACAAGAATGCTTAGAATCTATCCTTACACCTTTTTTGTTCAATTCACCTTCATTTCCATGAATTATTCACCAATTGGACCCCATGGTCCTAGTTCGATAATTTCCAGGTGGTACAGAGCTCGATCATACCCTCAGATTCATGACAGATCTATGAAACAAGAATGAATCGATGAGAAAAGCATAGTTTGAGGATCATTGTGAGAAAGAATTTCTATTTTGGTTTTTTTAAGATCATGAAATAAAATTTTCTAACTATGGTGGTGTGTATAACAAATGACCAAAACCTAACAGCAGAAAAAGTCTAATTTCCAACAAGCAGTAGTCAAAAATAATGATTTCTAGCTAGATCCACCATTTTTGTCCATAGATAGTGCCATATATGAAGTAGGATGACCAGATTCAATGCATTGGATGTTTATATAGAGATATTTTATTTATATAAAAAAACTTACTACATACC
Organism: Viscum album; assembly: GCA_963277665.1. Lineage (NCBI taxonomy): Eukaryota > Viridiplantae > Streptophyta > Magnoliopsida > Santalales > Viscaceae > Viscum > Viscum album. Next base: position 930,039,470 of record OY728147.1, on the reverse strand, counting down.
ATGTTCAAGGATGAACACATGATGTGTAACCTTACAATGATGATGACTATGGTTTTGGAATTCCACAAGGATGACATCATGTGTACATTTCCAATAAACCATGTACCACCTTCTTCAGGTGACTGATCCATGTGAAGGATCACACAACCAATAACATACTATGTTCCAACTATACAGACATGACTGGATTACACAGGTAGTATCCTGTGTGGATTGAAACATTATGTACTCAAGCAAACAGACATGGGGTATTGTATATGAATCTGAAGAGCAATGCCGAGCCCTGTCCTCGAGAAGATTGGACACACCATATAGTCCACCTATACAATGTGTACCGATACACGGTCATGATCCATGTACCGTCTAGGGACCCGACCAGGCTATGGAGTGGGACCATACACTATGTGGGTCCCTTCACATGTCGTGTACCCCTTGAGATCCTTTGAGAAAACATTTAATGTTAGTGTATCCTTCATTTTAATGCTGATTTTGGCCTAATATTAGTTTATCCTTAGTGATTTTCTACGTAGAATGTGATGGTGCCCTCAGTTGCAAATTTGGAGGTATGGTGTGAATTTTTCCATGCATGAAGCTTGACTAGAAGATTCAAAACAATGTAAGTGATTAGAAGGGATCACCAGAGACCTTTTTGGGTGGTACCCTCTAGTAGGTCTAGGCAGTATAGTTACCCAATGACATTTTTGAGTTACCCTCCACCATGACCAGTAATTTAGTTTCTTGATGTTTTAAGAAATACCATCTTAGAGGGCTGTGTATCGGAGTTCCATAATGATATTTCCAAGTAACCCTCTAGCTGTATTGTGTAGTGGAGATCCTTGATATTCTGGGTGGTACCCTCTAGTAGGTTTGGGTTGTGGAGTTCCCTAATGACCTTTTATAGGAGGTACACTCTAGTAGGGATGGGAAGTGGAGTTCCCCAATGTCCTTTCCCAAGTAGTACCCTCCAGCAGGACTAGGTAGTGGAGTTCTTCAGTCAATTTCATTGTGGAACCCCCCTGACGCACTTGGGTCTGGGTCCTTTACTTCTTTTTTGTGTACACTTAGCTATGTGACACAATGATGAGTAATGGTTAGACTTGTACAGTTATATAGGGGAAGACACATGAGATGCTAGGAATCATTGATGGACTTTTTTGAACATTTGGCTACTCTTCTTCTTAGGTTGAGCTGGGAGATGGAGATCCCATTTACTCCCTCATTTAGGATTCATTGAATGAGCATATATATATATATATATATATATTCTTTTGTATCCACCCCATGGATTTGGTTACTCTCCTTCCAAGTGAGAAAAATACATGTGAGGTAGTCCTTGTGATTTTCCAATTTAGATTCTTGTGGTTTGATGAGTCTAAAATCTTACTATAGGTGTAAATAAATCGATGGGTAGTTCATCTACTAACTGACTTTATCCCCTTGTGTTTTAATGATCATACTGTCACTATATTTTGGGTTGACCTATACTCTTTTAATTACACCTTGTTCTATCTATTGTCTTTATCTTCCAATTATATCTCTCAATTCTCCCCCTTCAGCTTTCGAGGCATCCTATTATATATGTATATACTCACCCCTAAAAGGGATTTTCCCACACATGTTGTGTCTTTTATACATGATGGATATGTTGATCATGACTTCATAAGATCTTAGGGATACTTGGTACTTGGACCGCGTATGGTGGTCGTAGCTTGGGATCCAGGAGATGCACTGTCTCAACTATTTACATTTCATGTTTGTTGTCAAGTTGGGAAAAATTTCTAGATGGGCATGTATTTCCCCCCATTAATATTTAGTTTACACTACCATTATTTTGTACTCTCTAGAGGTTCATACATGCTTGGTTTACTTTATAAGAGTGTTGTATCTTTTACTGTCCCCTTTTTAATTTTTGACCAAGAAGGATATGTGTCTGTACATATGGGTACTTGGAAAAAGGACTCCTTGAGTTAGTTATGCCTTTTACACTAGTCACCACCCCTAGCCTATGAAGGCAGACTTGGGGTTTTTGGGGATTGATCCTTGTCTTGGGTCATGTTGTGACATTAAATTTCTCTAAAATATATATATTATTTATATGATGGATATTATTATTTCGTAAACTGTATGGTATTTATATATATGTGTTATACTTTGAAATGTATTTGATTGATAGGGTAAATATTGATATTTTTTATTCTATATTCAATAAATATATTTGTTGATAATAATTATTGTATATAAATTAAACTGATCATTAAATATGTAAGGAATATATTGGACTTATTAAGTAATGATTATAGCCCAAAATTACATATACCCTAGATGCATTGGTAGGTCTCATGAGACAAACCAATTGACTAGAATGATTTAAATAATTTTTTTGATTTATACCTAGTTTAAACTATTTTGGCATAAGTCCTTGATAGTAAGTTTTAGATGATCGACGTTATGTATTCCATCAATATGAAATCAATTATTGATTTCCATGTGATTGTTTGTTATTTATGAATTCTATGGAAAATCTTTAGTCTCATGCGATTATTTATAAATAATTATTGTATGCTCATTTATTCCTGCAATATTATTCTTTGTTTTGAAGTTATTGATTAAATGGATGTGTTTTCTGTTATCTACATTTCCATATTGATCATGCCTTATTTACTCATGATAGCTTACACTGGACGTAACCCTTATTGAGAATATGATATCACACTTATTTTACTTATTTTACCTAGGATATGAAGAATGAATCTTTGAATTAGTTAAAGGATGAATAATATATATTTTTTAGTTTGTTTAATGCTTTATTTTTTCAAATGTAATGTGTGACTCATGAATGTATTTAGGTTACCAAGACCAACAATCTATTTGATCATTTGGGATGAAATATCATGTATATTATTAAAATTTAATATTGTAAACATTGATTCTAGGCTACTTGAGTCAGGGTATTTACAGTTAGTATCAAAGAAAGTTTAGTATAAACCTTGAGAACTATATATATAAAAACACAGATTAGGAAAATTATTTCGTATGAATAAGTTTGACGTCAACCTACAAAGACACTAATTTTATGATCATATATGTATTGTAAAATATTTTTAGTTACCATCATGGTTTAATATATCTAAGGATGATTAAAAGTTTAAAGGAACATATATAACTTCTAAGGTCTTATATGATGAAAGTACTATAGAGACATTTATTGGGTTATAATAGATGTTGGAATTATATGTAACCCTATTGTATAAATTTTTTTAGTGAGAAGGTTATTTAAAGAATAATGATTTTATATTTTTTGGCATAATTTCAATTTTTTTGATAACCATTAGGGTTAATATGATCATTGATTTTAAGGTTATAATAATCAATTAATATATTTTAATTTTGTTAAAAAATAAGTCACATAGAAAACCATTATGATAAAAAGTGTTTTGATAACTATTTTTATTTTTTGAGGATAGTCATCATATTTTTGTGATTTTCTTTGGAATTATAATAATATAGTTTTAGAGAAAGGGAAACCTACATGTTAGAAAAAACCCCTCACATCTGGCATGGTTGTGAGGCTTAAAGCCATAACCGAAGGGTGAAAAAGGTGAAAAACATACCACTGAATTACATGAATTATTGGTTTGTATTATATTTTTTTTACTTAAATGATTTGATGGATAAATATTTACATAGTTCGGGGAAAAATATTATATTATGAAATATTTATTATTTTTAGATGATTATTGATATTTCAGGAGATATTTTATTAGGCTAAGGTGTATATAGTCATTTGGTTTAACGTAAAGGATTATTTGGGAATGCTGAAATTAAATTAGTGCAGATTTATGCTAAAATGTATGAAATAAACTTTCAGTTGAATAATTCTATATTGTTTATAATTCGAAGGTGAATTGGTATGTAGGGTTATTTATTTATGGCATAATCTAAGTTTAAACTTTGGTGAAAATTTTGAAGTAAAATGTATTATTTCTTCATATCAATATTTATACATTTTTTTATTACTTTACCTTATGGTAACCATTTTAATTTTGGTTAATATTTTGAGACATTATAAATATATTATTATTCTTTTATATATTTTGGGATCTAGTAAAATTTAAATTTAGTGCTTTAGGAATAAGAAAATTTATATTGGTTGTTCATTTATTGGAGTAAGAGATGAAGTAGAAATTGATTGAAGAACAACAAAAAATATGAAATTGTGCATATGAAATAGAAAAATATCAAGTATGTATACTTCCTTATGTTCTTATTCTAGATGGTAAATTAATTTCTCAACTCTAAGAAAAGGATCTTGAAAAATGTTCATCCTATTTTAATCATTTTTGATGAATTGATTGTATTTTCACCCATCACAGATTTATGGTTTTTTGGTTTCTAACTTTCTCTGGACCATGTTCTCTATCATTATTTATTATTCCTTAGGAGTTAGATTTCATCTCTAAGTACATATTTTTACTTCCCATTAATTTTCTCCATTTTGGAAACATAGTTTTTTATTATTCAAGATGAATATTATATTTAACTTTTACTATTTTTAATAGGAAGTTTCATAAACACTTTTATGATATGAGTATTCCACAAAGGAATTTTCAAATGTCAAACCCTTGATTTCAGAAAAAAATTTCAAATTGCGAGGACAAAATTTACTTAATATATGGAGAATGTAACACCACGATAATTTAGAATTAAAAAATTATGTTCAATAGCCTATACTATTAATAAGATTAAAATGCTCTTCCAAAAATACATTTTTGGAAAAGTGATAAATCAAAACAAATATATAAAGTTAAAAATATTAATAAAATACAAATTAATTAATAACAAGGCAGAAATTTTTGGAGTTAGTTACGTTTTAGAGCTTCCAAAAAATAGAATGTACCCTAATGATCGTTTTCTCTTGGAGTAGATCTTAAAATTGGATAGCTAGATTATCCCATGTGTGATAATAATCCTCATCATTAATCCTCACCTCATTAGTATACACGTGATTTTTTTAATTGCATAATTTTTATTCATTTTAAGTAATTAAAATAACCTCTAAGGAGGAATGATTGATGTAACACTCCAAAATTCTAATAGAATAACACTTTATTCAGTAGAGTGTATGACATGCAACACCAAGCATAGAAGGGAATAAATAATCCCAAGAATTTATTATATATTTACAATTTTAAATAAATTTAATACATTATATTACATACAATGAATGAGACACTGAGTTAGATTTCATTATACCCAATGAATTTTTTGATAGTTTGTATTACACATAAGACTGAGTTTTATCGAATACTAATAATATTATCATTTAGAACTAATAATATCTTATTTACATAAAATTAGAAATTATAAATAGGGTTAATTAAATTATAAAAATATATTTTTGGATTTATTTCTTATAAATTAATTATAAATGAATATAAAAACTAATTGAATATAATGGAAATGTTATTTTAAAAACTATTTTATTTCACCGAAAGGTGTTTTATCATAATAAATTAAATTAATTAATATTATTGAATGATATTAATGAAAATTATATATTATAAATTCAATAATGTTTTTAAATTATTCCAATTTATTCGATATTCATAAGATAAGAACAAATCCAATTTTACATATAAAAAGCTATATTTTTTTAAGGGTAGTTTTCCATCCTATTAATGGGGAACATGTTTTCAAAATAAATTTTGAAACATTAATAAATTTTATTGTAAAAAATAAACTTCATTTTTGAAATAGTAATTAAAAAATTTTCTTATAGTTATTTTTGGTATTTTTATGAGAATTTTCATTTTTTGATGAATAGTGAAAAATATTGAATTTTAATTGAAAACAGATTTTTATTCAAAATAATTTATAACATTAAATTAGATTTTTAATTAGTTTTAATGGAAAATGGTTTAATAATACATATTTTAATCCTATTTAGTACATTAGAATCATTTTTATTTTGAATTTAGATATAAAAACATAGTATACTTTTGAATATTATCCGTTTTAAAAACCCGCTTTCTTGTCCCGCATGTTGGATTAATTTTAAAATAAATGCTACCCCTTATATGATTTAAATTTGAAAAAATTAATTTAATATTAGGAATAATAATAATTTATAATATATAATATGATGAAATTATTTTCTTACCAAAATGATTAGTGAAAATAGTAAAAATTAATTATAGAGATTTAAGAGAAAAACGAGTTTATCAAGGGAAAAAACTTTAAAATAAAGAATAAAAACGAACTAGAAACTTGTATGAAAAACATTCTAGTTCCATATTTAAACCATATACCCTATTTAATCACAAAATTATCATTATTGGAGGAACATGAGGTAAGGGAGTCCTCCCAATATTGTTTACTTTTTGGTATTTACCAGAATGTCATTCCTCCTCCACTACAAAAAAGACACTCACTCCCCTAACTTATTCACATCTATAAATCCATTTTTATTATAAAAACACTTCCCAAATCTCTAAAAAAAATTCCTCATCCTATAATCCTTATTTTTTGTAGAAATTTGATTTTGAATATTTTATTATAAACCTAAGAAGGATACCTGAAGAAGATGTATTGTCATTATAAAAGAATTTTCATTTGATTTCCTTGTCCACCCCTTAAATTATTTTTATATCATAAATATATAATAACACAATTTTCTAAAATATACAGATATTTTTTTATGTTAAGGGTAAAACCTAAAACTTGACACACATCCATCAAATGAGATACACAATCATCATTATTGTGTACAGTAGACTTCCACCTTACAAACCAATGTCATTTGTTCTTCCATTAACACCTTTTAAGGTTGGGAATAATGTTGTATTTATTGTTTATATATGATATTTATAATATATTTATTCTTATTTAATTATTATATAACACATACTTTCATGATTTCAGTTTTTGGGAATACGATGACATCGTTCGCGGGTATGGAGAACTATTGTCTCGCGAAGCAATGCAATTCTTTCACATGTTAAATGGAATTTATTTTGGATTATTTTAATAAAAAACAATATATTTATGAATTAAAAATTATATTTTAATTATAATATATATATATATTATTTAATTTTATTTCTTTCAATATGGAAATAAAATAGAAACAATGTTCACGCATACATACAACCTACCGTCTTTATAGACGATATATTCTTGTTCTTATAACTAAATATTATAGACTAATGTAAATACATATATAATTAAAATATATGATATTTATATCATTTTATAATTTTTTTAAATTATTAAATAATTATCTAAGTAATCAAAACAAAAAATAACAAGTCCAAACATTCTCGAAAAATATGGCAATTAATACTCAAAACAATGAAAATTATAAAAAAGTATTAATAAGAAGATGATAAGATGTTATAAAAGAATCATATATGATATAATAATTGTTTATATGCTTCTATTACAAGTAAATAACATATTTAAAATAACTATACATGAGGTTAAAGAATATATAACCAAAAGGAATGTGCGAGGTAAAGGATTTCATCTCAATTTACATTCCATTGAGACCTATTTGCTATTATGCACCAATTAACCTTAATGTGGTGTATATACTTCCCATTTTTCTTTTAATATCACGATTCACTCATAATTTATGGAATTTTATGTTTCAATCAGAATTATCTCATCAAATAAGTTTTACTTGAAAATTACCAAGTGGTAAAATTTATCTTTATAATCTCAATTTATTTTGTGATTGTTAACTTTGTCTTGAAACAATCACAACCTTTTAAAGATTTTACTATAAAGTAAATTTATTTTAAATATATAAAATATTATGTGATGGGTATAATTATTTTATAAACCATATTCAATTTTTACATATAGTCTAAAATTTGAATGATATTTGATTAGATGGTGAAATATTGATAAATATGTATCCTCTTCTCAATACAGATACTTGACGACAAGGCACATTGTTTATGAATTAAATAAATTATTCTATATATGAGTAATTATTGGAATAGGTATGAAATATATTGGAGACTATTTAATTTAAGCCCATCGATGCATTGGTAGTGTTATGAGGTAAATAATTTGGCCAATTAGATGGGCGTTTACTCAGTATGTTTTAAACCATCATCTTAAGGGTATTGACAATAATGGTATACTATACATAAAAATCATAGCATATAACAATTAATAATCTACTTAATTTAGATTCATTTATTTTTATCCAAGATATTTTCACTATGAAAAATTATATGGATGAATTTCATTCTCAGTTTATTGATTAAATTGCATTCGTTTTTAGTTGTTACCTTTCTATATTGATTATTCATTACCCAGTTACTTGAATGGAATTTTTTTCTAGTTATTTAACTTTATATATTGTGTTTTCACATCCTTATATGTTAATTGATTATATGGAATGTGTGTTTAGTTATTACATTTCTATATTTTTTATTTTCATTAATTCATTATTTCTTCTACTGTATTTAATCCTTACTGAGAATTTGAGATCACCCTTATTTTGTTTCCTTTCCCCAAGATTCCATGAAGTGTAATATAAATAATACATTAGGATATATTATAAGGAATAAAGTTATTTTCAAAAAATAAATGAAAAAAAATTATGCTATAATTTTTGTTTTCTTAATGTAATATTAGACTAATATATGTTTCTTGTTTACTAAGACTTTTAAATTGATCAGTCCTTAAGGATGTGTTTCCTTGTATCTTAATTAAATGTAATGGTATGAGGCACTGAATCTGGTCTTACTAGGGTCAGTTCAATACAATTGGTATCAAAGGTAGTTTAATATCAACCTTGGGAACTAGATTTATGAAAAAATGGATTAGGGAATATAACCCTATTACAGATTTTGAAGGTAAGTATAGAAGAAAATCCTAACGATTTGGTTATATAGAGATCAAGTGGTTTCTCCTTGCAATATATCTCAGTTTAGACACTAAAATTAGACATGGTTATAGCATAGATATAGTGAGGGGTAATAACTCTAAAAAGGGAATGTGATGCTTGACATGAGCATATCCTAGTATATGACAATGGGCCTTATTGTGCTCCCAGTTTGACCCTCCTGGGGTTATTATTAGGATAATTCACATTTCATTACAAAACATTATGAAGGATTTAAATAGATAATGATAATGAATGGACCAGGATAAACCCTAGACCAAGCAAGAACCTATATAGAAATAAAATAGATAAATTATTTATGTATTAGGATTCAAGAACTAAATTGTGGATGTATTTTTTATCAATGGTATTTTGGTTACAAGAATCATGAAACATAGAAGGATTATGTTAAATTTTAGAAGCAATTGGGTATTCATTAATATAAGAGTTATGGATACCATCATTGGTCGATGTGTTTAATATTTAAAATAAGATAATTTAATTAAAAAACTATATTATGTTTTATGTAATGATATTTACCAAGATTGAGGACATTTTGGAGAAATTTATGGAATGTATATGATTTAGTGGAAAAAGTATTTGACGAATAATGAATTTAAATTTTATAGACGTAATTTGAAAGGTATTGATAACCCTTAGAGTTAATAATATTATTAATGACATCATAATTACAGTAAGATAAGATTATTAAACATTATAATAAAATTTTATTTTGAAAACCCTTGTAAAATGTTATTTAATGATTAAATTTATTTCAATAATGCCTATCATATTTTTGGGTAATTTATAGAATTATATTAATATAGTTTATGTAACGACTCGAAATTTTTAAATAAATTTTGTTTCCTAATTTTATGTGTTATTGTTATACTCAACAGAAATGTTTTATTTGATAAACATGATTATAATTAAAATGAGATCAGTGGGTTTTGACTATTATATAACCATCGGTCAACATGACCACTGTGAACAAAATGTTTTGACTATTGTCTCTAAATATGAGTAATCTTGGTTAATTATTATAGAAAGAAGATTCGATGGCCTCACCTAGTAGTCTTGGACCGATCGAAGCCCATCTAACAGAGCTTGGGAAGGAGGTAGCACCACTGGGCTTTGCTCTGGATCAAATCCAAGCCGAACTTCATCATGTGAAGCTGGAACGAAATCGCCTTCGTGAGAAGTTCAAACTGATAGAAATTACTACTCGGGCAATGTTGACTGAGCCGCCCCAGGCTTCTATCACCCTAGCACACCTTACTCTTAGGTCCTATGCTGGTATTATAAGGGGTTATGTAACGAGACCGTAACTACCTTGTGTAATCCTTGTTTTAAATAAAAATTGGGATTTCTTCTTATGATGAAGTTTATGAATTTTGAAATGAACGGATAAATATAGTATGCATATTTTTGATGAATTTTAGAAAAAGGATATTTTAAATATGTTTATGTAAACCCTAAATAATTATAAATGTGTAATGATTTTCAAAAAATGGTCTTCTGCAATTATGTTCAGTACTAAATTTAGAGTCTAATAAGATCAACTTGATTTTTGATGAATAGTAAATTATGAATAGTGATTTTATGATTAGGATTAGTAATATGACCAAATGGATTAGTAATCTCAGTTAAAGAAAGTTTTAAAATAATCTAGGCACCTTGATTAAGTAATGTGATTCAATAAAATAGTTAAATAACAGTTTCATTAATTATTATTCAAGTATTAGTTTTTTCAGGTGAATAGTGTTTTTTTATTTAAAAATTTAATTAAAAATAATTAGAAAATTATTTTTATAAAAATGACTTTATTTTTGAACTCAGAGCATCGATATTATGTTATGGTAATTTTTGGGGTTTTTTCTGAAAAAAATGAATTTTCGATGAATAGTGTTTTTATTTAAAAATTAAATTAAAAATATTTAGAAAATTATTTTTATAAAATGGATTTCATTTTTGAAATCAGAGCATTGATATTTGGTTAATGTGAAATTTTGGTATTTTTCTGAGAAAGTTGAATTTTCAGCGAATAGTAAAAATACAGTTTTAGGGTTTCAGTATGTTTAATGACATCATAACGGTGTCATGATGATTTCATGAGATCTTTTGAGGGTTGGACGGCCAAGGGTGATTAATTATTGTTTTGGGGGCCCCATGCGGCCTAACTCCATGATAAATGACAAGGGAGAGCACATGGGTTTGAGAAAAGCACATGTGAGGTGTCACTTGGCCATTAATGCCTTGTCCCCTCACTTTCCCTATAAATACCAAGCCCTCCTCTCATCCATTCGACTCCCCACTCATTCCCAACAAATTTCTGGTCTCATTACCTCCCAAGGAGTCTTCCCAAGGTGCCCCCAAGCCCTCAAGGTCCCAACCTTTGAGGTTTAAGAGTTACATTTTAAGGTAAGGGATCCGACCTCTCTCTTTCTTTTCAAGTAATCTCTTTTATGTCATTTGTTTTATACACCATGTTCTTATGTTGGAGGATGTTCTTTTATATTCATCCTACTGCCTATTTCATGTTCATATGATGAGAGACCCCCCCTTGCTCTCATCAATTCGTTTTAAGAATGTTTAAGTGGCGCCGTTAGGCTGCCGAATTTTTAAGGGATTCTTTCACCTTCCTCGTTTTCAAGTTCTATTTTCATTCAAGTCTTTAATGTTCCTTTTTATTATGTTGTTGTATGATATCTAAATTATCATACTGATCTTTTATTATCATATGATGAGAGACCCCATTTGATCGCTTCAATTCAGTATTTTGAAGTTTTAAGTGGCGCCGTTAGGCTGCCGAATTTTTAAGTGGTTCTTCACCCTTCTCGTTTTGAAGTTCTACTTTCATGTCAATTCCTTCAAGTTCTTTTTTGTTATGTTGGGGTATGATCTATATAACTATCATACTGGACTCTTATGTTCATTTGATGAGAGACCCCATTTGATCTCTTCAATCCAGTATTTTGAAGTTTAAGTAACGCCGTTTGGCTGCCGAACTTTCATAAGAGAAATCAAACTTTTTTCTTCCTTCCATGTTTTTCATTTCAAATGGTATGTCCTTGAAATTGCACCACCATGTCCATATATAATTCTTATTCTGTCCCTCTACTATTTTATGGGTCATTTATGAATGTTTGACCCATTTTCCCTCTCTTTTTAATGTCTTCTAAAACCTCGTAACATAGCCGTTATGCTGCAGAATTTTCGTCTCAAAATGCCTCTCTCTCTTTTCTAAAAATTATTTTATGTTATAAAGTGAATACTCAAAGCTCTTATTTCTATAGGGGTATTCACATATATATCAAAATGTTCTATTTTAAATTCTGGGAATTACATACATGAAACCCTCTTTCCCTTTCCGTGGGTTTAAAGTGACGTAAAGATCATGTCTTTAAAGCAGTTTTTAAAACGTTATGATTATGAAATGAAACCCATTTATTTTATGCTATATGGGTTATTTTTGAAATGTTTGATGATGATATATGTGGCTCACATGATAATAAAGGAAAATTTAAGGGTGCGCCCTGATAGCGCTCCAATGCATTGGGTAATGATGTAACCACTAGAGATTACAATTTTCACGATACCTTGGTGAATAACCTTGGTAATTTTAAAATGACACCTTGGGGATGGACCTTGGTGATATGTTCATGATTGTCTATGTTAAATGATGTAGCCACATCTTCAAGTTATGAAAAAATTTTATTTTTATTATGATATGCCTCCTGATTTCATTTTCATGCATTAAAGTTCTTTTCATGACTTTATTGATGTATCTCAAGTTCATATGTAAAATGTTTCACTTGTTTCCCTTGCTGGGCCTTCTGCTCACCCTTCCTTTTGATGTATGTCCCCAGGTTATGAGATGCAGTAATGAGCCTAGGGTGAACATGAGGAGAAGCCTTTCAAGTGTTTAAGAAGAATGTTTTTTTGTTTCATGTTTTATGTTCCTTGTTTCCAAGACACTAAACCTTAAAGATCCTCAGTTCCGTGTAATGAAATGAAAAGTTATGTTATAAAAAGACGGGATGCTATAGTTGGTATCAAAGTATGGTTTAGTTATTTGTGGAAATTAGGATATGAAAACTCTAGGAGGAACCCTATAGAAAAGTTTAATATAGGAAATCTTCCTGGTATTTTGGTGAGTATTGAGTAAGGGGTTGCCAAGAAAATACATCCCTGTCTGGATACGAGCAGGTAGAGGTGGCTCTGGCACAGATGTACATAGGGGTAAAACCCGAAAACACCGCTTTGAGCTAGACTCGAACGGGAACTGGTACACGACAACGGGCCTTGCTGCACTCTTGGTTACGACACTCCCGGGGGATATGCTTTGGTAAATTCATAAGCTTGGTATGAACCATTGTTAAAGGAACAAAGATAAAATAAAATAAAGGTTCACATAAGAATATATGATCATTCATAACCTAGATGGGAACCTAGGAGATCACAAGTTAGGGTATACCTTTCATATACAAGTTATCCTTATATGCTTTCAGTTCATTTTCATGATTATTAGCTAAGTACTTAAGCCCCTAATTATGCTTTCTCTTCTTAGTTAATGGTGGGAAATGGAAGAACATGTTCCGACAACCAATGTGATAGGAAATGCGACGATTTTCGTATTAATATGACAGTGATGATTAGGGGATTAAAATATGATTATTATTTTGGAAGACATTCATTATTTTGGGAACCATATTTGATCGAGGTAAATAGATTACTAAGGTATTTTCATTGAGGAGTAAGGTTGACTTATATTTTGAAGAATCGATGAATTTAAGGTGAACTTATAGTAATTTAGGTTACTTATGGGAATGACTAACCTATCTTGGGTAAAATATGTTTAGGTTAGCTACTTTTTTATAAGATGTTAGGAGTGGTTGATGTTGTCTGGAGATGAACAATGAAGTTGTTTTGGAAGACTATGTTATCAAATCCTTATTGTATTTGGGTTTCAATCTTAGTTTAGTTTGTTTTGAGGAATTTTAAGGACCGTTATTTATGGAATGGTCTATAATGAACTTTGGGTAGTACCATGGAACTTTGATGATATAAAAGTAGTTTCCATTCCTAAGGGATTCTTTCTTTTTGAAGAGTTGTTTTACCTTAACCTTTCTGTTTTTGGGATAATGTTTAAAGATAGAAGAAATAGATAGTTAATCTTTTGTAGATTATGTGATTCTATAGAAGATGATTCTTGTGCTTTTATGAGACCAAGTGTTTTTGAATTCTAATCATTTGGAGAAAAGATTAGTGTTGGTAGGGAATTGTTAAAGGATGAAACTCTACTTGAAGGTAGGTATATTTTCTTATGTTTTTGTTCAATGTAGTAAATGAAATCATCAAAATTATGAAAAGAAACGTAAAAAAAATGTTGTTGGTTTACGTTTCCTACTAGGTAATCGAAGACCGTTTACACACATCTAAGTTTGGGATTTTCTCATGGTTAACTTTCTCCTAATCATGTTCTCTATCACTCTCCCTTAGAACTTGACCCTTTGTTTTTTCCTCCATGTTTATGTTTTCCTACATGGGACCCTAGTGTGGGTTAACTCGGGTGACCATTGTACTTCCCTTTCTTTATTTTAAAGTAATAGTTTTACTGACTCCTTTTCCGATGTGGGACTTTCAATGAAATTTCAAAACCCAATTTTAAAATTGCGAGGACGCAATTTCTTAAGGGGGGAAGATTGTAACGACCCGAAATTTTTAAATAAATTTTGTTTCCTAATTTTATGTGTTATTGTTATACTCAACAGAAATGTTTTATTTGATAAACATGATTATAATTAAAATGAGATCAGTGGGTTTTGACTATTATATAACCATCGGTCAACATGACCGCTGTGAACAAAATGTTTTGACTATTGTCTCTAAGTATGAGTAATCTTGGTTAATTATTATAGAAAGAAGATTCGATGGCCTCACCTAGTAGTCTTGGACCGATCGAAGCCCATCTAACAGAGCTTGGGAAGGAGGTAGCACCACTGGGCTTTGCTCTGGATCAAATCCAAGCCGAACTTCATCATGTGAAGCTGGAACGAAATCGCCTTCGTGAGAAGTTCAAACTGATAGAAATTACTACTCGGGCAATGTTGACTGAGCCGCCCCAGGCTTCTATCACCCTAGCACACCTAACTCTTAGGTCCTATGCTGGTATTATAAGGGGTTATGTAACGAGACCGTAACTACCTTGTGTAATCCTTGTTTTAAATAAAAATTGGGATTTCTTCTTATGATGAAGTTTATGAATTTTGAAATGAAAGGATAAATATAGTATGCATATTTTTGATGAATTTTAGAAAAAGGATATTTTAAATATGTTTATGTAAACCCTAAATAATTAAAAATGTGTAATGATTTTCAAAAAATGGTCTTCTGCAATTATGTTCAGTACTAAATTTAGAGTCTAATAAGATCAACTTGATTTTTGATGAATAGTAAATTATGAATAGTGATTTTATGATTAGGATTAGTAATATGACCAAATGGATTAGTAATCTCACTTAAAGAAAGTTTTAAAATAATATAGGCACCTTGATTAAGTAATGTGATTCAATAAAATAGTTAAATAACAGTTTCATTAATTATTATTCAAGTATTAGTTTTTTCAGGTGAATAGTGTTTTTTTATTTAAAAATTGAATTAAAAATAATTAGAAAATTATTCTTATAAAAATGACTTTATTTTTGAACTCAGAGCATCGATATTATGTTATGGTAATTTTTGGGGTTTTTTCTGAAAAAAATGAATTTTCGATGAATAGTGTTTTTATTTAAAAATTAAATTAAAAATATTTAGAAATTTTTTTTTATAAAATGGATTTCATTTTTGAAATCAGAGCATTGATATTTGGTTAATGTGAAATTTTGGGATTTTTCTGAGAAAGTTGAATTTTCAGCGAATAGTAAAAATACAGTTTTAGGGTTTCGGTATGTTTAATGACATCATAACGGTGTCATGATGATGTCATGAGATCTTTTGAGGGTTGGCCGGCCCAGGGTGATTAATTATTGTTTTGGGGGCCTCATGTGGCCTAACTCCATGATAAATGACAAGGGAGAGCACATGGGTTTGAGAAAAGCACATGTGAGGTGTCCCTTGGCCATTAATGCCTTGTCCCCTCACTTTCCCTATAAATACCAAGCCCTCCTCTCATCCATTCGACTCCCCACTCATTCCCAACGAATTTCTGGTCTCATTATCTCCCAAGGAGTCTTCCCAAGGTGCCCCCAAGACCTCAAGGTCCCAACCTTTGAGGTTTAAGAGTTACATTTTAAGGTAAGGGATCCGACCTCTCTCTTTCTTTTCAAGTAATCTCTTTTATGCCATTTCTTTTATACTCCATGTTCTTATGTTGGAGGATGTTCTTTTATATTCATCCTACTGCCTATTTCATGTTCTTATGATGAGAGACCCCCCCTTTCTCTCATCAATTCGTTTTAAGAATGTTTAAGTGGCGTCGTTAGGCTGTCGAATTTTTAAGGGATTCTTTCACCTTCCTCGTTTTCAAGTTCTATTTTCATTCAAGTCTTTAATGTTCCTTTTTATTATGTTGGGGTATGATCTCTAAATTATCATACTGATATTTTATGATCATATGATGAGAGACCCCATTTGATCGCTTCAATTCAGTATTTTTAAGTTTTAAGTGGCGCCGTTAGGCTGCCGAATTTTTAAGTGGTTCTTCACCCTTCTCGTTTTGAAGTTCTACTTTCATGTCAATTCCTTCAAGTTCCTTTTTGTTATATTGGGGTATGATATCTATACCTATCATACTGGACTCTTATGTTCATTTGATGAGAGACCCCATTTGATCTCTTCAATTCAGTATTTTGAAGTTTAAGTAACGCCGTTAGGCTCCCGAACTTTCATAAGAGAAATCAAACTTTTGTCTTCCTTCCATGTTTTTCATTTCAAATGGTATGTCCTTGAAATTGCACCACCATGTCCATATATAATTCTTATTCTGTCCCTATACTATTTTATGGGTCATTTATGAATGTTTGACCCATTTTCCCTCTCTTTTTAATGTCTTCTAAAACCTCGTAACATAGCCGTTATGCTGCAGAATTTTCGTCTCAAAATGCCTCTCTCTCTTTTCTAAAAATTATTTTATGTTATAAAGTGAATACTCAAAGCTCTTATTTCAACAGGGGTATTCACATATATATCAAAATGTTCTATTTTAAATTCTGGGAATTACATACATGAAACCCTCTTTCCCTTTCCGTGGGTTTAAAGTGACGTAAAGATCATGTCTTTAAAGCAGTTTTTAAAACGTTATGATTATGAAATGAAACCCATTTATTTTATGATATATGGGTTATTTTTGAAATGTTTGATGATGATATATGTGGCTCACATGATAATAAAGGAAAATTTAAGGGTGCGCCCTGATATCGCTCCAATGCATTGGGTAATGATGTAACCACTAGAGATTACAATTTTCACGATACCTTGGTGAATAACCTTGGTAATTTTAAAATGACACCTTGGGGATGGACCTTGGTGATATGTTCATGATTGTCTATGTTAAATGATGTAGCCACATCTTCAAGTTATGAAAAAGTTTTATTTTTATTATGATATGCCTCCTGATTTCATTTTCATGCATTAAAGTTCTTTTCATGACTTTATTGATGTATCTCAAGTTCATATGTAAAATGTTTCACTTGTTTCCCTTGCTGGGCCTTCTGCTCACCCTTCCTTTTGATGTATGTCCCCAGGTTATGAGATGCAATAATGAGCCTAGGGTGAACATGAGGAGAAGCCTTTCAAGTGTTTAAGAAGAATGTTTTTTTGTTTCATGTTTTATGTTCCTTGTTTCCAAGACACTAAACCTTAAAGATCCTCAGTTCTGTGTAATGAAATGAAAAGTTATGTTATAAAAAGACGGGATGCTATAGTTTATAAAAAGAATAACTTTCATTTAGGGTGACAAATCGTTGCATCTGGAAAGGTGGTGGGGCTTAAACCCAAGATTGAAGGACGAAAAATGTTTTATTCCTACCAATCACTTACTCGATATCCTGGTTTACATGTAATTGTTTTAGGTAAAAAATTTGAAAAATAAATATTAATAATAAACTATTTGTATTAAATTTGAGGTTTATAGATTAAGGTATTAAAAATATTGGTTTTGGAAAATATTTATAGATACATGGAAGGAATTTTCACTATTTATAGATTTTATGATCCGTTAAATGTAAATATTAGTTCTTTAGACCTTAAAGTTAATATTTTTATATTAATTTCATGGATTAAGTGATTAAATAGAAATTTATTTAAGTAAAACCAAAGGATGGAATTGTTTATATTTCTATATATTATTAGGTAGTAAAATAATTAATCAAAATTGGGAAAATGATAATTATAATAATATTATCATAATACCTTAATTTTTATTGAACAGATGGTCCTTTATATCAGCATATATTTATGGTGTTTTTAACTAAAATTTCTATTTAGCACTTAATTTTTTATGATCAATGACCTCTATCATTGTCTATAGTTATTTATTATTTTCTTCTATGTTTATGTTTTCATTTACCACCTTCGTTCTCCTACTTATTAACCTAGTTACATGACCTTCTTACATACTATTATATATTATTAAAAGATTATTTTTTTAACCCTTTTAAAATTTGGGGTTTTCAACAAAATAATTTTCAAATATCAAACCCTTTATTACCAAGATCAAATTTAAATTGAGAAGATGAAATTTATTTAATGTGGGGAGAATGTAATACCCTAGAATTCTAAGAGAATATCATTTTACTCAATAGAGTGCAAGATGTGAAACCATATGTCTAGAAGGGAATATAAAATATAGAGACTTTAAAAAATATTTACGATTTTAAATAAATTCAATACATTCTATATATTTTGATGCATAATACACTAAATTATCTTTGATTACACACAACAACGAAATTCTTTGAGAGATAGAATTACGCACAAGACCGAGTTTTAAGAAATACTACTAATATTATTTTTTAAAATAAAAATTAAATCCTATCCATAAAATTGGTAGTTATTACTATGATTATCAAAACATATGAAAATATATGTTTGTATTTTCTGGTTACCAATTAATTAAAAATTAATATAAAAACCAATTGAATATAAAAGAATTGTTTTTGTAAAAAACTATTTTTATTCACCCAAAGGTGTTTTATGCACCCAAAGGTGCTTTTAATGACACACTTGTTTTAAAACTAAATTTTGAGAGTTTTATAAACTTTAAATTAAAAGATAATATTTATTTTTGATATAATAATTTAAAAATTTTCTTTGGGTTAATTTTTGTTATTTTTATGAGTCATTTCATTTCTTGATGAATAGTAAAAAATGCTGAATTTTAATTGAAAACCAATTTTCGCCTAAATAATTTATTATGTTAAATTATATTTTTGATTTTTTTTGAAGTAAAAATATTTCAATAATAATTTTTTTAGTCCAATTTAAGTAACTATAATTATTTTTATATTTAATTTAGATATAAAAACATAGTATACTTTTGTAAATTTTCACTTTATAAACCAACTTTCTTATCCCGTCTGTGAGATTAATTTTAAATTAATTGCAGCCACATAGGTGATTTTAATTTGTAAAAATGGATTAAATATTTGAAAATATAAAAATTTATAATTTAAAATAACTTTGACTTTATTTTTGACCAAATTTATGAGTGAAAATTAGTTAAAATTAATTGAAGTGATTAATAGAAGAACATGTTTTCAAGGGACCAAACTTTAAACTTAAGGGAAAAATGATATAGAAAATTTTACAAAATATATAGTATAGAAATATTTATACCATATACCATATTTTATATAATATGATTCATTATTTTAGGCACATGAGGTATAGGAGACCTCCCAATATTTTTTACGATTTGATATTTACAACAATGCCACTCCTCCACTATAAAAATAAACTTACTCCCCTCACTTAATCACTCATATGAAGCATTTTTTATCATCAAAAACCTGAAATAATAACTCCCTAACATATGTCACCTCATCCTGAAATACATGGTTTTTAAATAAAGTAATTTTTTTAATGTTTTACTACAAACCTAAGGAGGATACCCAAAGAAGATGTAATGCCATTCTAAAAGAATTTTCATTTTATTTACTTTCCCACCTTCTCAAATAATTTTAATATAATTATTATATAATAAAATAATAATATTAAATAAATTATTTTTTTATTCTATTGGTATGATCTAAATCTTTACATAGTTCTATCAAATGATATTAACAATAATCACTCATATGTACAATGAACCATCACCTCACGAACCAATGTCATTGGTTTCTCTATTACCACCATTAAAGGTTGATAATAATGGAGTTTTTATAGTTTATATGTTATATATATGATATTTATAATTTATCTATTCTTATTTAATTATTATATAACACATAGAATTATTCTTTCTATTTTTGGGAATATGATAAAATCGTTCGTGTGTATGGAAAACTACCACCTCACGAAGTGATGTGATTATTTCATACATTACAAAAAAATATTAAGGATGTTTTTAATAAAAACATGTTTTTTATATGACATAAAAATGTTATTTAATGATAATATTTATATATATATAGTATTTAATTATATTTACTTCAATATTACTAGAAAATGGAAATAATGTTCATGCGTACATATGATCTATCATCTCCATGAACAACATATTCAATTTCCTATAAATAAATATCATGGACTACTATAAATACATATATTATTAATATATGTTATATTTATATCATTTATTACATTCTGGAGATGATTAAATCATGATCTAAGTATTAGGATAAAAAACTAGTAAAAACATACATGAAAAACAAGGAAACTAACACTCGAAAAAAATGAAAATAATAAAATATTTTTAACAAAAGGATAATAATATGTTATAAAAGAATAATATATGATATAATATGTATTAATATATATTAATATGTTTTATTATAATTTAATTACATTTTTAAATCCACTATACCAAAGTGTAAAGCAAGTACACCCAAAAAGAAAGCGCGAGGCAAGTGATTTCATCTCAATTTACATTCCATTGGGAGTTATATATTATAATGCACCAATTAACTTTAATTTTGTTTATATACATCATATGTTTCATTTGATATAATTATTAAATCATAATTACTGGTATTTTAAGTTTAAATTTGAATTATATCATCCAGGGGGTTTGAATTGAAAATTACCAGTGGTAAATTTTTCAGAGCAATCTCACATTCTCTTGTGATTATTAACATTATATTGAAACAATAAATTACTTATGACTATCTTACCTCAGAAATTAATTTTTTTTAAACATCTATATTTTATATGATGTGTGTTATTATTTCATAATTTTTTTTTCTTTTTTACATGTGGTGTACACTTTGAAATATATTTGATTAGCTGGGGAAATATTGAAAAATTCGTATCCTTTACTCAATATAGAGACATGATGAAAAGGAAAACTATTTACAAATTAATATATTCTTTAATATATTAGGAATTATTTGGATATGTATGTAATGAGTTTGAGACTGTTTAATGAAATCCCGCCAATGGATCAATAGTATTCTGAGATGAATCATTTGGCCAATCAGTTTGGTTTTTAACTAGTATGTTTTAAACTGTCTGGTCCAAGGTCTTAATGGTAAAGGTATCATGTACCTAGGAAACATGGAATCTAGAAATTAAGCATTTCCTTCCTTAAAATTTAGTTAATATTATCCATCATATTTTCACTATGACAAAATCTATAAATGAATTTAATTCTCTATTTATTGATGAAATGGAATATGTTTTAATTAATCACATTTCCAAACTGATTATGCCTTATCTGGTTATTTGAATGGAATTTGTTTTTTTTTATTTAAATTTTTATATTTTTCATTAACTGCTTTATTAGTTTATTGGTTTTATGGAATGCGAATTTAGTTATTACCTTTCCATATTGATTATTATAATTGATCCATTATTTATTCTACTGTATTTAATCCTTACTAAGAATTTTATCTCACTATTATTTTGTTTGCTTTCCCCGGGACTCCCTAAAGTGTACTATAAATAATAAAATTAGATATGCTAGAGGGAATAAAGTTATTCTCGAAAAATAATAGAAAATTTTTTTTGTTATTTTTTTATTCTAAATGTAATATAAGTCTCATGTATGTATATATTTTACCAAGATTACTAAATAGAACAATCCTTAGGGATGTGTTTCCTTATATCTTATGCCAATGTAATAGTAATAGGCACTAACTCTAAGTTCACTAGGGTTTTTCCACTACAATTAATATAAAATTTATGGTATATATATATATTAATTTAAATTCATATAATGATTATTATTAGTCATAGAGTTAATGTATGATCTTCTTATGATTGACAGATACATTTCTTTAAAAACCATTTTTAACACATTTTTTGTTTTCAATTTTAAATTTAATTATGAAGTATTTATGAATTGAATTTGATAAAAAAGATTTCATATTTTGAATCATAATAATTAATATTATATAATAATTTCAACTTAATTTTTGGTCAAAATGAATAGTAAAAATATTAAAATAAATTTACCACAATATAATGGAAAATCTGGTAAATCTAGGTTAAAAATAAGTGATAAAGCCACCATTTCTCATCTTAATTATTATTGTACAATTTAATTTCAACCCTTATAATATTATTATATAGGTACCACTATTTATTGGACTCTTCTCCGTGAAATTTACCTATATAATAATTTAAGTGAAGAAAAAGAAAAAATGGAGCTCTCTTTCCTTTATACATCTCTAATATTTTCACATAGGGATAAACAGAAATGGTGAATTATTATTAATGATTATTTTTATTATCATTAATTTATTCTTATTATCATAAAATTATTTTCATTATTTTATTTTAAATTTAAATTTTATTGATTATATAACTTCCTTAAAAGCTTATAGAAAGTTGACATTTTGTTGGTGAAGACAGTGTAATACTTAAGTTAAATAATTTTAAAAAAATTAAAAGAAATTAAATTGTTATAGGTTATGGATAAAATAGAGCTTTATAGATAATAATAATTTATTATTAATGTTTAATTGTATTATATTCTAAATTATTTGTGATGTTCATTTATTTAAAGTCAAATTAAACAAATAGTGTCAAAAATGATATTAATGATATTTTATGTTAAATAATATTTTATCAAAGTATATATAAATCCTAAAAATATTGAAAGAGGGAAATTAATTTTATGAATAATTTAAAATTTCATCCCCTTTCCATTTATTATATATATTTTATCTTATATTTAAAATTATTACCCATTCAATTTAAAAAATGTGTTACCATAGTTTTGGTAAAAATGAGTTTACCAGGATGTTAATCCAAGATATAAGGGTTATTTTTCTAATTAATCTTTTATAAATCCTAATTTATGGAAAAATTTAATCCTTACTCTATACCAAATTCTAATCTTTGACCATTTGAAAGTATTTTAATTGAATACTTCCTTATTATAATTTAATACTTTCTGAAAATCCAAAAGTTACCCTCCTCACACTTTTAAAAGGGAATGCCCTCTCATCTCCTCTCTATAGATAAATAACCATTTCATTATGAAAATACCTACCCAAATACCTTAATTTATCCCCTTACCGCATCCTATGGGCCTTTGGTTGATTATAAATAAAATCTAGTAAGGATTTTAGTGTAAACCTAAAGAGTTTGTGTAAAAAAGAAGTATCATTCTTAACCAAGTTTTATTATTTTATCTCTTATTCCTACTAATTATAATCTTATTCAACCATTAAAATATAATAAAACAATTATATCCCATATAATTATTTATTTTTATGTTAATATCAAACCCAATATCCATATCATCTTCCATAAAATGGGAAACAAAACCATCGTTCGTGTGTACGTGGACTGCCTCCCCACGAACCCATGTAATTTGTTTTCATAACCATAGATAATGGATGTTTTTAATGATATATTTAACATATATATAAATATATATCTTATTCATTAAATATTTATCATTCATGAATGATAATATACCATATAATTTCTTCTATTTCCATTCATTTAAAAATGATAATGTAGCTTGTGCATACTTGTGGATTACCACCTCCATGTAGCAATGCGATTATTTTTCCAGAAACACATAAAAAAATTTATATATATAAGGGTATTAAAATAAATAATATTATATTTATGTTATAAATATTATTCATGAAAGATAATATAATACTTATGTTCTTTCCATCACGATCATTGAAAAATGGAAACATTATTCATGTGTAAGTATTACTTACTGTCTCCGTTTTTGTAATCAGGTTTGTATTTCCTAACTATATTGTAGGATTAAAAAGTATAATTTATGTGTAAAATTATAATTATTTCATGATTATTTGTCTAGAGATCATGTCACAATGAAATATTTCACCATAGTAAAAATACCAAAGTCATTTTGGAGATAGTTACTAAATATCATCAAAACATATGAAGTGAACTAAATTGATTATGTAATTTAATTTCACATGGTATTAAATAAAGTAAAAGGAATAATAATCATGAATTTTTTCATAATAAATTAAATAATTAACATAATTTTACTATTCAAGAAGATAAATAACGTATGTGATGACTCAGACACGAGGTAATTGATTATGTCTAAATTTAATTTCATTGAGGCATATTTTAATGTTATGAACCAATTTTTTATATGGTGTATAAAATAAAATTTTACATGTTATATAATTAATCTATCATATATCTTGGTACTTTATATTATAGTTAATTTTACTTAATCCAATGGATTTGGATTTAAAAATCACCAAGTTGTAAGGTGTTTTGTAACTCAGTTTCTTTTCATTCGTTTATATTACTCATTCATTGTATTTGATATAATAATATTTTGGGTGTAATAAATTTTTATTATTTTATTTTGATTTTAAAATTGTTTCATTTTGATCAGTATTTTATGCACATAATCAATTCAATGAATAATTCTCACTTCCACGGTGCAATCTTTATAAGAGATTTTATCTCAATTTCCACTCCATTGATACATATTTAGTGTTTTGCACCTATTTTTAATGAGTTATATATATGAACCCTTTGAAATTTTATATCATGAATCTTATTATTTTCATGGTATTTAATGTTTCATTTTATGTTATTCGTCTAATGGGGGTTATAATTAAAATGTTACCAAAGTGGTAAGAGTTTATTTTACAATCTCATTATTATTTGGAATTATTTACATTTAAGTATCTAATTGGTGAAATATTTGATCTTTTTATCTTAAGTCCAAAAGTTTTTATTCTCTTATAGATATTTATTGAAATTATAATTTTTGCAAATATTTTTTCTCTTTTAGTGCTCAAGATATTAAAATATTATTTTAAGTAAATTTACTTATTTTTCAATTTGGTCAAGAATAAATTTCTTCCATATCCATATTTTAATTGATTTTATATATAATATTATAAATATTATCTAATTATCCTTTAAAGATATTTTTACCCATTTTTAACTTCTTACAAATGTTTTAAAATGAATATTGTTTTTCATTTTTTGATTAAGGTATTTGTTGAACTTTACCAAAAATTTGAAAGAAATTATTATTTTAACATACTCATCATGAAAAACATTTTCCCATAATCATGACCAATCAATGATTTGAATCTTCTTTTAAAAGATTAAAATATATTTTCAATGAATTTTTTTGAACTATTATTGAAATTTTTAGTTTTAAAAATTGTATTTCAATGTAAAAAGGTTATTTTAATCAAGAATGTTTTTAATGATATTTTAATAATGTTTCTATTCATAAATGAAAAGAACCCTTTATTTTAATTATACTTCATTGGGTATATTTTGTAACGATATTATCATTATTCTTTGTCTGTATTTTTGTGATCAATTTGAATATGGAATGTATTGGAATTCACATTCTGGATTAATTTTGTACTCATTAACTTTCTCTTGAAACATTCACTTTCCTATGATCATTGTACATTACATTTTTATTAAATATACATATTCTTTATATCATATGTATTGTTATTTTATAAACCTCATACCATTTTTAAATATGGTGTTTCAATTTGAAAGTTATTTGATTTATTAGGGAAATATTGATATTCCATATTCTTTATTTAATACAGATATTTGTTAATAAGGTATATTATTTAGGAATTAAATTGATGATTAAATATTTGAAGAATGCATTGGAATTATTTAATGATGGGTGAGGCCCATATTTACATATCCCCTAGATGAAATGGTATGTATCATGAGACAAAATAGTTGGATTGTGTTATGTAAATGGGGTTTTGGTGTATACCAACATGTTGGTCAGAGTGCAAACTCAAGAGGGGGTGAATTGAGTTCCTACTTAAAATTTATGTTAAAACTTTTATACTAAATATCCCACAATTTGGAAACAACTGATTTAATTAAGGTAGTAGAGATATACATGTTTAGTTGGTCATCAAGTTTCTCAAAGGGTGATTAGTCCTCAGTTGAATCCAGGCACCACACTTATTCAACCATTGAAATAGGTTTAATGAATTAAACACACACACACTAACCAGAACTAACTATCAGAGTCAACATAAAATAGTTTTCTATTTTATAAATTATAAGCAATAGAAAATAAAAAAATAGAGTATTAAAAAAATCGAATACAACAAAGTAAAACAAGAGGATCAGTCTTAGGATGAGACTTAATCCTCTCCACTTGGTGATCACCAGCTTCCAAGAAGTTTATATTAACAATAAACATGATACACAACCTATATCGGGCTTTACAATAGTTTTCACACACTGTCTAGGACTCACACCCTCTACCATAGTTCTTTGTGGGATAAACACACAATCATGCCACACATGACCTCTTCTATAGTTCTTTGTGGGAATCAAAAGAATAAAGAATGATTGGTGTGATGATATTCAGTATCCTCTAGTTTAAGCATATAAGACATTGTGTGTACCAGACAAACACACACTTCTCAGAAATATAAAATAAAAGAACACAATAGATATAATATTATAAGATTGAGTTTAGAAGGCTATATGTGTTTTCAGTTCTGATCTTAGATCCTTGGAGTGAAGAAATTGTAGACGGAGTCTTTATTAGGAAGTTGTCTCCAAAATAGAGTGTCGCAACTCCATATTCTAGATTCCAGGTACTTAGTTGATCTGCTTCTTGGGTTGACATAGATTTAATGAAACGTAGAAGGAAAATGTGAATTTATTCTCCCAAAAGATCTTCGTGATGCTCATGGGTTCACAATGTAAGTGCGAGATGGTTCTTCCTTATTCTTCAGATCCTTCATGAAAATGAATATCTTCCCAGATTCTTATTTTTTATTTCCTTGGTCTACTATTTTATATTTAAGATATGATAATAGGAATAAGAAAACCATGTGCGGTCTTCCTCATACCTCATACTATATCCAGATACGGTCTCTTGATACGTCTACAATAAACATTAAATAATTATAGAAGAATTAAATTTACCAAATATTACCTTTTGAATAATCTTAAGAATTTGAAAAAGTATGGATTAGAAGAGTGATCATCGGTAGACTGGTAGCGGTAGCCTTCTAAACTGTAGGCTTCAACAATAGGCTTCAATAGTAGGTTTAAACAGTAGGATTCAATCAATAGGGTTCAACAGTAGGATTCAATCAGTAGGATTCAACAGTAGGATTCGACAGTAGTCTTCATCGGTAGCCATAATTAGTATCCTTCATCGGTAGACTTCATCAGTAGTCTTTATCGGTAGCCTTCATCGGTATCCTTCATCGGTAGCCTTTAGCGGTAGCCTTCATCCGTAGCTTTCACCAGTAGCCTTCCTCAGTATCCTTCATCAGTAACCTTCATCGGTAGCCTTCATCGGTAGCCTTCATCGGTAGATTTTATTGGAAGCCTTAATCGACAACCTCTATCAGTAACCACTATCAGTAACCTTCCAGCAGTAACCTCTATCTGTAACCTCTATCGATAACCTTTTACTTATAAATTTTTTTCACTATAAACTTAATCGATAGAACATTGATATTAAATATACATAGTTATCACTTGATAGAAACTATAAATATTAATGAAACATGAATATCATAACAAGGAATCAAGATTTGGGATTATCAAAACATGTGAGTCTAACAATCTCCCTCTTTTTGGTAATCTCAAATTATGTCAGTGAAAATTTATATTTAAGTATTATTGATTCAGGTTTAAGCACATTTTATAATATCTTCAAAGGTGGGAGTGTATATAAATTATGGATTAGTAAAATTGAACCATGGTTATTGTGGAAGATATAGTAGAGCATATATGCAAGGACTTAAAACGTCTCCCCCATTGTGATTAACAAAAAGAATATAATAGAAAACGAGACCAAAGAGGATTTTGGTATTAATGAATAAAAAAAATATACAAAAAATTACAAATATCCCTATCAATTGAGACATCCCGCAGTCAATGCACATCAGAAATATCCAAAGGAGCTTTGTCTTTGGAAGTTGAGGTGGAAGGTCCAGAAGATGGAAGGATATGCCGAGGTATGGTAGTGAAAATTATAGGAGGAGCTGTAACAGAAGAATCTATAGATCGATAATGTGTGGATCTCTAAGGGATCATAGGGGTCAAGATTCTGAAGGCTTGTGCAGGAGTCATCAAAGGGGCAACAATGGTTGAGCCTGAGGCAGCTGAGGAAGAAGGTAATGCTGGAGGAACAATAATGGGAGTGTAGTCCGGGAGTGTAGTCCACATAGAGGAAGGAAAAAAGAAGATTCCTAAAGTCCATAATGATGCTTCCTCCTCTTTCCACAACTAAGATAAAATCATCTTTATTCTCAATGAATTTCTACAAGGTAGGATTCAACTCTCTAAGCTTGTTAACTTTAACCTTAAAAGCCGGAGTGACAAGTGGGATACTCAAGTTTTCCAACACCAACTTTAAGTGACCATCCATCTGATGCTTAGTGTACACCCTTTTGTAATAGAAATCAAATTTCTCTTTGATGGCTTTCAAATCTTGAGCAGCGTCCCTCAAGTAATCTCCCTCAAGATTATGAATGATTCTAGTAGTGGAAATGACATAAGTTATAGACTGAGGGTCTGAGGTACTTTCACTAGAGATATTTTCCACTTCTTCTCTAACAACCGATATGAAAGATTCTAGATCCACAAGAGGAGATGATGGAGAGGAAGAAGATGCACACAGAGGTGCCATTATAAAAGCCACTATCTCCTTAAAAGACATGGTCAGACCACTAATCAATCTTTTCACATCATCATCTTGACCACTCACATGTGCCTCCATAGACTTCTTAAAGACCTCAAACATAGTGACCATCTACTGAACAACACTCTTAACATACTTATGGTATTTGTCAACTAGTGATCTTGAAGCCATATTTGAGTCTAAACTCTCAATGTATTCTTTCATAGATTCTATATATTCTATCAAGGTTCTGACTTGATTATGACATTCCTTCACTTCACGTAGAAAATTCGAGTGAGTGGTAGAAATACACTTTCTATGGTATATTTCACAACTTCTTGATTGAGATCCATTGTTCTATCTATCTCAATAGATCTATCATCAATGTGTCTCTTCAAATCTGATTTTAATGATTCTAAATCATACTTATTCATATAGTCACGAGGTAGAAGAACTATTGGCTGAACAATAGTGGTCTCTAAAATAAAAGGAATTGGAAGGATTATGTTAGGCTTGTCATCTTCAGAGTTTCCATAGTCTAAGCCCAAGACCACAAATCTAGGATCTTCTGAAAAATCTTCTATTCCATGAGCAAAAACAACTAAAACTATGGAAACAGGTTTCCCCCCTCACATAGAGTATTCTCCTGATCAATTACATTCATCTCTACCATTTCTCCTTGATCAAATGCATCAACAGGAGAGTCCACTACCACATATTCTATAGAATCTTCAACTACTGCCATTGCAGTTTCATCTTCAACTGATTCAACAACCTCTCCCTCTTCACTTTATACCACATTAGTATATCTTATCAAGGGAATGAGACTCAATCATTACTCTTCACTTTCAGCAATGGCTATCTCAAATTCCTCAAGATCAGTGTCAGATTCATCCTAGTTTTCTAAGGTCGCTCCAATAGTAATGTATTTTAAGACATTCTCTTCTTCTTCTTCACTGGTTTCCTCATTATCACTGCCCCTTAGGACAATCTCTCTTCTGGGCAATCACTTTGGTGGGCTAGGCGCACCAAGGAATACAACATTGACATGAGGACTTGAGGGAAGGTCCACATCAATCCTATCATCTATAGAAGAATCATATCTTACTTTCATAATAGAAAACTCCCCTTCTTCATTTGAGTATACTAGCTCTAATTCATCAGGCTTTAAATCAGGATCTCTCTTATTATTTTCCCTAGTAGGATGGGTAATAGGGTTTAAGTCCTTATATATCTTAGCCGCATCATTCACCCATTTTCTTTTCCAAGGGACCGAGCTTACCTTCATAAACTTTCAAATCATTTTGGTAATGTAGAAGTTATCTCTTACAACCACTATTTCTTATTTATGTCTAGAAAATCCTGTCACTTTCAACATCAAGACTATCAATCTGGAATGAAACAAAGCATTTGAATTGGAATGAGTCTTTTTCATATCATCTAACTGAATCATCAGAAACCTACATATATTTTTCTTTTGTCTATGCTTCAACAGATATAAAAGAAATATGTCTTGATACTTAAAGGTGGAAAATTATCATCTCATGGGACTCAAAACATGCTGAACAAACTTAAAAAAGAACTTGTCTTCTCCTTCCATTTCAGCATCAAAGACCTCTCTAGGGATTCCATTCCCTGTTAGCTCAGCCAAATCCTCTTCATAAAAGAAATACTCACTGGTGGGAGGTACCACTCCAGAGTAGTAATAAAAAATTCCTTCAGGTGTAACTCTTAATCATTCATCCCATTCACTAGAGGATAAGCTCATACATACTCCATTTACTTTTGAAGAAATTTAGTTCTCATCCTCAGACTGTTAGAACTTCAGAAACTCATAAAATTCCTTGACTAGATTTGGGTAGTATGGTCCATTGTTATTTTCAAAACATTCTACCCAATCCTATGTTTTGAGTGCTTTCAGCACCGAAGACTTGCTGGATAGTAGCCATTCCAAATATAATTCCTTCTCAAATAAGGTTTCCCTCTTCGAAAAATGTGGATTAATCACCTTTTCCACTACCTTCCTTCCTCTATTAGACCTAGTTCATGGTCTCTTATGGTTTGGCACATCCGCTTCATCATCAACCATCAATCTCTTCAATATTTCCAATGCGATCTGGAGCAGTTCGAGGGTTTTAACAAGAAGTTAGGTTCCATGGATAGGGAGCAAGAGGTTCGGAAGAAGATTGAAGTGAATCAAAATGTGGTTTGTACATTTTTTTTATCATTTAGGGATTGAGAAACAAATCAACTAAGAGAAAAAAAAAAATAATACTAAAAACATTTCGGATTCCAGAAGAAAAAAAATCAAAGTCCCAGACCTAAGGGTCGACCTTTTATAATGTGTCAATGGTGAGGACCTATCGGCGAGGTCCAATAGTGAGGTCTTATCCGTGAGGTCTAACAGTGAGGTCTTATCAGTGAGTTCTAATGTTGAGGTCTTATTGGTGAGGTCTAATAGTGAGGTCCAACAGTGAGGTCTTATTAGTGAGGTCTAATTGTAAGGTCTTATCAGTGAGTTCTAACAGTGAGGTATTATTGGTGAGGTCTAATGATGAGGACTTATCAGTGAGGTCTAATGGTGAGGTCTTATCAGTGAGGTCTAACAATGATGTCTTATTATTGAGGTCTAATGGTGAGGTCTTATCAGTGAGTTATAATAGAGAGGTCT
The DNA here is from genome assembly GCA_963277665.1 of Viscum album. Lineage (NCBI taxonomy): Eukaryota > Viridiplantae > Streptophyta > Magnoliopsida > Santalales > Viscaceae > Viscum > Viscum album. The sequence goes on along the minus strand of OY728147.1, from coordinate 930,007,631 downwards.
TATTAGTGAGGTCTAACTGTGAGGTCTTATCTTAATAGTTTATCATACCTAACTCAAGTTTGATATAATTTAACCTCTTATAACTCAAAGGATTTGTGAATATATCAGCCAATTGGTGTTCAATGCCAATGAATTCAAGAGTGATATCACATCTTTGATAATGATATCTCTAGAAGTGATGTCTCACATCAATGCGCTTTGTCCAAGCATGAGATACTAGTTTTTTATAGATTTTAATAACACTAGTATTGTCAAAATTTATAGAGACATGTTTTAATTGATATTCATAGTCCAGTAATGTGTGTTTCATCCACATAATTTGAGCACAACAACTACCAACAACTATATATTCAACTTTGGTAGTGGATATTAGAAAAAAAATTTGTTTCTTAGTACACTATGATACTAGTGACTTGCCCAAAATGTGACATGTTCCTGAAGTGATTTTTCTATCTAACTTTTAACCAATTAAGTCAACATCTAAATAACTTATTAAATCAAATAATTTTCTTCTTGGATAAAATAGTTCTATGTTTATAGTATGCTTGAGATATTTAGAAATACTTTTAATAGTAGTTAAATGGTACTGTTTGGGATTGGCTTGAAAATGAGCACACATGCATATGCTGAATATAATATCAGGCCGACTAGTAGTAAGGTAGAGAAGACTCCCAATCATACCTCTGTAATTGGTTTGATCCACTGGTTTATCGGTTTCATTAGCATCCAACTTAAAAGTGATAATAATAGGTGTATCCATACCTTTATTACCATCCAAACCAAAATTTTTCAAAATATCATTAGTATATTTACTTTTATTTAAAACGATACCATTTTTATTTTGAAAAATCTGAAATTCAAGTAAAAATTTTAGTTCCCCTATTAAACTGATTTCAAATTCATCTTGCATCATCTTCAAAAAATTAGTACATAAATAATTTTTAAAAGATCCAAAAATAATATCATCTACATAAATTTGTACTAATAAAACATCCTTGGAAATTATTTTAATAAAAAGGATAGGATCTACTATTCCTTTAGTAAAACCTTTTGAAATAATAAAAGAACTATATCTGTCATAACAAGCTCTAGGATCTTGTTTTATACCATATAAAGCTTTAGAATGTTTAAATACATGATTTAAAAAATAGGGAATTTTAAAACCAGGGGGTTTCTCAACAAATTCATCCTCATTTATTTACCGATTTAGAAATGCACTTTTGAACTCAATTTGATAAATTTTGAAATTAAGATGAGCTTTATAAGAAACTAGTATCCTAATGTATTCTAGTCAAGCTACTGGTTCAAAGGTTTCCTCATAGTATATTCCTTCTTCTTGAATATATTCTTGTGTAACTAGTCTATCCTTGTTTCTATCTATGTTTCTAGATTTATAAACTTTATTTCTAGACACCCATTTCATGTGTATGGTCAAAGTGTCTTTAGGTCTTTCTACAAATTCCCAACATTGTTTCTTTGAAACTGATTTAATTCTTATTTCATAGCTATCACCAAAAATTCATGTTTAATATCATCATTAATATTTTTTGGTTCAAGCTGTGAAAGAAAGGCTTGATGTTCAACTCGGTTTCTAAGAGAAACTCTAGTTTGTGTTCCTCTATTTAGATAACCTAATGCAATAGATAAAGGATGATTCTTGAGGGTTCTAATACCTCTAGAAAGGGTTGTAGTTTTCTCTTCATGGTTGTATATAGGTTCATATTCAACATTCATAGGTTCCAATGAATTTCTTGAACTAGTTGTTTTTACTAAGGGTTCACTAGATATATCATTAAGGACCAGAATTGACATATATTTCTCAAGATCTTCAAGATAGGTTTTGGATTCATGTATATCAGTCTCATAAAATTTTACATGAACCAATTATTTCACACATTTGGTTCTCTTATTGAACACTCTATAAGCTTTACTAGAGATTGAGTAACCTATGAAAATTACTTCATCACTCTTGCATGAAAATTTTTCAGGATTATCCTTAGTGTTAAGGATAAAGACTTTGAATCCCAAAACACTAATGTAATTATCCTTATTCTTCCTATTATTCTAGGGATCATAAGGTGTTTTCATGAGAACAGGTCTGATTAAGAATCTATTGATGATGTGACAAGCTGTATTAATAGTTTCAGCCCAAAAATAGATAGGAAGATTATACTCATTTAGCATAGTCTGAGAAATCTCTTGAAGAGTCATATTTATTATTTATAAAACTCCATTTTATTGAGGTTTTCTAGGAGGATAGATATTGTGATTACAGCCATTTTGTGAGTAAAAATATTCAAACTCTTTATTTTCAAACTCATGACCATGATCACATCTTAGGGTCTTAATTCTAAGTCCACTGAGATTTTCCACAGACTTGGAATATTTAATGAAGTAATAACATGATTCACATTTGTGATCTAGAAATTATACCCATGTATATCTATTAAAATCATCTACAAGAACACAAACACAATGCTTCCCATTTAAACATGAAACTCTAGATGGTCCAAACAAATCCATGTGAACCAACTCAAGCAGTTGAGAAGTGAAAACTTTTTTTGGTTTGAAAGAAACTTTGTGTTGTTTTCCCATTTAACAAGGATTAAAAACATTGTTGTGTGGGAATTATAATTTAGGTATGTCTCTAACTAAACCTTTCCTAGTTATTTTCCTAAGTGAGTGAACACTACGGTGTCCTAATATTCTATGCCATAACCCGGACTCCTTATGAAAACCATTTAAACAAGAAACATTTTTCTTAGCTAAAGAGTTTAAATCAACAGTATATACTTTTTCATTTATAGGAGTAGTGAATATTAAATCATTTTTAGAATTAAAAACATTGCATGCATCATTTTCAATCTTAATATTAAAACCACCATCACACAGATGAGAGATAATAAGTAGAATGTATTTTCACCAATCAATAAAAAGTACTTTTGAAATTAATATAGTATTAGGGTTACAAATTTGGCTTAAGATGACAATCTTCCCATTAGCATTATCACCAAATATAACTTTTCCACCATCATCATCGATTAGTCTCTTGAAGCATGAATAGTATCCTCTCACATGTCTTGAACATCCACTATCCAAGTGCCATAGAGTTTTACTGGAGATTTTTAAACAATTTTCTTGCATAACAGATTATGTATAGGGTAACATTGGTACCCATATTTTCTTGGGTCCAGAAAGCATAACACGTAATGATTTGGGAACCTATACATGTCTCACAGGTTTCCAATAATCAATATATTTTTTTTTCAGAAATGAACACATTTTTAGGTCCTTTAAAAAGGTTTCTTTTCAAAAGATAGTTCAGAACTTGAAATAAGAGTGAACTGTCCAGATTTTGGAACAAAATTATTTTAAATAATCTTTATCTTCCTTTATCTGTAGCCTTCATAGATATCCTTCATCGGTAGCCTTCATCAGTAACCTCTATCGGTAACCTATATCAATAACATTTTACATAAAAGAAATTTTCACTATAAAATTAATTGATAGAACAGAGAGATTAAAGATACATAGTCATCACATGATAGAAACTATAAATATTAAAGAAACACGATTATCATAATAAAGAATCAAGATTTGGGATTATCAAAACAGGTGAGTCCAACACAACCCATATTTTAAATTTCTTAGCATAATTCCTCGATGGTATGTTTTAGATGTCCTGAATTATACATTCCATAATTATGAAATTTTTTATTATTGTCTATGTGATTATTTGATTAGTTACGATATCCATGGATTATTATTAAGATCATTTCATTTTTAATATGGAAATATTTGATCATCATTCCCTCTTCTAATATTATTTTACATGATCACGTTATATATTAAATGACATGTATTTCTAGTTATTTACCATTCTATATTGATTATGATTTATTTAATCATGGTACATTCCACTATACATTACCCTTAATAATCACATGATATCACCAATATTTTTTTCTTTTCTTTTGGATATAAATAAGAATCATTGAATGAGATCGAGGACACAGATTATTTACATTCACTATGTTCTATGTTTTATGTTTTCGAATATAATGAAAGAGTCAATAATGTATCTAAGAAACAAATAATAATAAACTATTTAGACCTTTGGGATACAATCGCTTGAGTATTATGACAATGTAATAAAGTAATCATTGATTCTAGGTTATTGGAGTTCGGGACTTTACATATAATTCCCATACTTTCCACATTTGGAACATTAAACTGTAAATAATACCTTATAGAAACTATTATTACCAGCCTTAATATTAATTAAAATATTCATTTTCCCTAAAAAATTATTCTTTATATGGCCTTATTTTCGATACATAAAACATCTTCCCATTCAATTGAGACATTTCTCCAGGTGATTATTCAATCATTCTAAATAGTTAAGATGGTGAATCTTCTTTCATCCAAGGTCTTCATGAAACATCATTTTTATCTTATTTGGTTCATTGATAAACTCACTTATGATCAAGATGTTAGTCATATATTGATATATCCATTTATGCCTAATAACAAGTTTTTGCATCCCATCACCCATTTAATTTGGGTTTTCATGAAGAAAATCACTACATCATCCACCATATTCAGGATTAACATAGTTCATTCAAGTTCTATCAGTTGGATAAAACCAAAAAGTATAGTTTGAGAAAAAATAATCAAATTGAAAAATCATATAATCATGAAAATCAATCATAGGTTATCTAAATAATGAAAACTTATTTTCAATATTTTACAGAGTAGGTTTAACCTAGGTATTAGAGGTTCATCATATATTCAAATCCATCATAAAGGTTCATAAAGAAAATGTGAATTAACCTAATAATATCCCTTTAGAGTGTATATTGAGGTGTCTGGTCTTCAACCCACTAACTGTGAATAAGTGAAGATCATATTAATAACCAATTCTATTTATCTATAGTTATTACCCATAGGTTAATCAATGCAACAAATTCATCAACTTTCTAGAATCTAGAAAATGATGACTTTTCATAGAAAACGACACTACTTTATTTATTATAAAATAGGATGTTCTTCTATACATAGGCTTGTCCAAAGGGTTCTCACTAATGTTTTATATTTTTGGTTTCCTAAAATAAATAAGACTTTCTATGATACCAAATGAGGTGAACAAAATATTATAAACATATATATTACATATTATCTAAAAAATATTAATTACATATCATTACGATCCACACTATAACCATAAAGTTTTAGTGTATTTGGAAACATGGATACATAAAAAACCAGTGCATAAAAGATAAAAAACATCTCTCATTAATTTAATCACAACTAACATCCTTTATAGTCATATCATACATAAAACCATACTTCATATCATAGGGAATAGGAAACATAAGAAAGGGTGAGATTAGATTCCTAATAATGGAAAAAGGGAGATATTAATCAATGATCACATATAATCATATCCTTAATATAAGGGTATAAGAACATGAGATTAACATTTGAAATTAAAACCAAAAAATTCATAGATCATAATCATGATTCGTGGAATAAATCATTCCAGTTCATAAGACATGAATCACAATGGAATCAAAGAACCCAAGCTATGAGATTATAAAATTAGCATAATATCATGTAATAAAAGAGTGGAATAATTTATCACATAATCATAATCATATAAATATTATATCAAGGATACCCACAAATATATTTGTCACATGTTAGGCCTGGGATAACCACCCTTGTACCTACTTTGGGCTTGGGATAACTTTATGTGTACCCTTGTGGGGTTTGGGAAAACAATCCATATACCCTTTTTTAGGATTGGGATAACATTTCATATACACATTGAGCTCATAAAAAATTAATATGTAAAAATTAATCAGATAAATATAATTGAACAACCAATTACATAATCAAAATCCATTCATATATAAGCCACACAATCATGAATGCAGTTATCGTTTCATTACAACTTAACCCATGGAAAAGAAAATGGGTTTCATTAATATATTATCATAATAATAATAAACCCTCTAGAGATATAAAAAAGATGGTAAAATTTCATTATATCCCTAAAAAATTATAAAAAACATCAAATATATTTTCATTGATAAAAAAATCTTAAAATGATCTACATAGAATTTTCTTAAATAAAATGCACTTTTAATTTTGAAATTACTTAATTAAAATATAAAATACTCAAAAATTGTAAGGAAAAAACATTATTAAAAAAACCATGGAAAATTATAATGTAATCTTTAAATAAAAATTATTCTTAATTGTGGGAAAATTCATTGATACTTTGTAGGTTAAAACAGAGATTCCTTTAGTATTTATGGTAAAAAGGAAAAAGTATCTCATTCAAAAAATGAAAATAAGTCTCACTTTTAATTATTTATATAAAGGAAAACATGTGTAAAAATTATTTTAAAAAATCATTAGGGAATAGTAAAAACATTCTTAAAGCCTTTTAAAATAAAATATGGATACGAAAGGAAAAACTTTCTGTCTGAAGATAAAAATAATGACATTTTTCTTTAAAAACATTTATTAGTCACAAGAGTACATAAAGAGAGGAAAGTGAACATAAAACATGTAATCTTAAGAAATAAAAATTGAAGAATAAAATAAATATGATTTGGTAGAGATAGATTATATAATTTCATTATTATAAATTTAGGTATAAAAAATTTGGTTAAAATTTGTGATTAAAATGTAAAACACTTAAAACTGTGGTAAATCATGAATCATAACCCCTATAAAAGAAATAAATTAAAATAAAAATTTAAATACCAAGAATGTAATTAAATTAATGATATAAAATAAGAAATTTTCTGAATATACACCATATAAAATAAGATAGGTGTATAATATAACATATGTCTCAGAGAAGACAATTTGAGATATTAAACTCTTACCACTTTGATAACATTATCATTAAAAACCCATGGATGAGATATTTTGAGATGAAACTTTAAAAAAATTTAATTAAGAGTTATAAAATATATAACATGTAAATTGGGTAGTATATACACCTCAAAAATATAAACATATGTATAACATCATAGTTGTCTCCACAAAACAACATTGAGATGAAGAACACATACCTTATATGAATTGATTGATAAGATATCTAAACTAATATATAATAAAAATAGATTAATTTTGAATATATATTTTAATACTTATAATATCATATATAAACTATTTATAACATTTTAATACCCATTTATTTACAATTTTCTATTAAAGTCATCATTTCAGGTGTCAACTACTTCATTTCTCATGTATTTTTTATTTATGATGTTACTATCCATGTACTTTGATCATTGATCCATTTTATCATGAATTTTATTAATGTTATAAGTATCATATTTATTAATTATAATACCATTATAACCATTCATATAGTGTGGTGGTGAAAAATTAATTACATCACTTATGAATACAGTAATCTATACATACACACGAGTGATGTTTCCACTTTTCGATGGATATAACAAAAGAAAGGTAAATAATATCTAACCATAATAAAATAATTATTATATACTAAATATCATATATATTAATTAAATATATCTTTATTACCATCCATGTAAATTGAAAATGAAAAACGAATCACATCTCTTTATGGATGTTGTAGTCCACATGTACACACAAGTGACATTATCATTTTATAATAGATGGGATGTTAAGAAGGTAGATAAGATATTATAATTAAATAAGAATAAATATATCAAAAATATAATATATAAATTTTAAATCCATTATATTAACCTATAATTAATGTTTTTGATGAAAAATGAATCATATCGCTATGTGGTGGTGGTTGTCCACATATATGCACGAACAATACTTTCATTTCACATTTGATGAAGAAGGGGTTGGAAATGGTTTCACCATAATAGTAATAAAATATATGTATAATTATTTTTCTAAATTAATCTTGTTTTATGGTTAAAAATTAATCAATGATGCTGTAATAAGAAATAAAATTGAAAGAGCCCGGTTAAGATTTATTCCTATTCTTTGAGAGACCTCCTTTGGCTTGCACCTTAATCCTTGAATGATTCGTCTTAGGAGACTAAAAAGGGATCTAGGATGAATGTAATGAATATATAAATGTTTTTATTTGGTATTTTATGATATATGATGATAAATGTGTGTTAATAATGGTGGATAATAGGTGTGCTTTTATAAGCGAGGGGAGGGACACACATGGAATTACTTAAAAGATTTCAATAATATAAGGTCACTTTAATGAGAAAGTGATGAAAAGTCAAATAATTATACTATAAGGTAATATAAGGATTAATTATTTAATTAAAATAATAATTAGACATGGTTATGTGGTATTTATATCCTTATATATTATTTTAATGCCATTAATGGGCATGTTTTAACCTAAACCATTGTAACAAAATGTTACAATTTTTTCTATTAATTATAGAAAAACATTATGTTAAAACTATTAAATAATATTATAAATTATTATTACAATTATTTAATTAATTTTACTATATTTAATATCTATAGGTGATAAAATTAAATTTTAAATAAGTTTGTAAAATGTACTGAAAATCTGTTTTTAGAAAAATTTATTTTTAAACATAAAACTGAATTTACTTCAATTACTTACCTTATAAAACCATTAAACGAATGATAAAATATTTTATTGAATATATAATATATTAATTTATCTAAAATAATTAAATATATGTATATATATATTAATTTAATTTATTATGATAAAAACACATTTCATGCCTAAAAACATTTTTTAGAAAAAATGTATTTTAACCCAAAAAATGAACATGTAAAAAAATCAAGTATAATGAGGATTCATATGTAATTAAATATGATATTTTTTTATTAAATTGGTCTTATATTATTTTATTACAGAATTAAAAAATAATGAGACTTTTAATTTAATTGATTGAATGAAAAAATTACTGTTTCCAAAAAAGGGTATCTTTACCATTCACTAAAAAAAACTTTTTAGAAAAAATAAAAAAACTCACACATAGATAATATATAAATGATTATTTTAAAATTAGTTTTCATTACATAAAATTAAATTTAAAAAAATGGTATTATAAATTATAAGTTCAAGGAACAAAATGAAATAATAACCATTTTGGAAGAAAACAATGTTTTGAAGCATAATACGACTTTACTGAAAATTAAGTAATAGTTTATTATGAGTCATTTAATAAATTTAATCTATTAAAAACATTTAAATATATTTTACATAATTTGTTTATTACTATTCGTAACTTCTAATTTATTGACTATATTATAATGGTTATATTTAAATAACAATATTTTTATTGTATATCATAGCTTGCTTAAAGATCTATGTTTCATGTTAACCAAGATGTAAAGAATAGTATTATTTTAAACTAAATTTTTGGGAGGTTACATGAATTATATGAAATGTTTTAGATGCATGGGACTTTAATAGATATGAATATGTTTTTTTTGTGTGCACTCAAGATAGAAATAGAAATTACAATCTCCCATTATTCTTGTAGATTTGGGGACAATAATAGGAAAATGTAGTTTCATGGAAAAGAAAATGATAAAACCCATCGAGTAATGAAGATTAATATTCCTACGTACCATATATAAAGAAGAATACAAAATGAAATTATATAAAAGGAATGGTAAAATGATTAAAGTGTGGGAGATAAGTCCATCAAGCACATAAATAAAGACGAGCTTAATGCATCACCCACACTCAAATGAATTAATTAAGTAGAGTATAGATGTTATGACAACCGGTTCCCCAAACCAAAGTTTTATAATGCTAATAAAAATTAGAAACATCAACATCTAATGGATAAAGGGAAATATTATACAATTACAACTACTAAATTGGGTTATGATAGTGAAGTGTGGTAAAGTACACTATACTAGGCATGTATTTTATCATCAATACTCTATAAATATTATTGATTTTGATACTAAACAGACACTTTTTTGTTTTGATGATGATATTAATTTCACACAATTTTAGTAAATTAATATTCTTTGCAATATTTATTCTGGATTTATATCCATGTTATTAATAATCAAGGAATATTCCTTAAAGTGTTCAGACTGTTTTTAGCGTATTCTAGAAACACTATTCAAACCGTACATTTGAAATAGTGCATATAGATCATGTATCCTACATTGGTAAGAATAACATAAGTAATGAACCATACGTTTAGAACAGTGCATACGGATCATATACCCTATGTTTAATTAAAATTATGGTTAAGGAACCCTATGTAAGTAAGGAACCTTACATTTGTGAGAAAGAAAAGTATGGTTAAGGAACCCTACATAAGAAACCCTATGTTTGAGGAAAAAATGTATGGAACATCAAACATACTTTTTTATTCAACCCTACATTATCAACCCTATATTTTTTATTTTGTTTCTTTATGATGGATCCCTACTTTTGACTATCCAAACAACAGATATTTAAATCTGTGATTTGAGTTGAGATTTCTAAAACAGTCTTTATAGAAATAAATATTAATTCAAAACTCACTTAATAATGTTTAAAAATATCATTATGATTACTTCAAGGACTCATATTTAACATAGTAAATAATTCATATCTAAGGGAATTTACAACTCTTCTGATCGATTCATTTTGAATATACAAGATCTGTCACATGAACATCTTGGATCTGAAAAAACAAAAACAAGATATTTTCTCTATATATTCTACATATGAATCATTTAAATATATTATTACATGATACTATATACTTGTGAATATTTTTTGAATAAATAAATACTATAAATAATGAAAATCTATATTATTTTATGAAATAGGATACACTTTGGAGATATACTTTTCAACCTCGTACTACTGTGAAACTGATTCTTGTTTATTGATATTATTATTGAATATCTTTTGAAACCATGATATCTTAAACGAAATTATTTGTTGAGTACATTCACCTTTTAAGAAGAATATTATCATTATGTTAGTTACTGCTCCAACTATGAAGTTTATCCTATACCCTCAACAAATCAAACTCTTTTGATTTTATAAAGTTTCGACTGCTCGGACTCAGTCGTGGTGGAGTATCAGCTTCTTGGTATAAGATATGAATTTATTTTTTCCCTATAAAAGAATCAGAAGGCTCTTTTTATACATTTTATAATGGTTTAAAATATATACACCTAGTTTTGGTTTTGAAGGTATTATGATAAGAGAACCTTTCCTCTGAAAATCACTATACTCGTAGAAAATGAATTAGGGGAATGAACTAGGGGATATTTGTGTTCTAAACCACTCTAAAAATTACAATGTTCCTCTTTTATATTTATAATCAACTTGATTACTTAATGTACATATACATTAATATATGCATCAATCGAAAAGAAAAGGAAAAATCTAGAATCTTTTATGATTTTTGAAAAGAATCAATTCACACCCTCTAGTGTATATTTATAATATGGCATCCTAACAATTGGTATTAGAAGTGAGATTTTTGATAAAGAAATTGCATGATTAAAAGAATAAGGTTTATACAAAGAAAATTGAAATGGACAATCAAAAAATAAGGCATGTCTATGATTTTAGTTTTATATTTTAATGGTGACACCTGTGGATGTTGGAAATCATGAATGATCATCTATTTGAAAAATCTTGGATTCAAATTTTATTCAAAGATCATAACTACTTATGTGATTCTTGGGAAACCAGAGACATGGGATTCCAAAATATAAGCTAAATATGATATCAACTAAAAGGAAATTAATTATATCATATGTAGACTTGGACTTGAAGAATTCAATCAAGTATTATAATTTCCTACCACCTATGAAATGTGGAAGACAATAGAAATCACATATTAAGGAATAGATAACATCAAACATATGAGGTATGATACTTCAAAACTAAATTTTTAAAACTTTATAATATTCAATGGTCAAATAATCAAAAAAAATGAATTGAAGAGTAACAGATATTTTAAAAAATATCACTGCCTTGGGAGATATTTTTAGTCAATCAGATAAAGCGCAAAATGTAGTTAGGGTAATTCTCTCTAAATGGAATGAAATATCTGAAATAATTTGAAAATCATCACCCATCGAGAATTTTACTATAAAGGAACTAATTATAACATTGATTATATATGAAGAAGAAATACAAGACCAATATGAGGATCACAAGATAGTGAAAATGAAATATACAACTCGAAAATTAATATCTAATGAGCGTAAAAGAAAATCAAAACAAGATATAAAATCAAACAAAACTTTAGATTTCTTTGAATCTAAAATGGAACTGGTTTATCTAGAATTTTTTTTAGAAAATTATACAAGAAGAATAGTTGCTTCAAAAAATCCTTCAAAAGGGATGGAAGAGAACTTGGAGATTTAAGATGTTACAAATTCAAAAATTTGGGTCACATTAGTTTGATTGCACTCAAATGAAAAATTAAAGAAGAAGGACATAAAATAAATATCAAAAGAAAGTTGATTATGAACATAAATTGAAGAGAGCTTTCAAATATACATGGAGTGTATCTAAAGACTCCATAAGGTCTTCAAAAACTGATTCAGAGAAAGATCCACCAAATCTAAAATCCAATATTTGATTTATGGCTAAGGAAGAAGAAGAAGTACAATCCAATTATTATTTTTATTCTGACTCTGATTCCTATTCAAATAGTAAATTATCTTCTTTATGTTCAATTTTAATAGAAAATTATGATTATTTAATGAATAATCTTAAATCATTAAAGAGACACAATTCTGAAACAATATCAAGATCTAATTAAAAAACTCAATTGATTTACATCAAGATGTATTGATCTTGAAAAAAGGAATAAAGAATTACATGATGAAGTAGAATCTTATAAAAGTGTTGAAATTAATATATATAATGGAGAAAAAAAATTCTAAATGAGATTCTTGGAATGAATGTTATTAAAAGATAAAAGTATTAAAAGATAAAAGTTTGTAGTAAGAATCTACGGTAAAAATGAAAATTATACCTAAATTATTTTGTGTCAGATTCAGAAAATGATACTTCCTATTATTTCAGAATAAAAGGTCATTACACTAACAACTATTATATGAGAAATCCTCAAATTTGTGGTGTGAATAATAATTTTATTTCTAAAAATACTTCAAAAGATGGTAATCCAAATTTTAGAAACATAAGGCAGATCTAGATTCCCAGATCATTAGTCAATAACAAAGCTAAACCTAAGAAAATATGGGTACCAAAACCCATATATGTTTAATATATTTTGTAGGAAAATACCACATTAATAGAAACTATATATGGTATATGGATAATTTATATTCTAAACACATGAGTGGAAACTCATCAAATTTCTATATAATGACTCAAATGGATTGGTGTATAGTCACTTTTGGAGACAATGTAAAATAAAATATTGTTGGAGTTGGAACTATTGGAGATCTAAAATAAATCATAATAAAAAATGTATTGTATGTACACGGGTTAAATAAAAACATAATATATATTTCTCGACTTTGTGATGATGGATTTTATAGTGATTTATCAAACAATTCCAACTCAGTCCTTAAAGATAAACTACTTAAATTTTTAGCACTATGAACTGAAAATGTTTATAATTTAGATCTCAACTCCTTGTGTAAAAAAATGAATTATTTAAATTATAAGAAAAATAAATCATGGATCTTTTATAGGATACTTGGACAATGAAATACCTATGATTTAAATAAATTATCTATGAAACATCTAGTTTTTTACTTTCCTTATCTTTAGTTTGAAAATGATAGATTTTGTTATGCATGTGAAACTGTAAAACAACACAAATCATATTTTAAATCAATTAACAAAATTTCTACATCTAAACCTTTAGAACTTACCCATATTGACATGATTAGATTATCCTGAGTATAAAGATTGGATTTTAATTTTTTTTTATGTTTTAGATAATTAATTTTCTCTATTTACTGGGGTATATTTTCTAAAACTCAATTGTGAGGCATTCAGTGTTTTGAATGTTTTTGAAAAGTTTTTAAAAATGAAAAATAGTTTTAAATAATTTCATTTAGAAGTGATCATGGTGGAGGAATTGGGAATCAAGAATTTTATTCTTTCTGGTCAAAACTAGGTATTAAAAAAACCTTCTCTTCACTAATAAACCTCAGAAAAATGTAATTATTGAAAGAAGAAATAGAACTATTCAATAAATGGAAAGGACTATGCTGAATGAATAAAACCTTCTTACCAATACTTGGGTAGAATCTATAAGTAGAACCTACTATATAATGAACAGATTTGTAATAATGCCAATTATTAAAAAGACACCCTATGAACTCTTAAATAATAGAAAACAAAAAGTAAAATACTATAATGTTTTTGGATTCAAGCTATATAACATGAATACTAAAGACAAACTTGGTAAATTTGATACAAAAGCTGATGAAGGAATGTTTTTTGTTTATTTTTCATCTTATAAATCCGATATAGTGTTTAAAAAAAGACAATTATTGTTGAAGAATCAATTCAAGTGAAGTTTTATGGAACTAACCCTTTTATTAAATAGAATGATCAAACAGACGATAATGCTGAATTTTCAAAAAACATGAGACTTGAAACTCTTAATGAATATTTTTAAAATGATATAAATGTAATTCTATCAAATATAAAAGAACATGAAAATATATAACCTGAAATTGTATTACCTTTAATTTATAGATCCTTAATATACAATCCTTTAAAAATAGTTATAGGCAACCTAGACACCTGAATTAGGACTAGAAGAAATGTAGAGAATCTAGTTGAATTTTCTCCCTTTCTATCTTAGTTAGAACCTAAGTAAATTGAAAAATATTTATAAGATGAGAATTGGTTTATACAAAAAGAATAACTGAACCAATTAATAATAAATAAATTATTTGAATTAGTTGATATACTGTCATATTATCTAGTAATAGGAATTAAATGGATCCTTAGAAATAAAAAGAATGATCAAGGGATCATAACCAGAAACAATGATAGATTAGTTGACAAAGAATATAATCCTAAATATGGAATAGATTAAAATGAAACATTTACACCTATAGTCGTATTAGAAGCAATTATAATCCTTTTAGCTTATACATATCATATGAATTTTATATTATATCATATCAATGTCAAATATTCCTTTTTAAATGGACATTTAATAGAGGAATATTATTTTGAACAACCACCTGGTTTTGAAAACCCTCATAAAAAAAATTTTGTTTTTAAATTTACTATAGATTTTTATGGCCTTAAATAGGCACCTAGATCATGGAATGAAATATTAAGCTCTTTTTAGTTGGAAAATGGATTTTTTGTGGGATTAGTAGATCCTACTCTTTTTAAGAAAACTATTTGTTCTATAATTTTATTTGTAATTTTTTGGATGATTTTATTTTTAGTTCAATAAACAAAAATATTTGTAATGACTTTTCAAATATTATACAAAAATAATTTGAAATGATTATGATGGGAGAAATAAATTTCTTTCTAGGATTTAAAATCTATGAAAAAAGTTTATGGAAATTTTTTAAATCAAAGTAAATATATTATTGATTTATTAAAAAAGTTTGGACTTAAAAACACTAAGAATTATATAACTCCTTTGTTTAACAATAAAAAAATTGAATTGGATGATGCTAGGAATATAACGACCCATAAATTACATACATTGTTAATACTTCAAAATTGAATTACACTTATTACAACATATAACAAAACCATGAAAGGACCATATAGGTATAGTGTCTTTGGAAACTGGGAAACATAAACAACTGGTTCATAAAGCATCTACATTGCCTCCCATTTATTTCATCATATCTAGATTCCATTTTTGGAATATCTTACTTAATAACCTTCTTCCTAACCTGGGTAAAGAAAACATACAAAAGGGTGAGCTCAAATGCTCAGTAAGGGTAAATAAAATAAATATAAATCACATCATATTCATAAGAACATAACATTTTGGAAATCTTAACCTACAAAAGAGATCATAACTTCATAACATGGGATAAATCATAGTAGTGAAATGTAATCCCAATAATCATAACATAAAATATGAAGATTTGTGTCATACACACATAATCATAGAAAATAATTTCTTAGTAGTCAAGACTCATTGCCAACACTATCTTAGTGGACAATGTCCATTTCTGAACCAAGTTCACTCCTCGTTTAAGTCCTGTTTCACTGAACTGGTTTAACCTACCATTCTAGACATGTCTATATCATGAGATATAAATCTTTACCCAATGCATTGGAGGGAGATATAGGTCCCACCCATCACATAATGATACCATTCTTATCTGTGCCACAATATCATAAATCATACATCATTGCATAACCCATGTAATAAAAATGGGATTCTTAAACATCGTGACATCATAAAACAATTCATATAAGACAAAGAAATTCATAAAAATAATTCCATCACAACATAATCAAATCAATGTAATAATAGGGATATACACATAACCCTATATTATCTTAGATGGAAAATAATTTTGATAAAACACTTGAACTCCATTCTTGAGGAAAATATCCTCTCTAATTCAAAAATATTTTCCTTTATTAACATGTAATACCATTTTAAACTAAAATAAGTTGATTAAAAATAAACTTTAAAACTTTTAAAGTAATCCTCATGGAAATAATGTTCTAAAAATCCATTAATGCCGTATATGTTAAAAAAAATTCTTCTCGTACTTTGGCCAGAAAAGTCAAAAAGTACCTCGTACGAAAAACGACAAAAGATTCCTTTAATATCTTTTAATAAAAACTCACCAAAGGGTAAAATTGGACTTAAACAATTGTATAAGGATATAAATATTAAATATTTAGGAAACATTGATGTGGATGAAAAATATTCCCCAGTAAATTCTGAAGTATAAACAATCTCGGATAAAAATTGATATTGCGAGAGTTTCCCTTACCTTAGGTCTGATTTTCTTCTTAAGTGTCCGAAACTCCTGTATAATGGTTTAAATAATGTCATTGACTTATTCCAGAATCATACTAATTTTTATGATATCATATATGGCCATATTATTAGCTTCTTATTAGTAATATTTCATTGCCACTTGTTATTCGGGTGTTTATTAATTTTTGTTCTTAGGTGTGTTTTGTTGAATAAATTCTTATTATTCTCTTTAGGTTATAGATACCTCATTTACAGAATGATATTAGTGTAATATATATCATATTAATTCATTCAATTCATTTATATAATCATTATGCAATGAAGATCATGTAGAACGAGTCGCATCACATCAGGGAGACGATATTCCGTACGTACGCACGAGCGATGATATCGTTCCCATGATCGTGGAATTGTATTGGAGTGTATGTATACTATTTCAGAATAAATATACTTTACAATAATCATATATAGTTATTATTTACACCATTATACCCATCCATGTATGGTGGTGGTGTAAAATAGATTACACCACGACGTGGAGACGGTATTCCGTACGTACGCACGCGCAGTGATTTCGTTTTCCGTAGGATGGATAGATGGTAAAATAGGGTTGTTTCATACTTATAAAAACATACCATTATATGATAGATACTTATGTTATTACTTCATAATGAAACAACTAAATAATAATAAGTGGAAGAATAAATAAAGTTGAAAGAATCGGTAACCGACATTACCTCTTCTATGAAGCGCCTCTTTGAGACCTCCTCTTAGGGCACTAAAATTGGTCTTTGAAGAAGACCAGGACCTCTAGGATGTTTCTATGGAAGTGGAGAAGAGAATTTGGTAGGGGTTTTCGGATCTTGAATGCACAAAGTGGTGTGAGGAAGATAGGGAGGAGGTTCCCTTTTAGAAGGGAGGCGAGGCGCACCTTAGGAAAAACTAAAAATATTATTTTATTATAAAGTCATATTTGGTTTTTAATAGCTCACAATTGATTTATTTTGAAGATAAGGTGGGGATGGGTCGAAATAATCTCATAAAATAGAATTTTGAAATGTTTATGTTTCTATTATAACCTTATCATTTAGATTTAACTTTAAGTTATATAATTTTACTTTTACCGTGTCTTTTTGTTTTCTTACACTATAAGGTTAATAAACTTACTATAACAAGCCAAAAGAACCCCAAGTTGTTTGTTATTAATATATATAACCTTATCTAAGTCATTTGGCCGAACCTTAGATTTTTAAGAATAAAATAACAATTATTAATATAATATTTGTTTTAAAAACTATTTTATGTCAATTTTTACACTATTTGGTAATTGATTTTTGTGAAAATCATAACAGAATGATTAGTTCGAAAAAAGTTAATTAAATCAATAATAACATATCATATTAACATAGAAAATTATTGTAATTCATAAAAAGTCTCAAATTACATTTATTTGGGTATTTATAACATCAATTATGTCAATATTACATTAATAAAATAATTACCGCATCATCATTGTGTCATAAATAAATTAAATTATTTATTGTCTAAAAATTAAAAATAAAATATAATTATGTAAGAAATAGTTTTATCTTTCTAATTAATATTTATTTTTGAATTTATCTTATGTATAACTCTATATTAAAAATGATTTAGTTATTAAACTTTGATTTTAACTATTTTAACCATTCTTTAAATAAATTAATAATAAATGTCCTAATCTAATCCATGTGGGACTAAATGGTCATATTTTATTCCTAACGTTGTTTTTGGTCTAATAACACTTATGAAATAGAATTATGACATGTGTTTGGGTAATAAGAATATCATTTTTACCCTTAATTTCCCTATTTACTTTTAACCGTGGTAAAAAAAGTAAAAAGTTACTATTCACCAAAAATTATTTTCATCTCATTGAACCACATTTTAGTCTTTGATATTAACCATGTCTCTCAGATTTTTAAAATTCCACTCACAGAAGCGGTAAAATTATGTTTTATGTAAATTTGGAAATTCTCCTAGGAGGTGGGTAAAAGACGGTGAAAAGTTCAATAAAATTTTTATATATCTAAAATTACTATAAAACGACTCCAATGAATTAAATTGAACTTATACAGGTGTTATATATCAATTTTGACTTAAAATAAATTTAAATAAAATAAATAATTAATAAAAAGTCGGTTTTTTAAATAGTAACCCAGTGTTTTCACTATTCATCAAAAATATAAAGTTTTCAGAAAAATATCAAAATTTCACCCTAGGCTAATTTCGATATTCCAAATCCAAAAATGTAGTCCATTTTGAAAGATGAAATTTACAAAATTTCAAAAAGTTTTTATTACTATTCATAACTGCTAGTTTTAATAATATTTTAATAGCATATCGTTGTTTAGTGAAACTCGGTATTGCGTACGACGCAAGATATAGAGGAAGGTCATGATTGCGTGTAAAGAAAGCCAAGCTAGTGTTTTGTGTAGTGAAAGATCCCATTAATGATTTATATAACATAAAAACAAAATATTTATCATAAAAGTCTTAGGTGTTATAAGGAAACCATTTGACAACAAGTTATATAGAGGTATGATTGGTAGTTTATTATATTTTACTACCATCAGACCAGACATAATTTTTTCTTTATGTTTATGTGGTAGATTTCAGTCAAATAAAAAATAATCCCATCTTACTATAGTTAAAATAATTTTTAGATATTTAAAAGGAATTATTTTTCAATCTCTACTTTATACTAAAACATACGATTTTTATTTATTTTTATACTCAGTTTCTTAATTTTATGGATTTATGTTAGATGTTAAATAAATCTCAAAACCAATCAATTTTTAGGTAAATATTTAGTATCATGGTCAATTAATAAATAACATCCCATTTCCCTATCAATAAAAGAGACATAATATTTATATACTGGAAATTTCTTTGCGCAAGTGTTGTGGATGAATCATTCTATACTAGATTTTGGAATACATTTTAATAATATATCTATTTTTTGTCATAAACTCATGCTGTTAATATTTCGAATAGTACCATAATTCACTCTAGGACTAATAATATTGATATGAAGAATCATTTTCTAAGAGATCATGTCCTTAAAATGTATATGTATTTAGAATTTGTTAATAAAAAATATCAATTAGATGATGCTTCTACTAAATAAATTCCCACTACTTGTTTTGAATTAATTAAGGGGGACTAGGAAATATTTATTATAAATAAATGTTTATTAGCTTAATTTAATTTACATTTCTTAACATCTCTATTAATGATTTTTATATAGTAATTATTCTACTATTTAAAACAAAATATTTATTTCGACTACAGTTTTTAAAACCACATCTTTTCAAAATTAAAATTTAATTATTTCCCTATATAATTGACATGATAAACCATAATTCATCACTGATCCATTAGAATACTCTTCATTTATTCACACCCTTCGATTTCAAACCTTTTCAACTTCTAGATTCCTCATATTTCTTCCAAACCCTAGAATCTGAATACTTTCAATCCTTCAGATTCTAAGATATGCTGAATATAGATTGAATAGATGAAGGGGAACCAAATGATTTGAACCATCAGTATGTCCACTTCAGAAAGATTATTCAAGGAAAGGTAATTTATTTTGTGTGGCTATATTAGAAAAATCTTATGCTCAAGAAAGATATTTCATTTCAATGTTTTTTATTTATATTTAATGAAGAATGTACAGAATTTATTTTTGAGTTATAACTAAAGTTGTTTTCTAAGGATTTTTAGTTTAGATTTGGGGAAACAAGGAATATTATATCTTTATTAATAGATGATAATGAGTTTTTGATATCCTCAGTAGAAATCAATTATATTTTTAAATACCATCATGAAGGATTTTTCCATTTTGTTGTTCAATTAATTGGAAATCATGACCATATGTTATAATATATTATGTCATTTTTTCGGTTCTACCAATATAAGGAAAATAATTTAAGTGATCTCAAGGAAGACCATAATGTACTGGTAATGTTTATTCAGATAGCCATACTTCCAAGGACTGCTGAGTTATAAAATATTTTGTACCAAGACATGTATATCAATCTTTTTTTTATCAGGGATATTATGTTAAATTTTCTCCAATATATGATAATATATTTGAATCAATGAATCCATTATAAAGCCAAAATTTCTTTTTATCCTAATGGTCATATCATTTCTCTACTTTTTTATAGAAAAATTAAGATTCTCCAAGTGGGTGTTTGTACTAGATGAAAAAATAATGTTTGGAATGCTGGTACTCTAAGGAAGATAGATTTCATTTGGAGTACAGTTAAAGGTAAACTACTTCTTGTTATTATGGATGATCAACAAGAATCTAGACCTTTTACTTAGGGGGAGGAAGGAAATATCAAGTCTTCAGGATCAATTCATTTGATCAATGAATTTTTTTGAGAATGACACATAGAATTTGTTACTCAACCTAAAAAAAGAAAGCTCTGTTATGATAATATAAAATTTTTATGAGGAAGATTCAGAAGAAGAAACACTTGAGGAACTTGTTAAAAGGAAAAGTAATAGAGTAGAACCCCATCACGAGGCTCTAGAATTAGAAACAACTAGAGATGGATATGAACCTCTATCAGCATAATTGGGGGAAACTGATCAAATTGAGATACAAAAGGCATAAATTCAACTTAAGAACATCAAGTTACCCATCAATCAGATCAAAAACGAGAAACTAATCAAGTATAATAGGATGTTTGGAAATTAGTAACTGAAACTACTAAAACTGTTGAGATTTATGATGTGTCTACTATTGGTCAATCCATGGAAAGGATAGTTTCTATATCTGGTGAACGAACATAAATCATTGATAATATTTATTTTTCAAGTCAAAATGCATAATTTAAGTATTTAGATATTTTGGAAGTATCAACTCAGTCAAATAATTTAGATGTAGGGACATCTATTTCTCTAAAAAATCATATAGAAGAATTCATTATAAAATTCAACAAGGTACAGGAAGAGAACTCCAGTCTTCGATAAGAACTAGAATATGTAGGAAAGCATATTGATGATTTGAGAAATTCATCTATTCCAATTTTGGAATTAGAATCTATTCATAATTAGTTATAATAATTCAGATAAAATTCTATTTTAAAAAGGTATTTTTATGATTTCAAAAGAGACAAGATTGATCATTTTAGAAAGCTAAAATTATAATATTTTTTCAAAATAGATTTTTCAGTTTTGAAATGGTATTTGGGAAATTAGTTGGAATCATTAAAAGGAAGTGTCATTCAATTTAGAGATTCTACTTCTACGCCAATAACTTCTCTAAACTCGATCAAAATATTTCAAGCAACCACTTTAGTAATGGATGATTCGAATGGAAGACTTCTATATCTTCAGTGTAATAGTGCTACTTTTCCAGTACTATTATATAATAAGAAAGTTATTTTTGAGAAACTCACTTCAAGTAAAACTGGAATCTGATTATTACTTAATAAATTTAGTGATAACCTTTCTCAATTTCTGCAAAGAGAGCTCAAAGTCAATTCGGTTGAAAATTTGAAAGTGAGTCCATTTTCAAATGTTATTTAAGCCAGATTGATAAAAATCATTCCAAAGTTACAAGGTTCGATGAGAGAGTTGAATGAAGTTTTTTTGGCTTCTTAGGCTTTGTCATAACTAAGAAAAATCTCCTAGTCAAAAGCATTCCCTATCTTCCAATTCTCTTGTTTATAACCTTTCCTCAAAGAAAATTAAATTTTGTACTTATAAACTATTTTTAATAAAATTTCAATTGATTATTTATATTATTTTAATAACTTCTATGAATTATTGTTTATTCATGTAAACTACTAGAATACATAATTTTTTTAATATATAGTATAATTTTTCTTTCACTTACAGTAATGTGCAACATTAAATGTGTTATAATCCATTTTAATACATTTTATTTTTGATATCACACAAATGGGGAGAAATTTGGGTTAACAAAAAATTCTTAATTTAAATGTTTAAAAAAATGTAATTTGAAATTGAAATAATTCAATGAAAAAATAATTTTCAAAAATTTTAAGTGTTTTTTTAAAATACTATTTCCATATTATTTTAAAAAATCCTATATTTTCTATAAATTATCATATGGGATTTTTGATCATCAAAAGGTTGAGATTATGGGGGAATGTATTGTCTCAAAATTACTCTTTAAATATTACTAATTTTTATGATCACAAATACCCTTGTTTATTTTACTAATGATATTAACTTAGGTGAATTTTATGAAATTATTATTCTTTTCAATATTTATTCTGTATTTATAATCTTGTTATTAAACCTCTAGGAATATTCATTAAAGTGTTTGAAATGTTTTATGTAAATTTTGGAAACATTTTTCATACCCTACATTCATAACATAGCATATGGATCATATATAACACACAAATAAGCATAACATAAGGAATAAACCCAAAATTCCAAACAATGTGTATGGATCATAAACCCAACATTGAAAAAAATAATGGTTAAGGATCTCTTTATAAAGAACCTTATGTTTGTGAGAAAGAAATGTATGTTTAAGGAACCCTACGTAAGTAAGGAACCCTACGTTTGAGGAAAAACATGTTGATAATCAAACCTACTTTTTTTATTCAAACCTACATTTCCAACCCTAAATTTTTTATTGTGTCACTTTATAAAGGAACCCTACGTAAGTAAGGAACCCTACGTTTGAGGAAAAACATGTTGATAATCAAACCTACTTTTTTTATTCAAACCTACATTTCCAACCCTAAATTTTTTATTGTGTCACTTTATAAAGGAACCCTACATTTGACTATTCAAACAACTAAGATTTAAATCAATGATTTTATTTGATATTTCTGAAATGTTTCTGATATAAATAACGATTGACTAAAAAATAACTTAAAAACATTTCAAAGGATCATTATGACTGATTCAAAGAATCTTATTAAATGTATAAAATTATTAATATTTCAATGGGATGTTATGAATCTTCTAATCAATTAAGTTTTAATATCCTCAATCTGTCATCCGACCTTCTTGGTTCTAAAAAACTAAAAAAAGATGCATGCTCTATAAATTATACCTATTTATCTTTAGAATACAAAAATACACACTACTTTATACTTGTGAATATATTGTGAATATAGAAATTTTAAAAAAGAAATATCATCTATGTTTCTTTTTTGAAAGAGGCTACCCTTTGGAGATATACTTTTCAACTTTATACTATTATTAAACTACTACTTGTTTATTTCTACTATCATTGTAGATCTTTTGAAACTCGGATCTCTTCAAATAAATTCATTCTTGAAGACTTTTTCCTTTGAGGAAGAAGATCCACATTTTATCAGTTACTTCTGTTACTTTGGACTTCATCATGTACCCTTAACAAATTAAATTATTTTGATTTATTGGAGTTTCAACTACTTAGACTTAGTCGTGGTGAAGTATCATCTTCTTATTCTAAGTTGGGTTTTTCCCTATAAAATAAATAGAATGATCTATTTATCATTTTTTTAAAATATGTCAATCTCCATCACTTAGTTGGAATATTTATGGTATTATGGTAAGAGGAACTTTATAGTGAAAATCACCATGCTCATAGAGAGAGGGTTAGTGGAGTGGACTAAGGGATATTTGTGCCCTTAACCTCTAAAAAAATTTCTATGTTTCTATTTTATATTTATATAATTATCAATTACATACAATACATAACATTTCATTTCTCTATCAATCACAAGAGAAAAAAGAATTTTTTTTGAATCAGTCATGATTTATAAAAAGACACAATTCACCCCTTATTGTCTATATTTTCATTATTCTGACATAACACACTCATATTACACTTTATAACAAAAAATTTATTGTTTAATCTTAGGTGTACTAACTCATTTATATTTTATAAATTTTTATAATAATTAAACTAAAACTCAAATTATTATATAATAAATTATCAGTGAAAACTTATGTTAATGTGAATATTTCATGCCATGTGTATAACTATGATCTAATAAAACATTATGGGAATATGCTTCCTGAAAATATTCTTATTATTGATTTAGTATTTTTGAATTTCAAGAATTTATTTTCTATTCCTCATAGATTCCATATGAATTATAAAGATAAATAAATCATATTTCATATCCTAGATCAAACTTTGATCATCTAACATAGAAATGATGACCATCAAATCCTTATGGGAATTACTTAAATTATATGGGTCTTTATACCTAATCGTGAGGGGTATTTAGATCCAATATGTTTTCCCAAAGATATATTTTAGCAATATTTTGGAGTTTATGACAAATAAATTTTAAAGAGAAACATTATTGTAGTGTATACGATTATTGTGATAAATTTTGATATAAATGCATATCTCATATTAAAATTCACATTAAAATAAATGACAATATTTTAGGTGAACGTTTTTTAATGCTTATAGATATATGAATGAGGTTGAAGTTCATTGGAATTTACTGAGAAGGTATTGATATGGATTAGAGGTTCTATGGTTTGAATTGATTAAAATTTTGAATTTCAAGTGACTTAAAATATCCTATAGCCCCATATTATGTGTGAGTAATTCTCCAACACATTATAGGTAATTTTAATGGAAAAGATCCTATATATGATTTATTACCCTGATTTTTATAAAATTAAATTTTTAATCAAATGAAATTCTATGAAGACATTGCAATGTAAGGATAATTGATAATTTGTGTAATGATCATTTTATGGTTGTGTAAGGAACACCACTTCGTAAGGATGATCATGTGTTTGTAAGTATCTTCAATCATTATGTAAGGATGATTTTCAAATATGTGTAATTATGATCTCATACCAATGTAGGGATTATATATATATTTGTGATGATTCTTTTTTTCTGTATAAGCATCAATTATTCTATGTAATCATGATCGTTGAAAGATGTAAAAATAACTTCTTAGAGAAAAATCTAAGAAATATTCTAAATTGATATATAAGTTCTAGAATTATATTATAAAGAATAAAAACATTCTAGGTGATGCTAATGTTTTTCATTTATGCGTTAAACAACTCAAAATTGTATTTTTGATTTATGAAAAGGAAGCATAGGGTTCTAAAAATGAATAAGAAAATGCCTATGAAGAAAAATGGAATAGTTACAACTTAACTACCCGGTCAGGATGAATCCTATGAAACTATGTAAAAGTGAACTGTAACTAAGTTTAAAATGAATAATAAAAAGAGATAAAAGTAATAAGAAAAATTTATAAAAGGATGAATAATAATTTGATATAATTTGTAGATAGTTAGAAACCTATATTTCAAATTTGAAATTCTAATTCAAACAATGAAATCTGTTTTTATCAAAAATAATTTATTTATGAATTTTATAAAAAATATATATTAATCATGAAAAGTGGGAGAATATTAGAGGAAGAATAATAAGTATCCATTACTATATAGATAATTATCATAATATTATTTTTATAAAATAAAATATAATGGGATGTTTTTGTGTAGTCCAGTGAATGTATGAAAAAGTATCTTGTGATAATGTAAGAGGAATAAGAATGAATTAAATCAAAGGGATAAACTGAATAAAGTGTCAAATTGAAAAATATTCTTCTATTATTAAATCCATATTATATTACTGTATTCTCGAAGGAAACATTAAAACATAGTTAAGGAGACTTTTGGTAACACTATTACATGGATATTCCCTACTTGTTGTAACTCATGGTTTAACATATTAAATGGCAGTGAAAGTTGTTTTAAAAATAAAAATAAAAAATGAATTTATAATCACTAATTGTCCCCCAGTGATCTCAATAATTTCCCCTTAGTGACCCCACTGATCTGGAGGGACTTTTGGAATGGTATCAAAACTTGTTTCCCTTCATTTGTTATTATCTATTTTAAGGTTGAACTATCTAGAGTTTTTCTCAAATTGAGGAATTATTCAATAAATTAAAATAAATAATAAAAATTCATGGATAAAAAATTTGATTCCAAATTTTAAAGGAAATAATTACTATATATAGGAATATATAATGCATAAACATGAACATTCCATCATTTTGAATGTCTTGGAGGCTAATACAATGGGATTTATTTCCCATACTGAGAATGTCTCTATGTTAGTGTCTAATATGAATAATCTTGAGTATGATGGTCATGCTCCAAATCTGATTTAGTTATCTCGACCAAAAAAATAATTTAAAAAAGTAAAAGGAACCAATAAAACCAAAGGTTCATGTAATAAATTAGAGAATATTTATAAAGGAAATTCTATGATGAATTAAGAAAAACAATATATTTTGAGGTTGAAGTATGAAAACATCAGAGAGATAGTAGATGAAACTATAGATGATTTATTCCTAATGGTAAATGAAATATATATCATAGTAAATAGTCATGGACATATATTGGAATATAGAATTATTTAAAAGAAGATACTTTATATTCTACTAGAAATGTTTGATGATAAAGTCTCATCTCTTGAAGATAGGGATCCGAGCATATTCTATTTGGATAAAATGCATAGGTTCCTTATTTATTATAATACGGGAAGTGTTTTAAAAAAATAATGTTATGGATGAAAAATTTAATTCTTTTAAATCATAAAAAAATATAAAAATAATACATAATTTGAGGAATATAATACTTTATAGGATTATGAATAAGATCTTAGTGAAAAGATAGAGACTTTTTTATAATATTTCGATGTGTGGGAAGATGTAGGGAATTGTTAAAATGGAATCTTATAATAAAATATTTCATGTATTGAACAATTTTAATTTTAATTATCAATTGTATAAAATTGAAATTAGAGGAATCAAATGAAGATGATTATGGAAGACTAAGAAGAATCTATAAAGACTAAGAAACTAGAGTTGATTTTTAATAAAATCTTAACAAGGTATGGTAAGGAATAGTTCTCAATAAAAAATGTAATATTTCCGTCTATGTATGAAACACATGATTAATGTAAATATAAATAGAAAAATGAGACTTTAGGTGATGAAATTAAGGATAAAATACTCACCACTAAGGTAAATGATTAAAATTTCATTGGTGATGAAAGTGGAAATCATGAAAATAAATAGGAAGAAACTAAGATTTTTTTATGTATAAGAGAGGTTTTAAAGAGTGTTTCTCTAATGTTTCATATCTTTAAATGGATAATATTAATCTAATGGAATATAATCAATTTACTTTTAGAAATGAATTTGTCCATGAAATAGAAAAATAAATATTATTGAATGAAATTAATTATTTTATGGGATTTATTAATGATGAGAAGACAGAGAAAATACCAAATGAATAAATAGAATGGAAATTAGGTTGAATTTAAAAAAAATTGTTGGAGGTGAAAAGGAAGTGAAAATTTTTAAATTCAACCTGAAAATTTATATTTATGTATTTGGAGAATGATTTAATGAAAAGGTGTAAATAAAGATTTAAATAGTGATGAGAAAAATGATGATCAGAAAATTTCCAATAAATTGGGTGTTAATGTTATTTAATGTTATATTAGAGTGTTTAATAATAAGAATAAAGTAAAAAGGGACATGATTTTAGAAAAATCAAGAAAATATCAAAAATTAATTAATTATTGGAACACTGAATTCAAGTAGAAAACCCCAACAACTAGTGAATTTAAACGGGCTTAAAATAATACTAAATTGAATAATATGTTATTGAGATTATATAATATTTTTTTCACTATAATGAACCATGTTTTAGGATTCAAAGAAGAAAAAAGGAATGTTTCAATTCCTAGAAAAAATGATATTATCATAAGAAATTATGTTTTATATGGATATTGTTGGAAATATAGAGGATTCCACATATTTTTGAAGAATGTGTTAGTTCAATAATCAATGATTCTATAATAATAATAGGTTTCATAGGTAGAGTTTGAGGGTGATTTTTCCCAATAAATTGAGGAAAATTTTGAAGTAGAACCTGTAGATAAAATCACAAAAAACATGATGTAATTGAGGAAATTTGTGGATGATGTGACTTGTTTGGTTATCATAGAAATGAATACCCCATTCTTCTAAAATCCTAATAAGTTATAAGTTTCAATACTCAAAATACTGAAAGGTTTAGAGTAATGTTAATGAAAAATGTTGAATTCTTTTAGTGGACATGAAACATCAAAGGGAGATAATTCATGGATTCTAGATAGTTGATGTTCCTCTCATAAAAAAGGATATTTAAAAATCCGGAAAGATATAGAAATGTTCAAGGAATGATATTTGGTATATCAAAATGATGGTTTTCTAAAAAATGAGGTTGTATTAGATATTATTTGGAAAAATCAATTTAAATACAAGGACAACTTATTTTTTTAAGGACTATACCACAAATTTATATGTGTGTCTCATTTATATATTAAATTAAATAAAGTGATATTTCAAATTCATGGATTTTTACTATAAATATTGAAAGCTAGTTTTATTTTGAAAAGAATAAAATGAAAAATGGTTAATCTATTATAGTTTATTAATTCCAAAAATTATTATTTTTATGTATGAAATAAGATAATATTTTGTTGGAATCAGAGGATTGGTCATTTAGGTTAATAAAGGTGTTCATTTTTATGGTGTTCCTTTATTGTAAAGAGAAAGGAATTGGATGTGATCCATATATAAAAAAGTAAATATTAAGAAATATATAAAAAATTAATATAAAGATTCAATATAATCACCCACTCGATATTATCCACTCAGACATTGATGGGAACATGATAAAGAAATCAATAAACAGAGATAATTATTTTATTTTATTTATTGATAAATTCAAAATAAATGTATCATGTTTATGAAACACATTCTATAATATCTTAAAATATTCAATTTTTTTGGAAGAAATCCATAAATGTTGTTTTGTTTATCCTTAAACAAGATCCAGATAGTCAATCGTGCAGAATATACAAGTGGATTATTTGATGATTATCTTGAGAAGCGTGGTTATGACAACCCTGCTTTTTATTACAAACTAAAACAAGACTTATTACATAAAATTCACTTGATACAACATAGAATATAGGTAGGTCTAGTTTATTTTGAGATTAGGATCATTACATAACAACTTAAAACATGAAATACAACATCTTTATTGAAAACTTCTTTTACCTGACCACTACATTCCCTCATACTTAGCACTACATAGGATAACTTGAGGACATTCTTAAGAAAAGGGTGATCTATAAAGCCCAGTAATAGAATAATCATGGAATACAATACATTTCAGACAACATAAATATCAATAGAGAACAAGATAAACATAAACATAAAGGCATCTTAAAACATGATAATCAAAACATGGAAGTGTGGAAACTACACTTAACATGGAATTAGCATGAGCCAAGGCTCATTGCCCATGGAGCATGGGTAAACCCTAATTGCACATGAATCATGAGTCAACCCTCATTGCATGTGAATTATAATGAGTAAACACCCATTGCACATGATGTGTCATGATACTATACTTTACCCAATGCATTGGAGTGCTATCAGGGCGCACCTTTCTTAAACATTTCATTTCAAGCATAAGTGTGACACATGGATCATAAAACATTTAATCATTCAACATAATCATGTATTCCATGATAAAAAAATGTGGAATACATATTTGAAACTATTTAAACAATAATTAAATTTTCATAAAGGTGAATACCCTTGATAGATAAATGTGCATGGTATTCACTACACAATGACTTTGGCTTAGAAAAACGCGAAGCAATTTCGGCAGCATAACAACATGACATAAGAACTCATAAAAATACTTGGCAAGAGAGAAAGGGGTTTCTCATCATATTTACATGACATGGATAGTAAGGGGCCATATAGATGCATTTCCCAAAAAATGTAATGGAATATATATTCATGATACAAAAGAATTTCTTGAATGTAAATGAGGGGAGAGATATTCCGTTCGGAATTTCAGCATAATAACAAGTGTACATGGGAGGCATTTAATGAGACAGAAAGGGGTATCCCATCATTCAAAAAAAATAGTTCTGTATGGGGTAGGTTCAAAACCATACCCTAACATTTATACTCGAAATTAAATTGGTATAAAAATTTAATGAATATTGGACAAAAAAGAGAAAGGAAGAAAATCCCTAACTTTGATGTGTGCTTCCAAAGGCTTGAGAGTGGCTTAAGAGAGGCTTATTTGGATCTTGGGGCACCTTGGGAGGATTATACAGAGAGGAGTTCATAGGTTGGACGAACATAAAAGGCTTTGATTGAGAAGGAAGTGGGAGAATGGGTGGATTTATATACAAAAGGTGAGGGAATTCTTTATTATTTAGGTTTGAGAAACCTCACATTAAACTAATCCAAACGACAAAACAAAACATGGTTTTTGCCCATGGTTTTTTCCAAAGGGATGTTGAAAAAAATATTTTATAAGGCCAAATTCCTAACTTCTTAAAATAATGGGGTTGTTTATGTGGAGGTGAGTCACACACCTAAGGAAAACAATTTAAAAAGACAAAAATGTTTAATAAGTCATGAAGGGTCCACTAATGCTTTGTAAAATAAATCAAAAAAACCCAAAATAACATTATTTTAATGGTAAAACATATATTGGACGAAAATAAAGTCTATAGTATTTTATTAAATCACTATTGGGTCATTATGATGTCATAAAACCCATTATATATTTAAAAAATATTTAATTTTTACCCAAAAAATTGACTGCCACAGAAAATTATGAAAAATTCACTGTTGGATAATTTAGACATCCTAATGCCAGAAATAATATTAATTTTCTCTAAAATATTTTCTAAATATGTTAATTTTTACTTTTAAAATAAAAACTGATATTTATGTAAAATTCATGGGTTTTGACAAAAAAAGCTTTCAAACCTTAATAAAAATTACAATTGAATTTATAAAATTATACAATCATTTATATTTAATAAAAATTAATTTAATAACAATAATAATATTTTATTAAAATATTATTTAATTCAAAAATCCATTAATTCATCTAAACAGATTTCTTAGTTGAACATTAACAAAAAATACTTTTGTTCTTTAAAAACTATTTTCAAGGTAACAATAATAAAATGAAAGTATATTAATTATTATATAAGAAAATTATTTACATACACATAATGATATGGTCTTGTTACATAATCCTTTATAACACTAGCATAAGACCGAAGAGTAAGTTGTGTGTTGGTGACAGACTCTTGGGGTGGCTCAGATATCATTGCTTGGGTGGTAATCTCTATCAACTTCCACTTCTCTCGTAGGCGGTCCTGTTTGAGCTTAACATATTTATGATCGGCTTGGGTTTGGTCAATTGAAAATCCCAAAGATGCAACCTCCTTTCCGAGCTCTGAAAAATGGTCTTTGTATGGGGCACGTCTACTAGATGAGGCCATCGCTTCCTTTGTTAAAGTAAATTAGATTTGCTAAAGCCCTATATTTATACTAATCATGTGATCACTGTTCACTGACTATATTAGCAACGATCATAATTATTAATAGTATTTTAAAATACAAAAACATAAAACCAAAGAAGATGAAATTTTATATAAAATTTTTACATAAATAGACAATTAATTAGATCATGAGGGATTTCCATTAATGAATGTTTGGGTCGTTACAATCTTCCCCCTTAAGAAAGTTCGCCCTCAAAAATTACATTTCTCACACCAAAATAGATTTGGCTAACTCTTCTTCATCATTTACTCTAATTCCCACGTCGCTTCTTCAAACTTGTGGTTTTTCCACAACACCTTGATGAGGGGCATTGTCTTATTTCATATAACTTTTTCTCTATGATCTAAGATCTTCACTCATTGATCCTCATAATAAAGATCATACTATAACTATAACACCTCTAAAGAGAGTTCATGTGAAGTGTCTAGTATGTACTTACTTAAGAGGGATACATGAAAGACATCATGTACTTCGGCCATGGTAGGTGGAAGTGCTAGTTGATGGGCCACAGACCCGACACGATCAAGAATCTCGAAGGGGACGATTTACCTTGGACTTAACTTCCCTTTCTTTCAAAACCTCCCGACCTTATTCCATATAGATATGTGTAGAAATACCATGTATCCAACTTTAAACTCAAGGTCTCATCAAGGATTATCTATATAAATCTTTTGTTGACTCTGGGGTGCCATAATATGCTGCTTAATGGTTTTCACCTTCTCTACCATTTCGTCAACCATTTCTGGTACAAGAAGCTTATGCTCACTCACCTCATCCCAACACGCCGATGTTCTACACCTTTTCCCATAAAGATATTCATATGGTCCCATTTGGATGCTCAAGTGGAAACTGTTATTATATGATAACTCAACCAAAGGAAGATGTTAATCCCATCCTTCTTTAAAGTCAATTGAGCACGCTCTCAACATGTCCTCAAGTGTTTGGATAGTCCGATCAGATTGACCATCAGATTGAGGATGATAGGTCGTACTGATGTTCAGATCAATATTTAGAGATTTTTGAAGACTCTTACAAAACTTAGAGGTGAATCTTGGATCTCATTTGGACACAATAGATAGTGGTACTTTAGGAAGCCTTACCACTTCCCTGAAATATATCCATGCCGGTTGATCCAAGGAGAAATCCTCCTGAATATCTATGAAGTGTGCAGACTTTGTAAGGCAATCCACAAGATCCCAGATTACATTGATGACTTTGGATGTCTTCGGAAGTCTGGTGACTAAGTCCATGGTGATGTTCTCCCATTTTCATTTTGTTATAGGCAATTGTTGCATCATCCCCTCAGACTTTTGCCTCTCTACCTTCACTTGCTGACACAACAGGCACTTTGATGTATATTTAGTGATCTCCTTATTCATATTATCCTACCAATAATGCTCTTAGATATCTTGATACATCATTTTGTTTCCTGGGTGAATAGAGAAATTTAAACTATGTTCATCATTCAAAAGTTCCTTCTTCAGCTCTGGACTTGATAGAACACATAGTCCTTTCCCAAATCTCACAATTATTTCTTTATTAACATTAAACTTTGAGGATTTCCCATTTCCGATAGCTTCTACTTTTTCTTAAATTCCCACATCATCCTTCTGAGCATCCTTTAACCTTTCCAAAAGTGAAAGTTGAGTAATCATTTGTGAAAGGATTGATGATGCTCCCATATTTATGATTCCCATGTCCATCTTCATCAAATCTAAGAAGTTTGGATCCTTTTCAATTCTAATCAATGATAGAATCACTGGGTCATTTATACTTAGGGAATCTGGCACCTTGTTTGCTTTCCAAGGGTGGTAATGGATTGAGTATTCATAGTCTTTGATCAGCTCTAAAAATATTCATTGGTGTATGATAAACTCTTTCTATGTGAATATATACTTGAGGATGTTGTGGTCTGTATATATTTCACACTTCCCCCCAATGAGATAATGCCGCCAATTTCTCAAAGCAAAGATTACCGCATCCAACTCGAGGTCAAGTGTTGGATAGTTCTGTTCATGAACTTTCTATTTCCTTGAAGCATAGGCAATGACATTATCATTTTGCATCAACACACGTCCCATGACCTTCTTCTATGAATCACTGAATACCACAAAAAGTTCTCCAATTGTGGGTAAAGTGAGCACGAGCACAATGATAAGCCTCCTTTTTGAAATCATTGAAGCTTTCTTCACATTCATCACTCCAAGAAAAATTTACTCCCTTCCGAGTTAGCTTGGTAAGAGGGTTGGACAATCGTGAGAAATTTCCCCCAAATCATCGATAATATCCATCTAACCCCAAGAATCTACAGATATCTGTTACCAATGTTGGCCTCAGCCATCCCTCAATTGTAGCTGTTTTGGAGGGATCCATCAATATCATGTTTCTTGTGATTATATGGCCCAAGAATGAGACATCTTTCAACCAGAACTAACACTTTCTATACTTTACATAGATATTCTCCTTCCTCAAGGTCTCTAGTTCAATTATTAGATACTCCTTGTTATCCTCCTTAGTTTAGGAGTATATCAAAATATTATATCTGAATACTACCACAAATTTTTCAAGGTAATATCTAATGACTCTATTTATCATGTCCATGATGATTTCTAGAGAATTAATGAGTCCTAAAGGAATTACATTGAATTCATAGTGCCCGTATCTTGTATGAAAAGAAGTCTTGGGGATATCTTCCTTCTTCACCCTTACTTGATAATATCCCAAATACAAATCCACCTTGGAGAAGTATTGTGCTCCATGCATCTGATTGAACAAGTCATCAATTCGTGGTAGAGGATACTTGTTCTTTATCATGATTTTTTCAAGCTCGTGATAATTAATGCAAAGGCGCATTGAACCATCCTTCTTCTTGATGAAGAGTACTGGTGCACCCCATAGTGAAGCACTTGGGAGTATAAACCCTTTATCTAGATTCTCCTGTAGTTGTTTATTAATCTCCCCAAGATCCACAACAACCCTCTTATAGAGTGTTTTGGATACTAGAAATTCCCCAGGTATAAGATCAATTGATAATTCAACATATCTTCTAAGAAGAAGACCATGAAATTCCTTGAGAAACACTTACGTGAATTCCCTCACAATAGGCATGTCTTCTAGGATGGTTTCTTCCTTAGACTCAATCATCTAATCCAGATACCCATGATCATAGGGTAGTAATATCCACGTGTGAGATGATGGAGCTAAAGAAGATTCATCTTCTTCCTTGAACTTGTAATGAATTGAGGGTCAATTCTCTACATGGAGAGTGATTTCCCTCTCACAGAAATTTATGTTCACTCTATATAAGGAAATACAATCCATTCTAATAATTGCATCAAATTCTACCAGAGTGTGTATGAAGATGTTCTCTGGGAAGTTCAATCCATAGATTATGATAGGGGATGAGTTATATTCATGGGATGATATTATTTCCCCATTTTCTATACTCAATGATATCTTCATACTATTGATTTGTGGTGGTGCTGGGATTGTTCTAATAAACATTTGAGATATAAAAGAATGCATAGAACATGAATCAAAAAGTAAATTTGATATTCTTGAATTAATAACTAGCGTACCTATCACCACTTAGTTGTTGGGGTTCACTTCGGTAGTAGTGATGGAAAAAGCTCACCCTTGCTGCCTTGGAGGTTGTTGGTTGCCTCTGAAAACCCTTGGCTTAGGGCACTGATTTTCAAGATGCCCTAGTTCTTTGAAATTGTAGTAATGAACCACGGGTTGAGGTTGGAATGGAGCGGTCCTATCCTCTGTCGTAGCCGTGAGTCTTTCGTGCTGATAGTTAATAGCTAGGATCCATTATCTTCCACAACTAAATAATTTCCTCATCCCCTTTAGGAAATTTATGGGGTGCTTCTTTCCGCACATTTGTCAAGTGGGGTGCTGGATCTTCTTAGCACCATTGGATTTATCCATCGGACTGACAGTATTGAAGTCCACCTTATGATTCTTATCCCCATGAAACCCCTGAGATTCTATGATTTCCATTTCGACCTTGAGGGCACTTCAGACAATTTCCTCATAGTCATCGAAGTCACAGATCATTAACGCTTTCCACAAGCTAGGTTTCAGCCCACCGAAGAAGCGGTCAACCTAACATTTGGGGGTTACGACAATGCTGGAGGCATATCATGAAAGACTTGTTAATTTTTCTTCATACACTCTAACAGATTAATAATCTTTTTGCTTGATGGCATGGAATTCCCTTTCCATATTAAGTTGGAGGGTGAACGGAAAATATTTATCGAAAAACATCTTCCAAAAATCCTTCTATTCCAATGCCTTGATCTCCTCCTTAGGCTTCATATTTTTGATCAACATCCACCATTGATCACCTTCACCTTCGATACGATAAGCAGTTAGGAGAACCATCTCTTGTTCAGAACACTGAAGGATGGAGAATATCTTTTCAATGGATTTGATCCATTGTTCAGCGATTGAGGGATCAGATGATCCATTAAAAGTACGAGTCCTTTGTCTCATGAAGTTCTCGATAGCGACTTCTTCTTTAATGGGGGGGGGGGGGTTAAAAGTTCCTCTTGACCCATGATTCTATTCAATTCTTGAGTTAGATGAGAGATAAGCATGGAAAAGATTTCAATTCCCACTCCCATTAGATTGGGAATCTCATTAGTAGAGTCATCACATTGATCTTCACATTAGTTGTTAGCCCGAGTCCTCCTATTACTAGCCATTGGCTGGAATAAAAGGATAGTTAGGGTTAACACATAAAGGGTAATACAAGGACAAAACTGATGACTTATAAATACCTTTTATTTCCTTAACATATGAATCTATTGGCTTCAGTCTATGTTATCCATGATCTACTATATAACATATATTCTTAGGGCATTTTTTTGTCCCTTAATAATGGTTCATACTAAGCTTGTGAATTTACCAAAGCATATCCCCCGGGAGTGTCATAACCAGGAGTGAATCAAGGCCCTTTGTCATGCACCTGTTCCCATTCGAGTTTATCTCAAAGCGGTGTTTTTAGGTTTTACCCCTAGGATACATCTGTGCCAAAGCCGTCTCGACTTGGTCGTATCTAGACAGGGATGTATTTTCTTGATAAACTAATTACTCAATACTCACCAAAACTTAGGGATCTTTTTATTATACTTAGTCTTTCTTATAAGGCTATACTAGGGTTTTCTAATTATAATCCCAAAAATAACTAAACCTCCCTATGATACCAACAATGAAAATCCTTCTTTTTATTACAAACTTAAACATGATTTATTACATGAAATTCACTTGATACAACATAGAAGATCCAGAGGTCTAGTGTATTTGGAACTTAGGATCATTATATTACAACTTAAAACATGAAATACAATATCTTTATTGAAAACTTCCTTTACGTGACCACTACATTACCTCGTACTTATCATTGTTTGGGATAACCTGAGGACATGCATAAGAAAAGGGTGAGCTATAAATCCTAGTAAGAGAATAATCATGGAATAACATGAGGAATACAATACATGTTAGAAAATAGGAACATCAATAGAGAATAATATAAATATAAACATAAAGGTATGATAAATCATGATAATCATACCATGGAAATGTTGCAACAACACTTAACATGGAATTAGCATGAGCCAAGGCTCATTTCACCTGAAGCATGAGTAAACCCTCATTGCACATGAAGAATGAGTAAACCCTATTTGAAATTGAATTATCATGAGTAAACACTCATTTAACATGACGTATCATGATATTATACTTTACCTAATGCATTGGAGCGCTATTAGGGTGGACTATTCTTAAACATTTCATTTCATGCATAAGTGTGCCACATGGATCATAAAACATTGAATAATTAAACATAATAATTTATTCCATGATAAGAAAATGTGTAATAAATATTTCAAACTCTTTAAAAAATAATTAAATGTGCATAAAGGTGGAAACCCTTGATAGATATATGGGCATGGTATTCACTACACAATTACTTTGGCTTGAAAAAATGTGGTGCAATTTCGGCAGCATAACAGCGTGACATAAGAACTCATAAAAATGGTTGATGAGAGAGAAAGGGGTGTCTCATCACATTTAAATGACATTGAAAATATGGGGGTAATATAGATACATATCCCAACAAATGTAATAGAATTTATATTCATGATACAAAATAATTTCTTGAATGCAAATGAGGAGAGATAAATTCCTTTCCGAATATTGGCATAGTAACGGCTGTAAATGGGTGGAATTTAATTTAAGAGAAAGGGGTCTCCCATCATTAAAATATATAGAGGGAAGTATTGGAGAGGTTAAAACCATACCCCAACATTTATAATTGAAATTAAAAGGGAATAATAATTTAATGATTATTGGAAAAAATGAGAGAGGAAGAAAAACCCTTACTTGGAAGTATGCTTCCAAAGGCCTGAGAGAGGTTTGAGAGAGGCTTCTTGGGAGATTTGGGAACCTTGGGAGGATATAGAGAGATTAGGGCAGAGGTTGGACGAACTAAAAAGGCTTTGAGTGAGGAGGAAGTGGGTTCTTGGAAGGGTTTATATAGGAAAGGTGAGGGAATTCTTTATTATTTAGGTTTGGGACACCTCACATTAAACTAATCCAAACCAAAAACCATCCCAAGGTTTTTTCCCATGTTTTTATAATGACCCATACTTTACATACATTGTTAATACTTCAAAATTGAAGCATAATTATTACAACATATAACAAAACCACGAAAGGACCCTATAGGTATAGTGTCTTTAGAAACTGGGAAACATAAACAACTGGTTCATAAAGCATCAACTTTGCCTCCCACTTATTTCATCATATCTAGAGTCCCTTTTTGGAATATCCTACTTAATAACCTTCTTCCTGACCTGGGGAAAGAAAACATACAAAAGGGTGAGCTCAAATGCTCAGTAAGGGTAAACAAAAGAAATATCAATCACATCGTATACACAAGCACATAACTTTTGGAAATCTTAACCTGCAAAAGAGATCATAATTTCATAACATGGGATAAATCATGGCAGTGAAATGTAATCAAAATAATAAAAACTTAAAACATGAAACTTTGTGGCATAAACACATAATCATAGAGAATAATTTCTTGTTAGTCAAGACTCGTTTCCAAGACTATCTTAGTGGACAAAGTCCCTTTCTGAACCGAGTCACCCTCGTTCCAGTCCTGTTTCACTGAACAGGTATAACCTACCATTCTAGCCATGTCTATCTCATGAGATATAAAATCTTTACCCAATGAATTGGAGGGAGATATAGGTCCCACCCATCTCATAATGATACCATTCTTATGTGTGCCACAAAATCATAAATCATACATCATTGCATAACCCATGTAGTAAAAATGGGATTCTTAAACAACATGACATCATAAAACAATTCATATAAGATAAAGGAATTAATAAAAATATTTCCATCACAACATAATCAAATCCATGTAATAATAGGGATAGAAACAGAACCCTATATTATCTTAGATGGAAAATAATTTTGATAAAACACTTGAACTCCATTCTTGAGGAAAATATCCTTTCTACTTCAAAAATACTTTTCCTTTCTTAACATGTCATACCGTTTTAAACTAAAATAAGTTGATTAAAAATAAACTTGAAAACTTGTAAAGTAATCTTCTTGGAAATAATGTTTTAAAAATCCATTCATGCCGTATAAGTTAAAAAAAACATTCTTCTCGTACCTTTGTCGGAAAAGTAAAAAAGTACCTCGTACGAAAAATGACAAAAGATTCCTTTCATATCCTTTACTAAAAACTCACCAAAGGGTAAAATTGGATTTAAAAAATTGATGGTGTATGGAAATAATATTACATATTAAGGAAACATGGATGTGGATGATAAAATACACCCCAGTAAATACTAGAGTATAAACAATCTCTGATAAAAATGAGATTGTGATATTTCCCTTACCTTAGGTCTGACTTGATTTGTAAGTGTCCGAACCTCCTGTATAATGATTTAAATAATGTTATTGACTTATTCCAGAATCATACTTATTTTTATGATATCATATATGGTCATATTATTAGCTTCTTAGTAGTAATATTTCATTGCTACTTGTTATTCGGGTGTTTATAACTTTTTGTTCTTATGCGTGTTTTGTCTAATAAATTCT
Source organism: Viscum album (assembly GCA_963277665.1). Classification (NCBI taxonomy): domain Eukaryota; kingdom Viridiplantae; phylum Streptophyta; class Magnoliopsida; order Santalales; family Viscaceae; genus Viscum; species Viscum album. The sequence goes on along the minus strand of OY728147.1, from coordinate 929,967,106 downwards.
TATTCTTCTCTTTAGGTTATAGATACCTCATTTCCAGAATGTTATTAGTGTAATATATATCATATTAATTCATTCAATTCATTTATATAATCATTATGAAATGAAGATCATGTAGAACGAGTCGCATCACATCGTGGAGACGGTTTTCCGTACGTACGCACGTGTGATGATATCATTCCTATGATTGTGGAATTGTATTGGAATGTATTTATACTATTTCAGAATCAATATCACTTTATAATAGTCATATATAGTCATTATTTACACAGTTATACCCATCCAAGTAAGGTGGTAGTGGAAAATAGATTACACCACGGCGTGGAGACGGTATTCCGTACGTACGCACGCGCGGTGATTTCTTTTTCCGTAGGATGGATAGATGGTGAATTAGGGTTGTTTCATACTTATAATAACATATTAGTATATTAGTGATACTAATGTTATTACTTCATAATGAAAAAACTAAATAAGAAGAATTGGAAGAAGAATTAAAGATGAAAGAATCGGTAACGGACATTACCTCTTCTTTGAAGTGCTTCTTTGAGACCCTCTTTTAGGGCACTAAAATTGGTATTTGAAGAAGACCAGGACCTATAGGATGTCTCTAGGGAAGTGGAGAGGAGAAAGTGGCAGGGGTTTGACGAGCTTTAAGGCTCAAAGTGGTGTGAGGAAGAGAGGGAGGAGGTTCCCTTTTATAAGGGAGGAGAGGGGCACCTTTGGAATAACTAAAAATATTATTTTATTATAAAGTCATGTTCGGTTTTAAATAGCTCCAAATTGATTTATTTCGAGGATAAGGTGGGTATGGGTCGAAATCCTCTCATACAATAGAATTTAGACAAGTTTAGGTTCCTATTGTAACCTTATCATTTAGATTTAACATTAAGTTAAATAATTTTACTTTTACCATGTCTTCTTGTGTTCTTATACTATAAGGTTAATAAACTTACTATAAGCAGCCAAAAGAACCCAAAGTTTTTTATTATTAATATATATAACCTTATCTAAGTCATTTGGCTAAACCTTATATTTTTAGGAATAAAATAACAATTAATAATATAATATTTGTTTTAAAAACTATTTTATGTCAATTTTGACACTATTTAGTAATTGATTTTTTGTGAAAATCATAACAGAATTATTAATTCGAACCAAGTTAATTAAATAAATACTAACATGTCATATTAACCTAGAAAATTAGTGGAATTCATAAAAATTCTCAAATTACATTTATTTTGGTGTTTATAACATCAATTATGTCAATATTTCATTAATAAGATAATTACTGCATCATTATTGTGTCATAAATAAATTAAATTATTTAATGTCTAAAAATTACAAATAAAATACCATTATGTAGGAAATTTATTTATATTTCTAATGAATATTTATAGTCGAATTTATCTTATGTATATCCTTATATTAAAAATTATTTACTTATTAAACTTTGATTTTAACTATTTTAACCCTTCTTTAAATAAATTAATAATAAATGTCCTAATCTAATCCACGTGGGCCTAAATGGTCATATTTTATTCCTAAGTTTGTTTTTGGTCGAATTACACTTATATAATAGAATTAGGACATGTGTTAGGGTAATAATAATATCATCTTTACCCTTAATTACCCTAATTACTTTTAACCGTGGTAAAAAAAGTAAAAAGTGACTATTCACCAAAAAAATTATTTTCATATCATTGAACCACATTTTACTTACTGAAATCAACAGTGTCTCTCATATTTTTGAAATTCCACTCACAAAATCGGTAAAATTAAGTTTTATGAAAAATTCAGTTTTTTAACTACCACTTAGTGGTTTCACTATTCATCAAAAATTGAAAGTTTTTAGAAAAATACCAAAATTTCACCCTAGGCTAATTTCGATATTCAGAATCCAAAAATGAAGTCCATTTTGAAAAATAAAATTTATAAAATTTCAAAAAGTTTTTATTACTATTCATAACGGCTAGTTTTAATAATATTTTAATAGTATATCATTGTTTAGTGAAACTCGGTATTGCGTATGACGCAAGCTATCGAGGAAGGTCACGATTTCGTGTAAAGCAAGCCAAGCAAGTGTTGTGTATAAAAATATTCCTTTGATGATTTATATAACATAAAAGTCTCGGGTGTTACATTCTACCCCCCTTAAAATGAATTTCGCCCTCGAAATTTGTCACTTTGTAACAAACAGATGAGGATACCTCTCCCTCATCATATCCTCAAGCTCCCATGTAGCTTCTCCTAATTGGTGGTTCCTCCATAAAAGTTTCACCAATCGAGTGGTCTTGTTTCGTAGGAATTTTTCGCTACGATCCAGAATCTCAATCGGTTGTTCTTCATAAGAAAGATCTTGCTCCAGCGGTATAACTTCTGAGCTGAGTACATGTGAAGGATCAGGTATGTACTTTCTCAGGAGAGATACATGGAACACATCTTGAACTTGAGATAGATTCAGTGGAAGCGCCAATCAGTAAGCTACCTTCCCAACACGATCAGTATTTCAAAAGGACCGATATATCTAGGGCTCAACTTCCCCTTCTTTCCAAATATCATGACCCTCTTCCAGGGAGATATTCGTAAGAACACTTTATCACCCACTTCAAACTCTAGGTCTTTCCTTCAGTTGTCGGCATAGCTTTTCTATCGACTCTGAGCTGCTCTTATGTGTTGTTGAATAGATCTGACCTTTTCTGCCATTTCTTCAACGAGATCAGGTCCTAATAGCTTTCTTTCCCCAACTTCATCCCAGAAAGTTGGGGTCCTGCATTTCATTCCATAGAGATCTTCATAATGAGAAATCTAAATACTAGAGTGAAAGATATTATTATAAGAAAATTCCACCAAAGGTAGGTGTTGATCAAAACCACCTTTGAATTCCATAGAGAAAGCTCTCAAGATATCTTCTAGGGTTTGAATTTTTCTCTCAGACTGACCGTCTGTCTGAGGATGATAAGCTGTCCTGAAACTCAACTCTGTATCTAGAGTATGCTGAAGACTTCACCAGAACTTCGAGGTAAATCTCGGATCCCGATCAGATATAATCGAAAGTGGTACTCCATGCAATCTTACCACTTCCTTTACATATATCCTGGAAAGCTGATCCAGAGAGAAATCCTCTCTAATAGTAATGAAATGTGCAGTATTGCTAAGATGATCAACTATGAACCAGATAGCATTATTGCCTTTGGATGTTTTAGGAAGTCCTGTGACAAAGTCCATAGTGATGTTTTCCCATTTCCATTTGGGTATGGGTAATGGTTGAAACATCCCATTAGACTTCTGCCTCTCAGCTTTAACTTGCTGACAAACCAAGCATCGAGAGACATATTCAGCAACATCTCTTTTCATGCCATCCCACTAGAAGTACTCTTTCAGGTCCCTATTCATCTTCGTGCTTCCAGGATGAATAGAGAATGAAGAACTATGAGCCGCATCCAGCAGCTCCTTCTTTAATTCGGGGATGGGAGAAACACAAACCTGATTCCTAAACTTTATTATCCCATCACAATCAAGGTTGAATTCAGGAACATTTCTCACCTTCTTTTGAAACTCGACATCTTCTTTCTGTGCCTCTTTAATCTTCACATGTATAGATGGTTGAACATTCATTTGATAAAGATAAGATTTTTCCCCTTCCATTAAAATTCCAAGATCCATCCTTTGTAAATCCATAAATATTGGATCTTTTGTGATCCTCATCATGGATAAACTGGCATGGTCTTGTCGACTTAATGAATCTTCCACCTTGTTTGCTTTCCCAGGGTGGTAATGGATTGAGCAGTCATAATCCTTAATCAGCTCCAACCATCTTCTTTGGCGCATATTCAGCTCCTTTTGTGTGAAAATATACTTTAAACTTTTATGATTAGTATAAATATCACACATTTCATCATAAAGTGAATGCCTCCAAATCTTTAATTCAAAGATTACTACAGCTAACTCCAAATCATTTGTTGGGTAATTTTGCTCATGGATTTTCAACTGTCGTGAGACATAAGCTATCACCATATCATTTTGCATAAGAACACACCCCAATCCATTCTTGGATGCATCACTATAGATCACTAACCTTTCTCCACTACAAGGCAGTGTGAGCACAGGTGCACTGGATAACCTTCTTTTCAAATCCTTGAAAGTCTCTTCACATTCCTCCGTCCAGACAAACATAACTCCTTTCCGAGTCAACTTGGTGAGGGGATTAGATAATCGTGAAAAATCTTTCACAAAACGTCGATAATATCCAGCCAAACCAAGAAAACTTCGAATCTCAGTCACTGTTGTTGGTCTTGACCATCTTTCGATAACCTCTGTTTTTACTGGATCCATAGATATCCCCTCTTTTGAGATTATGTGACCCAAAAAATGCATCTTTTTTAAGCCAAAATTCACACTTGGTAAATTTGGCATAAAGCTTCTCCTTTCTCAGGGTCTTTAATATAATTCTCAAGTGATCTTCATGTTCTTCCTTTCTCTTTGAATAGATAAGAATATCATATATAAAGACTACCACAAACTAATCAAGATAGTCTCTAAAGACTCTATTCCTTAGATCCATGAAGATAGCAGGGGAATTAGTAAGACCAAATGGCATCACTATAAATTCATAGTGTCCATACCTTGTATGGAAAGCCGTCTTTGGTATATCCTCCCTTTTGACCCTTAATTGATGATACCCTGAATGAATATCAATCTTGGAAAAGTATTGAGCTCCTCGTAGTTGGTCAAATAAGTCATCAATGCATGGGAGAGGATATTTGTTCTTGATATTGATCTTGTTAAGTTCTCGATAATCAATGTAGAGTCTCATTGATCCATCTTTTTTCTTAAAAAATAGAATAGGTGCTCCCCAAGGTGACTCACTAGGGCGTATGAATCCCTTATCAAGATTCTCTTGGAGTTGCTTCTTCAATTCCTGCAACTCAATTGGGGACATTCTATAAGGTGTCTTTGAAATAGGCAAAGCACCCGGTACGAGTTCTATTGAAAACTCAACTTCACGATTCAGTGGAAGACCCGGTAATTCCTCCGGAAAGACATCATCAAACTCCCATACAATGGGCATATTCTTAATCGTGAGTTTCTCACCAACCATTTGAGATAAATAACCTTTATTTAGTGGAATCAATACCCATAAAATGGAAGAAATTTCCACTGGAAGGTTATGTTCATCCTTACATCGATAGATGATCATAGATTGATCTGGAATATGAAATGTGACTTCCCTTCTTTAGCAATTGATATGAGATCCATATAAAGAAAGCCAATCCATGCCAAGAATCACATCAAATTCCACTATAGGAAGGACCATAATATTTGCAGGAAGCACTTTCCCACAAACTTCGATCGGAGAAGAATTATAAACTTTTGATGCGACTGTTGTGCCATTAGGTGTTGTCACAGCTAACTCAACATCTAATTGTTGAGGTAATACGGTGATACCCTTAGAATATTCTTCAGAAATAAAAGAGTGGGTGGATCCAGAATCGAATAAAACATTTTCTACTTTAGAGTGGATGGTAAGTGTACCTTTCACCACATCGTTATCGTACTCCACATCGCTGATAGAAATTGCATGTGACTTTCCTTTGTCTTTATCCTTAAGAGTTTGTTGACGTCGACCATCATCATCAACCCTTGGATTAGGGCATTTATTGGCATAATTCCCCATCTCCTTGCACTTGAAACATTGAAGTGTAGTAGGTTCATTCTGTGTATCCCTTCCTTTGTTTGCATCATTAGACATCTTCTTCCCATCATCGTGGCATTCAAATGCCCGATGACCTTCCTTTCCACATTTAAAACATTTACTTGTACCTTTAAGACAACTCCCTCCATGTTTCTTTCCACACTTTGAGCATAATGGAAAGCTCATATTCTTTTCAGTGTGATCTTTATATTTTCCTTGGAATTCCATTTTCCTCTTCTTATCAAACCCATATGACTGATGGGTTACTCCAATATCCATCTCGACATTGAGAGCACATCAAACGATTTCCTCGTAGCTATTGAAGTCCCTTATGGCTAACGCCCTTCGAAGACTTGGTTTTAAGCCACTAAATAATCGATCGATCTTACTCTCAGGTTGGATAATAATACCAGAAGCGTACCTTGCAAGTCTTGTAAAATTTTGCTTCATAGGTACCAACAGATTCATCATCCTTTTTCTTCAGTTCAAGAAACTCTTTCTCCATCTTTGTTCGGAGAATACGAGGGAAGTACTTATTGAAAAATAAGTTCTTGAACTCGTCCCATTCCATGGACTCAATTTCATCCCTTTGCCTCGTATTCTTAATAAGATTCCACCATTGATCAACATCTCTTTCAAAACGATACACTGCTAGGATGACTTTATCAAGTTCAGAACATTGAAGAACTAAAAATATCTTTTCAGTAGTACTAATCCATTGTTCAGCAACTAATGGATCAGTAGACCCGCTGAAAGAAGGTGGACTCTACCTCATGAAGGATTCAACAGAATGTTGCTCCTTCCTTTTATCGTTTGGAAGTCCTACATGATTCATAGCTTGAGAAAGTTGTGTGAGAATGGCTACAAGATTTTGAATTCTAGCTCCCATAACGTTTGGTTGCTCAGGGGGACAATCATTGCATTGCCCGTCGCATTCCGCATTAACATGGTTCATTCGGGTTCCAGCCATTGACTAAAACCAAGAAGAATAGTGTGAGCAACAGAAATTATAATAGGAAAACCACATAATCAAGAATAAAATTTCACACTTAAGGTCTTATCCTAGGTTATTCATGGCCATTTCTAAAACACTAAGATTGTGTTCTATGCTTAGACTTATCCTTAGGTTTCTTACTAAGGCTTTCACATCCTAGTTTCTAAAGGTTGTCTATACCTTTCCTCTGATACCAACTATAACGACCCATACTTTACATACATTGTTAATACTTCAAAATTGAAGCATACTTATTACAACATATAGAAAAACCACAAAAGGATCGTATAGGTATAATGTCTTTAGAAACTGGGAAACATAAACAACTGGTTCATAAAGCATCAACTTTTCCTCCCACTTATTTCATCATATATAGAGTCCCTTTTTGGAATATCCTACTTAATAACCTTCTTCCTGACCTGGGGAAAGAAAACATACAAAAGGGTGAGCTCAAATGCTCAGTAAGGGTAAACAAAAGAATTATCAATCACCTCGTATACACAAGCACATAACTTTTGGAAATATTAACCTGCAAAAGAGATGATAATTTCATAACATGGGATAAATCATGGCAGTGAAATGTAATCACAATAATCATAATTTAAAACATGAAACTTTGTGGCATACACACATAATCATAGAGAATCATTTCTTGTTAGTCAAGACTCATTGCCAAGACTATCTTAGTGGACAAAGTCCCTTTCTGAACCGAGTCACCCTCGTTCCAGTCCTGTTTCACTGAACCGGTATAACCTACCGTTCCAGCCATGTCTATCTCATGAGATATAAAATCTTTACCCAATGCATTGGATGGAGATATAGGTCCCACCCATCTCATAATGATACCATTCTAATGTGTGCCAAAAAATCATAAATCATACATCATTGCATAACCCATGTAGTAAAAATGGGATCCTTAAACAACATGACATCATAAAATAATTCATATAAGATAAAGGAATTAATAAAAATATTTCCATCACAACATAATCAAATCCATGTAATAATAGATATAGAAATAGAACCCTATATTATCTTAGATGGAAAATAATTTTGATAAAACAGTTGAACTCCATTCTTGGGGAAAATATCCTTTCTACTTCAAAAATACTTTTCCTTTCTTAACATGTCATACCGTTTTAAACTAAAAGAAGTTGATTAAAAATAAACTTGAAAACTTGTAAAGTAATATTCTTGGAAATAATGTTTTAAAAATCCATTCATGCCGTATAAGTTAAAAAAAACATTCTTCTCGTACCTTTGTCAGAAAAGTCAAAAAGTGCCTCGTACGAAAAATGACAAAAGATTCCTTTCATATCCTTTACTAAAAACTCACCGAAGGGTAAAATTGGATTTAAAAAATTTAAGGTGGATGGAAATAATATTACATATTGAGGAAACATGGATGTGGATGATAAAATACACCCCAGTAAATAATAGAGTATAAAAAATCTCGGATAAAAATGAGATTGTGATATTTCCCTTACCTTAGGTCTGACTTGCTTTGTAAGTGTTTTAACATCCTGTATAATGATTTAAATAATGTTATTGACTTATTCCATAATCATAATTATTTTTATGATATCATATATGGTCATATTCTTAGCTTCTTAGTAGTAATATTTCATTGCTACTTGTTATTCGGGTGTTTATAACTTTTTGTTCTTATGCGTGTTTTGTCGAATAAATTCTTATTCTTCTCTTTAGGTTATAGATACCTCATTCCCAGAATGGTATTAGTGTAATATATATCATATTCATTCATTCAATTCATTTATATAATCATTATGAAATGAAGATCATGTAGAACGAGTCGCATCACATCGTGGAGACGGTATTCCGTACGTACGCACGAGTGATGATATCATTCCTATGATCATGGAATTGTATTGGAGTGTATGTACACTATTTCAGAATAAATATCACTTTATAATAGTCATATATAGTCATTATTTACATAGTTATACCCATCCAAGTAAGGTGGTGGTGGAAAATAGATTACACCACGGTGTGGAGACGGTATTCCGTACGTACGCACGCGCGATGATTTCTTTTTCCGTAGGATGGATAGATGGTGAATTAGGGTTGTTTAATACTTATAATAAAATATAAGTATACGAGTGATACTGACGTTATTACTTCATAACGAAACAACTAAAGAATAAGAAGTGGAAGAAGAAATAAATATGAAAGAATCGGTAACGGACATTACCTCTTCTTTGAAGTGCTTCTTTGATACCTTCTTTTAGGGAACTAAAATTGGTATTTGAAGAAGACCAGGACCTATAGGATGTCTATAGGGAAGTGGAGAGGAGACAGTGGCAGGGGTTGGCCGAGCTTGAAGGCTCAAAGTGGTGTGAGGAAGAGAGGGAGGAGGTGCCCTTTTATAAGGGAGGAGAGGGGCCCCTTTGGAATAACCAAAAATATTATTTTATTATAAAGTCAAGTTCGGTTTTAAATAGCTCCAAATTGATTTATTTAGAGGATAAGGTGGGGATGGGTCTAAATCCTCTAATAAAATAGAATTTAGGCAAGTTTAGGTTCCTATTTTAACCTTATCATTTAGATTTAACATTAAGTTAAATAATTTTACTTTTACCATGTCTTCTTGTGTTCTTATACTATAAGGTTAATAAACTTACTATAAGAAGCCAAACGAACCCCAAGTTGTTTATTATTAATATATATAACCTTATATAAGTCATTTGGCCAAACCTCATATTTTTAGGAATAAAATAACAATTACTAATATAATATTTGTTTTAAAAACTATTTTATGTCAATTTTGACACTATTTAGTAATTGATTTTTTGTGAAAATCATAACAGAATTATTAATTCAAACCAAGTTAATTAAATCAATACTAACATGTCATATTAACCTAGAAAATTAGTTTAATTCATAAAAAGTATCAAATTACATTTATTTGGGTGTTTATAACATCAATTATGTCAATATTTCATTAATAAGATAATTACTGCATCATTATTGTGTCATAAATAAATTAAATTATTTAATATCTAAAAATTACAAATAAAATACCATTATGTAGGAAATTTTTTTATCTTTCTAATTAATATTTATAGTAGAATTTATCTTATGTATAACCTTATATTAAAAATTATTTACTTATTAAACTTTGATTTTAACTATTTTAACCCTTCTTTAAATAAATTAATAATAAATGTCCTAATCTAATCCAAGTGGGCCTAAATGGTCATATTTTATTCCTAAGTTTGTTTTTGGTCGAATTACACTTATCCAATAGAATTAGGACATGTGTTAGGGTAATAATAATATCATCTTTACCCTTAATTACCCTACTTAATTTTAACCGTGGTAAAAAAAGTAAAAAGTTACTATTCACCAAAAAAATTATTTTCATCTCATTGAACCACATTTTACTTACTGACATCAACCGTGTCTCTCGGATTTTTGAAATTCCACTCACAGAAGCGGTAAAATTATGTTTTATGAAAAATTTAGTTTTTTAACTACCACTTAGTGGTTTCACTATTCATCAAAAATTGAAAGTTTTCAGAAAAATACCAAAATTTCACCGTAGGCCAATTTCGATATTCCGAATCCAAAAATGAAGTCCATTTTGAAAAATAAAATTTATAAAATTTCAAAAAGTGGTTATTACTATTCATAACGGCTAGTTTTAATAATATTTTAGTAGTATATCATTGTTTAGTGAAACTCGGTATTGCATACGACGCAAGCTATCGAGGAAGGTCACGATTTCGTGTAAAGCAAGCCAAGCAAGTGTTGTGTAGAAAAATATTCCTTTGATGATTTATATAACATAAAAGTATCGGGTGTTACATTTTTTGAAAAAGGTTAGTAGAAAAAAATATTTTATAAGGCCAAAGCCCTAAATTCTTAAAATAATGGGGTTGCTTATGCGGATGTGGGTCACACTCCCAAGGAAAACAATTTAAAAAGACAAAACGTTTAATAAGTCTTGAAGGGTCCACTAAAGATTTGTAAAATAAATAAAACAATCCCAAAATCACATTATTTTAATGGTAAAACATATATTGGCCGAACATAAATATTATAGTATTTTATTACACCACTATTGGGTCATTATGTTGTCATGAAACACATTATATATTTAAACGGTGTTTAATTTTTACCCAAACATTTGACTGTCTCAGAAAATTATGAAAAATTCACTGTTGGATAATTTCAACTTTATGATTCCATAAATAATATTCATTTTATCGAAATAATTTTCTAAATATGTTAATTTTCAATTTTAAAATAAAAAACTGACATTTATCTAATATTCATGGGTATTGACAAAAATGGGTTTTAAACCTTAACAAAAATTACAATTGCATTCATAAAATTATATGATCATTTATATTTAATTAAAATTAATTTAATAACAATAATAATATTTTTTTAAAATATTATTTAATTCAAATATCCATTAATTCATCAAAATATATTTCTTAGTTGAACATTAACTAAAAATACTATTATTGCTTTCAAAACTATTTACAAGATAACAATAATAAAATCAAAGTATATTCTTTGTTACATACAAAAATAATGTACATAACCATAGTTCTAAGGTCTTGATATATAACCCCTTATAACACCCGCATAAGACTGAAGAGTAAGGTGTGCGATAGATACATACTCTTGGGGTGGCTCGGATAACATTTCTCAGGTTGTAATCTCTATCAACTTCCACTTCTATCATATGTCGTCCCACTAGAGATTAACATATTCAATCATAGATTGGGCTTGGTCAAGAGCAAAGCCCAAAGATGCATCCTCCTTTCTGAGCTCTAACAAATGGGCTTTGTATGGGGCACGTCAATGGGAGGATGCCGTCACGTCCTTTGTCTGAGTAAATATGATTTGTTAAAGCCCTATATTTATACTAATCTTGTTATCACTATTCAACAGATATATTAGCAACAGTCACAATTCATAATGGTATTTTAAAATCCAAAAACATACAACTAAAGAAATTGACATTTTATATAAACATTTTACATAAAGAGACATTTATTTAGATCAATCAGGATTTCCATTAATGAATGTTTGGGATGTTACAGTGGTATTAATCATAATCTCTGTGAACCATATACACTAAAACATACGGGTTTTTTGAAATATAAAAACCTAAAATTAGTGGATATGGATCAAAATATGTTGTTAACATATGTTAAATATTTTTATTTTTTGATACAAGAAATTTGAGTAGTGGTTCATATTCAAAATTGATCCTTATAAATTCCAAACTTAGATATATCCCCATATCATATGTATTATGAATAATATTTATGTTATATATATATGATTGTGTTTGGAAAAATCTTAATTATAAAAGTTAATTGTCAAAATATGGGAAATTTTGAGCAGGAAGGTGTTGATAGAATCATCCTTAGTTTCCCTCCAAATGTAATATGATACCATTATTAAAAAATATTTTTAGGGAAGATTATTGACTATGATAATATAAAGGCGATGGAATAAAAAAATTAATAAATCACTCATGAATAATAATGTTCCAAAAGGCATAATGATGATGTTTTTTTAAATAGTAGGAAGCAATTTATTGAGATGATGAAAATTCAAAATATGTGTATGTTTTAGAAGAGTATTATTCCTTTAAAAGTGATGAACAAAAAATACATTCACATCATCCATTGATGATAAAGTAATTATAGGTCCAAAAAATTATTAGATAACAAGAATAGTAGGTTCAAACAACACGAAAAATAATAATAACAACTCATAACTCACTGTTATCTCAAGTTTAACCAACATACATAAAAGGATCTTTTCAACATCAAGAGTGTATTAATGATATGAATGGAGAATTAGACCTAATAGAGAATAATAAAACTTGATAGTTCTTAACAAACATAGAAAATAAAAAGTATGGTAGAATAAAATGGGTATTACGAAACTAGTTGAATGAAAAGGAATAATTTGTGAAAAACAAATAAAGAAACGTGCATAAATTCTATTATCAAGTATAAGGAATTTGTTTTGAGGAGCCCTTTTCACTAGTTTATATACTAGATATTGTTAGAATATTTCATTTTAATGTTTCACAAAGTATAAGATTTTACAAATAGATATCAAGTACACCTTCCTAAATGTTGACTTGGTAGAAGAGGTTTATATTTAAAAACATAGTTTAATCCTTCTTGATGATGAAATTAATTATGTTTATAGGTATAATATTGAATTATATAGGTTTAAACAACCCCTAAGAGCTCGGTATTCCAGGTAATATATCGACCTGATGAAGTTAGAGTTTAAAATTGCAATATTGGACTTCAATTTCTATATCAAAGATAGAAAATATGTATCTCTCATGATTATTATTTATGTAGATGATATTAAATTGTATATCAATAAAGAAAGAATTTTGGAAGAATTTTCTTTGTAGATGAATAATTTATTTGAAATTTCCATGATTGACGAGATGATATATTTTCCAGGAATAAAAATCTCTCAAAAGGAAGATCAAAATCTTATTTCTTAAGAAATATATTCTCAAAAGAATATAAATAAATTTAGAATGGTGGATTAAAATCCAATTTCAACTCCCATTATATTTGGTGAAATGTCTTCCAAAGTTATAAAATGAATGGAAGTGGTTGAAATAAAATTATAGAATATTATTGAATGTTTTTTTTACTTGAAATCTTCATGGATGGATATTTTGCATGTTTTTTCACTTTGTGATATGTGTGAATGTTATATAAAAGTATAAAATTTAATGGGTAAAAAATGTATTCTTGATTACATTAAACAGAAAAAAATTTGTATTGAGATTTTCAGAATATGATTTGTTGAACTTTTTAGTTATATAGATACAGATTGGGAATAAAATATCGATGATAAAAGTTATACATCAAGTGTCGTCTTCTTCCTAGAATATTGGTGTGTATATTGGAACACTAAGAAATAAGTTTATTTCACCTTGAGATCTACTGATGTATAGTACATAGTTACAACTCAATGAACAACCCAATTGATGTGGATGGGAACATAGGTGGAAGATCTTAAGTTTTAAGTGAATCCCCAATTTCATACTGGATGTGATAATCAATGTGCAATAATATTTTGAAAAAATTAAGTTCAATATTGAAGATTACAACACATTCTATATAAATATCACTTAAAAAAATATATGTTGGAATAGAATGTGTTGTTGTTTGAATTTTTTACTATAAAGGAGTAAGGGGATGATATTTCCACTAAATTATTACAAAAGAATGATTTTCAAAGTTCGATGTAGAATATGGGGGTTAAAACTCATTCCTCACAAGGATAAGTTATTGTGATTTATTCCACTATCTCACATTGTTCTTCACATACTATTATCAAAGTGGGAGATAAATTTAAAGATAAATTGTCCTTTTTTTTATCTTCATATGTATTGAAAATATGGGGAACACCTATATATGAGGACTTATCCATTGATATATATATTTTTTTTGGGGAGAAATCTCTTAGGTTGAGAATATATTTTTAGAGGGTTATTAAAATGGAAAATCTATGAGCTAAATCATAAGGGTGTGTGAGATTTTGAATTATTATAATAGTTTTCATTAGCTTTCTTGAATGAATATATCATTTTCAGATATTAAAGATGTATTAATTGGTATTAATGATCAATATGATCTCAAGTGGTATTAAATAGTAGAGAGAAGTTGAAATTTATAACTTAAAAGTTTTTTATTACTCTGAATTCATTTGGATTAGGATCAATAATGGTTTGAATGGAATAATTTTTATAAATAGATTAATATTATTATTCAATGTTATTATTTCACAGACCATGTTATCTAATGTGGGATTAAAATTATTGAATTTTTATTCATTTCTAAATTGGTTAATTTTAAATGTGATTTAGGTTCCATTGTTTTCAATGAAATCCAATGTGGGAGAGTTTTGTGCCCAATAAATATTTGGGAAGATTTTTGTGTTTATGAAGTGTATGGTTTGAGTTGAAGAAGAGTAAAAGATGATAGGGTTTTGTGTTTTATTTTTTTGTTAATTAATAAATCATATTTAAAATCACATAAAAGTAACACATAATATGTACAGTGAAGTCTTATATATATTTGGAGATAAATTAATGAGGTTTTAAGTTCATTGTAATTGATTGATAAGACTTAGAGGTGGATTAAAGTAGACCACGTTTGAATTGATTGAATTCTATAATCTCTGGTAATATAAGATCTTCTTAATTCTAGATTTCATATGATTCATTCTCTACAATTTAATGAGTCATTTTTAGAAAACCTATTTTCATATGATTCATTTCCCTGATTTTCATAAGAATTATATTTTACTATGATGAAAACTAACTAAGGAATGTGTAAATACCACATGGATCATGTAGGGATATTAAGAGGGGGGGGGGGGTAAATTAGTGACCCTAAATTTTTATCTATTTTATAAATTCTTTTAAATTAATCCCACTTAATCTAAAATTACTACCCCAATTAGGGGGAATGGATCTATTCAGTGGTCTCAAAAATCACGTACACATGTAATGAAGATATTAAATTAAAAAACAACACACAAATATTTTACATGGTTCAGTGCAGATACCTACTCCTTACAGCGATCAACCTGTAGTGGTTTCATAGATTCTATTATCACGATAATATTATTGTTATTAAAAATGACTAGAAATTGAACACAACATTCATATAAGAAATTATCAATATCCCTGAGTTAGTGGAATTCTTTATACTAGTACCACTAGTATTAAATGAAGTCATTTATACTAGAAACATTAGTTCTTCAATGATATTCAATGAACACACTGAACAAGATCTCTATAGTACATTGGATACCATTGCATCAACTAGAAAATATTTTTCATCAACTAAAGGTATTATACTACCAATATTTTAACAATATTTTAATATTTTCATCATAGTACCCTTCAATAAGTGGAATATGAAACTTCCACATCAAATCAATTCCTTATCTGAATGAAAATCTGAAGAATCTATTAATACACATCATGTTTCTATTCATCCCTTCATGATTAATTCTCATTACACCAAAAAAAAATTAGTATATTGACTTTAAAAATATTTTCCGGCTTTAGTGTCAAATTACAACATCCCAATTATGTAACATATATTGCATGTTTCATATATTTATCTCAAAAATTTATGTATGAATATCATCAAATGCATGAAATTATTTTTCATATGACCTCACACACAAAAACATTATTTATTATTATCATTGGGTTTGAAAATTATTCAATACTAGTGTGAACATGTATATTCTATCTTCTTCATGTAAGTGTTAAACATAGTGTAATCCTTATTTAAGTTCACCATCCCTTAATGTATGTTTTCTGCATGAGTGGATCATGTGAACCTTTTCTATCTAATTCTTTCATATCCTCAAACACTTCGTACACCAAATTGCATGTCAAGGTCATGTGTAGTGTACATGGAATCCCTTTCTCTATTTATGCAAGCAATATTTGGATCGAGGGTATCTTATCTTTTACATAGAGAAACCTTAATGTGACACAAGTTTCTTCTTTGTGTGATAATGGTTGTCTGTGAGATCTTTCCTCACAAGACTCAAGAATCTTATGGGATCACCTCAAAGAAACTAGGGATGTTCATTGTAACACCCCAGGTTTTAATGGACCTTTTTTTCCGAATAAATTCTATATTCATTTTTTCTTATAAAGCACTAAGTCAAACATTCCTTTCACATATAGCTGAATTAGAATAAATTACATGAAACAAAATCAGAAAACAATACATATAACACCAACTTGGTGTATATTACATGAAATATCGACTTGGAATTTGTTACATGCAATATCGATGTTTCTATGAAACATCATTTTATTATTATAATTATCTAATGAGATAATTATAACCTAGCCATTAAAAATAATTAGATGAATAGTAAGAACAAATTTTCTAATATTTTTTATAAATTTTTATATAAATAAAACATATTTATAATGAAATATATGATTCTTGATGAAGTCCTTATATGTGTGAAAATATTATTTTCTCAAACAAACTAATTTCCATGTCCTTCCATGAAAATAAAATAAAATTATTTTTAGTAAAATTTAAAAATTGAATTTTTTAAAATGAACTTAAATAGAGAATTTATTGTTTCAAAATTATCTTAGATTGAATTTTGAGGATTTTTCTGAGAAACATCATTTTGAATGAATAGTGAAAATACCAGATTTTAATTCAAAAATACTTTTTCCTATAATTTATTTATCAGGTTGAATTATAATTTAATTTTATTTAAAAGTTTAATTATATTATATTTTTTATCAATTAATACAATTTAGGTCATTAAGATTGTAAAGACCCATAAATTTCAAGGAATTTTTTTTCTTAATTTTCCTTGGAATTTCACAAGAACGCAGTTTCTGACGGCACCTGATTCTGAGGTCCGGTGTGCCCGGAATCATTTTCCGATGTTTGGCTCGGGTACGTTCAGTGAACAGACGAACGGGTTTTTCTAACTTTTGAACCGGTGCCCGGAATCGAATTCTGAGGTCACCGATGAAATCGCAGCGCCGGTATTTTCTTAGAAACACCTCTTCTGGAGTTGCGTTTGCTCGGGTGTGGTTTTTAATTTTTGGGCTTGAAGTTAAGAAATAAAATAATTTGTTCGACAAACTTTATTTTATTTCACTTAAGCCACTTGAAGCCACTTGAAAGCCACTTAAACTGAGTAAAAACGGATAGGGTGCTATCCAGAAATATCCTACCCTCTTGGTAGGATATTTGTGAGGTGGCGCCCGGACGAGCCCCGCCGTTTCTTTCTGCTAAGTAACGCACCCGCGAAAACCCATCATTATGGAAGTCAACTGACACGTTTTCTTAAATCCTTAACGCACCATTTAATTGGACGGTTTATTTTGTGAATTAAATGGGCGGTTTCTTTCGTTGAATTAATTCAACGAATTGATGGGTCGTTAATTACCTTTTTCGTTTGTTGGCGTAATAATAAAATAAGACCAACACGACATTTGGAGGATTACACGTTGAGAGGCTTAACGGAATTCTTGAGCCTTCATCCTCCTTCGGGAAGAACACGAAGAACGCGAAGAACGCGAAGAACGCGAAGAACACCATCACCCTCGTAGTTTGACGACGCTTCATCTGAGACGTTCTTCGGCGACGTTCCTTCTTCCACGACAAGATCCTTCGATCTTCCGTTGAGGTGAGTGTTTTTGATTCCTTAAATCTCCTTTGTGGTTTTTAACAAAAACACAGATTTAATTATTTATAATTAAATCTGTTGTTTCTTGGTCCGTTGAGTTCGTCGATGCAACGCCGGATTCCGCGACGACGCGACGCCCTTCCGTGACGACACGATGATTCCCTCCTTCCGCGATGAGCAATTCCGCGAAGAACGCGTGCGAAGACTTGGCGAGGTAAGGATTTTATTTTTGGAAATGCCCTTTTTTCCCGTGTTGTTTCTGTTCAAGAATGAAGAACCCGATTCATAAAACAATTTTATTTCATTAAAAATTGTTTTCGGATATGTATTCATGTGTTGAATGTATTTCTCCCGTTGTTTATCTCTAACGCGGAGGGTGCAGGCCAAACGAACACGGCCCGGCAACCCTCCGCCGTTCTTCGTTGTTGTGCAGATTTGAAGGGCGATGAAAGAACATGCCGCAACGGAATTTTGAGGATTCCGTAGTGAAGAACGAGTCTCGGGAGAAGCAGCGGCGCAGACGGAAACAGAATCGGACCACCGGAGCGATTCCAGTGGCCCGCGGAAGGCGCCGGTGGCGCGCCGCCGGACAAGGCCGCCGCGGCTGAAGCCGCGTCCGGTTGCCGGGGGAGACACCCCGCAGGTGCCGCAGGGTTGTCATGTGGGGGCGGCGGCTCCCCCCCCGCGTCGCTCGAGTTGTCCAGGGCGACACCCAGCGGGTGCTGCGGGGGTGTCACGCGGGGGCGGCGGCTCCCCCCCGCGTCGCTCGGCCGCTCAGCCAAGGCAGGCCGGGCGGGCCGAGCCCGGCCGGTCTGACCGGCCGGGCCGCGCCCTGGCCGGGCCGGACCGGGTCAGCCCGGTTAGGCCAACCCTGGGGGGGTCGGGCCGGGTCGGCCCAGACCCCCGTCTTCGGACCATTTCGGTCAAATGATCGTAACTTGAGATACGGGCCTCCAAACGACGCGCCGTTAGTGGAAACGAGATCCTTGGATCGAGACGGACGTTTCAGTATATTACACTCAAGGTTTCGGAGAACATTGGGTTCGGCCGGGTTGGTTCGTATACGAAACTAACCGGGCCCTCGAAGCGGAAACACTCATATCTTGAGCTACAGACGTCTGATTGTCGTGCCGTCAGCTTTGGTGGATTCCTCTAAGTGAGATGGATCTTTTGGCTCACTCCTCCCGAGGATTGGACGCAGGTGGAGTACGGTCGGGTTGGTTTTGCCTTAAAAACCAATCGGGCCCTCGGGAGGAAAAAGCCAATAACTCTCAGACCGGGCATCCGATTGACGCGCTGTCTGCAACGTTGAGTTCCTGTTGGCGATACAGAACTTTTGGATAAATCAACTTCGGACTTTGTGTCAGTTGATGTATCGGTCTCTCGGCTCGTGGAGCGGACCCTCCCGAATGAGCTTACTTTGTGCGGGAGCCCTAGTGCTGGCTGCGACTTCGACGATGAAGACTATACAGAGATCCTCGGTGGATTTGACTGCGACGATGATGAGAACAGTACGAGAATCCTCCGTGTTTTTGGCAGTGACCACTATGGTACACCTTGGGATACATCAACTCCGGAATGCATGTCAGTTGATGCATTGACCTTTTAGCTCGTGGAGTGGACCCTCCCGGAATGAGCATGCTGTGTGCGGAACCCTAGAGCCGGTTGAGATTTGATGACTGCTGATCAAATGACTCGGTGTGTTACGGATAGCGCAGTGGGGAGCACTTGGTTGTAGCGGCAGACCCACGACAGAGGTGCGCTTGGTTGTAGCGGCAGAGGGGAGCACTTGGTTGTAGCGGCAGACCCACGACAGAAGTGCGCTTGGTTGTAGCGGCACAGGGGAGCGCTTGGTTGTAGCGGCAGACCCACGACAGAGGTGCGCTTGGTTTTAGCGGCACAGGGGAGCGCTTGGTTGTAGCGGCAGACCCACGACAGAGGTGCGCTTGGTTGTAGCGGAAAAGGGGAGCGCTTGGTTGTAGTGGCAGACCATGACAGATGTGCGCTTGGTTGTAGCGGCACATGGGAGCGCTTGGTTGTAGCGGCAGGCCCATGACGGAGGAGCGCTTGGTTGTAGCGGCATAACCATTGTACTTTATGGAGAACGAGTTTCCCTATAGCTTTGGGTCCAACTTCATGAGCGATCCTATGTGGGTCATTGCGGGGGGGGGGGGGGGGTTAGTACCTTCCGATCCTTTGTGGGTCCGACGACTTAGATGAATCAGTGGCTACATCTGATCATCTCTATCGTCATTTGAAGAAGTATACCTATGTTAGCTGAATCTTCTATTACTCTCCTTGTGGTTTGTGTTGAGCTATCCTGTGTGGATTTACTTTTTACTCTCCTTGTGGATTGTGTTGAGCTATCCTGTGTTGATTTACTGTTTACTCTCCTTTGTGGATTGTGTTGAGCTATCCTGTGTGGATTTACAGTTTACTCTCCTTTGTGGATTGATTTGTGCTATCCTGTGTGGGTATACGTTTGCTTTCCTGTGTGGACTGGGTTGTGCTTGGGCTCGGATGTTTGAGTCGAACGGTAATTGATGAATTAGGTATATGTATGGGCATATACCTAAGTAGTGTCGGTTGTTACTTCGTGATTGTATCTTTCCTTTGTGGATTATTCGTTTGTGGATTTCGGGAGACCTTCGGGGGTCTCGGGGTCCCTACTGAGTAGCGTATACTCACCCCTGCACGGGCTATGCCCGCACTTCGTTGTGTTGGTTGCAGACGATGGACAACGCTGATCGTGGTAGAGGCATGCGGAGCAGGACGGTACCTGGAGGTGGACCACTGGGCGGGACGCACTCGGAGCGGATGGCTAGAACAAGGTGCTGTGGAGGCTATCTGTACCCACCCTTCGGGTGGGACTTCCAGAGGACGGATCGATGCTGTGGCTTTTCTTTTCAGTTGCTGTTTTCCCCTTTCAGTTGTACTTTACAGTTGGGCTTGTATTTTAGGCCCCTTTTACTTTCACCACAGCTTGTTACAGTTTTTACTTAGTGTTTACTTTTCCACTTTCTTACTCTATGGTGCTTGTTTACTTTTCAAAGGCAATGCCTTCCCTTTTGTTGGTATTTATGCCTTGGTGCTAGTCACCAGCCCCTGGCCTATGGAAGGTGGGCTTGGGGTAGTCACGGCACGGGCCCCGAGGACGGTTCGTGACAAATTGGTATCAAAAGTGGTTGGTTCTACCGCAGACTCTGATCTTTCTTCTATGTGAAGCAATAGTGTTTAGCGTATTGGGTGTGGTTACCAGTCCGGGGAGTCCAGTGTTGGTGCGGAAGCCGACGTATCCGTACACCAGGACCCTGAATTCTTATTTCTGACTTACTGTACGAAAACATTGATTGCATGTGTGTTTCAAGTTTTCTTCATGATTACTTGTGTCAGCTCACCAGATATACTATTCTGACCGTGGCACACTTTTTTCCTTTTCAGGACGGATCGACGACAGCAGCCAGCTAGGGTTCCGAGAGTAGAGCGCGACGAGAGCCCACCGAGCGTCGAGGACTCGGTACAGGGCCCTTTGACAGCTGAGGCACCGGCGGTACCTATACCCACTGAGCCACCGATGCTACCAGCCCTAGCCGCTGACGATGCTCGTCGCCTTAGTGCACTGCATGAGTTAAAGCGCAAGAGACCACCCAGGTTCCGCGGGGAGACGAACCCTCAGGCCGCCGAGGACTGGCTGAAGGCAGTTTTACAGGTTTTCAGATTAGTGAGGACACCAGCAGACCTCATGGTGATCCTCGCAGCGAGCCTCCTGCACGCGACAGTAGGCAGATGGTGGAGCTTGATGCTCTAGGTGCACGACGAGACATCTCTCTTCTGGACGGACATTGAGAGCATCTTCCGCTCCGAGTTCGTCCCAGCCACCCTCCGAGCGGTGCGCATCTAGGAGCTACTACAGCTGCGGCAGGGCAGCATGACAGTGACCCAGTACTCGGCGAGATTTACTGATCTCTCGCGCTACTCCACAGATATGGTACGGGACCCGTTCTTCTGGGCCCGGACCTTCGAGCAGGGACTGAGGCACGAGATCAGGGCTTCGATGATCTCCCTCAACATTCCGACTAAGGCAGGGGTGTTGGATCGAGACCTCTTAGTGGAGAGTTTCCTTGCTGAACAGTTTACAGCAGCAGGGCCCACCACTTACCGGCATGCGACATAGTCTTCTGTAGCGGGCAGTAGACAGATGACGTAGGGGTCCAAGAGGACTAGACCTACAGGTGGTCGACAGCATGACTCTGGATCGTTTGCGTGAGGCACTCGGGGTGGGAACGACTTTCCATGAGAGGGCAGTGTTACTCCTGCGGTGGGGTTGGTCACATGGCTCGTGACTATCCGACCCGCCATACGGATGACCAGCAGATGAACGAAGGGCCCCCCAGGCAGAGGCATAGGTTCGATCAAGGTGGACCGCAAGGAGTAGGAGGCTATGGCAGGGGAGCTGGCAATGCAACTGGAGGTGGATGACGCTTCGGGGTGTTGCCACCACCACCACCAGGAGGTCCACCCCAACCGCAGGGAGTTGGTGGACATGCGAGAGCTCAGCTTCAGGCAGCTGAGGCCTTCGATCAAGGAGCTATGGGAGCAGATGGATAGGAGCGGGACTAGTGGATACGTCTTTTGTACTTCTAGTTCCTTGTTGCTATGATATAGTGTCTTTGTATTATGAGCTGCAATAATAAAAGACGAATAACCTTGTGATGTTTTTATTCCTGTACTCTTTTGTGTTGTTACTAAGAGGTTCCGGTTTAGACTGTTGACTTGACCCTCACCCGTGAGACATCTACTGGAGGAGACCCAGTTACCACACACTGATGCCGACAGTGTGACTCAACCCTTGGAGGCGAGAGTAACAGTTGGATCTCTTGGTAGTAGCGTCAAGGCCTTAAGACGTCATCCTTGGTATGGATTAGTACCATCCGTGTCGGGATTGACTGTATTAGGCAAAGGAATTGGTTCATCCAGGGGATGAGACCAGATTTCTCTTATCGGCAAAGGAGAAATCTTAGCAGCTCTTGTGGGACCGGAGATGCTCCAGGCCACGACAGAGAAGGTCCAGGTCATCCAGGAGCGGATGAGGATAGCTCAGAGCCGGAAGAAGTCATATGCTGACAGGAGGCGGAGGCCACTAGAGTTCGAGAATGGAAACCACGTCTTCTTGCGTGTCTCACCTCGACGTGGTTTGCGGAGATTTGGCCGAGGCGAAAAGTTGTCTCCACAGTTCATCGGACCCTTCCAGGTCCTCAACAGGATTGTCAAGGTGGCTTATCGCCTGGATCTACCACCACAGTTGCGCCAGGTGCACGACGTCTTCCACGTATCTCAGCAGAGGAGATACGTGCACGACCCAACATCAATCTTTGAACATGAAGAGCTAGTCCTTGGTGATGGGGTGACTTTTGAGGAGGTCCCAGTGGAGATCGAGGATCGACAGGAGCGGGTCCTACGTGGACGATAGGTTCCTCTAGTTTGCTTCAGATGGAAGCTCGAGAACCTCCAGGAGATCACTTGGGAGCGGGAGACTTAGATGCGTGCTCAGTACCACCTTTGTATCCATAAGTTTGTGGTGAAGCTTTACGGGGACGTGAAGCCCTATGGTGGGAGTAATGTAAAGACTCGTAAATTTCAAGGAATTTTTTTTCTTAATTTTCATTGGAATTTTACAAGAACACAGTTTCTGACAGCACCTGATTCCGAGGTCCGGTGTGCCCGGAATCATTTTCCGAAGTTTGGCTCGGGTACGTTCAGTGAACGGACGAGCGGGTTTTTCTAACTTTTGAACCGGGGTCTGGAATCGAATTCTGAGGGCACTGATGAAATCGCAGCGCCGGTATTTTCTTAGAAACGCCTCTTCCGGAGTTGCGTTTGCTCAGGTGTGGTTTTTAATTTTTGGGCTTGATGTTAAGAAATAAAATAATTTGATCGACAAACTTTATTTTATTTCACTTAAGCCACATGAAGCCACTTTAAAGCCACATAAACTGAGTTAATTTGGATAGGGTGCTATCCAGAAATATCCTACCCTCTTGGTAGGATATTTGTGAGGTGGGGCCCGCACGAGCCCCGCCGTTTCTTTCCGCTAAGTAACGCACCCGCGAAAACCCGTCATTGTGAAAGTCAACTGACGTGTTTTCTTAAATCCTTAACGCACCATTTAATTGGGCGGTTTATTTCGTGAATTAAATGGGCGGTTTCTTTCGTTGAATTAATTCAACGAATTGATGGGTCGTTACTTACCTTTTTCGTTTGTTGGCGTAATAATAAAATAAGACCAATACGGAATTTGGAGGATTACACGTTGAGAGGCTTGACGAAATTCTTGAGCCTTCATCCACCTTCGCGAAGAACACGAAGAACGCGAAGAACGCGAAGAACGCGAAGAACGCCGTCACCCTTGGAATTTGACGATGCTTCATCCGAGACGTTCTTCGGCGACTTTCCTTCCTCCTCGACAAGATCCTTCGATCTTCCGTTGAGTTGAGTGTTTGGGATTCCTTAAATCTCCTTTGTGGTTTTTAACAAAACACGAATTTAATTATTTATAATTAAATATGTTGTTTCTTGGTCTGTTGAGTTCGTCGACGCAACGCCGGATTCCGCGATGACGCGACGCCCTTCTGCGACGATGCGACGATTCCCTCCTTCCGCGATGAGCAATTCCGCGAAGAACGCGTGCGATGACTTGGTGAGGTAGGGATTTTATTTTCGAAAATGCCCTTTTTTCCCATGTTGTTTCCATTCAAGAATGAAGAACCCTATTCATAAAACAATTTTATTTCATTAATTTTTTTTTTCGTATATGTATTCATGTGTTGAATGTATTTCTCCCGTTGTTTATCTCTAACGCGGAGGGTGCGGACCAAATGAACACGGCCCGACAACCCTCCGCCGTTTTTCGTTGTTGTGCGGATTTGACGGGCGACGACAGAATGTGCCGCAACTGAATTTTGTGGATTCTGCAGTGAAGAACGAGTCCCGGGAGGAGCAGCGGCGTAGACAGGAACAGAATTGGACCACCGGAGCGACTCCAGGGGCCCGCGGAAGTCGGCGGCGGCGCGGCGGCGCCGACAGCCGGAAGTGGCGGCGCTCGCAGACCCGCGGCCGCGCGGGTCCGGTGCGCGCGGGACGCGGCTGAAGCCGCGTCTGGTTGCTCGAGGCGACACCCCGCGGGTGCCGCGGGGTTGTCCCGCGGGGGCGGCGGCTCCCCCCCGCGTCGCTCGAGTTGTCCAGGGGAACACCCCGCAGGTGCTGCGGGGGTGTCACGCGGGGGCGGCAGCTCCCCCCCCCCCCCCCCCCCGCGTCGCTCGGCCCCTCGGCCGAGCCGGGCCGGGCCGCGCTCTGGCCGGGCCGGACCGGGCCCGGACCCCCGTCTTCGGACCATTTCGGTCAAATGTTCGTAACTTGAGCTACATGCCTCCAAACGATGCACCGTTAGCGGAAACACGATTCTTGGATCAAGACGGTCGTTTCGGTAAATTACACTCAAGGTTTCGGAGAACTTTGGGTTCAGCCGGGTTGATTCATACACAAAACCAACCGGGCCCTCAGAGCGGAAACACTCATATCTTGAGCTACAGACGTCCGATTGTCATGCCGTCAGCTTTGGTGGATTCCTCTAAGTGAGACGGATCTTTTGGCTCACTCCGCCTGAGGTTTGGACGTAGGTGGAGTACGGTCGGGTTGGTTTTGCCTTAAAAACTAACCGGGACCTCGGGACGAAAAAGCCAATAACTCTCAGACCGAGCGTCCGATTGACGCGTCGTCTGCAACGTTGAGTTCCTGTTGGCGATACAGAACTTTTGGATACATCAACATTGGACTTTGTGTCAGTTGATGTATCAGTCTCTCGGCTCGTGGAGCGGACCCTCCCGAATGAGCTTGCTGTGTGCGGGAACCCTAGTGCTGGCTGCGACTTCGACGACGACGACTATACAGAGATCCTCGGTGGATTCGACTGCGACGATGATGAGAATAGTACAGGAATCCTCCATGTTTTCGGCAGTGACCACTACGGTACACCTTGGGATACATCAACTCCGGACTGCATGTCAGTTGATGCATCGACCTTTTAGCTCGTGGAGTGGACCCTCCAGGAACAAGCTTGCTGTGTGCGGAACCCTAGAGCCAGTTGAAATTTGACGACTGCTGATCAAATGACTCGGTGTGTTACGGATTGCCCAGTGGGGAGCGCTTGGATGTAGCGGAAGACCCACGACAGAGGTGCGCTTGGTTGTAGCGGCACAGGGGAGCGCTTGGTTGTAACGGCAGACCCACGATAGAGGTTCCCTTGGTTGTAGCGACACAGGGGAGTGCTTGGTTATAGCGGCAGAACCATGACATAGGTGCGCTTGGTAGTAGCGGCACAGGGGAGCGCTTGGTTGTAGCGGTAAACCCACGACAGAGGTGCGCTTGGTTGTAGCGGCAGACCCACGACAGAGGTGCGCTTGGTTGTAGCGGCACAGGGGAGCGCTTGGTTGTAGCGGCAGACCCACGACAGAGGTGCGCTTGGTTGTAGCGGCACAGGGGAGCGCTTGGTTGTAGCAGCAGACCCACGATAGAGGTGCCCTTGGTTGTAGCGGCACAGGGGAGCGCTTGGTTGTAGCGGCAGACCCACGACAGAGGTGCGCTTGGTTGTAGCGGCACATGGGAGCACTTGGTTGTAGCGGAAGACCCACGACAGAGGTGCGCTTGGTTGTAGCGGCACAAGGGAGTGCTTGGTTGTAGTGGCAGACCCATGACAGAGGTGCGCATGGTTGTAGCGGCACATGAGAACGCTTGGTTGTAGCAGCAGGCCCACGACGGTGGAGCGCTTGGTTGTAGCAGCATAACCACTGTACTTGATGGAGAACGAGTTTCCCTATAGCTTTGGGTCCAACTTCATGAATGATCCTATGTGGGTCATTGCGGGGGGGGGGGGGGGGGGGGGTTAGTACCTTCCAATCCTTTGTGGGTCTGACGGCTTAGATGAATCAGTGGCTACATCTGATCATCTCTATCGTCATTTGAAGAAGTATATCTGTGTGAGCTGAATCTTCTGTTACTCTCCTTGTGGATTGTGTTGAGCTATCCTGTGTGGATTTACTGTTTACTCTCCTTGTGGATTGTGTTTAGCTATCCTGTGTGGATTTACTGTTTACTCTCCTTTGTGGATTATGTTGAGCTATCCTGTGTGGATTTACTGTTTACTCTCCTTGTGGATTGTGTTGAGCTATCCTGTGTGGATTTACTGTTTACTCTCCTTTATGGATTATGTTGAGCTATCCTGTGTGGATTTACTGTTTACTCTCCTTTGTGGATTGTGTTGTGCTATCCTGTGTGGGTATACGTTTGCTTTCCTGTGTGGACTGAGTTGTGATTGGGCTCGGACGTTGGAGCCTAACGGGAATTGATGACTTAGGTATATGTATGGGCATATACCTAAGTAGTGCCGGTTGTTACTTCGTGATTGTATCTTTCCTTTGTGGATTATCCTCTGTGGATTTTGGGAGACCTTCGGGGGTCTCGGGGTCCCTACTGAGTAGCTTATACTCACCCCTGCACGGGCTATGCCCGCACTTTGTTGTGTTGGTTGCAGACGACGGACAACGCTGATCATGGTGGAGGCGTGCGGAGCAGGACGATACCTGGAGGTGGACCACTGGGCGGGACGCACTCAGAGCGGACGGCTGGACCGAGGTGCTGTGGAGGCTATCTGTACCCACCCTTCAGGTGGGACTTACAGAGGACGGCTCGACGCTGCGACTTTTCTTTTCAGTTTTTGTTTTCCCCTTTCAGTTGTACTTTACAGTTGGGCTTGTATTTCCGGTCCCTTTTACTTTCAGCACATCTTGTTACAGTTTTTACTTAGTGTTTACTTTTCCGCTTCCTTACTTTGTTGTGCTTGTTTACTTTTCAAAGGCAATTCCTTCCCTTTTGTTGGGATTTACGCCTTGGTGCTAGTCGCCAGCCCCTGGCCTATGGAAGGCGGGCTTGGGGTAGTCACGGCACGGGCCCCGAGGACGGGTCGTGACAAAGATAAATTTCCCATTTAAATTGAATATAAATACATTTCAATCTTTTGAATGTTTTTAATTTAAAAACCCTCATTGCCGACTCGACTACACAATTAGTTTTAAATTAATTTCTACCCTTTATTTGATTAGAATTTGAAAAATGGATTCCACATTTAGAATTGTCATAATTTATGATTTCTAATAAGGTAAACATAGTTTTTTACAAAAAATATTAGTGAATGTGATAAAAATTAATTACACCAATTAAGGTGAAATTAAGCTTAATAAGGGACTAAACCACAACCTTAAGACCCAAAACGACCTATAAACTTGTCCAAAAGTAATTAAATGTCCATATTTTGACCATATCACTATTTTTGTCATCTTTTTATCTTTATTTTATCCACATGAAGCATGAAAAACATGGATGAAATTCTCTCTTCAAATATTTATAAGAGTGTGACTCCTCCTTCCCTATAAATGGCCACCACCTCTCCATTTTATTCACACCTATAAAACAACATATATTCGGCCAATATCTTACAAATAATTTTCAAAAAATCACCAAAATCATCCCTGAAGACTTCCATTTTGAATAGAGTCTTCCAAGGAATCCTTTTCGCACAAACAAAAAGGAGTTACCCGATTAAGAGGTAACACCTTCTCTCAAACTCCATTTTTTTATTTTCTTTCTTGACCCCCTAAACTCTCTTTATTCCATGATTATATAAAAAATATTCCTGAATATAATAGGATGTTTTTTTCTAATATTTATACCTACAAATTAGCACACCTCCATCTAATGTGCAATGAACATACTATTTATGTGTACAACGAACTACCGCTTCACTAAACGATGATTGTTTATTTTTTCCTTTACCACCTATAATGGTGGAAATTTTAATATAAAATATGTTTATATATGTTATATATTATATATATTAAGTATTTATGCTTCTTTAATTCTTTTAGAAAATATACCTTTATACATTCCATTTTGTGTTAATATGATAATTTCATTTAAAGAAGTGTGGACTACCACACCCTCAAAGCGATGTGATTCGTTCACACACTACATGCTATGTATTAATGATGGGATTAGTGAAATTATATGATATATATAAAATTATAATTCTAAATTAATTATATTATATTAATATATACATATATTTTATTTTCATTATTTCATTCAATATGAAAATAAAAATGGAAATAGCATTCTTGCGTATGTTTGGCTTACCACCTCCATGAACGGTGTATTCAAATTATTACATCTTTATTATATAGATTATTATAATAAAAATAAGATGAATATAAATTTTATTTATTTAAAATTATAAATTATTTAATCATGAAATAATTATAAGGACCAAAGATATAACAAATTAAGACACATGCAAAGAATTAATCAAATATTACCCGAACTGAAACCTTAACATAATATTTTTAATAAGAAATAAATATAAGGTCATGATAAAACCATATATGGTATTAGATATAATAATATGGTTCTTCAAAATATTTATAATAAATTTATATTTATTATATTGGTGGTTTTAATGGGCATGATGAGAGCCAATACACAAGGTAAGGGGATTTCATCTGACTTTTTATTTTGGTGAGATACATGCTTTATTAACCATCCATTGATTTTTTGTGGTGTGTATACTACCCACGGATGTATTTAATGATTATTATAATTCAATTTATGGGTATTGATATATAATTTTTATGATCATTCTTTCATGGGGTTTAGGTTTCAAAAGTTACGTAATCGGTATAGTAGTTTTGTCTCAATTTCCATTCGTTGAGAATCATGTTGTTTGAAGCACCTAAATTATTTTTTGAGGTTTATATACATATATTTTACAAGTTATATAATGAATATATTTATTTTCATGATATTTTAAGATTAATTAAATTTCCTTTTCAAACATGGAGAGTATGCTACCATGTTACCAAATGATAAGAGTTTATTGAAACAATCTCAATGCTTTTCGAGATTGTTTATGATTATTATTAAATTAATGAAATATTATGATCCATATCTCAATAAAAATCTTTAATTTTATTATACTATGGTTATTAAATACATCCTCATATATTATTACAATTTTACACTCTTTAGTAATTAATAAATTATTTTATAGAAAAATATGACAGTAATTATCCATTTGGCCAGAAATATATTTTATTTCAACACCCACGTATTCAGTAAATTTTTCAAATGATCCTTGAAGACAATTTTCCAGTAAAAATGATTTTAAATTTTTTTTCTTGTTTTAAAATATTCCTTTATAATTTTTTAAATTTATTTTTCAAGAAAAATGTTTTCAAAATGCTATATGTTTTAAAAAGAATTTTTAATATAAAAAAGGATATTTTCCTTTAGAAATGTTTCTAAAATATATTTCAAAATTATTTTCCATCTAATAAAAAATCTGTTAGTGTTACTCATGGCATTCAATGTAAATTTATTCAATTTTTTCATTCATATTATTTCTATTAATGGATTATTTTTTGATTTCATGATGTTTATGAAACCTATTTCTCTTTCACGGGTTATATGATTTTAAAACCTACTTATCATCATAGTTCATACTTATTATGAAATGATTATGAAAACTATATTTTTTACATAGAATATGATGTGATTATATATTTGTAATAACCATTTCATTTCATGGGTGATGATATGATTATATATGATCTTCTGGAACATGTATATATGAGTTCACTATGAGGTGTGTGGGACCTATATATCCCTCCAATGCAATGGGTAGTGATTTATATCCCATGATATAGAAATGGATTGAATGATAAATTAAATTGGTTTAGTATTATAGGACTGTAAATAGAAATGAACTCAGTTTAGTATCATTTGGATGGATTGTGAAATGAGCTCATTTAATTAATATAGGGCTGAAATGGGGTGCGAACCCAGATCATTAAAGGACTTTGTCCATAAAGATGGCCTTGAGAAAAATAACTTGAATACTATGGAAATAATTATATATGCTTATGTGTCTTCCAAAATTCAATTTTTTATTCCTATGTTATGCTTTCTTGTCTTATGTTTTTTTATTTTCTTATTATTAATGTCTTATGAAATTCCAATATTTATTTCATGATTCTTGTTTATGATCATTGATATGAATTGTATGATTGTCTATTTAATGATCATTTTATCCTACCTCTATTCTCATTTTTATGCTTACATGTCTCCCTTGTTTGACATTATCGAGAATTTGAGCTCACCCCTTTTTAGGTTTCCTTCCCATAGGTTATGAATATATATATATATATATATTAATTTGGATGTGTCTAAGAAGGGTTCTAGTCAAGAAGGACCTTGTGGGATATAATGTAGCTCAATTATCTACTAGTGTTAATGTGCCTATGTTTCCAAAGGAACTAGACCAATTTCGGTGTTTGGGTGTCTATTTGTATGATGTTTTAAGTATTTCAAAAATGATATGTGATGATAATGTTTTAAAAGCGAGGGTCACTATATTTTAGATTATTCCTTCATAAGATTAAATATTTGTAAATTTCTTCACATAAGAGGATACATAAAGATAAAAAACGAATGCTATGTATTTCTTGAGAATAAAAGAAGATTTTAATTTCTTAGTTAATCAATTCTTGGTTGGGATCCTTAGTATATTTATCATGATACATATCATCTCCTTCAATCATTATTCGACATAAATTCGAATTATTATTCCATTTCAAGGATGGTTTAATATCTATAATAATTTTGTGACATTGAAAACCCAAAGATCTTGCATATTCTTACATTAATTCATGTTCTGTTTAAAATCCCCCGTGTTCTAAAAATCCTCATTTCACTATTCATAAAAAAACTAGTTGAAATCAGATATGTGAAGAATATTAGAAAATGGATACATAGTAGAAACACCTATGTGAAATAAATATACTTCATGGGGATCTTCTAAAAATGGATATGTTGTAATAACACATATATTAATGATCTAGATACATGCTTCAATTATGTGGATGAATACATAGAATATGGCTATTTGAATTTGTAACCATTCATTTATGTGATACTATCTTTTGAAAATTGATATATTGAAAAAAAGGTTACATGGAGCACTCTTCAAAAATGATAAGTCATTAAATCTCATCTACAATCCTAATTTTATCTACAATAATGTAAGTGTAACAGCATGCATGTCCATTTGTATTAGATGTACCATGTGTATTTATCACAAATTGACATTGACTAGAGGATTTACTTCATCAAGAGACTACATAAATTGGTATCCTTCTATTCTTTCATGTAAGATGCATGAAAACAATGTGTAACATATATCTAGGACATTCCTATATATTAAAATGCCATTTAGGCCTTCTTTAATGTGTTTATAGAAATCTATTAGAGTTGATGTATGTGTTCATGATATGCATAGATCATAAATGGTCGAATAAATTCACTCAATATAATCCTTTAGTGAGAGATGAATAATACAAAACTCGCAATGATCAGATGCCACAAATTGGTTGGATCTATCAAATCTGATGAAAAATGAAATGTTCATATGTTTTAATATTGAGGAATAATGTTCCACACTCTTGTTTCCCACATCAAGATCAAGTTCAATTGTCGACTTATATTTACACATTGTTTTTCCCTTTGACTCAGTAGAAGTGAGTACTGGGGTCCACTCTCAAACACCCTCTAACACTGATCTATGCTAGCTCTCTCCACCACCTTGTCACCCCATACGATGGAGCCACTTCTCTTCCTCTATGTGTGCACATTCCTTCCCCTATGAATGTTCTCACTCCCATACAATTATTTTTTGGTTGGAGGTAATCCTTTCTTCACACCATTAGTAATGGATTATTTGAGGTCCCTTTTACAGGCTTAGTGGTTGGAAATTTTTTTCTAATCGCATATAATAAAAAACCTTATAATAATTCTATAACATCCATCATCAAAAATTTTTCCTCATTAACAATCATGAAATACATATATATTTTTCATATACTTATCCTCATTCATATAATATTCACTAATTGTATGCACTGTTCTCTACTATGAACAAGAATTTAATCATTAAAGATCAGATTAATAATGGTTAAATTTATACCTGGAGAACTTTTTTACTAAATAACATCCAATTATTTCATAAAATGTTTACAATAATTATCCCCATCCTTCTTAAATATTTCTATAATGAATTACATCTTTCTATTTCTATTATTGATAACTAATCATAGGGGAATTAATCATACATTGAATTTTAACTCTTCTTATATATTGGTAAAAAATACAAACATAATCATCAAGCATCCACATGTATTTTATATCTTCCAATTTTTTTTTGTTGTTAATAAAATTTCCATAATTAAAGTCTATGTCTCTTCTCCCCCTAGTTGGTAATAAGTGAAAAGGATTAATATATATGTTTTTTTCTTCCTTTCAGGGAATTTGGAAATCACTTCTCTATTCAATTAAATATAGATGATAACATAAGGTTATCTTAGCATAGGTACTTTAGTTGATCTACTATATGTCTATGTTGGATAACACGTTGTAGAAAATTGGAGAGATACGACCAAGGTTGTATGGGTTGTCCATCATCAACCATGTATCTGATATCATTCTAAGAACATACTTATTTTGTCAAAAAGGTGTCCACATAAAACATATTTGTCAAAAAAAAATTTCTCATACACACTTCACTAAACAAACCAAAAATTTCATTTGCAATAATAATTTACCCACCATTTCTAGGAGATTACTCCTCAACCAACACTCTCCCTTTATGAACATATTTTTTATAATCAAGATAAGCTAAATAAGTATAATTAGGTTATATCCATTTTTAAATTCCGAACAGATGACTTGATCTTATAGATATTTGTAGAATAAGCCTTAAAAACATCTCATTTATCTTTCATCCCCCCAAGGAGAACAATCCCTTAATTTTACCTTGTGGATAATTTCAATAGGTAGTCTTCAAGATGTTCATGTTGATGATTCAATAGTGTGGAACAATCCATGTTTTTTTTCAGATCTTGAAAAATCATTCAACCTTATTGTATTCCACTTTTTTTTACTCAGTTCTTTTCATGATAATGAGATTCACCTTCAATTACCTCAAATACATGAACAAAAATACAACAAAATAATTAAGGGAATAAGGTGGAACACTAATGAAATTCTCAATAATTATAATAGGGTTTATTAATTTCTCTCAACCCAAGGAGTCATTTCTTTGTAGATATAAAGTGTATTATACTCTTCATGATTATGTTTCCTTTATATTTCACGTACTGATATTTCGTTGACAACATAGAATCATTAATTAGATTAACCTTCATTTTTTGTGGATTATTTACCATCAAATTTTTCATTAGTGCAGTAGATTCCTTTGATACTTGTTTTTATATATTAACTATATTCTTTTGAGTAGGTAAGAGAGTTATAAAATTATTTTCATTATATAAAGACATTTTTAACCTTCCACAAAATCTTTGTGAAACACATGAGATGTCATTTGTTGATAAAATCTTATGAAATTTTAATTCTTCACCAAAAATAATCACACAATTTCCTTTTTTTGTGTTAATTTACCAAGTGTTTGATCTTTATCATTTTTTATTTCTCTAGTATCCTGAACTTGATAAAGAAAAAATTATTAGGAATAAATTCATAACATATTATTCATTGGATATTCCACATGGATTTTTCAATATTTTTTACTCACCTTCGTTGGTTAATATATTAATTTCATCTTCTAGAATATCTTAAATCAATTATATCTTCTTCATTCTCTCCTGGATTAATTCTCTTCGTGAGTTCAAATTTCTCCTATTTGTTTTAGTTTCTATTCTCTATTCGAATTGATCCATGGAATGAAATCTCTTTCCATAGTTGAACGATATTTTCATGGTTGACATGAAATTCATGGATTTCATCTTCTCAATATTCTTAGGAGTGGTTTGTTTAGTTTTTTTTCATATATTGATAAGATTTCTTCACATGTTTATCTATCATGTAGTATTTTTTACATGATTTATTATGGATTGTGGTGTTATATTCGAATTATCATAGGATAAGTACATGACTTGTTCATACTAGCAGTCTTATTTTGTGTGATCACTTATATATTAATAATCATATAAGTCTTCATGATACCCAAATATATTCTTGATAGAAAGATTATTCTTTAATTATATATTCTGCTTAAGATTTTTAGAATCTCTATTGGCATCAGGTCTCATCCCCCTTAATACTATCATTCTACAGTTTTCATTTTCTGAAAGATTATTCCCACAATTCAAGGCCTGATGCCCCAATTTTCAGAAACACCAATTTTTTCCAATGAATCTTCATATTTTTCTTATAGTACAAATATAAATAGATTTAATACCTTGATGTTTTTGGGTTGTACATTTCATATTTAGAGCATAATTTTGTGATTCATTTTTCTTATTCTTTAAAATATCCAATATTCATGATTTGGTGGATTTATAAAATTTTATATCAACCCACATCTTCATAGATTTTATCATTAAACCTATATCAGCATGTGATACTGCATTTGTAAAAACATAGTTAACTGGGTTATGGGTTATCTTATTCCATGAACTTGTATTAGGTTGATCAATAGATGATTCTAAGTTCTTCTTTGCACCAATATGAGTTTCTTTAAAACATGAGTCTCATCTAAAAATAACTTTTTGAGGCTTTAATCTCTTTATATGTTTGGGTGATAGAGTTCTTCTTGTCAATAACATTGGAAGTCCCAAAATGTGACTCCTTATTATTTTTTAGTTTTATATCTTATTCAAGAATAATCATAATTAGGAAAAACTTATAATTTTCAACTAATATCATTATCCCTTCACATTCACTTTTAATTTTATTAATAAGATATTCATGCCATCTACTAAATTCAATCAAAGAGTTTTCAGGGACTATGTTTCTTCTGGATTTAACTTCAAGTTGGGATTACTTGAAATTGATAATAGGTTAATGTGATTCCTCTAATGAATGGATTTTATGAACATAATATTCATGAAATGTGGTATTTTCTTCCACTAAAATATCAATATATTTGACGTTAAAGGTTTTTTATTTAATATGATAATCACTGAAAATCATGGAAACATTGAAAAATGTTACAAGTTAATGGATTAATTCACCGAAAACATATTTACTCACCATGTTCTCATAATAATTCCATTACAATTACTATTAAATTATTTAAATAATTTCATTAAAAAGAGTAATAGATTAGTCCTTTTATTTAATGTGGTATATGATAACATTTCACCTTTTTAATTTCTTTCCAAGTAAATCCTCTTGTTTAATAATTACCTATTCAAGTTGTGCTTTGTCGTTAAAAAATCCTTAAAAGAAAAAAGCACATATAAAATCACTTCTTTAAGAACATTCTTTACATATCATTAAAATTGAGAGTAAAAGTATTAAATTTTTTTAATAGGAACAACTTCCACACACTCTATAGAGATTAAGATATTTTCCTCAAATGTACCATTGTCAACTGATTTGATAAGAAAATACAGATCCTTATTTTATATATTTGATATTTTTCTCAATCTATTTTCTTCCAAAGTTTTCTTATTTTTTAGAGTTTTTGAAGTGAACTTCATGTAATTTCCCAGAGGAGTGGAAACTATGTTTTCAACTCAAGATATTTAAGAATTAACCTCAAATATACACTCCATATAAACCTTGAAAAAACAATTGGGGATAAAAATATTTATCCAATAAAAATAAAATCTATCATCCAATACCACTTTTAGAGCCCATGTTGACTGTGCAGGGACAATGAGAGTGGGGTGGGGGGGATTAATCATGGTACCTATATTTTTACCATTTTAAACATTATTTTTAATTAATAAATCTTACCATCAAAACACTATCCCAGTTAAGTGGAATTAATTTTTTGGGCATTCTCAAAAATACCATACAAATGAAATGTAGATAATAAAATAAACAACTACATAAAAAAGATTTTACAAGGATCAATATAGAGACATAATCCTTTCCATGATCAACCTATGGGTGTTTTATGAAATCTATTACCACTATAACTTTGTAGTGATTAAAAATGCCTTGAACTGGAACACAATGTTCATGTAAAAAAATTCCTATCTTCTTGATTCAGCG
Organism: Viscum album; assembly: GCA_963277665.1. NCBI lineage: Eukaryota > Viridiplantae > Streptophyta > Magnoliopsida > Santalales > Viscaceae > Viscum > Viscum album. The sequence goes on along the minus strand of OY728147.1, from coordinate 929,930,018 downwards.
AAGTTACATATACTAGTACCACCATTATTTATTGGTGTTTTTTATATAGGAACCACCAGTTATTTAACGATATTCAATGAATACTCTAAACATGATCTCTCTACTGAACAAGATATATTTTCATCAACAGGATAATCATGTTCTTACACTAATGGTATTCAACTTCTACTGTATCAAAAATATTATAAGCATCTTGACATAATACTCTTCATTAAGTAGAAGATGAAACTCTCAATTCAACCCAGTTATTTATAAGAATTTATAACTGAATAATATACTAATAAACCACATGTATTATTCTTCCATTCTTCTTGAATTCTCATTCACTAAAATAATATAGGGTATGAACAATTGAAATTTTTCCCAGATTTAGTATTAAATTACTGCATCATATTTATGTATCATATATTTTATGTTTATTTAGTTATTTTATGTTATTATACATGAATATCATCACATGACTATAATTAATTTTCTTATGTGTTCACAGACACTATTTATTATTATTCTTGTTTAGAAAATTATTCAATATTAGTGTGAACAATATCTCACATATTTTTTCAATAATGTGATAAGCGCAATTTCTGAATTATTCAAGTACATTATCCCTTAATGTATGTATTTCACTTGAGAGGATCATGTGAACCTATTCAATATAATGTACTCAGAGACTCAAAACACATCACCACCCCATTGAATGTTATAGTCACAAATAGTGTGTATAAAATCACTTTCTCTCTTCATAAAAGACACATTTGGATTAAATATATCTTCTACATTATTTTTCAAGACCCCAAAAATCTTTTAGGTTTCGTATTCATGACACAAAGGTTTTCCATGGGATCCGTATTCAAAAGAATCCGGCAGACTAAAAAATCACTTATGCATAGCCAAAGAGGTTTACAATTCCATCTTCTCAAGTTCAAAGGTTTTTATATCTTATTTTCTGTATAAGAGCTTACATGAATGATAAAAAACTATTTTTTATTTAATTATAATAATGTAATGACTTAATTATTCTACACAAATATTCTTATGCGTTATCCTTAGTATATTTAGGCTCGATCTACAGCCACTCCTTCAATCATTCTCCGACATAAATTATGATTATTATGAAACATTAATGATGATTTAATATCACTTATTAATCTATGAGTTTGAAAACACAAATATTATTTATAATTTCACTTTAATTCATGTGGTATTTAATAGCTTTCATTATATATATATATATATATTTCACTCATCGCCAAAAAACCCATAAAATATACTACATGAAATAAATCCTCTATATAGAGATCTATTGAAAACTATTACCTATGAATAATGTATATATGAATCATTTCAATACATTCATCACTTCTAAAAATGAAAATATATATGAATTCATAAATATTCAGCTATGTGGTTCTCTTGTTTAAAAATTGATACATACAAAAGAGGATATGTGGATATCTATTCAAAATGGATACATCATTCAATATTATCTAGGGATATTATTTAATATACACACATGAATGTGTAACTATACACATGTACATTCATCTCAAATTCCCCTAAGGTAATTATCATGAATCATAATCCTAAATATTCTCTGCTTTCATAGGTGATTATATAGCAAAGTATCCTTCTGTTTCTGAATGGTAGATACATGAAAACTAAATGCAACATATATCTTTGACTTTCCTGGATATCAAAAGGTCATCAGGGCCATATTTAATGTGTTTTTGGCCATATGTTCAGTCAACTAGATGGATGAATGATATCTGAGGATAATAATTGGTGGATGAACTTCCTTTCATCGAATCCTTAAGTGATGGATGAATAAGACAACACTCTCATCAATTGGATGACTTAGATTGTCTGGATCAATTGGATATGACAATAGATAAAATATGCACATTTTTTAATATAATGGAAATGTGCACCACACTCTTATGCCTAACATTTAAATTGATTTAAATCACTAGATTCCATTTACACTTCCATTTTCCCTTCGACTAAGTAGAAGTGAGTACCAGAGTCACCTCCTGAATTCCCTCTAACACTGAATCGTGGAGGCTCTCTCCACCGTCTTTCCACCCCATATGGTGTTTCCAATTTTCTTCACCCATTAAAACACTTTATTTACCCCATGTAGGAACTCACACCCAACTTCTACCTTATTTAATGGATGTCAAACCTAAAACCTACCTAAGTAGTGGATTAAATAAGGTCTCTTCTAATAGATTTCTCATTAGAAAGTTTTTCAAGTCACTTAGTTTAAAACTCCTGATAATAATTCTATAAAATCAATTCATAAAATTAATTCTTCAGCTATTCATTATGAAAAAAAAAATTTCTTGGAATTATCTACATTTTCATGGTATTAACTTTTTGTATCAAATTTTTTCTCTTAAGAACATGTCTTTAATCATCAAATATTAGACCATAATCATCACATTTATACATGGAAAATTGTCTTGACAAATAACATCCAATTATTCCATACCAATTCTCAATGAATCATCACCATAAATCCTAAATATTTCTCAAACCCTTTATATCTTTATCATTACATGATTAATCAAAAATCATAGAGGACTTCATCGAACAATGATTTTTATTCCATTATATATGTTGATAAAAATATAACCATTCCCATCAACCATCCACATGTATTTTCAGCGTTGTAATATATGGATGATTAATGATCTATGTAAGGGTTATCCACGATCTTTTTAAGGATAATATAATAATTTAATAAAGAAAAAAAAACTCATAAGGATTGTATTTGCTCACATAAGATCATCATTATAAATCATAAGGGTGATTTTAGGCCCATTATAAGGATGAGCACAAACATATTAAAGGATTATCTATATATTTGTATGGATCCCAATGTTTTTTAATCATAAATTCATATATTTAATCATGATACTTGAATTTCATAAGGATAAACACATAGAGAATAATTTGAGAAGTCTAATAGATGAAAAAACATTCTTAAAGATTATAAAACTATCTATTCATTTTTTAAAAATCAAATAAATTGGATTTGAGATTCAAGATATGGAAAAATAAGAATTGAAAAATTATGAATAGAGTTAATGTGAAGAAGAGAGAATAATTTATAGTATAATATATCCCCCATATTGTAGATTTTTCTGCGATTTCATAGAGACCTAAAGCAATGTTTTAAAATTAAAATACAAAGTTGAAAAATTAATAAGATGTTGGAAATAGTTATATATTGTTAATTGCCTATATTTTGAAATCCAAATTAAAATTTAAACATGGAAATCAGTATTACATGAATAAAATAAAATTTATAGTATTGTGTAAAATATATATTAAATTTTAAAAGATATATAATAGAATAGGAGTAATTAAAAGAGTCTAATATATAGACAAATAAAAGAATATTATTGTTTTTAATAGGAAATAATGTGGGAGAGTGTTGTGATGTACATTTCATGGGTGAAGAAGTATATTTTCATATTATAAGGATAAGAACACAGAATTATAGAATATTGAAACCATTAAGGTAATCTCATCTGGTTAAAGAAACTTATAATTTTAAAACCATTTACAATTATTTTATATGTGGGGGAGAAACAATTTTTTTTTTCTGGAGACTTGTTGTAAAATGAGTACATTTAAATTAATTTCTCATTATAAATAAAATATTTAAACTAGTGGGTTTTATGGTCTTAGTGAAATATGGATCATGAAAAGGATTATACATCTAGTTTTTATTGGTGAACTATAATTTTATAACCTTGGAACCACTAAAATAGCGCCCTGAGTCGGTTTTCTACATGGACTTAGGAACACCTCACCATATGATAGAGAGGGCCGACTAGTAGTGAGGGTATAAATGTGGTATAGTAGGGAGGATATAACCTCTAGAACCAACAATAAAAATATATTAAACATTAATAAATAATGGAAGTAGAGTATAATCATAGTTGAAAAAATAATAAAATAATCAATGATGATGAATGAACTCAGTATAATGTACAAGAAATGTACATACAATAAGTGGTACAATACATAAAAAAAACCCAAGGGATAAATCCATGAGAATAATGATCTTTAGCTCAGGCCTATACTGAAAATTTCTCATATACAATCATAAAAAAGAGTAGGAAAAACTATGACCACGAATCAATAACCATGAGGTCTATTTGGGAACGCTAGGGAAATGGAGACCCAAAAAGAGTGTAAGATATTCTCAGTTGGCCAAAACCAATGCTGTCTAATAAAATGTAGTATTTTAATATAAAATATAGTAGTGTACATGTATATCAATGGTTAATAAATTCAGTAAATATAGATGAAAACCTATAGAATTAGGTTCTTTAAAGACAACTGGACGACCATAAATTCTTTGGACTATATCGAAACTTTCTCTGAATAAGTTCTATTATGAGTATATATTCATATATATAGAAACTAATACTTGAATATATATAAATTCATCAATTATTACCCATGTATTGTTTCCCAAGTGTCCACATAATAAAAAAATAAGTCTCAGATTTTAATAAGGGATTTCATTCCCAATGATCTGTGATGAATAACATTAAAGGATGTCATGCCCACGTATCATAATTTAAGAAACACCATGCCTAGGGATTCCATGTCTAGGAATTACAATATAAGGGGTTCAATTCATGAATATCACAACATAAAGGATTCCATTCTTGAGTATCATAATATAAGGGATTCCTTATTCATGAATCATAATATAAGGGATGCCATTTCTGAGTATCACAATATAAGAGATTCTGTGCTCATGAATAATAATACGAGGGACGTAATTCCCAAATATTCTATTCCAAATAACCATAATTTAAGGGACATCATTCCCATGTATCACAATATAAGGGACACTGTAATATCCCATAACCCACACACTTTAATCCTTGACCAAAATCCATAACTTTAAACACCTTGTTTTGATGCCGATAATTGTGACCCAATATTTTCATCGAAACATTATAAAATACAAAGGAAATTATGTTTATAGTTTTAGAGAAATAGTAAAAACCCTCATATCAATAATTCACATGAATTTAAATGAGAATTTATCCCACTTAACCTTGGTTTTATTTATCACACTATTATATCATTATCATCTATAAGAAATTTCTTTTAGACATAACTCCTTAAATATAATTTATTTAAAACCTTAGGAAAGAGAAACATAAGAATGGTGAGATAAAAAAATTAGTAAGGGTAAACATAAGCATTGAAAATTGATCTTCATAAATGATCATAATAGTGCATATGGGTATACTGACATAATCAAACTGCATGAGCGAATAAAAAAAGAACTCACATCCATCAATACATGGATCATCAAATAAGAAAACATGGAGAAGTCAAGATTAATTTGTCTAAATAATCATGAGATATGTGATATCAATATTGATCATTAGAAACAATATAATCTTATATAAAGGATAGATAAAAAATATTTCTATCTTGGAATATCATCTCATTAAACCCCTAAAGAACCCTTAAAAACCCTAATAAATTGAAATAACCTTACGGTTTAATTCCAATACAATTCTCTAGAGACCATCATCATTACCCAATACATTGGAGAGCTATCTTGGAACATAAATCTTTTATAATTTCCAAGATCCAAAATATTAATAGAGCACATAAAGAACTCAAAGAAACAAACTTTATTCTTTTCATATCGTTATTAACATGTGCCAAGGAACATTTTCTAAAACAATATATTTGAAACATTGTTTACCTGTGCAAAAGAAACGAGTTACATAATAGTATCTTTGAAACATTTTAAAAAAATGAAAAGGAAATGTATTTTATTACAATATATTAAGTACATAATCAACCCATATAAATAATCATGTTTCATAAAAATCTCCCTTTTATATAATCAACCCATGGAAATGAAATGGGTTTCATAACAATCTATTTAGGACATAATAAAACTGTGGAAAATAAAAGAGTTTCATAAACATATCTTCAGAACATGGTTAACCCATGTAAAATAAATAAGATTTGAAACAATATCTTTTGAACATGATTATCCCATGAAAAATAAATGGGTTAAATAATTATCTCTTTAAAACATGGTTAACCCATGGAAAATAAATGGGTTCCATGAAAATATCATTGAAACAATATTAATCCATCCAATGAAAGAGAGAGGATGCTATCAATATGAAACATCCCTAGTTATGGATAAGTAAAATCTTGGTTTTCAAATAATAATTAATATATACACCATTAAAATATTATTAAAAGCGTTCTTGAGGAAAATAATCTTTAAACATTTTAAACAATCCCATACAACATTGAAACATTTAAATCATAATCCCCATAGTGGAATAAAATTAAATGAATGTTATAATATCATGAGAATAATTATATTTATTATATATCATGTAAAAGTATATGTATATACACCCTACAATATAACATAGGTGTATAACATAACAAAAAACTCAGAGATAGAAAATCATGACAAAAGTCAATTACTGCTTTGAAAACTTTAAAACCGTAAACCCCATGAAAGGGATATCCTAAAATGGATATTTAAAGCATAATAAATTTAATTATAATAATAATAAAATACATTAATGTGAATTATTTACAACACATACAAATAAATAGGTTCATAATATCAAATTAGTCTCAATGGAATGTAAATTGAGAAGAAACCCCATACAATTGTGGTAACATCTAAATCAGAAGCCCCAAAAGCAATAATCATCAAATGAAACAATTAAATACCATGAAAATAAAATAATTAAATCTATAATATATCAAATTTTAATTATATACCCCAGACAAAAGGAGCAGGTGGTGAATATGAAATTTATCCCACTGATGTAAAAAGTGAGATGAAAATCCCTTCCCTTGAGTATGATTTTTCAGGCTTATCCTATATATTTATGAATCATAACTTTTTTTAACTATTTAATTTATTTGGAAACTTTTAAAATTTTATTATTAATTTTATTTCGCTTATAAAAAAGTAATATATAATTAATTAATCAATATTTTTTAATTGACATGTTTTTACCATATTTGACTTATGTGTCAAAACTGACATTGATATGTTGACTATGATCAAAGTGGCCATCATTTAAAAAATAATAATCATAAAATAATTATCATATTTATGAATAAATTATAATTTTAAAACCAATAATAAAATATTTCAATGAAAAATTTAAGAATGTAACAATTATGGAGACGATAGGCCATACATACACATGAAGAATGTTCACATTTTTTTCAATTAACTTTATAAAATTACAGTACCATTAATATTTAAAAAATTAGAATTATATAATAAATACAATATTATTTAATCATATATAATTACATACACAATTATTTTTATGTAAAAGGAATCACCTTTCTTTGAGGATGTGGTAGTCCACATGTCCACGAATGAGGTTATCACTTTTTCCGTGTGTGAAAATGTAATAAAGAAACATATATATTATATTTTCAGAAATTTAATTATGTTATTAATATCATATATATGTAATTTATATCAAATATTTTTATTAAAACCATCCTTAATACATTCAATGTAAATTGTGATTGAATCACACTACTTTGATGAGGCGGTTGTTAATGTGCCCACAAATGATGTAATCGTATTCCCGAAAAATAGAAGCATGAAGGTATGTGTTATATAAAAATTATAAAAGCATTAGGACATTATAAATATAATATATATCATTTAAAAATAGTATTTATAACATAATACCCATCCATGGGATGTGTTAAAGTTAAAACGAACAACATCATTTCATGAGGTGGTAGATAACTCTACACATGAACAATGATTTCGTTACCCATTTTATGGATGTGTGTGTAGGTATAGAAATTGTCATAAAAAATATCATTATATTTATGATACAATTTTTACTTTTTAATCATGTAATAAAAGTAATTTAAGTGGTGGAGAAATAAAGAAAACAAAAGTTTTTGTTGAAGAATGTTACCTCTTGTTCAGGTAACTCTATTTGCTTTGCACCAAAATAACTACTTAGTTTTCTTTATGCCCAAAGTGAGGCTTATAGTATTATAGGAGTAATTTTTTAGATTATTTGGTCATGTTTTTATAATATAAAATTATTATGTGGTGTGTATATGTTGGGACCATGAGTGAATTTTTATACTGGAGGGGGAGTGACATTCTTCTAAATATAAAAAGGTAAAAACTATTGGGAAGTCTAAATTAAATAATGCACTAAAAATAATGAACCAAATTAGGTAAAATTTGGTTTATTTTATAAATATTGAAATAATTATTTTGAGAAGTTTCTAATTCATTTGTCCCTTCAAGATTAAATTTTAACAACTAAGTAAACACATTTTTATATTTATCACAGCAATTAATTTTAACTAATTTCACTAATATTTTTGGTAAAAAAATAATTTAAAAATAATATAAATTATAAATTTTTCTGATTAAAACTATGGAATCCATTTTTTTATATTCAAGTCAAAAAAGTGGAATAATTTAATTTGAAATTAATCCCATATCTAGAATGAGAAAAAGAGTTGTCAAAGTAAAGAGTCCAAAATATTGATATTTATTTATATCTAATTTCAATGTGAAATATATTGAAATGATAGAAAATATATTAAATGAGATAAAATTCATATAATTATACTTTAAAATAAATTTAAAATATAATTTTTCACTATATATTTATTAGACAAACAAATTATTTTTCAATTAAAATCCAGAAATTTTCACTATTCATAAAAATTTGTTACTTCTCAGAAAAATAAAAAAAATAACCGAAAATAAAATTTTATATTCCACTTTAAAAAAAAAAGTTTATTTTCTTAAATTTAATTTATAGAATTACTGAAATTTAGTTTTGAAACCAGTCTTCCATTAAAAGGCTGGAAAACACCATTTTAGAAAACCAAAGCAATTTATGCTTAAAATTGGATTTATTCATATTTTATGTCCATATGAAATATTCTTAATAATTGGGTAGGGGTCTTACCTATGACTGGGATTTTATCTTATGTCTAATAAAATATTGGTTGAATTGAAAAATAATTTAATGATTATATAACATATAAATTTCATAAAAATATTTCAATAATAGTGATTAATTTAATTTATGAAGTTACAACACCTTTATGAACATAAAATTAGTTTTTTCTTAAAAACATCCTTTTATATTCAACAAGTTTTTATATTAATTTCTAATTAATTGGTAACAAAATAAGTAATTATATAAACATTTTAAAACTATATTCTCATAATTTAGTTAATAACATTATTTCTACTATTTAAACAACTCGATGATAAATATCATATGAAGTAATAATATTAACTATAAATTATTATTTGGTAAGGCTCAACAATGTGTGTAACACCTGTTTTCAATGAAAATTGATGTTACATGAAAAAATGATAAAATTGGTGTTTTGTATAAATAACGGTAAACTATTCATTTTGTCTAACACAATATATTGGACAATTTAAATTAATTTGTAACAATATATTTCATAACATCTTAGGATATTACATCATACACACATTAATACGAATTTTTACATCAAAATATGATCTTGGATATCAAAGGATTAACATTTTTAGAATTCCATTATTGAAAACCACATTGTTCAAAGGGTTAATAACAAATCCTTTTAAAAAGAGAAGTGGGGAACATAAAGGTCAACAAAAATTACCAATGTCTAGGATTCGATATAGGGAGAACATATGTGTGAATTAAGGAAAATTGAAAATAATTATAGGGAGTGATTGTGGTCATTGATCACAAATATGTGAATGATCAATGGAATGTTAAGGGCCTAAAAAATATATGTGATGATCTAAAAGGCTATAGGTTCATCAAAATTTAATTTACTTGGATAATAATTTTGTTTCATTATCTTTTTCTTAGAGTTAAAAGAATATCTTACCATCTAGACCATAAGGGAAGAAAATAAATATAAATAATTGATGATCACAATTTATTACTTTAATAAATTTCCACTAAAATATCATCCATTTCCATAAATTATGAGTATTCAAGATGAAATTTTAATTCATAAAGAAATAAAATCAAATTTTAATGAACACATAAACATAAAAATGATATTCAAGATATTCTATATATCTTTAACCAAAACCAAAATAGTTTTCACATGGTAAGATAATTCCCAAAATGAGTAAACTGCTGTACGATACATTAATCATAAAAAAAACACCCAAAGTCGAAACTAAATAATTTCATAAATAACTATCCTTAAAATTCATCATACATTTCCTAACTAATTTTGAATCCCAAATATTTGAAGGATTTGATTAGATATTTGTCCATGATAAATTTACCATTATTCATGAAATAAAATACCATATTTTTCTAAAATAAACAAAATATTTACCTATAAAAAACATTTTATGCTAACCAATACATCTTGTAGGCTAGTGGTACTATGTAAAACCCTTATCATCATTCCGTAATGGGTTCAAGCCCCACCACCTAGATGGATGTGATGTGTTTTCACCCATATTATGGGTTTCCCCCCAATTTTGTTTAATATTGAAAAATAAAATCGTTCAAGAATTACTTCATATTGATCATAGGGGTAAAAATTAATCAAAAAAACTCAATAAAAATATCATTAATAACATCAATATTTTTACTACAAAAAATTATTAAATGTGGTGTCTAATAATTTTAAAATGTGATCAACCATTTGCTTACTGTCCCATGAAGTTATCCATTACTATTAAGATAAATTCATGTTAAAAAATCCAAATCATCAAAGTTATATAAAACTCCCATTGATACAAAATATAATAGCAAAGATCACACACTCATAGATCTTATTCTAAAATATATAACATTATTATCTAAGGTTTTCTGCCAATAATTGTGATCCAAAATTTACATCTAAACATTAAAACATCAAAAGGAAAACTTGGATCACATACATACTGGAGGATATTTTAAGTTTATAGTGTTTTATAATTATGGATAACAACTACATAAAAAATTCACAATACTTTAAATATGTATTTCTATAACTTAACCCATTTTCATTATCACACTAATACATTATCATAACCCTTATGAAATACATTATAGACATAAGTCATTAAATATCATTTCATTTAAATATGTTGAAAAGTAAAGATAAGATGGGAGAGCTCAAATTCTAATTAAGGGTAGAAAAAATAATTTACAATTTAATGTTGTCAATGAGCATAAGAGTTCATAAGGTTATAATGACATAATCAATGTTCATGAGAAAATCATAAATGAACCCAAACCCATCAATACATGGATCATTAAATATGAAAACATAGAGGAGACAAGGGTCATTAGAATAAATAATTACGATCCATGTGATATCAATATCGATCATTATAAACATTATAATCCCATAGAATTAAAAAAATAAAACATATTGGTGTCTTCTAAAATCATTTAATTAAACCCTTACAGAACCATTACATAACCCCAACATAAGCCTTTTAAATTGGAATAACAATACGACCTACTTCCAATATAATTATATAGAGAAAATAATTATTACCCAATGCATTGGAGAACTATCTGGGAACACACATCATTTATAATGTCCAAGAACTACAACATGAATATAGAACATAGATAACTCATTGAAAAAAACATTATTATTTTTAGAACATAATTACCTCATGGAAAAGAAATCAGTTCCACCACAATATATTTTAAACATAGTTAACCCATGAAAAAAATGGGTTCAATAAAAATCTTCTTGAAACATGGTTAACCCATGGAAAGGAAATGGGTTTCATAAGAATATATTTAGGACATAATCAACCCATGTAAAGGAAACAAGTTTCATAACAATCTCTATATGACATACTCAACCTGAGGAAAAGAAATTGGTTTCATAACAATCTATTTAGGTCATAGTAAACCAATGAATTTTTTTATACTAGTCTATTTTAAACATTATTAATCTAATGAATAATTGGTTCCGTAAAAATATCCTTTGAATATGATTAACCCATGAAAAAATGAGATCAACAACAATCTCTTTGAAAAATGGGTAACCCATGGAAACGAAATGGTTTCCAGGAAAATATTTTTGAAGCAATCCTAATCCATGTAGATAATTAAAAAGGATGGTGTCAATATAAAATATCCCCAGTATAGGATAATAAAAAACAAGATATTTTAACTATTCTGAACGTAAATACCATGAAAATAACATTAAAAACATTCTTGAGGAAAATAATCTTTAAATTTTCCAAACTATCCCATACCACATTGAAACATTTAAATCATAAAAGCCATATTGGAAACACATTAAAGTAAAATTCAAATATCATGAGAATAAGAGGATTCATGATATATCATTTAAATGGATAATTATATACACCTCATAAAATAAGATAGGTGTATTATATAACAAACATCTCAAGGAAGGAAAATTGCAACAAAAGTCCATTTATACTTTGGTAACTTGAAAAACATAAACCCCATGAAAACTTGATCCAGAAATGGATAAGTAAAACCCCATAAATTTATGTATAAGAAGAATAAAACACATTAATGATTATTATATAAACCACATAAAAATAATTATGTTTATAATGACAAATAAGTATCAATGAAATGTAAATTGAGACGAAACCCCCTACAATTGTGGTAACATCTAAATTTGAACCTCCAAAAGTAATAATCCTAAAATTAAACATTTAAATAACATGAATATAAAATTATTAATTAAATAATACATTAAAAGGTAGTTATACACAACACACAATATAATTAAGTGGTGAATATGACATTTATCCCATAGATTTAAAAAGTGAGATGAAAATCCCTTACATTGAGTCTGATTTATCATGATTGTCCCTTATATCCCAGAATAATAAATTTATATTAATTATTTACTTGATTCATAACATTTTATAACTTTTTACATTTATTTCCTTTACAAACAAGTTATAGAGAACTACTTAATCAATAATTTTTATGTCAGATGTTTTGACCATATTTGGCCTATCTGTTAAAACTGACTGGGATATATAAAATATGGTCAAGGATGCCATTATTTAATCATCTAAAGAATAATAATAATGAAATAATTATAATATTTGTACCTCAAATATAATTTTAAAACCAATCATAAATGATGGTTATAAAAAATGAACAAATGTTATAATCATGGCGACAGTAGGTCATACATACACAAGAGAAACGTTTCTATTTTATTAAATGATCATTATGGAAAGAAGTTATGTAAAATTTATCTCTAAATAATTATAATTATATCATAAATAACATATTATTTAATCATATATACTTATATATTTAATTATTTTCATGTAAAAGAAATCACATCGCTTCAAAGAGTCTATAGTCCACACATCCATGAATGACATTGTCACTTTTTTAGTGTGTGAAAATGTAATAAAGAAAATGATATATTATATTTATAGAATGGTATTTACTTCATGAATATAATATATATTTATTTATATCAAATTTTTTATTAAACACATTCTTAATACATTCTATGTAAAGTGTGAACGTATCACATCATTTTGAAGTGGCGGTAGTTCACACTTTCAAAAACAATGTTATTGTATTCCCAAAAATTGGAAGCATAAAGGTATGTGTTATATAAAAATTACCCAAGTATGAAAAATCATAAATATCACATATATAATATAAAAATAGTATGTTAATCTAAATTCCCAACCATGAGAGGTGTTAAAGGAAAAATGAATGACATCGTTTCATAAGGCGGTAGTTCACCATACACATGAAAAATGATTTAATTACCCATTTTATGAAAGTGTGTGTAGGTGTAGGTATAACACATAAAATAAAAAAAATCAGTATATTTAGGATTCTTATGTTATTATATAAACATGTAATAATAATAATAATAATAATTAAAAGGTTTTATAAATAAATAAAACAAAAGTACTTGTTGAAGAATGTTACCTTATCTTCCGGTAACATCAATGAGTTTTCAAAAAAGTAATTAATTATTTTTATTTATTCCCAAAGTGAGGAATATAGTATGATATTAGGAATTTTGGTAGATTATTTGGGAAATTTTTGGAGGATACAAAAGGATTTAGTGGTGCGAATAAGTGGGGAGAGTGAGTACCTTTTTATAGTGGAGGGGGAGTAACATTCTTGTAAATATAAAATTATAAACACTATTAAGAGTTATCCATTATATAATGTGCCTCTAATAATAAACCAATAATAGATATATGATGATATGGTCAAAATATGGACATAAAATGGGTTTTGGACAAGTGTCTTGGTCATTTTCCATTTATGATTAATGTTTAACCACTAAGTAGACTCATTCTTACCCTAATCACTGTAATTAATTTAAATTACATTTAATAATATTTTTTATCAAAAAATAAGTTGAACGTAATAGAACATATAAATTATTATTATTAGAATTATGGAATCTAATTTTCCAAATTAGAATCACATAAGTGGAATAATTTAATTTAAAATTAATCTTGCAGGCATGATGAGAAAGAAGGATTTTAATGTTAAAAGTTCAAAAGTTTGATATTACTATTTCAATAATTATGTTTATTTTTTTCAAATAAAATTTATAAAAGGGTCAAAATTTAGTTTTAAAAAAAGTCTAGGATTAAAATGTGTTAAAAATTATTTTTATAAAAATACAAAATTTTATGATTAAAATTATATTTATTCATATTTTATGCCTATAAAACATATTGAATGAACTAATAAATAGTTACTGAATAAATAGCATTTAAATTTTATTAATATCTTTCATTATTAGTTATTAATTTAATTTATTAATATAAAACACCATTTTGGGAATAATTGTTTTCATAAAAACAAATCCTTTATATTCAATTGATTTTTATTTTCATTACAAATCAATTAATCCCCAAAGGATTCATTATACAAAAAAGTGTACACTATATTGTCCTAATTTAGTTAAAATCCTTCATTCCCACAATTCTAATGTCTGGGTGATTAATATCATATTAAATAATAATATTAATAGTACACTATTGTTTGGTAAGACTCAGTCTTAAATGTAACACAAGTTATCAAAGAAAATTTATGTTATATGAAAAACAAAACAAACTTGGTGTTGTGTATAATGCAAGATAAACAATGAATTTCATGTAAAACAATATATTTGAGAATTTAAATTAATTTTAAAGAATATATTTCATAAAATATCAGTACTTTATAGATGTTGTGCCTATGGAGGTCATGCTTGTGAATCATGATTAATAATATAAATGGTCCATGCTATTAAACCGGACACATTACTCCTCTAGTATAATTAATTAAGAGATCATATAAATTTATGCATCTAAGAAGGCCACATTATGTTCAATGATATAATATAATTAAAACCATGAAATTATATCATTTCTTTTATAAACAAAAATTAAGGCCATGGGAAGCTCCCATGCCTCAACATGGTTTATCTCAATTCACATCATTTACAAATTCTATTTTAATTCTATTTAACATTTTACTCATTGATTGAAAGGGTCATGAATTACACTTAGTCACTTTGGTTCAACCAAGTGTAACTCATTTAAATTTATAAATTCATCAAGAATCATTTACATCACAAATTTCAATTCAACCCATATTATGAGGTACTTTTACATCATAGACATTTATAATTTGAAAAGGTATTTAGGGGAAACAACCATGTGATGGTTAAATATTTAGTTAAATAGAATGTTTATAATAATTAATAAAACTCATCTATTGTGGTGGTTCATGTCAAGGAATAACCCACCTACCAAGTCATGGGGGATGTGTAAAATCAAGACCAAGTTATATGGATTAAATTATGGGAATTATGAATTTTAGGAGAAAAACATGGAAAGTCAATCATGTGACAAAATGAAAATCTTATATAAACCACACAATATTAATGAACAATAATGTAAACTACATACCACATTATTAATAAGTTCCACTCACTCAATATTAGTTTTGGATTCAAGCTAAAACAAGAGAACTCAAAATATTGGAAAAATGACTTGAAAATAGAGTGAATTACCTCACATAGAGATAAAAAAAGATAGAGAGATTACCTAAAAAATAATGTAAGAGAAGTATTAGACTTACCAAGAGTCCTCCAATTCATTTGAAAATAATGAAATCAGACCAAGAATTTAGGACAACCCATGATGGGAATAGGAAATGAATGAGGATCACATATGAGGGCCTCCTAGATGAATGGAATGATAAAATGGGTGAAACCCATTTAAAGGTAAGAGGAGAAGAAAGAGAAATTTTCCCCTTTTAATGGGGATCAATTTTATAACACATGTTTTGGATAAAAATTTAACAACCATGAAGCTCACATTTCCTAAGAGACACACCCCGCACAACTTGGCCACATGGTTTAGGATAACCATTCTCCAACTATATGAAGCTACTAGTTAAATGGAAGTTAATATGGAGGATACACATAAAGTTTGGGAAACCATGAATAGCCCAAACCCACACCTCTATAATATTTTTTCGGCACCCAAAATTCCATGCCCTCTACCTTTCATGATTTAGAAAACTATGCAACACCCCTTAAAAGGCTGCATAGTTTCTACATGGGGAGAATGATTTAAACTAACAATGTGCCCCCATAAGTTTTTATTGGAAAGTGTGTTTTCAGGTATTGACACTTTCCAAACACATCCAAACCTCCGAGTAACCCCTTGGGTCCTAATCATCATAAAAAACAACACTTTTAACTGATAAAAATGAATGAATTATGGCATGAGACTTAATTTATGATTCGGCCCATCAACCAAATAAAAAGTTGAACACTCTTGTTTTTTTAACCCATCTCAAAAAAATAGGATCTTAAAATCTCCACCTTGGAACTAATTATCCATGAACATAATTATGGAATAATGAAAACCACAACCAAACTATTTGGATCTTAAATTACATACTAAAAATGTCTATGTTTTGTTTCAAAATTTACAACATTCCTCCAAACAAAATTTATAGCTTATGGTACATAAGCTGCTAAGACTGATAAAAATGATCGAAACTATAGTTAAAACATTGATATAGAGATTAATTGATCATGTCTATATCAATACATGATCATTTAATCATACCATACATCTTCTGATCCATGGAACTCACCAACATAGGATCATGTTTTAAAATTCCAATTATGAGTCAAGGTACCCCTACCATATGAATTTACTATTGAAAGATGCCTGTAGCATTCTAGCGAGACTCCCAAAAAATTATCCTATTAAAAATGAGGAAACTAAACTCATTCTACAATATGATAAAAATTATCAAACTCTATTCATCCAATTTAAAATTTTTTATAATATATTTTCCTTGAAAATCCATGGTCGACACTTAAATTTGCACTCATCTTATACCGATGACTAGCTTGATGTGATTTTATCACTAACCACATGCATATGTTTGAGAGAAAACAAGATGAAGTAACTCAGGTTGACTATTTCTAAAACATATAGATCCTATATCTGTTGTATCACCAAAATCGGATTATGAAGCCTTATCCCAAGGCGTAACGACATTGTTTTGAGAATCCTCAATAAATCCTATACTGAGTTCCAATGACATCTCTTGGTCGAACCATATCCAAAAGAATAAAAATCATCATGTATAGAACAATCACCAACATTATTCCAATATAGCATTCATAGATATTTATATGATACTTCAGGATTAATGTCTACATTTTAATTTCCATACCAATAATTTACCAATGATTATAGCTATACATTTCTATGACTATTAAAAGGTAAATGAGTGTCAAAATGACTATCCAACGACCAACCCCAAGATTCCATAACCCTTACCACATGAGGGCCTCCCTCTTGTGACTAAAATCCCACTCCCCACCCAATAAATAACGAAGTCATCAGTCCAATAAATAGTTAACCTAATCACTATGGCCCACATCCCATCCATCCATGAAAATAATAATCAGAATGGATGAAAGCCCTCTTATCTCCAGGGACAATGTTGACATAAAACATCTCCCATTACTACTTCTGAGAATGGTCCTCATGATGTTTATAGAGATTGGAATTGAAATGAGGATCACCATCATCAAACAACCAATAGGGTAATTCACACCGCCCAACCCACCTTTAAATAGCTTCTTGAGAATAACTCCCACATAGTCTCTCGCTGAAAATAGAGATGCTATTTAAATATGCATCTCAATTTATAAATGTCACTCTCTATCAACATACTTAGGAAAATATCATTATTGGGAAAATGATATCCAATGAACTAGGAGTATAATATGATTCTATGAATAAGCATGTATATCACTCCCAATACGTCCTCAATAATATCAACCTTATTTACCTTTACCAATCCATGACACCATGTCTCCTGATTATTCATATCATGGTCCAAATATGGGTCATCCATCCTATGACTCCTTATTCATTATTAAATTATACCTTATCACTAGGGAACCTCCTTTTAATTTACCCAAAGATCTAGGTCACCATGCCCACAAGAATCACATTCTTGAAACCATCTGTACTTTTCTCACACCTATCCACACACCGATATTCAATTATAAACAATTACCAACCACAACTAGTATGGAATAACTTATCATATAGAATGGTGTGAATCCTTCACCACTCAGTTCTAGACCTGAATCATGCTCCTATGAGTCATATATATATAAGAATAAGCTTACCTTACTATATAGAATGTTTTTATTTAGTGCACTAAGATTTCCCTTGGAACCCCTCTTCAAAATCGACACCTCACATGTGTCGTGGAATATCGGTCGAACATCAGCCTTATGGAATCATTTTAGAATGTAAAGAATCCATATATGAAGTACTGATCATCTAGTACAGGAAATTAAATGGTCCTTCCCATATACTCCAATTTTGACATTCAACACCCTTGTTTCTTCCCAGAAGGTAAAGGAATCAACACTCTTATATTGAAAAAATCAATTATCATTAACACATTAGTCTTGAAATGAGCATAAGACCAATCTCATCACCTAAAAGAACACATATACTCTAAGAAAACCTCACTTGGGTTTCATTTGAAGAAGAATAATATATACCTACGAGGGTTTGTTCCAAAATTAAGGGCCTCTATGTACACCACATATTCCTAATGTCTCTTTCATGTTAACCTTGGACCATTGAAGGGCCTATATTTCATGACATCTAACATGACTGTGTACACTCTCTAGAAGAGGTAAAACATAAATTTAGTGAAAGATCATCCACCAAATCAGGTTATAATATCCTTATCAGAGTATAAGTAACTAACACTCACTAGGTACCCACATATAGTAACACCCCCTTTGAGGATCACTTACCAGATAACCACCTATCTACCTAGGGGTGTCATTTCATCACCAAGAGTCCTACTCAGGATAAAGGCACCCAAATAAAACCTCGCTCATAAAATTTCTCACAATAATTTTATAACTCATGAAAAATTGAGGGTGATAACCATACCCTAATATCCCTTTAAAACATAGGGAATCCAATTTTAAACTAGATTCACACCTAAGAGGTCTATAGACCCCACCACCTATCCCTTAAGTTGAACATACAAATGTGTAAAAATACAGTTGAGAACTATAAGAAATTATCATGTTCACAAGAAAAAGAAACATTAAGATAACCCATAGATGAGAGTTTTTGATAAATATTCCTATAAAAGGTTTAATTTTAAGGAATTTAAACAATGAACATTCAATAAAACATTTTTAACCAACTATTAAATAAGGAACAACCAGTAGCATTTTTAAAGAAACTATACTAAGAACATTATTTATCTACAACCGTAAAACATTATAGGAAAATAAACTTATATTTTCATTTTAAACATTAATTAATTATAAAATCTCTGACAACTAGATTCGTTAAAAATTTTAGTTATAGTATTTAGAGTAAAACACCATTTATATTGGAATTGACATTTTAACGAACTGACACCATATAATAATAAAGCTAAAAAGTAGTTAACATGACTATAATCAAATAAAGGGGGATTGGTCAAGTAATATGCCACCATGCATTTATATATAACAATATATTAGCATCTAAATATACTTTAAATAACCATCTCATTAACATAAACATACCCCATGGTCTTAAACAATGTAGAATAAAAATAATAAGGATACCTATGAGGGTTTTTCAATCTCATTTAGGTTTTTTAAACACCCTTATTGGGGTTTTTCACAATAATATCACATCAAGATCTACCTACTTGGGTCAAACAGAATGAAAATAAGGCCTTTAACAACACTAGTAAAAGGGATTTTTCAGCCCTATAAAAGGGCTGACAATGTAAGCAATGTGAATGGGTTAGCTATAAAAACACTCTTAAAAAGTGCTGATAAAGGTCCACTTTAACTGTTCTAAAAAAAGTGTTGATAAAGGGGGCCATTATTAGTGATTTTTTAGCATTGATAAAGGGAAAATTTATCAACATTTTTAGTATGGTTAAATGAGACATTTATGATCTCTTTTTTATCATTGCTAAAGGATGCCTTTAACAGTGGTAAAAGACGCTAATAAAGGCCCCACTAAAAAAGGGAAGTTATTTTTTTCATTCCCCCTCCCTTTATCAGCACTCTCCTCACCCTTTATCAGTGCTTCCCCCACCCCTTTATCAGGACTTTATATAATCCCACCGCCAATGTGCAGCCCTTCCACCAGGGTGTTTTGAACCTGATACCTTAAGCGTACACACCATAAATATTTTCACTCCCATGTACTATCTTCTTTTACATTATATGATATATTTATATAATTGATTATATTTTTTTATCCATATATATATATATATTTAAAAGCAAATATATATATATATATATATTTTAAAATTAATATTTACTCTAAAATCCTTGAAACACATAGAAATGTTAAGAAACTCTGAAAACCCTAAAACCACTAAAAACCCTAAAATGATCCAAAATTCTAATACTAGAGTCCATTTCATTGCCCAAAACATTAAATAAATGGTCAAGAAACAATATTCAACATTATATGAGGTATATTCCAAATAGACTCCTAGATCATAATTTATATCCATTTAAATTTTATGAAACTAGGGTCGGCAAAAAAAATCCCTTCTGGAGGCCTTATGGTCCTTTTTGGGGGTTGAAAAACAAAAAATGTCTCTTTTAAATTAGTCTAAGACCCTATATGGAATAGATCTCATTTTAGGATTTGATTTGATATGAGGTAGAGCCCAAATAGATACCCGAATCAATGGTTTTGGCAATATGAAGTTCATGTTTGAATTCTGATTTTTTGAAACAGTAATATATTTTATTCCTTTGATTATCACATGATTTAAATATCATGCGGTTTTAGATCATTTTATAAGATTTTATTTTACTGGTTGTGGATATAAAATTGATTCTTGGATAAAAAGTTATGATCTTTTCAAAGGTTCTAGTGTTTTTAGTGGTTTTATGGGTTTTTCACATTTGGAGTCCTTCCAAAATACCATAACTTTTGACCAGGGGTCTTTTTTACCTCTACCACATATAAAACTAAATCTTGTGAGGGGATTTATGCCTCGTTGAGACATGATGACCCTCAATAACCTCTATTTAAGCCAGAAGGACTAAAAAACATAAAAATATTTATAACTTCTACTACGCGTGTCTATTAATGAAATATTATTTTTAAATATACCCTTTATTAGCACTAGTAAAAAATCACCGATAAAGTGAAATATTTATCCGTAATTATAAAAAATAAATGATAAAAAACAATAATTTTTTCAATTTTTTAATATTGATGATAGGGGGCTTTATCAGTTCTTTTTTATAAGCCCTGATAAAGGGCCTACTTTCACAACATTAAAACAATTGACGTTAAAGGATCCCTTTAACATCAATTTTTCTAGCACTGAGAAGGGGGGGGGGGGGTTAATGATATTTTAGCAAGTTCTATTAAGTTCCTACCGCTGGATAAACCCAATTTTGTAGTAGTGAATGTAAAGCTATCTCATAAACAACATTCCCGAATTGACCTAATTGGGTCCAGTTGTGCATTTAGAAGTTTAGTCTTGTAGGTAATCATGCCCAAGTGACAGAGGTACAAGCCTCATAAGTGACAATGAAACCTTCATTTTAAATATATCCTTTTATATATGAATTTAAGTTTATCATTTACACATATATAAACTTAGATTCAGATAGAGGAATCACCATTTCCAAATTATAATGTTCCATTACATTATAAATTACAATTGTAATTAATGTATCTAAAACCATGTTTTTATCATTAGTATCAAAATATAATAAGTTTATTTATGATGGTTCCATTATATGGGTTTCCACTATCTAATTTATAAAGGACCATACAATTTATAATTTGAATAATTTTCTCCCATATAATTATAACCAAAAATGTCTCAGTCTATGAAACCAATGGTCCATAAGGAAAACATGTCATAATTAGATAGTTAAATAGTATTCCATCATAATGTTTTATAAGAAAATATCAAGTAGGAAAATGTATAAACTTTATTTAACTAAACATATAACTTAATTACTATAAGGCATGATATAAAAAATAAAGAATATAAGTAATATGGTTAAATATCACCAAATAATGTCACACAAATATGAATGCTAATAAATTACACAAGCATGTTATATAGACATTCTTGTAAAGTAATCGCCTAAGAAGGTATACAGATCATCAAGCATAATGAAGTCTACAATGCAACCTACATGTCATGTTATATGCATGAGATGAGAATATTTATGTGCCTATAATGATGTAGGTTAAAAAACTTCCTTGACTTACCTATCCAGTGGTAAAAATACATATGTCCATAGATCAAAAACTAGTTGAAGTAAAAAAATCAACTTAGGTGAAATAATAACCATCTATAATAAAAAGAAAATGAACAATAATCCCACCATCTGCAACTTGATCTTTCCCTTATGCATGGATTGGAGAGACCAAAACATGATCTATTTACAAAGTTTGAAAATTTTTATTATCTCTTATCCACTATCCAAAAAAAGTGTTAAAAAGGGGAAATAACCTTTGATACCACTTTGTAACATTCCATCCTAGAATCCACTAAAAGGGTTCCCAAATTTGGTTCACTACAAGGCCTCAGGAATGCCTTCCCAAACACAAGAGGCTTATGACTAGTATAAAGGGTCTAAATATATTATAATAGGGGAACTATAACCTTTATAATTATTAATAAATATAGAAAACATAGCAATAAATAATGGAAGTTGAGTATAATAACAACTGACAAATAATAAAAAATGAATCAATGGCCATGCCTGAACTTGATATAATATACAAGAAATAGATATACAACAAGTAATACAATACACAAAGAAAATCCAAAAACCCCCAAGGGAAATTTACATGAGTATCATGAGATCTAGCTTAGTCCTATTCTCCCAATATCCCATTTACTAGCATAATAGCACATATTAAAAACCATGATCCTGAACTTATATCCACAAGGTCTATTCGAGTACCCAAGTGCAATGGTGGCTCGAACATAGTGTGATATATACTCAGTTAGACTCCAAAAATGGTGTAAAATTCAATTCAATTCATGAATATAAAATAAATAAGTTTGTAGGTGTATCAATGGTAAAGAGATGTAGTAAATGTAGAAAAATATCTATCAACTCGGGTCCCTTAAGGACACCTCATTGACCATACCTGCATTAGAATGTGCAGAAAATGTCTCTGAATAAGTCCCATCATGTATATATATATATATATTATTATAAAAAAACACTAATATTCTTACCCATATACATGCACCAGTGAGTATTGGTGACTTAGTGCCCATACATCCACATAATAATAAATTAACTACAACATTTTAATAAGGGATGTTATGCCCAATGATGTCACATGAATAAAAATAAGGGACTCGGTACTTGAGTATTGTAATTTATGGGACACCATGCTAAGGGAAACCTTAAACATGATTCATAATATAATCTGTTTCATTCTTGAGTATGATAATATAATAGAGTCCATTCCTATGTGTCATAATATAATGGATTCCATGCCCATGCATCATAATATAAGGGACGTCGTGCCTGAGTAGAATAATATAAGGGATACTATTCTTGTGAATTATATTATAAGGACTTCATTTGTAGGGAATATATTACATGAATCATAATATAAGTTAAATCACCCTAGAGTATCACATTCTATAGGATTTAATACCTAGGGATAACAAGCCCTTGAATCATGAGTAATAATGTAAATGGGCCTTGTTAGTAAGCATGCCACATTACTTCTGAAGTAGAATTAATTAAGTGGACATTTCCATTTAAATAACTAATACGTCCAAGGGATGTTCCACTAAATAATATAAATCAAACTATGAAATTATTCCATTTCATTTAAAAATAATACAGAAGGCCTAGAGAAGAACCCATGCCTCAACATGGCTCATCTTGGCACATATTGTTTAAAAATTCTATTTTAATTAAATTTTTAAAAAAATTTAGTCCTGTATTGTAAGGGTAAATCATTCCACATAGTCATTTAGGTTCATCCGATTTTAATTCCTTTGAATTTAACCATTCATCACGAATTATTTAGAACAAAAATGTTGTGTAAACAATCTTTAAGAAGTGGTTTGGTAGCATAAGTATTTATAATGTGCTATGAAATTTTTGGAACACACCCAAGGAATGGTTTAATATCAAGTTAAATAGAATCTTTATGAATATTAATCAAACTAACCTAATGTGGGGCTTTGGGTCGAGGCTTCAACCTCTAACCAACTCACGAGGGCTAAGTAACAATAAGGATAAGGAGTATAGATTAAATTAAATTCACTATAAATGCTAGGTGAAACATTCATGATGTATGGTGTGTGGAACAATGAAAATATTTTATAATCACTAATAATTTATGGTAAAAACATATAGAACCCACACCTCATTCTTAGGATGGTACATTTATCTAATATCAGGTTTTTAATTGATCTAGAATGAGAGAAAACAAATGATTTAACAAATGCCTGAAAATAGGGTGAATTAGCTAGCAATGGGATTACAACAAAGTTATAGAGATAAACATAAATTTAAAGTACTATGAGTGTTATAACTACCAAGTTTATTCTAATCTTTTTTTACGAAAATGAAACCATACCTATAATGGAGGAGATCCCACCATGGGAAGAGGAGAGGAACGTGGAGTCTACGGGATAACCTCCATGACGAATGAGAGAAGAAAAAAGGCCAAAACCCTTTAAGGGTTAGAGGGGAAAGAGTAATTTTATACCTTTTAATGAGGAACTCTATTTGGTTAAAAATTTACGAACCATTCATCTCAGACTACCCGAAATCCACACCCCTCATAGTTGGGCCACATAGTTTGAGCTGAACATGCACCAACCATGTTGTGCTAATGGATAAGTGTCATTAACCATGTGGGATATGTGCACAATTTTGAAAATAGAGAACAAACCTTGTGATCACCTATGAAATTTTATATAGAAATAATCATATCCATTCACCTCACCATTATTGTTCTAACAAACAGTGTAACTCCCCTTATAAGGTCAAACAATTTCTCCTAGGTGGTTTCATCATTTAAACTATCCACGCACCCCTATCTATTTTCCCAAGAATGTAATTTGTTGGATATTGAAAATTTAAAAACTCTTACTAACTTCAAATTGACCCCTTGATCCTAAAACCTAATAAAAACTACAATTTTAAGTGTTTCAACTCTCAAAATTATGATTTTAGAGACAATTTACGATTCATCCCTTCTACTAAAAGAAATGTTCAAAACTCTTGGAATTTATACAAATCCTAAAGATTGCGATCTTACATGAAACCTAATTTGTTTATACACTTTGTGTGTTATAGGATATATTGAATATAACCAGGTTACAAAAAATATATAAGAAAAATCTTGTGAACCCCATAATAAGTTACTATTAGATAATCTTGATGGTGATGATGTGATGAAGAGAGATTGAGAGAGGAAGAACACACACATACATAGAGTTTTTACAAGGTTTACATAGAAATATTATATAGTGTCTAATCCTTGGTGTGAAATAGTTATGATCCCACTACCCACATTCCAATTTATTATCAAATGAGCAAGGAAAAAATTGTATTGTCTTGAAATATATTTATATGAGTAATGGAAATTTCTAAAATGTCAAATGATCACCAACTCTTATTAAATATGTGTCTCCTGAAATTAGACTTAGTGGAAACCATGTTTATAATATTAAAAATCATATTAAATCCACC
This sequence comes from Viscum album, assembly GCA_963277665.1. Classification (NCBI taxonomy): domain Eukaryota; kingdom Viridiplantae; phylum Streptophyta; class Magnoliopsida; order Santalales; family Viscaceae; genus Viscum; species Viscum album. The sequence goes on along the minus strand of OY728147.1, from coordinate 929,903,723 downwards.
TTTTAATACTCCTAAAATAGGTCAATCACTCTTTGTTTTTTCCCATAAATCTACCAGGTAGTTCGTCTATTTATTTAAAGGAATAGTATTTATTATGTTATAACAGATATGGTTGTAGCATGATCCTCAGAAAAAAAGATAGAAAGATCAAATACAAAATATATCATAGTATCATGATCTAAATTTAATTAGTTTTTTAGTGTGTCCTATTAATAATGGTATGAATCATTAAACTTTTACAGAGCTATAAATATACTAGTATTATCACGTGAGTCACATAGAGACATGGATCCTTCATTAGGAAATGACATGACTCAAATTTATATAGCCTATAATTTTTAAACCCTTTTCACAATGGTGACAGCAGTGTGGTTCCTCATAATGTTCCATGTACATATTCAGTTCTCCAAGTATTTTGCTGTAAATCATTAACTTATGGAACAATAAATATTAAATCCATAAAAACCATGAAACATCGGTCTCTTAGGGTTGAATCAGACTATAATACACTTATCCTAACCACTTATATTTGTAATTTTGGTGTATTTATTCTATATTTATAATGTTCATCCTAACATAGAATCATTCCATCCAAATGCCAAATTATCTTTGTAGAATAATATCACATATAACATGTATTGATTTCTCCATAAGTAATATCATGGAGATAGATAAAAACCTATGATGCGAATACCGTCACATGAGATTAAAATATTACTATATATTAATAACTCAGTGATTCCACCCTCTCATGTTAGGTAAAGTCTTTGAGTTTTGATATTAACTCAAACATGATACAGTGTGATCATCTTCTTCACAACTTGTTTTTTATTATATAATATAACTTCACTACTTTTATTTATATGTATCAACACTCAACAAAAAATTGATTCTAAAATTTAAATGAATATATTTATAAAGAATACAATAATAAAAAACCAAAAATATTTTTTTTGAAGAAAAAATCCAACAAATCTCTCTAATATTAGGGTTATTTAAATACCTCACTACATAGAAGAATGGTGATTGTGAGATAAATGAATCCCTTAGTTTATGATCAATAATATATTGAACATGTCTCAATTTAGATCAAATAATCTCACATTTCATCAATTAAACTTCATGAGAGTTCTAAAAACTTCATCATCTAAAATAGTTCTTCAATCTTTCATTTGTTTTTATTTATTAGAAACTCCGAAATATGCCTAATAGCACTTCTCAAAACTATATTTTCTAACCGACTCAAGTTTGAACCCCATATTACCCTTGATGGACACCTCTAAAATGTAAAGAAGATAGTCTTCCCATATAAAAATACTAACTACTATATTCTATCCAATTTCTAATAAACATAAAGGAATGTAAGAGGGAAAAACCAATTCATGCATAGATTATAGGAAAGAATACACTATCAATAATACAATAAATTGATTCATGGTATCCTTATAGAGAGAATTAAACAAGATATTTATGAATAGATTCATGGATGAAACATATTTAAATTAAATATATATTTTTTATACACATTTTCATTGATAATGTGATCATTGATGTTAGTGTCTTTTGACCTTGGATGTTGTACCAGGTTATTTAAAAATTTTATTGTGATTTGATTATGATAACCAATCTCCAATGGGAATGAGACTTCAACCACCATGTATACATGACGAAACCTCATCCATATTACTTTATTTATATATTGTGATTCTAAAATATACTCAAATCTCATTGATCTAAGAGTTATATAATTCTTTTTCATGGATCACCATATAACATATCTTTATCGAGTAAAGAATGAATCCATAGAATCAGACTTGCGATCTCCAACATCTCCTTCCCAATCAGCACTGGTATATTCCTAAAGCTATATTGATTTATTTTTTTCATACTTCAGACCATAATTATGGGTTCCTTTTATATAGGGAAAGATATATTTTACTACTAGAAAATGTGACCAATTTGGGTTCCAATGGTATTTTTAAAAAATTATAACTATAAACACAATGTATAGTATTTATGCCCTTAAATATATTAGACTCATAATGATAATTTTTAACTTCATTTGGTTCATAATACTTTCTTATTCATCTGGGTATAGTTTAGTTCTATGTTCTATAAGAGTTGAAATATATATCGACACTTCCATTCCAAACACTTAAATTTACTCATGAGCATGCATTTCTTGCATGATATAGAAAAGATCTTATATATTTTGGGTTTCTAATCCCAAAACAATTTCAACTGACTAATAATTCAAATTTATAATAATATCCTCATTTTGGAAGAAAACTCTTCAAAAGACACTTATTTGTTTACAACAAAAAACTATTTCATCAACACATACATTAACAATGAGAAAATTTGTGTCATATCTTTTGACATAAAGATTTTAATAAACATTTACTTTTATAAATTACATGTGATTTATGTTTTTGACTAGCTTTGAATAACTTGTTCAATATTATTGTTTAAGTACACATGGTTCATTATTTTTCTTTCACACTTGAAACCCATATACACCCATTATAAACCCTTCAAGATGTTCAATGTTGGCTTCTTACATAAGTTCACTATTAAGGAATAAAAAACTAAAATCCCCTTGGAATAATTTTATGTCCCAAGGAGAAAAAATAACAATAATGATTAAAATTATTTATAACCTTGTTTTTGGAGAAAATGACTCATCAAAGTAGATATCCTCAATTAGAGAGTAACATTTTTCAAAAAATAAGAGTATTGTTTCATGGAACCTTACCTTTTTCAATGAGTTTATTATGAAAAACTGACATCATATTGATAAATTTTTCACTCAGGAAATAACTCCAATTACCAAGTCTAATTCTTCTCAATTTGGTTCATGTCTTATTACATCGAGGAAATCTATTTCTCAGGTTATATGACCTCATCTATACTCTTTGGGTAAACTTGTGAAAACATGCTAGTGTGATTAGAAATTATCAATTTTATTTGGGTTTATATCACCTTTCAACTATTTGAAAGTATTTTTTTTTGCTCAATAAGTTTTCTATGTATTTGTAACATAGAATATCCTTGATACATACCTTCCTCACTAGTTTAATTTTTATAAAATTCACAATAAGTATTAACATCATATAATATATATATGATCTCATTTTTTTCTTGAAAATATCTTTAAGGGATTAATATTTTTTATATCCAATAGGAAAATATAGTTGTGAGGAATTTTTATTTTCTAACACACACACAATATTTTTGAAAAATATTTATCATACTCCTATTTTAAAACTACAAACTTCTTCCACCGAGTGTTTGACGAAGAAATATACCTCTATTATCCCTATCCTTAAACATTCCATAATATTTTTTTTAATCATGATACATAAATGGTTTCTGAATACCATTAATTTCATAAAACATGGCTTATTTTCAAACTATAAACCATATGGTGTGTTGATTTAATTTGGTTGAAATAAGAACAAATTTAAAATGTAATTAGTCATGATTGTGGAAGGTAACTAAAATAATTTTGAAATTTAATTATTACAAATAATTTCTATTCTTATTTAAACAAATATTTTATTATTCATCTCGTAAAATATATTTTATTGGAGTTTATATGGAGTTCAATATTCATGTCTTATTCCATGCTTCAAAAAATATGTTTCAAAATCTTAATTCCTTTAAACAGATCCATTATCAAATTGAAATATTTTGATGTCGTAACCTATTTGATTTCTAGAAATCCTTAAAAATTTTATGTTTCTCAAGGTATTGAGAATTAATCTATGACACCTTGATATTTTATAAGCATTCTTTTGAAATAAATTTTATGCATTTGATACCTTTAATTATTTATGACTCTAAATCTAAACAAACCACACTATATTATGGTTTTAGAAGCTAGTTGTTGGATTAATGGTTATGAATAGGTTTAACCAAATTATAATATATATATATATATATATATATATATATATTTCTTAGTTCATATATATTTTTTAATTACTAATAATTAATCCTTAAATTTTAATAAAATATTTCATGATTAAAAGATCTATTTTTTGAAGTAATATATTTTTCTAGGTACTATGAATTTTTATATAAAAAAATATAATGACCATTATTAAAAATTTATTTTAATGATTTTTTATGGATAATTACTCATAAATTAGTTATCTAATGGTTAATAATGAATATAAAGTCTTTTGAATGTAAAAAGAGTTATTTTTTTGAAAAAAGTATTTATGTGTTTAATATTTTTTATCATATGAAATTGAATAAATCACTATTGATTAATGGTGCTAATTAAATATATATATATATATAATTTATTAAATAAAATATTTTAACTCAAATAAAAATTGAATTTATTATTATTAAAATTATAAACAAAACAACCTATGGTTCTCACAATCTTGGAGGACGTAGAATGTAATATTATTTTTATGCTTAAAAATTCATTAGAAGAGTTTTTTTTGGGCATTTTGAGTGTTTATTTTAAAATTTATTTAACAAAATTATGAAAATTAAATTTAATAATTTGGATTACATATTTGGAATCAGAATTTTTTTTAATGAGGTAACCTTTTTTCATGTTTAATAGAAAAAATAGTAAAAATTTGTTACAACGGTTATAGTCAAAATAAGTTTACTGTGTGGTTAAAAAATGAGATAAGGTTAACATGAAACCTAAAATTGTATAAATATAATTGTTTGAAGATATTAAGGGATTATATTACCTTAAATTCCAATTATTTTCTATTTTTTGTCACTTTCAAATTAATGTGACTTTATATTATTTAAATATTTTAAGTAATTCCATGTGTGTCCCTCCACACGCTTATAAAATGGAACCCCTTCTCCTCACTTATTCAGAAAATTTCATTCTCATAAAATATCCCATATCAATCCATAATTTTTTTTAAATTAATTACCTTAATTCTTGATCATATGGACTTACTATATGACCTTCCTATGAAGGATTAAGGTGTTAGATAAAGGAGTAATCTTAAAGTAGAGGTGATCATCGATCCAGAATCCTTCAAAATTTATTTCTTCTTATTATTCCTATATATCCATTTTATAAATATTATTATAAAAAATATGGTATTATAAATATAATGATATGTTATAATTTTTGTAGTATAACCATTATCCACCTCATTTCCATCAAATATGAAATGAAAGCGCCGCTCATACATATGTGTGGACTACCGCCCTCACATTGCGATATGATTAATTTTACATCACCTTATTTAATGGTTGGTTATTATGATGTATTTAATGTTTATATATTATATTTAAGACATAATTATTCTTGAATAACTTCAAAATCGTTTCTACCATCTATCCGACCCATCCGTTGGAAAATGATAACATCGCTTGTGCATACGTGTAGACCACCACCACCACAAAGTGAAGTTATTCATTTTTAATTTTTGAAATAAATGGAGTGTAATAAAGATTTATTTAATAAATATATATGATATATATGATATAATATTGTTTTAATAAATTATAATTATTATTTACCTTTATTCAATTCCATCCATAAAAAAGTGGAAACATCACTCATGTGTTCGTACAAACTACAATCTCCATATAGTGCTGTAAAATTAAATTTTCATCACCAAATTTTATGAATGGTTAAAAAAGTGTTTAAAATGTTAAAAAATAATACTTACGTCATTATTATGATTTTGTATACAATGGAACTAGGATCAATCACCGGGACTAAAATTTTAGAACTAAAATATACATGAATAATGAAGTTGTTATCACCTAAAATGACATTGATAATGAAATATTGTTAATGGACAACTGATAAGATTTTATATGAAAATAAATTATGGTATTATAAAAAATATTATGGTTATTTTTATTAATTATAATAAATTTTAATTTATTATACATGTGGTTAGAGAACATACGAAGAAAACCAAACTTGAGGTAAGGGTTTCACATCTCATATTTTGTTTCTGTGAGATATATGACATATTCACTACTTATTTACTTCAAGTGGATTCTTTATAGACACATTTAAATGTTATATAATGGATAATTTTATATTTATATGACATAATATTTAATTTTATGTTTTTTATTTAGTAGGGTGTTGGATCAAAAGTTACCAAAATGGTAAGGGTTTTACGTTAGAATCACACTTTTTATTGGGTTGGATTATGATGAAATTTTTGATGATTAAATTATTTTATATCTAAATAATATTATTTATTTTATTATAATATTATTATTTATATAAATTAAAATATTTTCATTCATTTCCCTCTCTCTATGTACTAAAAATTATGAAAAATTGTTTTGAGGAATAAAAAATTATTTTTCTCCTCAACCATGAATCTTTTTCTTAAATGTCTATATCTTATTTCAAATGTTTTCCGGAATATTTTCAATATTCTATAGTGATCGATAAATATAATTTTTAACCATGTTTTAATTTCAATTAAAAGTTTTAAAAAAAAATTTCATGTAATTTTTAACCATGTCTTCATATAATTTTAATGTATACTTTATGAATGACATTTCCATCCATAATGACTAGTGTCTTCCTTTAAAATTCCATTAAAATTTTCCATGGTTCTTTTAAAAGAAATATTTTTTAATAATATTCCTTAAATATTGATATTTTAATTAGTTTTATGAAAATAATCAGGGTATTTCATATAAGAAAAGTTCTAATGACCTTTTAAAGGTATCTCATCTATAACAACATCCTCTGATGTAACTTCTGCCTCACTAGGTATATGATATAATTAAATAATATTTATTATTTAAATATATTTTTATTGATTATTATGTTGAAAAAGTAATGAAATTTATTTTATTTTCAATGTGTGAATCTATGAAAAAATGGTAAATGGATTCATGATCTTGTAAAATACAAATGAATAGATTATAAATGTTTGATGGGTGGGTTTGTGGTAGACCTTTAATGTATTGGTTATTGTTTAATGATTATGATATCTAAGGGTATATAAGAGGTAATCCGAATACTATATGAGAGTACACATGAGGTCATCCCAAGCCTAAAATATGCTACACATGAGGTTATCCCAATCTTAAAGGGGGTACCTAAGTGGTTAGACTACCCCACATGTGATGAATATCTTGGTAAATATACTTGAAAAAAGTTTTCATTGATTATGATTATTCCAAAATTAAGATAATATCATAAGAAATGTTATTATAAAAAAATTATATTCTCATGGAGCATGATCTTTGATTCTCTTATGACTAATGTAATGACCCAAATTTTTAATAGTGGAATTTGGTTCTTATAATTATGTCATGTAGTACAAAATAAATACATCACATAGAGAGAAAAAACATTGTTCTAATAAATTAAGAATGATACATTATTTAGTAAATAAATAATAAATAATTCATAATATTATATTTGGATAATAAATAGAAAATAATAGAATACGACTAGGATGATCTGGATATGTTTGATCTACTAGAATGGCCACAGTCATGAAAAAATCCATAGAAACAAAACATAATGGTAATAATAAAATATTAATTTTGAAGATGAAAGTTGAAATAAAATGAGTGAAAATATATTTTATTTAATTCTTAAGGTATTAAGTGGTATTTATAGGAATTATGGAACCCATATAACTTTTATTAAATAGATTATTTGAGTATTAATATGACTGTTGGGATGGTAACCAGACCACTAGAATAGTAATTTGATTGTTTGGAATAGTAATATGACCATTGGAATAGTAACATAACTTATGGAAATGTAAAATAGTATTGAAGAATCTTATAAAATTAAAATATGATACATTTATGTCATGGTACAGGTAAATAAATGTTTTAAAAATAATAAAATAAGGGTTTGTATTTTTGTAAAAGGCAATTATTTTATCTTCAATTTTAAAATGAATATAACGATTCGAAAGAAAATTTATTTTCATAAAATGGATTTTAAATTAATATTATTTTGTTCTATAATTATAATATAATTTCATGAGACGACGAGTAATTTTTCAAAGGGCTATAAAATTGATTATAAATTTAAAATCATTATTTTTTTGAATAAATGGGGATTTTATTTAAAAATTAATTCTCTCATATTTATAAAATTATTTTAGTAAAATTTATTCCAATTTATAAATCTAAAAATAAAAAAATGGATAGGGTAAATTATTTATATTTTTCCAAAATTGCTGAATTTTTGTTGAATAGTGAAATACCACAATTTACGGTATTTAACATTATAAGCCAAATACAAGAATTTTTGTTTAAAAAATGTGGTATTAACCCATTAGATCAAAATAAAATGCATAATTTACTATATCTAGTCACAATAATCAATAATATTGTTATTTGGTATCCAAAATTATATAGTAATGAGTATAATAATGAAAAACACCCCTCACCGCGCCTTATAAATACCACCCCTCACAACCCCTTCTCCTCACACCTTTTAATCTTAAAATCTTGAAAAATATGTACAAAATACCCTCCTCCCCACTCTACAAAAATAAAATTTCTTTTGGTATCACCAAAATACCAATTCAAAGTTCCCTAATGGGTCCTTCATGGTGATGATATTTAAGAAGTAACATTATAATACTTCATCTTTTAATTTCATTTCTTCTTCTAACTTATTTTTACCTCATTAATACATAAAATATATTTAACTCTAGTATAATTTATATGCTTTTATATTATATTTATAATGTAATATATTCTATTCATCCATTTTATCGTCACTTTTTATTCAAAATTTTTTAACTATTGTCCAAATTATAGCAGTTAACCACCTTTGTATATAATGAGTTTTTTTCATTAACCCCTTCAAGGAATTTAGTAAAAATATTATTACTATTAAATAATATTTTAATAAGAATATTATAACTTATTTCAAGTTCTATAATTAATATTAAATAAAAAAACATAATTGAGATGGTCAGAAAAATAGCCAAAATAAATTACATATTTATCATTAACATTTTATTAAATGAATCATAAACAATTCATAAAAATGATATATGGGGATATTTAAACTTCTATAATTTAATTAATACCATTTAATTTCACTAATAGAGTGTTATTTATATTTGATAAGAACTTTCCTTATTCTACACAAGTTAACCGACATTGAAAGCATGAAACAAACGCTCTGGGAACCAGAAAATTGAACATTATAACTCATCAAAATGGCCATAAATGAACATAATAAAATTATAATTAATAAAATATGTGTTTAATTATTTATTAATTAATAAATAATTAATCTATTTAGATTATCTAGGACATTAATTGCAAGTGAATAACCCATTCAAACATAAATTAAGGGATCTCTTTGAACCTCCATATTTCCTTTAGGTAACTCTTTACATCTCATTTAATCAATTTACCTCTTCATTTTTATTATATAATTTATAAATAATCTATATATATGTCAAAAAAATATATTTTTATCTCAATTTTACAATATTTTATGAGAAATATAATTTTTAAAAATGTTCCCATCTCAATTCCTCTTGATAAGAAAACTAAATTAAAGGGAACTTCTCTATTTATTACCCTTTTCCTATTATACTAAATAAAACATTTTTAGTGAAAAAAATATTTTAGGAAATTAATAATTTTATCATCAAAAAACATGTTAGTTCAGTTTTGTGTTTATGGAAATAATTATACATTTATCCTCTTTGAATACCATTTTTTATTTTACCTAAAACTATTCTTAAGTGGAACATTTCAATAGTTGATTTGGAACTCTTATTCATGGTTTCACTTCAGTTGGATTTTATTATTCATGACATGATATTATATTTTCTTTATGAATTTACAAGAATAATTAAAATCCATTCTTTCATGTATACCATTATGATACACCCTTGGGGTTCTCCTTATGACATGATTACAAAACCCATTCCTTTCTATGGATAACCATTATGATTATTCATTATGTTTGATTTCCTTACATGGTGTTCATTTGAATTTAAATGTTTCGATGGGTTTGAAAAAATAAAACTGTATTGTATTGGGTAGTTTTTAGTCTTATGAGACATTATGTATGGTATTAGGGAGTAAACCTAATCCATTATGGACCATCACCCAATATGTAATATCATCTTAGAAGTTAGCCTTGACTCATGTTTATGTCATGTTATGTGTTTCTACCACATTATTATATTTATATAATCATATGATTCCTTGTAATATATTTTATTCCTATATATGTCTATTCAATGTCCATGCCTTTTAAGTTATCATGTTATGCTTTCTGACACCTGTTTCATGCTTCTTTTTTATGTTTATTCCCTTTTATAGATTTTTATATCATCCCTTTTATATATGTATTTCCCTATTATCCTATGTTGTTATAAGATCTAAAATGGGTTTAGGAGATCATTAAAGATATTAATAAAAATATGTTATTTTTAGGTTTATTCTTTTCTAATTATGAACCGAATATTCCAAACATACTAGGATTTTAAATCCTTAGTTTGCATTTGAAGAATAATTATGATTAAAATAAAATAATAATATGTGTAAAAGGATTGGGTTTCTATAGTTGGTATTAATGGATGGTCTAGTTATTTTAATGGATTTGGACTAGAATAATTTACTAAAAACCCTAGGGATAATTCAATCACCATGTATAACCTTATTGAAACCAAAAGAACCGTAATATATGGTATGATTTGAATTTATATGTTTGTCCTTGTATTTTTATAGTTTAATTTTTATATGCTCATTATCTATGTTTTCAAGCTACACTAATTATATTACTCTTTTTGTAATTAATGTATGGAAATAAGAGAACTCATGCTAACAAACAACGTGATAGGAAATATGATGATTTCCAAATTGAGATTCCAAACCTAATGGGAACAAGAGATCAAAAACTCATTAAATTACTGGATGAACTAAGTGAAGTTATGAAAAATAATTTGAATCATGTGGAACACCCTATTTATCATATTAAATATAATGTTTCAGTTACATCATTTATGTGAAAAATTCATCCTACCTTTAGTGGATCTTATAATCCTATCATCGCAGAATAATGTATTAGCTCAATTGAAAATATATCTTTTATCCTTATGCATAAGAGAAGAGGAATTCATGTTGGAGGTCTATAATTTTGATAGTGAATCTGATAATTAGTGTACAAGGATAAAGAACATGAAGTCTAATGATGAAATGTATTCCATGTAAAGGGATGGATTCAAGAAAATGTTTTATCAATAAATATTTTCCCTAAACTATATATCTTAATATAGTGAAAGATTTAATTACATTGAATAAAAATAATGATGAGTCTCTCGAGGTGTATGATGAAACATCACAAGGATTACATGATACAACTTTGTAATTTTTATGAATACTGAAAGAAAGGTGGATCAATTATTTAGTGGATTGAAACAGAGTCTACAAAAATTCTTAGAGATTGAAGACATTGAAATCTGTGAGGAAATTGCTTGCTGTTACCTTAAGGATGAGATACAGAATGTAGACTCTCAATTGTCTCATGGGATTATAAATAAAAGAGAAAAATAATGTTTAATATGGGAGTATTAACAAATAAATCCCATAGAGGAATGAAAACCCAACATCCCATGTTTGAAAAGTGTTCGAAGAAGCATTCTAAAAATTGTCTAAATAGAACCATAAGATGCTTAAAATGTAGAAAATAAGGAATCATGATAACCATTGATGAATGGATATGAAGAACCCTACTAATGTGGAAGAAGAGAGGAAGCTTTAGATCAACACTCAACCTATAGTAAATTGTTTCAACTATAAGGAGCATGTAAATAAAGTGAGACAATACCCAAAGATAAGTGTTTTCAGAGGTAATAAATGATAATAATCTATAAGGAAGCAATGAAGGGAATATTATATCATTACTATTGAGGTGGATCCTAAAAATGATGTGGTGATAGGTACCGTAGTCATTAATTTAAGATTACTAGACATACTTATTTTTATTATCATTCTCCACATTCTTTCTTATCTAGAATGTTTAGTCAAACTATTTAAACACCACCTCAAAATATAGAGGACGAGTTATTCGTGAGAATAGATATTGGGGAAATTTTTTCATCTAAACTAAATAAATCCTCCCCGATCTATGTTTATTGAACAAACTTCCCAGAAAATCTTGTCTTACTTAGTTTGGTAGAGTTTGATGCTCTGTTGGGAATGGATTAGCTATCTTTATATAAATATAACATCAACTATCGGGATATGGAGATCACTCTTCACATCCCACAAAATACTTCATTTCTATAAAAATGTAATGAGGAGAATGTGTATCCTTTGAAATATTATTATCAATCATGGATACTATTACCTTATGAGAAATGATATCTTGCTCACATTATTGGGACAAAGGAGAGGATCATTCTTTAAGAAATTCCCATTTGGGGGAATACACCGATGTGTTCCCTGAAGAATTTTCCAGTCTTCCTCCTGACCAAGAGGTTGATTTATTAGTATAAATAATTCCTGGATCTCTTGCCATATCAAATAATCCTAATATAATGGCCACTATTATGTTGGAATAACTGAAGAAGTAGTTATAGAAGAATATAGACATGAGTTTTATATGCTTGAGTGGTTCACTATGGTGTGCATCGGTACTGTTTATCAAGAATAAGAATGGGTCAATATTCCTCTACATTAATTATTCTGATTTTAATAAAATCCTGATAAATAACAAGTATTCCATTCCATAGATTGGTGAATTATTCTATCAGCTACGTGGGGCCATGTATTTATACAAGGCAAACCTTCATTCAGGATATCACTAATTAAAGGTGAAGAAGAAATATATTCCCAAGGATACTATCAAAATGGGGTATGTGAAATATGAGTTCATAGATATTTCCTTTATAATCCCTAATTCTCCATCAATTTTCATAGACCTAATAAATAGTGTCTTTAGAGATTACCATGAATTATTTTTGGTAATATTTATAGACGATATTTCAATATACTCCTAGGGAAAATAGGAGCCTGAGTAAAATTTGAATAATATGCTATAGACTTTGAATGGGGTTAAAATATATGAAAAGAATAATTAATGTGAGTTCTAAATGGTGGAAGTATCTTTATTTTGGCATGTTATCTCCAAAAAATGAATATATGTGGACCCTTATAAGACAAAGGTGATTGGTGAGTGGCCTAGAATAACATTTGTAAGGGAGATTCATAGTTTACTTAGTATATCTTGGCATTACTAATTATTTGTGAGAAATTTATCAAGATTTTAAAACCCACTAACCAAGATGACTCATAAGGGAGTAATGTTTCTTTATAACTGTGAATGTGAAGATTGATTCAGATAATTGGAAAAGAGCCTTATCCCTACACCAATACTTACACTACCCAGAAGTGGGGAACTATATTTAGTGTACAATGATGAATCAAAGAAGGTATTAGGATATATACTGATAACAAATTATAAAGTGATAGCCTATGAAACAAGTAAGATGAAATTTCATGAAAAAAACTATCCCATAGATGATATGGACTTGGAAACTTTGATTTCCACATTGAAAATGTGGCTGCATTATCTTTATGGGGAGAACTATGAGATATATACTAATCATAAAAGTATAAAATATATATTTATAGAGAAGTATATTAATATTCACCACCATATATGGTTAGTTATCATCAAGGACTATTAATTCTCAATCCATAACCATATTGGTAAAGCAAATAATGTGGCCGACGATCTAAGTAGAAAAGATCTTCTAACTTTATTAATAATGAGTATTGAGAAGGATCTAATATCCATAGACTTTAAAAGGGTGGAAATTAGAATTATAAAGGAATCAAAATTATCTTCAATTTATCAAATTATTTTCCAACTACCCATTTAGAGAAAATAAAGGATGATCAAGTAGATTATATAGATATTTTGATGAAGGTGGAGGCTATTAGAAATGGGAAGCACCCATAGTTCAAAATTGACAAGGACTAAAAATATTTGGTTTAAGATTATGTGTACCATACAATTTAGATATAAAGAGTATGATTTTTAATGTTCCACATATCTTGACCTCCTCTATCCACCCATGAAACACAAAGATGTATCTAGATCTCTGAGAGCACTGTTGGATAGACAATTTGAAGAAAGGGATAAGAAAAAATACATGAATGTTCCTGGAATGTCATCAAGTGAAGGATAAAAGGAATAATTACAAGGTAATTATGAAACCATTAGCCATACCTACATAAAAATGGTATAACATAACCATGAAATTTTTCACTAGACTATCAATTCCATAAAGAGGGAATATTGTGATATGAGTTGTGGTGGGTCATCTTATAATGAATTCTCTCTTTATTTCAATTCAAGAGGACATCATAATCAATAAAACTATATGTAATTACGTTATATAAGTGGTGAGGTATCATGGAGTACCAATATCTATTTTATATTATCAATATCTGAGATTTACCTCCACATTCTAGAAAAGTCTCCAATATTCCCTAAACTCCGAGGTAAAATTTTGTATGACTTATCAACCTTGGACTGATGGGTAGTCTAAGTGAGCTATTGAGTCATTGGAAAATATTCTTAGGGCATGCTCTATGGGATTCAAAGTAGGACAAGGACAATATTTTCCTTTGGTAAATTCTCCTACAATAGTATTTTCCATTCAAGTATCCAAATGGCTCCATATGATTCCATTTATGGGAAAAGATGTAGAAAACATACATGATGGGATGAATTCAGTGAACATAAGCTTGTGGGACTAGAAATGGTCAAGTAAATGATTGAAAAGGTAAAGTCCATTTAACAGAATATTAGGGATTCCCAAAGTTTACTGAAGGGATATGAAGAAAATCATTGAAGGGAATTCGATTTTGAGGTTGGAGATAAGAGATTCCTCTACATATATCTATGTAAGAGAGTTATAAAATTTGGGAATAAGGGAAGGATATGTCCTAGGTATATCAGCCATTATAAGATTATCGATCACATAAAAACTATGGCGTATCTACTAGAACTTCCTCCAAACTTGTATAAAGTACATATTGAATTACACATATACCTCTGGAAGAAGTACATACTAAATCCATTATATTTACTGAATTCAAAGGTGGTATAACTGGAGAATGATCTCTCTTATAATGAGCATCCAATGAAGATATTGGGATATAGAGGTAATGTTATGTGGAAAAGGACAACTCACCTGGTAAAAGTACCATGGTGGAACCATAAATATAAAGATGAAACATAGGAACCATAAGAAGCGATGTAGGAGAAGTAACCACACGTTTTTTCACTTTAATATTTAAACCAAAATTTTATGGTGAAATTTTAATAAGGGGGAAGAATATAAACAAGTATAATTTTATCAAAGGAAATTCTATTTATATAATTATACCATGTTGTATAAAGAACATACATAACATAGAGAAAACATAAAAATTATTCTCATAAATGTAGAATAATAATTAGTCATAAATTAAACCAATACAAATCCCAAATAATATAGTGGAATAAGAAATATAAAATAACTGTATATGTATAGGATAATTTGGAGTTTTCAGATCCACCAGAATTGTAGCACCCACAAACAAAGCTATATAAATAAGACATAATATTAATAATACAATATTCATTTTGAATACGAAACTATATAAAATATTATTAGAAAATATAAGTGAAATAATAATTAATGGAATCAGAGTTATTTATTGGAATTAGGGACCTTATTTGACCATTATAAAACCAAATTTTGGCACTATAATATGTATGTTCATACAACAACCTAACTATTAGAATAGTAATATGATCATTTGGAATAATAATATAAACATTGGAATAGTAACATCACCTATGTAAATGTAAATAATAATTAGGAATCTTATAAAATGAAAATATGATATATTTGTATCATGGTACAAGTAAAAAAATGTTTTAAAAATGATAAATTAAGTATTGGTATTTATGTAAAATGAAACTATTTTAATTGCAATTTTAAAATGAATATAATGATATAAATGAAACTTTATTTACATTAAATGGATTACTAAATTAAATTTTTTATTTGATAATTATAATATAATATTACGAGACCATAAGTAAAATTTTAAAGGGTCATGAAATCAATTATTATTTTAATATCAGTATTCTTTGTCAAAATGGAGATTTTATTTGAAAATTAAACTTCTCAAATTTATAAAATTATTTTAATTTAATGGATTTCATTTTTTAAATATTAATGTAAAAAATTTCTATGGTTAATTTTTAATATTTTTATAAAATAGTTGATTTTTTGTGAATAGTGAAGTACTCAAATTTATGGTATTCAACATTATAATCAAAATACATAACTCTTTGATTATTGGAATATGTAAGAACCCATTATTCTTAATTTAAATTTACCATTAAAAATATATATTCACAAAGAATAATTACTATTGATAGTCTTGACCAAAAATAATAAATTAATGATTATTATAATAAAAAAGACTCCATGCCTCCCCTTCGAAATACCAACCTTTTCAACCCCTTATCCTTACACATTCTAAGCTGTTAAGATTTTTAAATCTATTAAAAACCCTCTAAATACCACTCTACCCATGTTAATGTTCTTATTTTCTCAACAAAAGACCATTTCAAGAATCCTTAAGCAGTCCTTTAGGGATGTGATATTCAAGACGTAACATACTCAAACTTCCTCTTTTAATTTCATTTTTTCTTCTAACTTCCCCTGAAATAATTAATACATTAATGAATAACAATTAAATTATCTTTTATGTATTTTATTTTTTATTTATTACATAATATCATATATCCTTAAATTTTCTCATCTCCTCTTAGTCAATAAAACAAAACAATTGTCCAAATTAGGGTGATTAATTATCTCTGTGGATAATGAGATTTTGTTATTCCGTTAACTCATTCAAGTCAGGTCATAAAACTGTTATTATGGTTAAATAATATTATAATAATAATATTATAACTCATTTCATGACATTTAACTAATATATACACATAAAATTAAATAAAACATAACAAGTATAAGATGGTCAAAAAAACCGCAAAAATAAACTAACAATTTATCATTAACATTTTTTTAAATGAATCATCCAAATGTCAAAAAAATTATATATAGGACCACATGGAATAAATTAGTTAATTAATACCATTTAATTTCACTTATAATGTTTTATTTATATTTTACAATAACTTCACAAATTAACTGACCATGAAACCATGAAACAAACGCTCCCCGAACAACAAAATTGAACATTAGAACTCATAAAAAAGGTCATAAATAAATATAATAAAATTATAATAAATAAAATATATATGGAATAGGTTTTTAATTATATTATTAAGTAATTTTATTTTATTATATAGTTCCTTAATTCCAAGGGTAAACTGTATTCATGCATAAGTTACGGAATCTATTTAAACCTACATATCTCCTTTTTGTAACGTTTTACCTCTATTTTCCTCAATTTATATATTCATTATTATTATATAATTCTACCATATTCTGTATATATGTTCCACACATTTCTCTCTATCTCAATTATTTTATATTTAATGGGATGTACATTTTTTAAACTGGTTCCCTTCACAATTTTTCCCAATAAAAAACCCAATTAAAGGGAAGTTCTCTGTTTCTTACCCATTTTCATGTAAACTACATAAGATATTTTAATCCACCAAAAACATATCCCAAATAACTAAATTATCATTAAATATTTTTCATTTTATTCCTAGTTTTATTGAAATAATTATTCCATTATCCTCTTTAAATACCCTTCATTCTTTTCCCTAAAACCAAGCTTAAGTAGAGCATTTCTAAAGTTACCCCAACACTATTTTTCATGTTTTAAATTCATTTGGATTTAATTATTCATTATATATTTTTATATTTACCTTTTAAATGTACAATAATAATTTAAATCCCCTCTTTCAAGTATACCATTATAATATTCCCTTTCGTTTTTCTATATGACAAGATTACAAAACCAATTTCTTTCCATGAGTAAGAATTATAATTATTCCTTGTGTTTGATTTATTAATGTGGCACAAAAATTCATGTACATGGTATTATGGGTGTTCCCAAATAATGATCCAATTGACTAGGTATTTTTTAGTTTTATGAGATTCTATGTTTGGGATTAGTGAAAGCTAATTATATTATGAGACTTTGTAGACCATGTAATATCATATTTCCAGTTAGCTATGTGCATATGTCATGTTATGTGTTTCTTATACATTAATATATTTCTATGATCATATTTTTCCATATTCTACAAATTATTACTCTATATTTCTATTCAAATCCATACCTTTTATGTTATCATGTTATGATTTTGACTCACATTTTATGATTCTTTTTCATGTTTATTCCCATACTTGGTTTTTAGATCATCCCTTTTGGATATGTATTACTAGGGTATCCTATGCAATTATGAACCTCAAATAGGGTTACGATATCAATATAAATATTAATAAAAATATTTTTTTATTCATGTTAAATGTTTTCTAATTGTTTACCCAATCTTCCAAAGACACTATGATTTTCAATCCTTGGTTTTTATTTAATGAATAATTATTCATAAAATCATATATTAATATCTGTAAAAGGCTTGGGTCACATATATTAATGTCTTATGTACTACCAAATCATTATTTTATGATTTATGTTTATAATATATGAATTATTTGGAATTATTTTATAATTTTGTTCTAATGGTATTATAATCTTATGCTAATATTATGCTCACTTATGATCTTTAACTAATATCTCACATGTTTACCCTTTTTGAGTATTTGAGCTCACGCTTCCTTATATTTCATTTCCTAGGTTATGAAGAAAGGTCTTAAGTAGGGTATATATAAGAAGGGTAGTATGTGATAATAATTTTATAAGAGATCATGAAGATCTTCCACAATACATGACGATTATATATATAGTCTCTAAAGACACTTGAAATTTATAGCCCATGAGTGTTTATTATTGGGAAATATATAGAATAATAATCTAAAATTATGAAATATATATATATATATATATTTCATTTTTGGGTTTTAAAAATTGGTATCAAATTTGTTTTAATTTATTTTTAGACATTATGATTAGTTTTATTTAGTGATAACCCATATAATAAGCCTAAATATAAGAGATCATACTATGTTATGGTAATGAAATCAGCATGGTTTTCCTAATAAATACATCCATTTTCAGATACATGAAATTGGTTGCGGCTATAGAATATATGGACCTATTAGGAAAAACTATGAAAGGGGTAGATTGTGTATTATATTGATTGTCACTGCTACATGATGAGTGGGCCTAAGATTGAACACCTTTCTAGATGCCCCCAGTGGATATGCTTGGGTATATTCACATTTTCTTTATAAAACACTATATTGAATTATAGGATAATGTTTATGATAGGACATAATGAAATGATAAGAAATTAAATTTCCATGGGTTGAATGAAGGTATCATAATTTAGAATATCTGGGGAATGATTTTATGATTATATGAATTATCACTCAGATTAATTATTCTAAATGGTAATGCTAACAATTTTAGTTTTTGTAAGGAATTTAAAAAAGAACAATGAAGTTGAGGTGGTGATAGGAACACTCAAATATTGATGTATCATATTTTATATTAGTCATATAAATTCAATTATTTCATGAAATGTTTCTAGGAATGTTGACTATTATAAAAAATAATTAGATGTTGAATTAAAAGTGAAATGTTATAATGTAACAATGATTGCATCACAAGACTATAATTCTTCTCCAATTGAAGTTTTTGGAAATTTATTTTTGAAAATATTATTACCCCCAGTAAAAGTTTATAAAATTTTGTACTTGTAGTGGATATCTCTCTATAGATAACTTAATAATTTGCAAATAATGGGAATCCAAATTTCATATTTTGAAAGAACCTGTAATCATTTATTAGGGTGAATATGAATACAAGATTCCAATTGAAAATTCTTCCATTTTATGGGTCTTGATTCTTATTCATAATCTGTATTTATCTTAGATAGTTGGGGAGAAACTCAACATGAAATATATTTCTATTTTATGATAGTTTTTTGATGTCATTCTAAAATAATTGGCTAGTATTCTTCCAAATAATGAAGTTTAATTTTCAATATAACTCATACCTAATGCTACACCAATTTTAATATTACTTATTGAAAATAATTAATTGATTTGTAGTAATTGGAGAAAAAAGTTCATGAGAGTCTTAATAAGGGATTCATTCAGCTAAGTGAATCACCAAGGGTACACAAGTTCTTTTTGTTTAAAAGAAAGATAGATAAATGTGACTCAAACCTGATTAATAATAACTTAACAAAATAACTATTATTAATAAATATCACATATCCAGTATTGATTATTTTTTTAATCAACTATAAAGAGATTAAATCTTTTTAAATATTGATCTTTATTCTGAATACTATCAATTGATGGTCAAATGTAAAGAAATAACTAAGGCAACTTTCTCTATGAGGTATAGACACTATGAATTTATAGTGATTCAATTTGGACTTTCAAATCCCCCCATTATCATCAAGCATTTATTGGACATATTCATTATATACTATCATGATCAATTCAATATAGTTTTTATAGACGATATTCATATATACTGTAAGACAAAGGAAGATCATAAATATAAATTGAGAATTGTGTTAAAGAACATATGGTTACAGAAAGTGTCATTCTTTGGACATAAGATCACAAGTGAGGGTATGTAAATATATCATATTAATATGGAATTCATTAAACATTTTCCTAGACCATTCAATTCGAATAATATCAATAGTTTTCTTATATTGGATATATATTATCAATTATTTTGGATAATTTCTCATGGATATGTAATGCACCCACCATATTAACATGGAATTGAGTCATGTTCTTTTGGAATGATGAATATGAACAAAAATTCAAGGATATGTAGTGAAGGTTGGTTGGTGAACTTGTAAACACACTAAAATATAGTGGAAAAGGGTTTGTGGTCTATAATTATGCATCTAAGAAGGTACTAAGATGTGTTTTTATGTTGAATTACATGGTGATAGCTTATAACTATTGCTAATTAATGGTTCATGAGAATAATTACTCGAACCATGAATTGATGTTAGCAGTAGTAATATTTTCCTTAATGATATGATGATTTAATATTTACAGATAATGGTTTGGCATATATATTGGTAATAAAATGTTAATGTATATATTCACCCAAAAATAGATGAATATTCACAAGGTAAGATGGTTGGATTTCATTAAATATAATGATTTCTCAATACATTATTGGGACCATGTTTCCAAGAAGTTGTTTTTGAAGAATTAAATTTTTTTGTTGTATTTTGTTTTCAATGTTGTTTAAGAAGAAAATTAATCTCCTTAATTTTTTAAAAAAGGTAATCAAACTTACCATCTTATTTAGATAATTATACTCACAATACTGAAGAATTTCCATTAGATTAAGAATATTATTTCTGGAAGAAAAAGTTCATCTGGCTCAATATAAGACTAAAATAGAAGGAATATTGTAATTTGGAAATAATAAGATTCTACATGGATCTGATGTAAATATGATTATGCATTGTAATTTTGTATTTTTTTTAAAAACAATAAGTGTTTGTGAAACTTGTGATGCAAGCGTGAAGAAAGAACGGGGGGGTGACACCAATTGCATTAAGGTATGGTTGGAAAGAAAGATATTGGTGGAGGAATAGGAATGCAAAAATACTTCCTAATATATGTTAGATGATACCAAATATGATGTTCAATACATTTAATTTTCTAAGGAATTCATGATAAAAGATGAAGTTTGGAGGAGAAGAAAGTTTGTGAAGTTGATGATTTATGGTCTTAGCTCATCAGTGTGAGATAACAAAAAACAATTTTTTTTGTTGGATGAGAATGTTGATTGGAATGTGAAAATGTTAGGATACTGGTTTTCTGTCAGACTAATAAGTCACAAGATACAAATATTTGGATTAAGTAGCTAGGTACTAAATGTTCATTATTATCTTATACTGAAATGGAATGAAGTTGATGAAGTCAAAGCTGCTAGAACCAGTCCATCAGATGCCATGTGCCTCTAATCCATCATAATAGATTCTAACATTAATTCATATTATTGACCTCTTTTATATATCATATGTAGGTTTTTATGAGAGGTAAAATTGTTTTGGTGAATTTATTGAGACAAAAAACAGATGAGAAATGAAGTGTTTTTAGAACCAATAAATAGAAAGAAGGATAATAGTTTTTGGTGACCAATAATAAGAATAAAATCCTAGATCAATTCACAATGTATTATACAATTTCCATAAAGATGATTTTTTGGTTGTTTACATTTAGTTCAAGAGGAATAAGAACTATGATATATGCTTATTAATGGTGTCAAGACTCTCATACTGGAGTTAACACTAATAACATCATCAGAATCTAAATCATCAGTATGGGAAAAGAGGAAAAATAGATTTTATTTAAGTCTATAAAAGTTTTATTAATTATATCATTGATGCAGATGAAGAAGGTTGGATACTGATTCTCATTTGTTTCATTTAGTGTATAGAAATTTAATGAATAACATACTATCACCATCATAATGAAGAAATAATAATGAAGATGTTTATTCTGAGGATCATAATGAAAATACATATTACTATAATAAGATGTTGTGGTGTTTTTCAATTGGTTGAGAGTTTTTGGTAAAAATTAACATAATGAATAACTTTTTGTCTTCATCACGCTGAAGAAATTAGAATAGGGAAGATTGGATATTATAATTTTTATGGAGCATCGTAATAAAGAAATTAGAATGGCGAATCAGAATCTAAATTATGAATGTTAGAAAGAATTAAGTGATCTAAAGTTTTGAGAAGTATTTTTGAAGAAGTTAGAATATTGGAGAAGTAGCAAAGAAGTCAAAGATTCACCCAAAACTCAAAGGGAAATCAATTTTTAAGGAAATGATTTAGAGAGGAAAAACATTTCATCACCCCACTCAAACTGAATTTGGATCACCTATAAATAATTTATGTACATTGTACTTTTCTAACATGAGTAATTTTTAGAAAGAAGGGATATAATTCCCAAAAATTCTACGGAGAATAAGTTTCCAGATCTAGCATACCTAAGGATGTTTTCTAGTTAGAAGAAGAAAGAAGAAGAGACAAGATTGTATTCTGCTGATTATCATATTATGTTGGATTATTAGACCAGGAAAATTATATTTTAATTTTCTTAACTGAGGAAGAATATGATAATAATTATTTCTGTAGTATTCTAGAAGAGTATTATTTCTGTATTGAGAAATTAGACTAGGAATTCAGAATGAGATTCATTATAAAGTCCAGAAGACTTTCCTTCCTACATCAGGGTAAGAAAGTGAATAATTGTTTTGAAGAACATATTTGTGAAAGTTGATCAAGAAGTACAATAACATGTTTTTTTTACAAAACTTTCATTTCATAATTTTGTGATACTTGAATCACTTGCATTATTGTATTGAATATTGTGCTACACGGGTGTAAGGGAATATCCTACTCATTGTATTCCATAAAAAGAAGTTTTTTTTCTAGAGGATTGTGTGGTATTATATTGTTTCCATACCATACTAAGGAGGTATCCACTATTTTTGAGTAGTGAACCTTGTAAATACTAGTGTTCTTGTGGATGTGTGTTTTTTTTTCAGCATAGTGAAAACACCTTAACTAGGGGAGAAGGTTGTTTCGAAATAAATAAAATATAAAATAAAAGGTTATCACTGATTCACCCCACCCTCCTTTTAGGGATACATTGATCTTTCGAGGTATTCATAATAGGAAACAGATCTAATGTTTCCATTGGATTAATCTTTTATGGATGTTTTGAAGAATAATTTGTTACGTAGAATATCAATTGTTTGAAAAATAATGGGATTCTAGTCTTCAATGGTAAGAATTATCATTTCTATAAAGATATAATGATTCCATATCTTATGTCTACTGGGTATGATGTTCTTAAAGATACAACAGATAGATTTCCTCAAATTGATAATAATGTTCATTTTACATTTATTGACTAGAATAATATTTAGAATGTTGTAAAGTACAAGAATTATTTACTATCATCACATTATTAATGTGAGTTTTTAAGAGATAAATGTGTTTCCACATCCAATGGTATATGGGATAAGTTGAAAAATATAAAGGAAGGAAATACAAAACTGAAGAAGAAAAAAATTAAAAATGTATAGGATGATGTATGGAGATTCAAAGATGGATGAGTACAGATTTTTTGGGGACTTCTTTACTAGTATAAATGACAATATCATCACTATCAAATGTCTAGGTAAAATTTAATAAGATTATATAGTTTTGGAAAAGATATTAAGAATTTTTCACAATAATATTAAATCCAATGTATCCTTATTAGAAGATAAATATCCTAAAAATATTTTTCTAGATGATTTTCATCGTACTCTCATTATTTATGAAATGAGAACGTTTAAGGTTGTAAAGGAAAAAAAGTTTATAGAGAATTTTATTTTATAGCTACCAAGAAAGAAAATTCAAATAATATTTTGGTTGTATATTAAGTTAGTGATTCTGATTTAGAAAATGAGTTATGTAAAATCTGGGTGAATTTTTATCCTTGTTTTCTAAAAATTTGAAAATAAGTACTTGTAAATATAAGGGAAAACATCCCTAATAATTGTCTGAATGTGGATATTTGGGGATATTTGGGGCCAATTTTACTTAAATAAATATAAAATAGGATAGTTAATAAGATTATATAAGGCATAGAAGATCATGGAAGAAACATAGTGATAATGATTAATATTATTCCATAGAAAAGGATAAAAAATTAACCAAATCTAAATGGAGATGTTTCTTATCTAAATATGAAGAAGAATAAGATAGTAAATATGAATATGAGAATTCTATTGATAAGTTTGAAGATAATTTTATTGAAATTATCAATAACAATGTGTTCTAAATAATCTGTTTTGAAGAAGAAGAAACTCAATTATAATTGTTTCTAAAATAATAATTGAATTCGTTTATGAGAAAGATTAGGAGGCTTGAGGAAGAAACCAAGAATATGAAATGTAAAAACTCATTAACAAACAATGAATATGGGTTTTTTATGAGAAATTCACATTGTTTAAAGATTTTGACGATTTAAAGTAATATCTTGAGAATAAAAATAACCATAATGATAATCTAAAATTAAAGTTGAAGCCAAAATAAGAAGATTTAGAAAATATCTTAAAAAACATTCTAAAGTAGAGAAGAGATTTAGAAGTTTTAATAGCTCTACCCTTAATGTTGGAGAAAGATCTAGAAAGGAAAAAAATAATAAGGATAAATAATTACCTTCAAATATTTAGAAGAATGATGTAATTATTTTGAGAATAAGAAATATAGAAATGTTATGTATGTGTACAAGACCAAAAAAAGATGATAAGTCAATATTTTATATAAGTCTTGAGTTTGAAAAATTTTCTATTACTTATGGTTTTGATAATGCTAAAAATAAAAATGATATTGAAAAGAACATTTTGGTTGATAATAGAAAGGCTATGGGTCAAAAAAAGTACAGATAAGAACTTTGATGATAAAAAATCTCAAAAATCCTTTTAGCATGGGAGTTTCATGGGAAAATATTATTTTTTATGGACACTATTGGTATTATGGTTGATTCAGACACATGAAAAATATGTTTTGGTTTAACAATAACATTATTATTATTGCACAAATTAAAAAATGAAATTTTTTAAAGGGATTCAATATTCATAAAGGAAAAATTATTAGAATGATTTTCTAAAGAAACCTAAGAAGGATGTCGTGACAAGTGAAAATAAGATCCAACTCTTGGAAACTATTTGAGAAATATATGTTCAACCTGGGATCCTTGAAAAAGAATTTTTTGATTCTTTACTTGCACAATGAAAGTTTGTTAAAAATTATGAGATACTAGAAGTAAATAAAGATAAATTAAAGGAAAATTATCTTGTTGTGAAAATCACTCTCAAATAAACAAAAGGAGAATGAACATGTATTTTAGATAGTGGGTGTTACTCATATATAGAAGGAGATTTTAAATTTTTGGATAATGTGAAAAATTCCAAAGAAGGAACAGTGAAAATTTGAAATGATGAATCACAAAAAATCAATGGTTTTTTATCGATCATTATTTGTTAAGAAAATATAAAATCCAAGAAATATTTATTTTTTGATGGGATGCAAAAAAATTAAGTGTTTCACAAATTTTTGATGAAAAAAACAAAGTTATTATCAGAAAATATGGGTTTTTTTTGTGAAAAGTGAGGATAGTGGAAAAATAGTTATAGGAGGCCAATGTAAAAAAGTAAACTTAATACATGTTGGTGTGGTTAATAACTCTTATAATATGAGAATGGTTTAAGATAATAAGTTGTAGACAAAAAGTATGGGACACATATGTCAGAGAAATATGAGCAAGTTATCAATGTGAGACATTGTATGGGGCAATCCTAATATGTAAATAAGAATATATTTGTGTTTTAAGATTTATCATAAGGGGAGGAAAATAAAATCTATGTATAATAACGTTGAATTTTCTTAAAAAACCCCTAAGAACTTATTCATTTTGATATCTATGGGATAATGAAAAAAATATAAACTCATAAAGATAAGTAATTTATTACATTCATTGGTAACATTATTCACATTTACATGGGTTATGTATATGAAACATAAGCCTAATGCAGTGAATTTTTTTAAAAGTTTCAGGATAAAATCTAAGAAGGAATGTGAGTATTCAGTAAATAAGTTATGAACTTCCAATGTTGGTGAATAAAAAATTAGTAATTTGAAAGATATCTTGAGCTGTATGGAACTCTACATTAGTTTAGTACACCATACACTACAAAAATAATATCGTTATTGAAAGTAAGAATATAAGTTTGTTTAAATGGAAGAACTATGTTACATGGCCATGATCTATCTCATTACTTTTTAAGAAAATCCTTGAGAATTGATGTTTATATCAAATCTGATGTTTCTATTGGAAAAGTTCAGTCTGGACTCCAAATGATTTTTTTACAGAAAAATTCCATGTTTGAAGCACTTATGAGTATTTGGGAGTCCGTGCATCGTAAATAAAAAAGGTGGAAAACAAGTAATGTTTGAATAAAGAGGTAAATATTGAATTTTTTAGGTTTATGCTTCAGATGAAAGAGAATAAAAATGTTTCAAAAAATAATTGGAAAGATTAGTTGATTCTATTAAAGTGAATGTTTTTGAAAAAGCTAAGAAATAAAAATAGACTCAAGAAGATAAGAAAGATGAAAAGGTAGAAATAATTCTTAATAAGGATGAAGACAATAGTAATCATACTTAAGAAGAAGAATCAGACTAAAATATTTATAGTGATAATTATGAATCATGAGAATATTATCCCCAATATGATGAAGTAAGAGGAATATCAAAACATTATTGGGGATTATAATCATATTTATCTAACCAGAAGAACATAAAAAGTTGTTACAAATACTTATTTTTATTCTAATGTTAGGTTGAAATATATGAATGAAGCTTTTGAGAATTTAGAATGGGTTTAGGCTCTGAATTTAGATCTTGATCAGATTGAAACGAATGATATGTGGGAACTCATACCTAAACCAAAAGTCCAAAATGTTATTAGTAAAAATTTGGCTTTGTAAAACATATAAATAATTATTGTGAAGTGATAAGAATGAATGCATGATTAGTGTGGAATGGTTACTCAAAAAATTGAAATCATGGACTTTGATGAAACCTTTCCTATAGTGGAAGGTTAGAAACTATCATAATTTTTCCTTCTATTACTAAACGGGGAAGTTAATTTTTTTATTTAGATGGATGTGAAATCCAAATTTTTGAATTGTGATCTCGATGATGATGTTTATATCAAAAAACTGTTTAGATTTATTATTAGGAGAGATAAATGTTATGTGTGAAGGTTGTATAAATCCTTATAAGGGATAAACAAGACCAAAGAGAATGGAATTCCAAACTGGACACTTTCTTAAGGGATATAAGTTTTTAGAAAGGATGAGTTGATAACAATCTTTATATCCAAGAAATTCTAGGATTTTCCCTCATTGTAATTGATTATGTTGATGAAGCTATTTTTTCTAGGAATGATAAATGAACTTGAGAAATATTTTTCTGAAGAAATGAAAAAGCTATTTGAAATTTCCATATTGGTATAAAAGAAATAATTTCTTGCGATAAAAATTTTAAAAATTTAGAAACACATTTTTCATTATCAATAAATTATGCTAAGGAACTTCTTAAAAAGTTTTGTATATAAAATTGGATACAAATTTGCACACCGATTTCAGTGTGAACCATGTTTAAAAAAGATAGAGAAGGTAAAGATGTTTATTTGAAATAATT
The DNA here is from genome assembly GCA_963277665.1 of Viscum album. Classification (NCBI taxonomy): domain Eukaryota; kingdom Viridiplantae; phylum Streptophyta; class Magnoliopsida; order Santalales; family Viscaceae; genus Viscum; species Viscum album. The sequence goes on along the minus strand of OY728147.1, from coordinate 929,875,306 downwards.
TTAGAAGGTGATATGTTGCTTATTTATTTTACTACCTTAAGATCTAACATTGTTAATTATTTCACATTATGTGCAATATTTTAGAGTTCTCAAAATGAAAAACATTTTTTTGATATAAAAATAATTAAATAATTTATCAAAGGAATATAAAATTTCATAATTAGGTATTATAGCTTAGAATGTATTGATTTTTTTGTGTATTCAGATGATAATTGTCTTGGAAATGTTAATGGTAAAATATCCACACATGGTATATTTTTTGTTCTTAGGAAAAGTTGTATTAGTTTTCATTCAATGAAAAAAATTCATTAAATCACAGCATGGGTGAAGTTTAGTGTGCTTCTTCCACTCAAGACACTACCCAAATTATGTGTATGAAGACACAGTTGTAATATTTACTAATTGAAGTGATGTTATGCTTAGTCTTGGGTTATTATAATCAAAGTAAAATCAACCTTAATAGAAACCTGATACAACATTCTCAATCAAAACATATTGATATCAAATATCATTTCAACAAAGAGAATGTAGAGAATAATGAATTGAAGATGTGGTTTTCTACTACATCATAACAAGTTGCTGACATTTTCTCATAACCATTATCAAAGAATCATTTTTCTAAATTGTGTTTGAAAATGGGCGTCCATACTCTTTCTCATCAAGGTTAAGGTATGTGTTTAGGTCCCCTATCTCATCTAGTATTTGGATAGTGTTGTCAAGGGGGGAGATTATTTCATAAAGATATATTTTTTTATGTGATAAAAAATTTATGGTAGCGCATAAAAGGGGGATTTATAGGTATACTGTGAATCAAACATTGAATTTTTTTAACTATTCTATGAATTTATTAGAGTGGTTGTAAAAAAAATTGTTTTTAAAAAAATTGGAAGAAGAAAAATAAATACATGATGAAATATTCAGGATGATTTCATTTGTCACTACTTTTGTACAACATGGTTTTGCTATCCAAAATTGTTTTATCCAGTAAAAATTCTGATCACATAGGCTTAGGATTGTTAATAAGTAATCGATATCTTGAGGTTACAAAGTTATTTGATTTATGAATCTTTTTGGACATAAAAATCCAATTGTGGATATTATTGGAACAAAGATTGAAAGAAGTTGTGTTAAAGTAGAAAGACAATTTTCTTGTATTTTTTTCAAGGAAGTTTAAGAAGAAAATAAATCACCTTTCTTTTTAAATGAAGGTAATCAGAAAGACCTATATATTCAGAAAATAAGACACATAATGCTGAAGAAAGTCCATCTGATTAAGAAGATGATTTTAGGAATAAAAGGTTCATTTGACTCACCTTGGGTCCAAATTGGAAGGATGATTATAATGAGGAAAGAATCAGATTATTAATGGATATAAATTAAATATGAATATTATTTATTGTTATGTATTTTAAAAAAATATATGTGTTTGAGAAACTTTAATGCAAGAGTAATGAAAGAAAGGGGGATTGTGACAAATATTATTGAGGTTTTTTTGGAAAGACACATGCTGATGAAGAAATGGGAAGTCCCAAATACATGCCAATGTAAGTTAGATTATACTAATTATTATCTGAAATATATTCAAAGTAATGAGGAATTCATGATACAAGATATTATTTTTAGGAGAAGAAATTTCATGATGCCAAAGATTTCTGGTCTCAACTTATTGGCATGAGATCAACAGATGAATTTTTTTTGTTATCTAAGAAGGTTGATTGGAATATTAACACCTGAAGATTGCACTTTTCAGTTAGACCAATAGGTCACCAGATACAAATATCTAGAGTAAGAAAGTGATTAATTAAAGTTCATTTACATAAAATTCAAAAAATGATAGATGTTTTTGAAGTCAAAGTTGTTGGAACTAGTCTATAGAACATGGGGTTCCCTCGATCCATCAAAATGGATTCAAAAAATGATTTGTATTATTAGTATCTTTTGTATATAGGATTCATAGTTTTATCAGTGGTGGAATTGATTGTGAGAATTTGTTGGGATTGATAAGAAGTAAATAAATTAAGAGTTGTTATAATAAATAAATAAATAGAAGGAGAGAAGTTTATATTGACTAATATGAAGAATAAAATCATAGATCAATCAAAAGTATAGTTAACCATTTCCATAAAGATAAATTGTTGGTTGTTTACATTTAGGTCAAGATGAAGAAGAACTCTGATACACATTTATCAATTGAATCAAGGCTATCAGACTAGAGATGACATAGATAAATTCATCAGATTAAAAATATTCTATCCCGAAAAATAAGAAAAGGTGATCTGCTAGAATTTTGTCAAAGTGTTATAAAAGAGATCATAGATGCAATTGAAGATGTTTTATGAATGGTTATCATTTGTTTCATTTGGTGCATAATGATGTAATGAAGAATCTGTTGTCCCCATTATAAGGAAGAAATCAAAATGAAGTAGTTGATTCTAATGATTATAATGAGAATACATATAATTATCATATTATTGATATTTTTTTTTAATTGATGTATATTTTTTGGTACGAAGAAACATAATGAATAATCCATTGTCTTCATCATAATGAAGAAATAAAAATGGGGTAGATTATTTCATGTAATTGGAATTGAGGACCATAATGAGTAAATTAGATTATTGAATTGGAAGTGGATTGAATAATTTAATAAAGTATTAAGTGATATTAAGTTTCAATTAGCATAAAAAAGAAGAGAGAAGAGTGGAAAAGCATTAAAGAGGTCAATGATTCACCTAGAATTGAAGTGAAATTGACGTTATGGGAATTATTTTTAATCAGGAAAACTTTTCAAAATCTCACCCAAAATGGATTTGGATCACCTATATATAGTATAAGTACATTTTACTTTCCTTACATGATTGGTATTCTGAAATATGATACGAAAGGTTTTAAATTATCGAGAGAAAAAGTTTCCTAATCATTCTTACTTTAGGAAGCTTGTTGGACAGAAGAATAAATGCAAAGAAGAAAGATTTTATTCAAATGAATATAGTTTGGGATGGATTATCAGATTGATAAAATTGTATTGTGATTTTTGGAATGAGGAAGAATAAGTTAAGAATTGTTTTTACGATATTCCAGTAGCTTATTATTTTTGTGTTAAGAAATTGGACTTGGTAACCAGAATCAAAATTATGAATGAGTGTCATTATGAATTCCATAAAAAGTTATATCACACTACCTTTTAATAAAGTGATGAAATTTTTTGAGGAACATATTTTAGAAATTTTATTAGGCATCACCGTAAAAAGTTTTCTACAAAAATATTATTTCTTCATTTCGCGATACATGAAGCACATACACTGTTTTCATGAACATAGTGCTACATGAGTGTAAGGGAATATGCAACTTGTTGTATTACACACAATGATATTATTTTTTAGTGTATTTTATAGTATTTAATTATTTCCATACCATTCAAAAGACGCAGCTACTCTTGTTGAGTAGTAAACCTTGTAAATACTTGGGTTCCTTTGGTTGTGTGTTTGGTTTTATTTTCAGCAAGGTATAAACTCTTTAAAATTAAGAGTTTGTTATTTCAAAAGAAATGAAATATAAAAGAAAAAGATACCACTAATTCACCCCTTCCCCCTCTTAGGGATACATTTACCGTTCTGGGAATTCTCATACATTAACACTATAGGAAATTGAAAAATGTGTTATTGCTTGGATTCAAAAGGATAATTTTATATGATATTTGATGAGGATAATAAAATATCCAATATTTATTGTTTTTTAAATTATATACATTGAAATCATGAAGGAAGGATATAAATATTATGTAGATCAAATGAGTTTTCAACCATATATTTTTGTGATGATCCAAGAGGCATAAAAGGAAGATGTTGAGTTAGAAAAGAAGGTGAGAAATGTTAACAAGTTCAACCTTGATTTTGATGGAATGTTAATGTTTAAGAATATATTACATGAAACTATTATACAAAAATTAATTGAGCTATTTTATTAAGCGCATATCTATCATTATGTGTTCATCCTGTAAGTATGAATATGTATAAGGACCATAAGTAACATTTCTAGGAGGTTAAAAAGAATAGAAATATTATAGAGTATGTATCATAGTTCATGGTATGATAATAAGTTAATGAAGAGTGAGATATTTATATGGGGATGATAAAACCATTAAACATAATAGTATGTAAATAGAAAAATGTCACCCCAAATTTTTTCATAGGAATCCCAAAGACATCTAAAGGGAATAATTTTATTTGGGTTATAGTTGACCACTTTAAAAATTAAACACATTTTATTTAAATCCTAAAAGAATTATATCATTAAAAACATTCTTGGATATACATTAAAGAAGTGGAATGGTTGTATGGAGTTCCACATTCTATTATATGTGATCCATATATAAGGTTTACCTTAGTGTTCTTGATCTGCTATTTGTATGATTTGGATACAAAGTTGTGTTTCAATACTACCTATCATCCTCAGAAAAATGGTCATTCTATAAGAACTTTTCAAAGTTGGTTTTAAACAATATCTTACTCTTATTTAATTATATTATAACACTATCTTTCACTCAATAATTAATATATATACTTATAAATAACTCAATGAAAATAAGTGAAATTTTATAACATGTTTTGAAAATGTAAGAAAATGAATTTTATTGAGACCTAATCTACCTGAAAAAATGATAGAGAAGGTTAGAGATATTCAAGAACACATCAATGAATCTTAGATTTAATATAATAGTTACACTGATACTTGTCAGTGTGATATAGAATTGAAAGTTAGTGAGAATAAATTACTATAAATTTTTCCCTGGAAAAAGGTTATGAGATTATTAAATATGGGAAATATGATCCCAATGTATATTGGCTCTTTTATATTCATTATTCAGTATGGATAATAGGTAATATTTGGGAACACTAAATGTTTGAGGATGGGGGTGTTGGACTATTTGGGTGACCAGAGTTGGCACACAGTTTGGCCAGCTATGTGGGAAACCCATGTGGGTGTTGGTCTTAGATCGAGCTGATCACACGATTGACACACAATTTGAAAAAATGTGCAGCTAAACACTAAAGATGGCTAAATTTTATTAGAATGGAATATTTTACCAAAATTATCTTTTAGGGGTTTCAACCCTTCGACCCCTTTCTCCCCCATTCAAGGAGTACATATTCATGGTTTCCTAAACCCATCCCCCTCCCTCCTATTATTTTGGGATATTATCATGGAAATTTCTTAGAATTTTAGGCGAGTCCTCATTTTAAGGTGGTTCCTATTATCATTCTTCTTCTCCCTCAAAAAATGTGGGGATCTCTATTATAGGTACTTCTGAAAATTCCAATGGATCATGGATCAATGATCCACTCTATTGTGGATTTTGGTTTGCTTGGGTAGAAGAGATCTTGAGATGGATTCCACACTTAATTGTAAGGTGTTTCAGTAAGGTGTGTTAGAACGGTGAATTTTCATTAGTTTTCAAAATGGTTTAATTTTAATTAATTTTCAATTTGTTATGACCTCTTAGGAATTTTACCAGGAATGGTGTTAAGGATCCATTTTGAACCTCCCATGATGGTTTCTTGGAGTTCCACCAAGATGTGGGAATACACTGATTTTTTTTGTAATTATTACATGTTGGGTTTTGGTTAATTAATAATTATAATTGTTATAATTATTTAATTTTGGATATTTGGTTTGATAATTTATCCTAGTAAGTGGTGACGAGCTTGTTCAGGTGACGAGTGGGTTGGATGACGCTTTGACAGGCCTTGGAGAGGACGTTATTTTTTGGAAGAATAATGTAAAGCTTATCTAATAAGGTAGGTGGTGTCAGATATTTACATATATTCTTTTCATAGTTTAATATGTTTATTATATTATATTATTTATTACCCATGTGTTTTATTCTTTCTCTCTTAATTTAATAATTTTTTTTCAGGATTAGATAGATTCATGGGACCTTTCACAGGTCCCATTCGATCCATCGTGATATGAGACCGGGCTTATGGTTATCCATGGGGTGTACCAACCTTTGGAGGTGAAATTTTTTATGTTTAAGGTTTTTATGAAAATTCCTATAAGAGTTTTGAAATGGTTTACATATGTACATTGGGTTTTTATTAGTATTTTATAAAAGGGGGGAAAGTGATGTTTTGAAATGTTTCTTGTTTTGAAATGTGTTTTGGACCTCAAAGTGGGTTTAAATGGGTTTTAAATAGATTTCAAATATCGATTTGAAATTGGGGGTGTGGTGACTCTTTATATTTTTTTCATTAAACCTGAGGTTCTTGGACCTTGTTTAGATGTTCCAGGAAGAAAAAACATGCTTTAAAGGGAGTATTCTTAGTTCTTGTAAAGGAAGTTTGTTATTATGTTTCATAACATATAAAATGTGGTTGTATTTTATCAAGCTCTATTTTGATTTAAGTGTCCATTGAGACCATTCTAAATTCTATGTTTAAGAGAGCATGAAATGGATTAATTATGGATTTGGTTTATTGTTTTTTAATTAATTGAATATGGAAATGTTGAAAAAAATTGTAAAGATTAATAATGGATTTATTGGGAATGGTATGACATGATTTTTAAATTCCTGGTTGGATTCATGGATTGATGTTCAATGTTTTCTACCGATGATGAGTGGTTTTGGGGATTCTCGACCATGACATACTGAATCTTAGTTTTATTTATGGACCAATGATCAATGTTTTCTAACTCGTTACTAATGGTATTGTGATTTTTAAATGATACTCCAGTCCATGGTACACATTTGTTTTTCTAGGGAAGTACTGATGCTCTTGAAGAGAAGTGTGTGTACATAGAACTCAATATCAAGGATGGTATGTATAAACAAAATTATATGAGTACCAAAAATATTTATAGAATAATGATCTATGTTTTCAACCTCTAACCTAAGTGTTGGGAGAGGTGTGCATGGATTTATGAGTCCTATTGGCATTCATGGATCGATGCTATGTGTTTTTGAACTTGTGATCATGTGTTTGAAATGCCTAAATAATTCATTCTCGATCCTAGTTGGATTCTTGGACTGAGGCTCCTTGATTTCTAACTAGTGAACTCTATGATACATGGATCATATGACCAACCTTGGTTTGTGGTAAGTTTATTGGAATGGGTATCTTTTGGTACAGACAATCAAAATAATTAATTGAACATTATTGGATGATGATACCTCTTTTATTTACCTTTTAGTCTTCTATTTTACATTCCATCAAACACTATTATATTGAGTGGTATTTTATTTAGACATTATTGGTGGTGGCCTACTATGTTTTACTCACAACCTTCTTGGGACATCATTTCTATTGGTAATGCAAAAAGATCTCACATGTCTACTACATTAACAAGTTTGGGCTAAGGCCAATATTGAGTATTGTAGGCCTAACAAGATTTCATGGGTGGTATCTGGTGATTGGATGGGATTGGCTCGAGGATGATGTGTGACCTTCGTATATATTTTTTAGTTATGTTTGGAAACTGTCCCATTGGAGGGTTGATGGTATGTATTACATGGACGTCATGTCCCTTTATTTTATTTTATGTTATTAAATCATGATTTTCTTTCAATTTATTTATTATTTTTATATACTCTAATTTTACGAGGTTTTCTTATCTACTTTTGAGTGTGTGCTCTGATATGGGGGTATAGTCTTCTCACAACCCCACTTCATTCCCCCACTAGTAGTCATCTACCTCTGGTGTATGAGGAGGTGTGATCGAGGTCATGTGTGGAACTCACTTGAGGCACCAGTTCAATGGATTATAGGACAAGATATTACAATGTGGTATCAAAGAATTTGTCTTAATTTTATTTTACTATTTTGGGTCTATTATATTGGAGATATTATAACTTTTTGGATCTTGAGATGGATACTAGGCTGCGGCATCACGAACACCTATTTAGGTCGGAAGTCCATGTTACCAGGGGTCAAAATTTCTGATCCGGTTTATGATATTATTTATGTATATGATTTTTTATTCATGCAATGCACATTTTATTTGGTTTGACAAATTATGATTGATTTTATAATCTTGGTTCATCTAAAAGTGTCATGTGATTTGGTTTTGACTCCTAGCCTATAGAGGCAAGAGGCTTTTCATGCATCGTACAAGGCATATAGGATCCAAATGTTATAGGGCTTCTAGTGTCTGATTTTATGAATTTTTTTTCTAATGGTAGATTTTGTGGATCTGTACTTAGACTATCATCAAGGTGGATGCTGGTGTGGTCCTCATGCGTTGCCATTACATTGACCCCTATTGGGTTAGTGTGGTATAAGTGAATGGATATCAGGCCTTTTTGGTTGGTTTTGGTGCGAGGCTGGTGGTATGTTCAGGTCCTCTAGGGAGCAGTCTGATATGCATATGATCGGATAGGATGGACACATTTTTTGTGGGATGTTTGTTGGTATATGACACAATTATTGAGTTATACCCTAGAGGTGGGTGTTTTATTTTTTTGATGTCATTTGATGATGAGATTTGTGCATTCATTATGCCCCATGAACGGTGGCCTTTTATGTGTTGGCATAGACCTTGGGTGGTTGGACCTGGTGACCTATTTATGTGACTCTAGTCATAGGAGTGGTGTTGTGTGGATTTCAATGGTTACCTGTGATAGGTTTCAACCAAGTTTTGAGTTCTCTTGGGTGTATGGAGAATATTTGGATTCTTTTAATTTATAATAATTGTACATAGAGTGTGTAGCTGGGTTTGGTGTTTTGGCATGTAGGATTCCTCTTGTTTTGAGAATGATCACTTAAGTACCATTGCTTTATCAACATGATTGGATTCAATATGGGAAGGTGTGTTTGGGTTCCTATCCAAAGAAATGGATGCATAGATGAATGATTCTAGGGGTTATGAGATGGATTTAGAGAATAAGGGGTTCCCTAGGATATGTAGTTTTATGTGAACGCATCCATTTTGGGTGGTGTCCATGCATGTGGGTTTGTTTTTTGTAAGCATCACATGAATGTTCCTAGTTTTCTTAATCTATAAAGCACTAGGAGAGTTGATATTTTTGTAGTGCATGTGGTTTATGTGAGAAAAATCGGTTAAATTCCTATCATAGTTTGCTCTAGATGTGTCTCCAGGATGTGGTGAGTGTGTAGGTGATTTTAGTGGATTTTTTGGTTGATTCTCAGGTCTTGAGTGGTCATGTGATTTGTTTTGGATTGTGAGTTAATTTTTCATTTGAAAAGAATAAATGGTTCTACAATGGGTCAGGTTGGCATGTGAGGTATGCATGGCGGGTTGATAGGGACTGTAAGCTGAGGTGTTTGAGTGGAGTAGATAGTAGTGTGTAGGCTGAGGGATGATGTGAATGTATTGGGATTCTTGTGGGTATGGAGGCCTAAGACCTTTGAATGAGTTTCTTATGTTCATGCAATTAAAGGTGAAATATGGAATGGATGGGTGGTGTTAGTATTCATCAACAATATCTTAATGTTATCTTAGTAGTGATGATCAGTCCCAATATATTGACATCATATTGGGTATGTTAAGTGGGATTTGGATACATTCCTAGCTTTTGTAAGGTATTTTGGTTGGATATGGGATATCTTGGAGGTTATACACATAGATTATTGGATGAGGATTCATATGGTGGGAAGTGAACCATCGAATATTTGTGGGTGATGTCGAATGAATGGATTCAACGAATTCCATGGGAGTCGTTTTTAGATGATATAAATGGGTGATAGTTGATGTTATGTTTGGAAACATAGGTGAGGGGGAAAAAATAATTTCAAAACCTTATATTATTACTAGTTGGATCATTGTCCTAGATGGTAGAGCATGTTGGGTGCATTAGTTATGAAGAAACTCCTATGGTGGGGAGTGATGTATTTATTGTGAGGGTAGGAACCTTGTGCTAGATGGATCACGGGTGTGTGAAATTGACCATGGATCTATCTTAGTGAAATTAATATTCCAATGAATAGTAATAGAAAAAAATAGTTGGTATCGATAAGTGATCCAAGCATGGAATTGAGATCATGGAGGTTCGGGAAAGAAGACCAGGTATGGACTTCAGTGGGGGTGTTAGATGGTTGTCGATGGCCTCCATGTCTGAGGAAATTCTGATTAGGTGACATGGACATCAACTGACTATTCGATCCTGACATTGTTGAGGGTGAGTTGGATGAGGATTGCCTTCCCTGGTTTATTACAAAATGTGGGTGTGGATGGTTGCAATGTATGTTCAGTGTGTCTTTTTGGTAACGATCGGTGCATTTCAGGTGTGAGTTATGATCTCATGGAAAATTTAATATGTTCTAATTTCATTCTGAGATGGAGGGTATGAATCTACTTTATTTGAGTTTTGATGATGGTGGAGGGTTCTAATGATGATTGAAATTCTCATTGGTGTTGGGGCATGGTGATTTGAGAACAATTTTGGGTGCGTAGGGGAGATCAAGCTTGGGTTTGGTTTGGCATTTATGATGGAAGTGGTGTTTAGAACCAGGAGATGGTTGTTATATGATAAATATTACGGTGGGGAACACTATAGAATGATGATTGATCAAGTGATGTTTTAATCAATTTTCTACTACATGGGATCATGTTAGATCCAATATGGCGTTTTGTTTTTGGTAATGATATCTAGCTTAGGATTCTGGCTAGTTGAGGGCCCTCAGTTGTTGGTTATTCCTTGCTAGTGTTTACCTTATCAGAATCTAAAAACAGATGTAAATTGAAATACGGGAACATAATTGGATCATGTAGTGTATATAGATTACCACCAATGATTATTGAGGATAAAAAGTGTTATTGTTGGAATTTTTTAAGATCTCATGTCTAGACGAATCAAAAATTTATGAAGAAGTTTTAATTTTTATTGTCGGAAATATCAAATATTTAATTAAGACTCATAATGAGATTTTATGAGTTGAAATGTTTCAAAAATGTTTTTTGAGATGATGAATAATGCTCAAGAGGTATCCTAGGTGATATGTTGAGCTTTAGAGGCTTCAGGTTATGTTTAGGGAGTTTGGGAGTCTTTTGGAAAGGGTGTATGTTTTGGTGTGCATGATTTAGGAGAAACCGTGTGACACATTAATGCTCAGGAGGTTTTTAGTTCAATTTGGACTAGGAATAGTTTGGTATTAGAGTTATAAAATTTCATGGGATAAACCTCGTAGGAATGGAAAAGTAGAAACCACATGAGTATAAAGAGGTTCTAAGGCATGAAGCATAAACTGTTAATGGTTTCTTGAAAATTGCGCACCTTGTTGTAGAGGGGAGGAATTAATAGAAGCATAGTCGGTGCTGGGTTTTTCAAACCATGCAGCAAAATCAAGTGAGGTTAGAGGTGTTGTATAGTTGGGGTGAGAATAGTTGGTGCATTGTTTGGCCAATTGTGTGGACAAACCATGCTGGTGGTGGTCTGGACAGAGCCAACTACATGGTCAGCACATGGTTTGGGAAACTGTGTGGCTAAAACATGTATATGAAACATTTACTTAAAAATGAGTATTTTTCCAAAATTAATCCTTAGGTTTTTTAACACTTACACCCCCTTTCTCCCCCATTCAGATCATACGTACCAGGGGGTTCATAATTTACTTTTTCCTCCTTGATCCTTTGATTTTGGTGTGTTTTCATTGTTATTTCATGATGTTTGAGATGAGTTCTCCTCCTTGGATGGTTTTCTTTTCTCCTTCATTATTTCCAACTATAATTTGGAAATCTATAATTTATTTATTATTGTAATATTCATCATATCATGGTGGAGTCATCCATTCTCTTTGGGATTTTGGTTGGATTGGGTAGAAGAGACCCCATGATGGATTTTATACATTAGTGAAAGGTGTTTCATTAAGGTATACAACCACTTCGAATTATCATAATGTTTATAAATAGTTTAATTTTAATAAGTTTTTTACCAAGTATCACCTCTTAGAGATTTTCCTATGAATGGTGTTTAACATCAGCTGTGAACCACCAATGATGGTTTCTTAGAGTTTCACCAAGAGGTGGGCATCCAATGAGTTTTCTAGAATTATACCATTTTGAGTTTTGGTTAATTAATTAATTATGTTTATTATAATTATTTAATTGTGTGTTCTTTATGTTATTCTATAGCTCTGGTGGTGGTGATGAGCTCGGTCAGGTTCTGAGAGAGTTGGAGAATTCTTTAATGGGACATAGCAAGGGAACCTTATTTTAAAAACATATCAGAAATATTCTCTGATGAGGTAGGTGGTCTATGAGATTTAATCATAGTCTAATAATATTTTATATGAGTATTAAGGTATATTACTTAGAGACCATGTGTTTTATGCTTTCTCCCTTAAATTTTAAAATTGATTTTGGATTTAGTTGGAAACATGGACTATCCATATGTCCCATTGGATGTGTGGTAATGTGAGACTGGACCTGTGACCAGCCATGAGATGTGCCAACCATTAGAGGTGAAATTTTTTAAGTGTAAACTTTTTATTGAAATTAATATCATTATTTGGAATGGTTTTAATGTTTTCATTAGTTTTTTATTGGTTTTGAATAAAAGGGGGAGAATCCATGTTTTGAAATGATTCTCATTTGTAAATGAGGTGTTGATATAAAATTTGTTTTAAATGTGTTTTCAATGGATTTCAAATGTTTATTTGAAATGGGATGGGTTGTGTTGAATCTTTAAATGGTTTTAATGGAACATGGAGGTCTTGAAACTTTTTTGTATTTTTATAGAGGAAGACTCGTGTTTTGAGGGGTGCATTACTAGTGTTTGAAAAGGATTTTTGTTCTGGTGTTCTATGAAATGTAAAAAGGGTTTGGATTTTATTTATCCATGTGTTTATTTAAGGATCCCTTGAGAACATGATTAATGTTTTGATTAATATAGAATTAAATAATTTAATTAAAAATTTTGTTTAATGTATTGAATGTAACGTATTATAGAAATGATGAATGAAATAGTAAATATTAATAATAGATTGATTGGGGATGGTCTTACAGGACCTGCTGAATCCAGGATGGATTCATGGACTCATGATCCATGTTTGATGACCATTGATGAATGGTTTGGGGGATGGTATACCATGATGTGTCAAATCTTGGTCGGATTCATGGACTGATGTGTCATGTTTTTCGATCTGTGACTAGTGGGTTTGGGATGTTGGATAAACATTCCACTCCCTAGGGCATCATATTCTTTTAGGGGATGAACTAACACTCTTGAACCCATGGGTATGAACATGAAATTCCATATCATGGTTTGGATGGTCAGCCATGATTCTATAAGTCCCAGTTGGATTCATGGATTGATTCTCTGTGTTTTCTAACCGGTGATCAAATGGTTGGGATGGTAAGAAATGTCATTACGAGTCGCAATTGTATTTATAGAATTATTATCTATGTTTTTGGACATGTGACCTAGTGGTTTTGATGGTCGGTCATAGAGTTCCAGATGTCAATTGGATTCGTGGATGGAGGCTCCTTAATTTCCCACCAGTGACCTCTGTGATATGTGGATCAGATGACTAGCCTTGGGCCATGGTGATTTTTTGGGAATGGGTAACTTTTTGTACAAAGTATAAAAGCTATTAATTGAACATTTTTATATTATGAACACTATTTTATTGGACTAGTTGTCTGCTATTTTTCATTACATTCAAACAAATGTCATATTGACTAGTTTTTTTCTTATAAACCAATAGTGGTGGCCTACTATGTTTTACTCAAACACTATCAAGACACTATTGCACTTGGGTACCCTAGCAACTCTCACATGTCTATTGAAGGTATATGTCAAGGCTATGTCCCATGTTGAGTATTGTTGGTTGAGTAGGATTTATCTAGTGGTATTAGGTGACTAGATGAGTTTGAGTCAGGGATGTTGTGGATCCTTCTTGATGTATCATTTATTTTGGGTATGTTGAGTAATGGGCCTAGTGGGTGGTTGGTGGTATGTGTGACATGACCATATAGACCCTTTATTATTTTTCATTTTATTATATTATTTTTCAGTTTCAATTTATTTATTCTTTCCAAATAATATAATGTGTATTATGTTTGTTTATTTACTTCTAGTTGTGTACTTGGATATGGGGCTATTGTATCCTTACAGTCCCACTTTAGACTCTTGCTGCTTGTTAGCGGCATCTAATGCACGAGGAGGCATTCTTGAGGTCATATGGAAAACTAGATTGGGGAACTAGCTAATGGATTCTATTATCGGTTTTGGAAATGATTATATTTGAAAAGTTAATTATTATTTACATTTCCTTCATTCCATTAATCTCAAATTGAAAATATCACTTGTGCGTACGTACATACAACTATCTTTATGAAGTGATATACTTTATTTTTCATCACTAATTTATTTTAATAGTTATAAAAGTATATATAATGATTAAATATTATATTTATCAAGTGATTGATAAAATTTATATTATGGAACCATGATCAATATGTAGGAACCATACCCATCGAACCAAAATGCACATGAAAAAGAAAGTAATTAACAGCGAAAATGAAAATGATAATGGTAGGTTGCTAACGAACAAGTGATAAGATGTTCTAAGTAAACCAGATATGAAATTATAAATAATAATATTGGTCTATTATATAAATATAATTAATTAAAAATTATTATATTTCCATTTATATCACTTACAAAGAATGTCGGACATGATGTAGGGGTTTCTTATCTCACATTTTGTTTTTATGAGTCATATTCCATATTCACCACTTTTTCTACTCATGTGGTGTATATGATTTCCCTTTGATATATCCTATTATGGATATCTTTATATTCATATATTTTAATGTTTCATTTTATGTGATTTATTTAATGGGGATTTTGATTTATAAGTCACCAAAAAGGTAATGGAATTATGATATAAACCCTCTTTTTGTTAGGATTATTTATGCTCAAATTTAAGATTATGAAATAATATAATCTATCTATAAAAAATTAAATTCATTTAATTATCCTCAGGTTATTTCTAAAAATTAAATTTCTTCCTTCTAATTTCCTCTTTTGATGTACTTAAAATTTAAAAAAAATCTTTTAAAGGAAACATAACTTTATTTTTATTTCCATATGAGAATTATTTTCTTCTATGACCATATATTTTTAGCATGTTTTCAAGATTTTATTTTAATATTCTCCAATTATCAGTTAAAGTATTTTTTACCCATTTTTGACTTTATAAAAAATGGTGTGAAAGTAATCTTCATTTCATTTAAAAAAAATTAATTTTTACCAAAGGGGTGAATGTAATATTTTTTTCACATATACCTTATGAATGGATTTTACCACCATAAGGAATAATTTTTTATTTGATGTTTCAATTAATGATATCAATAGTTCATTTAAAATAAACTTTATTATTAATATATTGCAAATATTTAGATTTTAAATTAGTGTTTTCAAAATGAAAATGGTATGTTCATTATGAAATGTTTGATTTCTTTTTTGAAAGTATTTTCTTCAACAATAACATACTTTTATGTTACATATGGTTAACTATAGATATGATCCAATGAGATGAAAACTATTATTTCTCTAGACAGTTAGAGATTATTATAATTAAATCTTGTAAAAACCCATTTTCTTTTCCACCTGTTAGGTTTATGACAAAATGATATATATTTTTATGACCTTGTAGTATACATATAGATGTATTATGACTATGTGATGTGTGAGTATGTTATAGACTTGAAATGAAATGGTTAATGTTTATGGTATATGATATTAAAGGGTATATGAGAGGTTATTTCAAGACTAATGGATGGTAAATAAGAGGTTATCCCAAGCCTAAAAGAGGGTATATGAGTGGTTATCCCATGCCTAAAGAGGGTACACTAGTGGTTATCCCACAAACCTTAAGAGATTAATATATTAGTAGATATCATGGAAATTATTTTCCATTGATTATGATTATTCCAAACTCTATGACATTATCTTATGAAATCTTCTTATGATTATGTTATATTATCAGGGTTTGTGATATTTAATTCTCTTATGATTCAAGTATTATTAACTACCAAACCATTATGCCCTAATTCAAAATTATAATCCCTAAATTATTGGGCTTGATCTTATAATGATAAGATCTTGATATAATGCCCTTGTGATTATCTTATTCTTACTTATAACCAATGAATTATGTCTCTAATTGTTACCTTTATTTAGAATATAAGCTCACCCTTTATCATGATTCCTTTACCCTGGTTATGAAGAATGGATTTAAGTATGGTATGAATTAGAAGGATAATATATAAGAAGAAATTTGTGACATGTATTGAATATATTTAATGATATAATAATATTAGTGGTTTTTTCTCCAAATACAGTAAACCTCTTTGGTCATTATATGTGTATTATTGGGAAACGTATCAAATATTAATCTAAAATGATATAATATTTATGTTTCATTGTTCGGGTTAACTAACACTCATAAAAAAAAAGATCTAAGTCATATGAATAAAATCATCAAAAAAATTCATGAAATACTTATCGCTATTTTTTAAATTTAAGATCAACGGTCGACACACATATGAGTGGACAAACTCATAATGATTCCTTTTTTTGATCTCCTGTAAATTGTGTCTCTTGTTCACCATTTTCCATTATAAAATGTAGCATATTTGTTGAGTCTTTTTTGTTTCTTATTTAGTAGATATATCATATCATCATGTTTTATAAGTTTAAGAATGTTATTTCCCCCCAAATTTCCATGTCTTCAATGTAAAATTTTGTTTTAATCTTTTATTCTTTTCAAATATGAATTTTTATCTTATGAAATTAGAAGAGTGTTATCATTTTTTTCTAACACTTCAACATAATCATTCCATCAATCAAAAAAATTATGAAACTCTCATTATTCTGAACTATCACATCCTTAACATTATACTCATGTTGAGAAACAATAATGAGATTGTGTATCGACCCATCAATTAAGAGAATTGTACTATATTACTTATTAAAAATATTTTCATATAAAACTCTTTGCATGTTAAGTTATCCATCATTTCTAAAAGTGATAATGCCTCCATCATATTGGGGGATTTCTTTCAAGAGTTTTTATTTCCTAACGTGTATACAAAATAAACACTATCAAGGAATAATAGATTTTATCTATTTACAACCATTTAGGCCACCTCAACAACCATTTCATGCCCTTTATTATTCCTCTTCCTAAAATTATTATAATTTCATGGTTAAAATACTCTTGTATCATGGTAAGACATATGTGGGTGGTGTTTCTTGGTATAACACACCTCCTAAAATCCTACCTAAGAAAATTAAATTGGTATTGTACTTGAAACATATTTTTATAAGTTTTCTAGATTAAAATATAAAATTTATATATTATATCCTCTCAATTCAATACCTCTATTTAATTGAGGGTATGATATATTTTACTAGAACATATATTCCTTATATACATAGACTTCACAACACTAACGTCTTCCTTCAACATAAAATCTCGTTTGATAAAAAAATTATTTCATTAAATTTTATCACATTTGTTCCTTATAATTTTATATCCATTGGTTCTTTTTAGTCTACCAATTCTTAGATTCCATCTGTTATACCATGACCATTCCTTAGGCATAGTGTTGGAAATATAATCCTTCCAAACATATTATCATCGGAATTTTCATCTCCATTATCTCTTTTATAAGTAGGAGTGAACTACCTTTTATGTGATGTATTCACCTTTTCATTCCATTTTTATTTCTACTATAATTGTAATTAAGAATCCAAGGGTCCAAAAAATTGTTTTCAGATGCATGGAATTATCACTAGGAAAAATAGTAGAATTATAACCCTTCCCTATTATGTAAGATATTTAACAAAAAATGTTCATCAAAACCTTAAACTATATTGGAATATATTTTCTAAAGGAACTTATAGAATAAATTTTATTTTACATAAAATTCATTACCCTCTCATTTTTTCAAATAATATTTGTAGTCGAAATCACAAAAATTTTGCCTCTTACATCAAAAACTTTATTTATATCTCATCACATTAACTTAAAAAAAATTAATCTCCCTAATGTCTTTAGATTTTGAATCATCATTGAATTTAATTAATGAATCATTTACCACATTTAATCTCTTATTTATATTTTGAGTCTTTTATTTTTATATAAACACATAAAGGTATCCATTCTAATTTAAAAATCCTATAGTGTTTCATCGTCACTTCTTTATTCTTTAATGCCCCTTACTATTATTCACATTAAGTACATATGGGATAATTTGATTTCATCTTGAAGTATTTTTTTCCTTACCATATTAATCTTATTACTTAGTTTCAATTTAAATATTAGAATATCTGAATTCATTTTATGGGAATTTTTTTCGTCTTTTATATTTTGTATTTTCCATAGACATAGAAGAATATTCCTCCAACATATATCTTATACATATTGTTCCTCCAAAAATATATTTTTGATTGATCATACTTCTACACTCCTTGTTTCTCAAGGAATCCAACTAAAGAGTAGCTCCTAAATTTAAATTTTTTATTTCTAAAAACTATTTTGAGGGAAACTGTGAAACCCAAAAAAATTACATGTCATACCAAGTTCAAACCTTATAAGAAATTACCTAACAATTACATAAAAAATATAAAAAATTTCAACTAATCAACCTATGTAAGCTCTATGAGAGATATTTTTCATTCATATATATATCATCTTTTGTGAGGTCCGCGAAATGGTAGGACAACCTACCCCTGGTCGGAATGTATTCTTCTATATTTTACTCTAGTTAATTCAACGAGCCAAAAGATGATAGGCTATCTGTAACACCCCAAGTAAATAAAGAGTATGAAATTTTAACATTTATCCATATTTGTGAATAAAATATTAATATAACTTTAAAGGGGACGCTATGCTCGATGGCGTACCCAACATGCAACAACGAGTTTCTTGGGAATCTTACATTGCACACTAATAATAAAATAATATTATTTTAAATGGTAGTTAATGCCTAGCCATTTTAATGGGGGGAATGAACAGAACTAACAACAAAATTATTATATATGTTTGTAAAATATTTTTACTCTTTACAATAAATTTTAGAGGATTAAAAATGCGAATGAATCCAATTTTAAGTGTAGACAGTCTAATGTTCTTTAAAAGGTCGATTAGCTGCCTTTTGATGGTGAACCTCTTTTAAATCCACATTTGACAATTTTATGTGTTATACTTGACAAAATAAAATTCTTCTTTAGAATAGGCACATCAAAATTTACTTTGTGTAAATTTTTGGTATTTTTCTGATAAAGTTCATATTTCTTAATGAATAGTGAAAAATGTTGTATATTAATTCAAAACCTCTTTTTAATCTAATTTATTTATATGACTAGATTATCTTTTTAATTGGTTTTAAAGTGTAAATAGAATATATGTTTACCACTTAATCCAATGTTGGTCATTGTATTTAATACCACTTTAAGGTTATACTTAAATGAGTGTCAATCTTTTAAGAGATATTGTTTCTTAAAAACACGTTATTTGTTTTAACAGTGGGGTTCAATTATAAAATTAATTAATTAAAATTCTATGTTATGAATTTGGTAAAAATAGGCATAATTTTTGAATTCGGAATATCAAATATAACTTCGGGTGAATTTTTGGTATTTTTCTGAAAAACATCATTTTTTTTGATGAATAGTGTAACCACAAAGTGGTGGTTACAAAATTTGAATTTTCATTTAAATGGGAATTTACCACTTCTGTGATTTGAATTTCAAAAATCCAATTTAAATGATTTTAATTGTTACG
The DNA here is from genome assembly GCA_963277665.1 of Viscum album. Classification (NCBI taxonomy): domain Eukaryota; kingdom Viridiplantae; phylum Streptophyta; class Magnoliopsida; order Santalales; family Viscaceae; genus Viscum; species Viscum album. Next base: position 929,855,552 of record OY728147.1, on the reverse strand, counting down.
TAAAATGTAGTTCAATGGGATGAAAATAATTTTTGATGAAAAGTAACTTTTAAGTTTTATTAATCGCGATTAAAGGTAATTTGTGTGATTTAAGGTAAAAATGATATTATAATAAAATGAAAATATCTTGACACATGTACTAACCCTATTGGATGAGTTATGGCCGACCAAGACAACCCACGGGTCGATTTTTGGTACCCCATGGAGCCACTTGGGTTTGATAATGACATTTATGCCTTTTATTTAAAGTTAAAATAAAAATGTCACAAACATGATTTGTTTTTACTAAGAAAATTTTTACATGTGGTTATAAAAGTCAGAATTTTGACTATAAATAGTCATTGGAAAGCTAAAAAGATTTACTACATCATAGTAATTTTTAATAATTTTTAGACCTTAAATAAATTAAATTCTTTATGACATCATGATGATGCAGCGATGACCTCATTATTTAAAGATTTATATAAAATGGAAAGATAATGCAAAATATAAAACCTACACATATCAAAAACCTATTGGATGGGTGGATTTAGAATCCTTATCACCTTATCCTCGAAACACATCAATTTGGGACCATTAAAATCCAAAAACCATTTGAACATAAAGTAACATTTTATACTTTACCAAGAGTGCCCCTCCTCTCCTCTTATAAAAGGCCCCCACCTCAACCACCTTACCCACACCTCTCAAGCCTTTGGTTCGGCCATTATATGATCATTTTGTCTCTACACATCCCTCTCCTCATCCTAGAAGCCTTAACTTAGGAAGTGCGGACTACCGCCCCCTCAAAGTGATTTGATTCGTTAATGCCATATGTGGGATGTATAAAGGATGGATTTAAAGTTATTATATATTATTTTATACTGTAATTATAATATAACTTTATATCATTATTGTTTTCTTTCCATTAAAGTATGAGATAGAAATGAAAGTAGCATTCATGCATACGTACGACTTACCGTCTCCAAGAACGATGCATTTCATTTCTTATCCTCAAATATAATGTACTATTATAAGTACATATAATGTATATATATGATGTATGATACATCTAAAGGATGAATATAATTCTGTAATTTGAAATATACACAGATCTCATTTAGTTTGAATTCCATTAATATGACATAGAAATGAAAGTAGCGTTCATGTGTACGTACAGCTTACCGTCTCCATGAACGATGCATTTAATTTCTTACCTCTAAATGATTATGTAATATTATAAATACATGTATATTCTAGATATATATGATATATATGATATCCAAATCAGGAATTTCATTCTGGATGTAAATATCCTTTGACCACACGAACAAAATGTAATTGTAAGAAGTCCACTTTTGACTTAAGAACCAAATTTCGACAAAACAAACATTATTAACTTAAATGATCATATAATGTTTATAACATGTCAATCATTGATATAAAAGGAATAATGAACTTGAAAAAGGTTCTTAATCAAGTAGAAAATAACTCAAGTTTATTATTCAGGACGTTAAAGAACGATCGAGTCAAGTTGGACCCGAGGTAAGGGATCATACTCCTCTATTTCTTTTTAAGTACGCTCGTTTATGTAATTCCTTTAAAGATCATCTTTATTGTTATTGGGATGTTATTTTATATTAATCTTACTTTAATTTTTATTTTCATATGATGAGAGACTCTATTCTCTCTCATCAATCCATTTTGGATGTTTTGAGTGGCACCGTTAGGCTGCCGAATTTTCGAATGAGATCTAACCTCTCTCTTTCTTTTTAAGTACTCTCCTTTATGTCACTTATTTTAATCTCCTCTTTGTTATGTTGGGGGATTTTCTATTATATTCCTCTTTCTATAAACTTTATGTTAATATGATGAGGTACCCTATTTGATCTTATCAATCCATTTTTGTAAGTTTTATGTGGCGCCATTAGGCTGCCGTGTTTTTGTAAGGGATTTTTCATCTCACTTTCATTCCCATGAGATTTATGCTACATTTGCCACAATTTCCTTTGAGTGGTGTATGTACTGCCCTTTATTTTACTCATTGTGTAATATACATTCATTTATGAGTATTTACATCAATGATGTATTGTCCTTCTTTCACGGGGTGTATGTTTCAAAAGATACCCATGTCGGTAAGGGAACCTTTCACCCTCCTCTTTTTAAAAGGCTTATTTTGTTATGTCTTTTAATTAACATACTATTATGTTGGGATATGTTCTTCTATATCATTATTGATTTAAATTTTATTTCCATGTGATGAGATACCCTTTTTTATCTCTTATCAACTCATTTTCTGATTTTTGTAGTGACGCCATTAGGCTGTCAAATTTTTGCAAGGGAACTTCTTAACCCAAATTTGATTCTTTGGGATAAACTTATACTCCTTGAATATGCTGTTCTATGAATATGTGTGAATAACCTCTGACTGTTTTACACTTAATATCCACATATATTTGGTGTATGCGTTTGTCACACATAATTATGTAATTGATTTATCCTTAAACCAAGGATACCATCTTTGTAAGGGACTTCGTCTCAATATCCTTTCACTGAGGCATATTTCGTTTTATACACAACTTTCTTTTATACAGTGTATAAACCCCTTTGAATTATACTTTTATACAAAAGGAATATTTTTCTACGAAGCGTTTTACTAAACGACAAAAAGGAATGTTTCTTTTAACGTACGCGGTGACAACGACCTTTTCCGCCACCGCGAGTATTATTTGATCTTTGGATTCCTCAACAAGCCGTAATGTTTTTAAAATAAAATAAATACAATATAATTTTTTATGTATTTTGGTATTGAAAATGGTTTTGATAAAGGATTCTATTTTGTCAATATATTTAAATGATATATTGTGATTGAAATGTGGAAATGTTATCATTCCTTTATATTGGTTTTATGTGTTATAATTTTATAATGGTACTTGGACATTTTACGAGTGGTTACGTGATAAACCATATGACGGGTGGTGCCGTGAATAACAGGACGGGTGGTTACGTTATAACCTCCAATGAATTGGGTATGGATGTCGGCCGTATGGCTATTCCATTAAGTATGTATGAATGTTGTCCAAATGGCTATTCCATTAAGTGATATGTGTGGAAATCGACCTTATGGTTATTCCAATTAAGTATGTTTATGTCCCAAGCTACCTTTATATGTTGTGTGATCTTTATATGGGTTTTATGGTAATCTTTTGGTTACAGAAGGGTATGTAATGAACTTTTATTCATTGAAGAGTTTTTACTACTTCAAAAAGGTGAAAAGTATTACTTTGATAAAGTATACATGGTTTACTGGCTGTTTTGAAAAACTAACAGTTTTTATTCTTTGTGTATCCCTTACTGAGCTTTTTATGCTCATCCCAAGTTTTTGAAATGTTTTTCATAGGACTTAACGTGGAATAGGGTCAAGGATGGGATCAAGGGAAAGTCATGCAACCTAAAACATGGAACTAGACATGTTTCTTTTTAAGAGTTTTTATTTTATGGAAACTTAGTAGAGGTGTCTACTTTGTAATATTTTGAGATGTAATAGTTATGTCCTAATTCTCTAAAACTCTAAACCTGAAAATATCCTCAATGTGAATTATTCATTTAATTCAATATTAAGTAAGGTTTAAGGCTGGGGCCTTATAGTTGGTATCAAAGAAAGGTTTAGATAACTTTAGAGGTTAGGGTATTCTTTAAGCATAAGTGACATGACCATAATGGTTAAGATTTCATAAACAGTCCTAGTTTTAGATAAAGTGAATGAGTAAGTATATCTTATTGTTTATCTTCCTCTTTAGTACATGGTGGTTTTTTTGATATACTCACACTGACCTTTTTGGTTTTAGTAAATAGCTGGATCTAGCAGGCACCAAAGTAATGGTGGATGTGAAGGAAACTGTGATAGTTTTCTGAGCGAGCAACTGAATGACATGGGAGCTGCAATAAGAACTCTTGTGTTTATCCTCAACAAACTATTTGGAGTCATGATTGACCACCTAAACCTTGGTGATTTATATAAGGAATCATATATGTGAGAAACAAATCCCTATGGAACTACAGGTAATAATCATAAAGTTAAGTTTGTTCAAAAACCTATGTGTCATAGATGTGGAAAGAAACACCTAGGAAAATGTTTCAAAGGGACAGAAATATGCTATAGATGTGGAAATGAAGTTCATAAAGCAAGAACCTGCCATGGAAAAAGGAAGCAAGCAGTTGACTCGAGGAAAGGGACAGAAGTTCTTTCTGAGGGATCAATTGAATGTTTTAAATGTGGTGTGCATGGTCGTTATGCAAACACAAGTCCTATGAAAAAGTTACATGAATGGGATCACCAAGATCATACAAATACTCGTTTACCAATAACTAATGCCATTCTGATTGAGGATAAAGAAACTGACAATGACCAATCAAAGGAAAGAAGTATTTCAGAATAAGTTGGAAAGGAATGGTTAATGGATCATGAAGAATGTTGAATGAGTAAGAAGTCAACATATAAGGGCTTCAAGAGTTATGGTGAAATTCTTAAGAGTATTAAGTGTCTTTTGATGATGGGGTACATTAGAAGACTTTTTATAGTATGTGTAACACTGATGTTTGATATATGAAAATTTTATTCAAATAATAGTAATCTGTTCTTTTGTGGACATAGTTATAAAGAACCATTTGGGTTTATATGATCCTTACTTTCGAGGTAATTATGGGTTACTATATGTAATGATGGAAAGTGAAAGTCATGAGAGAAAATTGAGGTTAAATTACATTATGGTTATTTTAAAAGATTTTATCTCGTTATTGGGGAATGTTTTAAGAATTATGCAGTTTTGGAAAAAGGACAGCACGCAGACCGTGTGACAACCCGTCGCGTCGGACAAGGCTGTGGGAATCGAACCCACAACCAAAGTGCAATGGGTATTTATCGCCGACCAATGGACTATGTGAAGTCCCTGGTTAGTTTGACTAATTCTTTTTAGTCAAATGATTCAATGAATTAAGATTATGTTGATTTTGGGATATCTATGGAAATTTATTAACTTATCATGGAGGATATGTGATTAGGTTAATTACTTTTCAATGCGAGACTTTAGGGGCAACTGATGTTTTTTTGGAGATAAATGTTACGACTTAACTTGGAAGACTATGTGACTAAATACTTCAAATATTTGGGTTTCAATCTTAGTTTGGTTTACTTTGAAGAATTTTATGGAAAATTTTTTTATCGAATGGTCCTCGTTGAACTTTGGGTTTTGTTGGACAAATTTTGGAGATTACGAATAGATTTTATTTTTATAAAGGGTTATCCTTTTCTGGATTATCTGATCTTGTACTAACCTTTTTGGTTTTGGTTTTGGTTAGAGTCTAAAGACATGGGAATTGTATAGTTCTCTTTTGTGGATTAGGTGATTCTATAGAAATTGATTATAGTACTCTTAATGCGAACAAGTCTTCCTAAATACCCATCTTTTGGAGAAAATATGAGTTTAATTAAGGAATCTAGTAAAAGTTGAAAGTCTACATGATTAGTAAGTATGTTTCATTATGATTTAGTTAAGCTCAAAAATAAATTCCTCCATGAAAAGTAACTTAAAATAAAAATGTTGTCTGTAAACTTTTCCAACTAGGGAATCCAATACCGTTTAACCCATCACATGTTTGTGATTTTCTTATGGTTAACTTTCTCCTAGACATGTTTACTATCACTCTCCATTAGAACATGACCCTTTGATTTTTCCTCCATGTCCATATTTTCATACTTGGAATCCTAGTATTGGTTAACTCGGGTGACATTTGTACTTTCCTTTCTTTCTTTTAAAGTGATAGTTTAATTTACTCCTTTTCCGATGGGGGGCTTTCAATGAAGTATCCAAGCCCAATTTTAAAATTGCGAGGACGCAATTCCCAAAAGGGGGGAAGGATGTAACACCCTAGGTAAATAAAGAGTATGAAATTTTCACATTTATCCATATTTGTGAATAAAATATTAATATAACTTTAAAGGGGATGCTATTCTCGATGGCGTACCCAACATGCAACAACAAGTTTCTTGGGAATCTTACGTTGCACTCTAATAATAAAATAATATTATTTGAAATGGTAGTTAATGCCTAGTCGTTGTAATGGCGGGAATGAATAGAACTAACTAAAAAATTATTATATATGTTTGTAAAATATTTTTACTCTTTACAATAAATGTTAGAGGATTAAAAATGCGAATGAATCCAATTTTAAGCGTAGACAGTCTAATATTCATTAAAAGGTCGATTAACTGCCTTTTGATGGCGAACCTATTTTAAATCCACCTTTTGACAATTTTATGTTTTATATTTGACAGAATAAAATTCTTCTTCAGAATCAGCACATCAAAATTTACTTTGTGTAAATTTTTTTTATTTTTCTGATAAAGTTCATATTTTTTAATGAATAGTGAAAAATGTTGTATTTTTATTCAAAAACTCTTTTTAATCTAAATTATTTATATGACTAGATTATATTTCTAATTGGTTTTAAAGTGTAAATAGAATATATTTTTACCATTTAATCCAATGGTGGTCATTGTATTTAATACCACTTTAAGGTTGGACTTAAACTAGTGTCGATCTTTTGAATGATATTGTTTCTTAAAAACACAGTATTTGTTTTAACAGCGGGGTTTAATTATAAAATTAATTAATTCAAATTCGACGTTATGAATTTGGTAAAACAGACATCATTTTTGAATTCGGAATATCAAATATATCCTAGGGTGAATTTTTGGTATTTTTTGGAAAAACTTCAATTTTTTGATGAATAGTGAAACCACAAAGTGGTTGTTACAAAATTTGAATTTTCGTTTAAATGGGTCTTTACCACTTCTATGATTTGAATTTCAAAAATCCAATTTAAATGATTTTAATTTTTTAAGTAAAATGTGGTTCAATGATATGAAAATAATTTTTGATGAAAAGTAACTTTTAAATTTTATTAATCGCGATTAAAGGTAATTAGTGTGATTTAAGGTAAAAATGATATTATACTAAAATGAAAATATCTTGACACATGTCCTAACCCTATTGGATGAGTTATGTCCGAACAAGACAACCCATGGGTCGATTTTTGGTACCCTATGGAGCCACTTGGGTTTGATAATGACATTTATGCCTTTTATTTAAAGTTAAAATAAAAATGTCACAAACATGATTTGTTTTTACTAAAACAATTTTTACATGTGGTTATACAAGTCATAATTTTGACTATAAATAGTCATTTGAAAGATAAAAAGATTTACTACATCATAGAATTTGTTTTATAATGTTTAGACCTTAAATAAATTAAATTCTTTATGACATCATGATGATGCAGCGATGACCTCATTATTTAATGATTTATATAAAATGGAAAGATAATGCAAAATATAAAACCTACACATATAAAAAACCTATTGGGTGGGTGGCTTTAAAACCCTTATCACCTTATCCTCGAAACACATTAATTTGGGACCATTAAAATCCTAAAACCATTTGAAAATAAAGTAAGATTTTATACTTTACCAAGAGTGCCCCTCCTCTCCTCTTATAAAAGGCCCCCACCTCTACCACCTTACCCACACCTCTCAAGCCTTTGGTTCGGCCATTATCTGATCATTTTGTCTCTCCACATCCCTCTCCTCATCCTAGAATCCTTAACTTAGGCAGGAAGCTCTTCAAGAAACCCTTTTAGTTCAAACCAAAGGGAGTTACCCAATTTTAAGGTAACGTCTTCACTTGTGCTCTTTTGTTTTATTTTGCTTCTCCAACCCCCTAAACTCTTTTTATTCATTTAGTTTGTAAAAACTCCAGTATTTCAATATACTAGGATGTTGTTATAATAATTATTCGAGCTACACTTACACACACCTTCATCTAAAGGTTAAAAAACATATTGTTTCTGTGGATAGCGAATTTCTGCCTCACGAAACGATGATTGTTCAACACTCATATAACACCTTAATAGGTGGCCATTAAGATGTCACTATGTTTATATATGATATATAATATTTTTATGTTTTAATTAAGCTTCTGTATTTTTTCTTTGTATCATACCTTTATGGCTTCCATTATGGGTATACGCGATATCTTCATTTTAGGAAGTGCGGACTACCGCCCCTCAAAGTGATTTGATTCGTTAATTCCATATGTGGGATGTATAAAGGATGGATTTAAAGTTATTATATATGATGTTATACTGTAATAATAATATACCTTTATATCATTATTGTTTTCTTTCCATTAAAGTATGAGATAGAAATGAAAGTAGTGTTCATGCGTACATACAGTTTACCGTCTCCATGAACGGTGCATTTCATTTCTTATCCTCAAATGTAATGTACTATTATAAGTACATATAATGGATATATATGATGTATCATACATATAAAGGATGAATATAATTCTGTAATTAATAATATACACACCTCTCATTTAGTTTTAATTCCATTAATATGACATAGAAATGAAAGTAGCGTTCATGCTTACGTACGGCTTACCGTTTCCATGAATGGTGCATTTCATTTCTTACCTCTAAATGATTATGTAATATTATAAATACATGTATATTCTGGATATATATGATATATATGATATCCAAATCAGGAATGTCATTCTGGATATAAAGAACCTTTTACCACAGGAACAACATGTAATTGTAAGAAGTCCACTTTTGACTTAAGAACCAAATATCGACAAAACAAAAATTATTAACTTAAATGATTACATAATGTTTATAACATGTCAATAAATGATATAAAAGGAATAATAAACTTGAAAAATGTTCTTAATCAATAAAAATTAACTCAAGTTTATTATTCAAGACGTTAAAGAACGATCGAGTCAAGTCGGACCCGAGGTAAAGGATCATACTCCTCTCTTTCTTTTTAAGTACGCTCTTTTATGTCATTCCTTTAAAGATCATTTTCTTGTTATTGGGATGTTATTTTATATTACTCTTACTGTAATTTTTATTTTCATATGATGAGAGACCCTATTATCTCTCATCAATCCATTTTGGATGTTTTGAGTGGCACCGTTAGGCTGCCGAATTTTCGTAAGAGATCTAACCTCTCTCTTTCTTTTTAAGTACTCTCTTTTATGTCACTTATTTTAAGCTCCTCTTTGTTATGTTGGGGGATGTTATTTTTTATTCCTCTTTCTATAAACATTATTTTAATATTATTAGATACCCTATTTGATCTCATCAATCCATTTTTGTAAGTTTTATGTGGCGCCGTTAGGTTGCCGAGTTTTTGTAAGGGATTTTTCATCTCACTTTTATTCCCGTGAGATTTATGCTACATTTGCCACAATTTCCTTTGAGTGGTGTATGTACTGCCATTTATTTTACTCATTGTGTAATATACTTTCATTTATGAGTATTTACATCAATGATTTATTGTCCTTCTTTCATGGGGTGTATGTTTTGAAAGATACCCATGTCGGTAAGGGAACCTTTCACCCTCCTCTTTTTAAAAGACTTCTTTTGTTATGTCTTTTAATTCACATACTATTATGTTGGGATATGTTCTTCTATATCATTATTGACTTAAATTTTATTTCCATGTGATGAGATACCCTTTTTTATCTCTCATCAACTCATTTTCTGAATTTTGTAGTGATGCCATTAGGCTGTCAAATTTTTGCAAGGGAACTTCTTAACCCAAATTTGATTCTTTGGGATAAACTTATACTCCTTGAATATGTCGTTCTATGAATATGTGTGAATAACCTCTGATTGTTTTACACTTAATATCCACTTATATTTGGTGTATTCATTTGTCACAGATAATTATGTAATTTATTTATCCTTAAACCAAGGATACCGTCTTTATAAGCGACTTCTACTCAATGTCCTTTCATTGAGGCATATTTCGTTTTATACACATCTTTCTTTTATACAGTTTATAAACACCTTTTACTTTTAATTTTATAAAAAAGAAATATTTTTCTACGAAGCGTTTTACTAAACGACAAAAAGGAATGTTTCTTTTAATGTACGCGGTGACAACGACCTTTTCCGCCGCCACGAGTATTATTTGATCTTTGGCTTCCTCAACAAGACGTAATGTTTTTAAAATAAAATAAATACCATATACTCTTTTATGTATTTTGGTATTGAAAATGGTTTTGATAAAGGATTCTATTTTTTCAATATCTTTAAATGATATATTGTGATTGAAATGTGGAAATGTTATCATTCATTTATATTGGTTTTATGTGTTATAATTTTATAATGGTACTTGGACATTTTACGGGTGGTTACGTGATAAATCATATGATGGGTGGTTCTGTGAATACCAGGACAGGTGGTTACATTATAACCTCCAATGCATTGGGTATGGAAGTCGGTCGTATGGCTATTCCATTAAGTATGTATGGAAGTTGGCCGAATGGCTATTCCATTAAGTGATATGTGTGGAAGTCGACCTTATGGTTATTCCACTTAAGTATGTTTATGTCCCAAGCTACCTTAATATGTTATGTGATCTTTATATGGGTTTTATGGTAATATTTTGGTTACAGAAGGGTAAGTAATGAACTTTTATTTAGTGAAGAGTTTTTACTACTTTGAAAAGGTGAAAAATATTACTTTGATAAAGTATACATGGTTTACTTATTGTTTTGAAAAACTAACAGTTTTCATTCTTTGTGTATCCATTACTGAGCTTTTTATGCTCATCCTAAGTTTTTGAATTGTTTTTCACAGGACATAACATGGAATAGGGTCAAGGATGTGATCAAGGGAAAGTCATGCAACCTAAAACATGGAACTAGACATGTTTCTTTTTAAGAGTTTTTTATTTTATGGAAACTTAGTATAAGTGTCTACTTTGTAATATTTTGAGATGTAATAGTTATGTCCTAATTCTCTAAAACTCTAAACCTGAAAAGATCCTCAATGTGAATTATTCATTTAATTCAATATTATGTAAGGTTTAAGGCTAGGGCCTTATAATAACCTATCTGGATAATCTTGATGAGGTCCTCCAAATGGTAGGACAACCCATCCTTGGTCGGAATGTATTCTTCTATACTTTCCCCTTGTCGATTCCATGATCCAAAATCCAGCCTTTCTTATAGATCCAATCAAATTTATCATCATTAAAATCAACTCAAATTGATATCTCATATATTCTATCATATTATTACTTTAAAACATTAATATAAAAATATTCACCCTCCATATCTTCCTTATAATGTAAGAGAATATTTAGAAAAGTATCCTCATTCTTTACCTCCTTCTGGACACCATCTGATGCCACCAAATCAAAAAAACGATTAGGATAATAAATCAAATCACATTTAGTCTCTTATGCACTTTCACTATAAACCTTATTCCCTAAAAGAGGTGTTTCTAGAAGATCAAGTGATTTAATAAAAGAGTTAACATGCTCTTTAAATTTAATACCCTTGCCTACTGGTCGAGTATTTATTTGTTTTGTAAGGTATAATTAATATTTCTGAACCATTAGGGTTTCTCCCTGTATTCATTGGATACTCTCCAACATCAATGATATTTATATTACCTTTGGAAAATTCAGTTTTTTCAAAAATAATTGAGTCTATCATCCTCCTCATACTCTGAAAGTGATTGGGGGTATCAGCTAATAGTGAATCATTTTTTGAATATTTCTCCATAGGGGATAGACAATCTTATGGGGCTTCCTATATCCCACCATTTTCCATTCCCCTTTTTCCTTTGTCTCATCCAATCAATTTTCAAAACTGGAAAACATATTCTATTGGAGGACCGGTTGGATATCTAGTGGATTTGGAAGCATATGATGTGTCTTAGAATAGGAAGAGCCATGACCGTGTTTCACTATGTGGAACAGAGGGACAACATCACGAACCTGGTTTGGGGGGAATGAACTGTGCTTGTAGACCCATTGGAGGTGACTGAGAAGATAGAATAAAGAGAATAAATCTATATAATAGTCAAAACATACCTTACATTTTTACTAGTATTCATGTTCAATATCATTCCTAAATAAGTTAATTGAAGGTTTGGAATCATCTATTTCCACACAGATGTGCGGAGAAAATAGATAGAAAAGGGATTGAGATCTAGGATAAAATCACAGAAATCTTCCAACCATGTTTCCAAGATTTGATAAAATTTTAGGGTTTTGAAAAGGTATTGGTTGGCTCTGAATACTGACCCAAATTGGCATTATTTGAGGATCTTGTCTTAGGTGGAATTAAAAATACCAACGGAACAAGATGAAATGAATGTGATTAAATGATCTTTGGCCACTTGTCTAGGCAAAAATAAGTTCATACTCTGTCTCGAAGAAAATGATAATATGGAGGGGGTCTAGGAGCCCTACTATGGCACAATGAAGTAGATCCCACAAATCTTCAATGAATTAGTTGAAAGTGTCAACTGGTGGTCGATTCTAACCAAAGAGATCCACCCAAGAGAGGCTATAAAGGTATAATGCATCTATGAATTCTCATAAAGAAATGAAATGATTGTGCAAAACTTGATTGAAAGATGGAACCATGGGGACCAGTGTAATGACAGGGAAATATAAGATATCAGATGACATTGTAAGAGGGGAAAAGGGAGGAGGGTGATCTAAGACTACATGTTCCCTCCCCCTTACGGGAGGAAGTGGGATGAAATAGGTGGTTATGGCTATTAGGACATTGAAGACCTATGTGGTAGGATAAGGGCTTGGCTGACTCCCACTTATTAGTAGCTAATATTTTCATAACTAAAATATCTAAATAGAGTAATTGTTATATATTTACATTTTTCATGCTTCATAAAATTTGTGTATAATGAGATAAATTATTCACTCCATGGATTCATCTTTGGTGTTCGTTTCTTTCTCTAGAGTCTTCTTTAACTCACCGTTATTTGGGACTTATATAGCTTTGAATGTAGTATGATTTTATGTTTTACCTTATTTTATTAAGGTCGAACATGATATTATATCGTAGGCCATAAAAATAGTAATGTGTTTTTCAATGTGACACACATTACTGTTTTGATCCTCATGGGATAAAATCATTATATCTAATTTTTCTAAGAGGGTTCTCATTAGATACTTCATGATGGTAGAATACTTATGTTTTTCAATATTGATTTTAATTGTTCTTACAATTCTATTTAATTGAATAAAGAATTAATTACCAATTCATAATGTCCCATTTGGATATAATCAAACTGAGCATGAGAAGTTCATAATCAAGACTCTTTAACTTTTTTTGTCTCCTTTATAGATATCATAGAGTTTCCTCTACATATATTTATTGTATTCATTACCATAACATATGAAAACTCTTTTTTAGATGGTAATGAGAGTTACAAAATATGATCTCTCAAATATTCGTGAATAAACATATTATATAGTTTATAATATACCATTCATTTTGTAACTCCCCATCCCCAGAAGCCCAGAGTCTTTTCATTATTATGTATCATTGGCATGATCACAAAATATCAAGTCTCGAATGACCGATTAGTTTAGTAGCCTTGTAAGTACTAGACACATTAATAAGGTTTACATTACATCATAAAATGGAAATATAAAACAAAATTGTTTCCGTAGACAGCACTGAGATCCCATAGACTATCATTGCAGGTCAGTCATAATATAATTCTTCACATCCAGGGAAAAATAAAACATAAAAATGTGTGAGATCAGATGCTCAGTAAGGATAAAAATATACTGGAAACTTTTATTAATAATCATAAACATTTAAGGCAATGTACAATACTAAAAAAATCCTTTTAAAATTGAAATTAAGCATAATATGGAAAAGATAAAATCAAATAATTCCATTTACTTATTCCCATGGATATTATACTTGTCTAATAATCACATGCAATATCAATATCCACTTTTATACATATGGAATGCATAATGCTAGAATTTCATAACCACATAGTCAAGGCCTTGTGCAAAGACTAAATATAAGATTTTGTCAAGGTCTTGTGCCAAGACACTAGTTTGTCTCATGAGACCTACCAATGCATCAAGGATCTAGAGTGGGCTCCAACCATCACTTACTATGTCCAATGCATTCCTAATATGAAAATTATTAAACCTAACATAAAAATTCATATTAAAACTATCATACGAAATGTCAATACATTATCCATAAACCATGAATGGTATAAAAATAACACATCCATCATCGAACATATCACAAAACCTTCAATACAATATAGAAGTTTTGTATCATAATAAATCATCTTTAAATAAGTTTAAAATCCATCAACTGATGTTAATATAGATGAAAATGATTTGTAAAACTCTTTGAGAGAAATATCCATTTTTCAAAAAAACATTTAAAAGTCGTACAATTTATAAAGGAATACATTTAAATACATTTTTAAACAAAAGTGTCCCATACCAGTTTGAAACTTTTGAATGGAATTAACATTTTAAAAACATTCGTGTCCATATAAATAAAGCCTTAAAAACCATTTTGAATACATGGACATTAATGGGAATGATTTAGAAGAATAAGTATTTAAAAAATTTAAAATGATGTTTTAGTAAAAAGGTACCTTAAAAATAATCCCTTTGAAAAATCTTTTATGAAACATGGACATGGATAATAAATATGTCCAGTATATACTTACGTAAAAACAACTACGGATAATAAAGAGATTCTGAAATTAACCCTTACCTTCTACTTTTACTTGGTCAAGGGTAGGTTAACCTCATGTATAATAGTTAAATAATTGTTATTAAATTAAAAAATTACCATATACTTAAATATGGTATCATATATTATCCTTTTATTACTTTATACTATCCATTTAATAATTATTTCCATGTTAAATTAACATTTCCGGTAATAATAATTTTCATTATCGTACATGTTTTAACTTCTTATTATTGATCGTATCATTTAGATCCTGATTTAAATACCTCTAGAATATCAACCTTGATTTATATATCATATATATTTAGAATATAAATATTTATAATAGACAGATATATTAAATGGAAGGCACCATTTATGGAGACGGTATGTCGTTCGTACGCATAAATGCTATTTCCGTTTTCATATCGTATGGAACGGAAGTAAGAGAATAAGATATAAGTAAGTATATATATATATCTAGTAGCATTATCATATCATATATTAAATACCTATTAATAATATATATATTTATATAAATATCATTTAATGGTGATCGTGTAAATGAATCTCATCGCATCGTGAAGACGATAATCCGTACGTACGCACGAATGACAATATCGTTATATTGATAGAGAAACAATATGTAATTGGATGGTATATCATATATACAGAATAATTAAAATGTTATATTTATTATTTATATCATTTATACACATTATTATAACCATTCAAATAATTAAATGTTTGAATAACAAACTACACCACGACATGGAGACGGTAATCCGTACGTACGCACGAATAGTGACTTTGTCATTTATAGGATGGATAGAATAATGAATATGGTTGTACAATTTTTATAATAAAATCAATATATATAGGTGAAACTGGATTTATTATTTTATAATGGAATCAAAAAAGAAAGAGGAAGTGGAAGAGGAAAAGAACTTGAAAGAGGTGATAAAATATTTACCTCTTCTTTGGGTTCTTCCTTTTGATTTGATCAAAAGGGCCCCTTAGGTTGGCTTTATGACTAAAGTAAGGCCACCAAGATTAAGGTAGGATTGTTTAGATGGTATTCGGTCAGGGTTTGGTAGATCCAAATTTCTTTGAAGGTGTGAATTTGAGATAAGGGGGAGTTCCCTTTTATAAGAGGGGTAAGGGGGTACCTTAGGAAAACATTGAACTATTATTTAATAATAAAATCATATTCGGTTTATAATGGCTCCAAGTTGATTAATTTAAAAGCTAAAGTGGGGATGGGTCGAAATACTATATACCAATAAGTTTTATACAAGTTTATGTTACCATTTTAACCTTATATTTTAGATTTAACTCTAAGTTAAATAATTTAACTTTTACCATGTCTTCTTGTATTCTTACACTATATGGTTAATAAACTTACTATAAACATCCAAGAGAACCTCAAGTGGTTCATTAATGACATATATAATATTATTTAAGCCCTTTTAAAGAGCCTTAGGTTTCTAAGAATTTTATATCAACCAATAATTTATTATTTGTTTTAAAAATTAATTTACTTCAATTTTGACATTATTTGGTATTTGGATTTCGTGAAAGTCATAACAACCTTATCACTTCTAAAAATTTTATCTAATCAACCCTGAAAAGTATATTAACCTATAAAATTAGTTTAATTAATTAAAAGACTCAAATTACATTTATTTTAATATTTATAAGATCAATTATTTTAATATTTCATTAACAAAGTAATTACCGTATCATCATTCTATCATAAATAAATTAAATTATATAATGTAGAAAAATTATAAATAAAATACCATTATGTTGGAAATATTTTTAGATTTTTAATGAATATTTATAGTAGAATTTATCTTATGTGTAACCCTATATTAAAAATTTTTTACTTATTAAACACTGAATTTACTACTTTTAACTCTTCTTTGAATTAAATAATAATAAATGTCCTAATATAATCCAAGTGGAAATAAATGGTCATTTTTTATTTCTAAGGTTGTTTCTGGTCGAATTACACTTATCCAATAGAATTATGACATGTTTTAGGGTAATAATAATATCATTTTTACCATTAATTACCCTATTTACTTTTAACCGTCGTAAATAAAAGTCAAAAGTTACTATTCACCAAAAAATATCTTTATCTTACTAAACCACATTTTACTTACTTATATCCATCGTGTCTCCCAGATTTTTGAAACTCAATTCATAGAAGCGGTAAAATTATGTTTTATGCAAATTTGCAAATGCTTCTAGGAGGTGGGTAAAAGACGGTAAAAAGTTCAATAAAATTTTTATATATCTAAACTTATTATAAAATGAATCCAATGAATTAAATTGACCTTATATAAGTGTTATGTATCTATTTTGACCTTAAATAAATATAATTAACATAAAAATTATTTAAATAAAAAGTCGGTTTTAACCCGTAACGTAGTGTTTTTCACTATTCGTCAAAATTTGAAAGTTTTTAGAAAAATACCAAAATTTTACCCTAAGCTAATTTTGATATTATAAATTCTAAAATTAAGTCTATTTTATCCAATTAAAAATATAGAAGTTTAATTTATTAATTTCAAATTAATTCCCATTGTGAAAACCAAAAGGATTATTTTTAAGAAATAATAACTATCAAAACATTGACACTTGTTTATGTCCAATTTCAATGTGAAATTACTTAAGATGACCAGAATTGGATTAAATGGTAATAATATAATCGAATTATACTTCCAAACCATTAAAATTTATAATTTAACACTATAAATTATTTTGATTAAAAAAGGTGTTTTCAGTTAAAATATTTATTTTTCACTATTCACCCAAATATGAAAGTTGTCATAAAAATACAAAAAAAATATTGAAACTAAATTCTTATGTCATGATTCTAAATAAGAAGTTTATTTTTTAAAATTTAATATATAAAAGTTTCAAATATTATATTTAAAAAGGGTTCTCCATTAAAAGGTGGTAAAATTTCATTAAAAAAAATACTTATTTTATCTAAAAAAATGAATTTGTTTTTTAAATTATGTCTAAGAAACTCATAATATGGATTATAAAATAATAAGGATTATATAGAGTTCAAAATTTAGTTAATATTATTCATAAACTCTTTTGAATGGATAGTTTGGTAAGACGTGGTGCTCTTGAACTCGACGTTGCGTGTAGTGCAAGTTATCGAATTACTTTGAAGAAATAACGTACTATGAAATCTTGGGGGCTTAAATTCTTCCCTCATTCATTAAATTGCCTCATAACAATTTTAAATTGTGTTTCGAAAATAAAAGATTAAAAATAGAAAATAACTTTGTGGGAAAACCCACATCAGAAATTGGGTTAATAAAATTTAGTCTTAATAAAAGGAAAAGGGGAATGAAAAAGTCACCACCAAATTATGATCTCGATTAAGAAAACATTAGTGGAAATTATAGACACATAATTGGAAGGAAAACGTAAATATTTATAGGGAGTGATTGAGGTCATCATTCAAAAATAATTATAGAATTGAGGGGCTCAAATCCATAAATCTATGATGATTTAAAATATCATTGGTTCAAAAAAAACATAAGGTATAAGGATAACAAATTTTTAGTTTTAAGATCCCTTACCTAAAGATTAATAATTAATTTCATCATAGAATAAGAGAAGAAAAAAATATGTACTTGACATGTAGACTTCCATCCTTTAACTAATTTCTACCACAAACTCATCTTTCACACTAAATGATAATAGAACTTAAAGAAATATTCTATTTATTCTATTCATATAGGGTTACTAAAAAATGAATTTATAATTCATATACCAGAACTTTAAAAAAACAACATTAAAATCCAGGACATCACGTGGGCCAGTGGTAAGTGATAAACCCTTGTCGCCCTTCAGTTGTGGGTTCAAGTCTCACGGCCTTGCCGGATGCGACAGGTTGCTACCCGACCTCTGGGTTGTCCTTCATATGGCAATACAAAAATAATCTCAAACTAGACTTATCCAAAATAATTTTTTCCAAACTCACAATCCAAAATTTATAAGGTATACCCAATGAAGATCCTTTTTTCTACGTAATAACATATAAACACCTTCATCATGTATTCTTTTAAATAATTGAAAAATCTTGAATTACAATAAAAACTTATTGATTATATTCATATTCCATTATTCCTTATAGAATACTGGATATAATACTTCTATTCAAAAAAGTTGTAAACTCCAATAATGATGGAATATACAAATCATTAATTAGTTCCATGGAAGTCATGAAAATCCAATATAATTTTTCTAAATAAACTATCTCATATTCCAAAATCACTACCTCATTATCATGAACATATTAAGAATTAATTTTCCTTCAACCATATAATTTTCCAAAAAATTTAGCTTACTATTAATTCACTTTTCTTAGAAACATATAATCTCAAATCCTCTATAAAATTGTACTGCAGTACAATCCTTATTTATCTCCATAATTCATATAACCATTATATTGTTGATACAACACTCAAATTAAATAATCTATAATAAAAACACAAGAAAACTATTCAATCCTATTCATTTGAGGTAGTATCATAACTTGATTATTATCCAATAGTCTCATTTTAGGTATACTTTGATGGCTGGGAAATTGATTCGCATAGTGTCCCAACACCTTGCAGATGAGACATTGTCCATTTGAAAATTTTTTCTTACCCTTATAATCACATACTTGGTGTCCTTTTTCTCCACACTTATAACAAACACCCATTCCCTTCAAGAAATTACCTTGGTGTTTCTTCCCACATTTACTTCAGGATGGATATTTAACTTTTCCCTTCTTCCCCTTACTTCCATTCCTTTTTCTAAGATCCATTTCCAAACAATGTCATAAACTAGATTAGTTTATAAATCACAATACATAAATCCAAACATGTAAAACACTTAACATAAACTGAACAGTTTATGTATATAATCCATAATCATAAAAATGTTTTCTTTTGAGGAAGTATATACTCATAAACCCTTCATAACTGTTTGTAATGAAAATGAGAGTTATCCTAAGCATATACCCCAAGTGTTTCATAACCAAGAGTGAAACAAGGCCCATTCTCGTGAACCAGTTCCCATTTGTGTCTATCTCAAAGCGGTGTTTTTGGGTTTTACCCCAAGGTACATCTGTTCCAGATCTACCTCTACCTACTCATATCCATACAGGGATTTATTTCTTGGAAAACTCACAAAATCTCTCCAATACAAAATTTTTTAGGAAGTTCTTCTATACTAATCCTCAAAGTCTATCTTAGGGTAATGTGGTCTAATCAATGTTTTTCTAAATCTTGATTCCATGGTTTGTACTAAACTTCCTCTGATACCAACTATAATTCCACAAACCTAGAAACCTAGAGTTGGTGTATTATTACGTATCATTGGCATGATCACAAAAGATCAAGTCTCGAAATACCGATTAGTTTAGTAGCCTTGGAAGTACATGATATATTCATATGGTTTACATTACATCATAAAATGGAAAACAACAACAACATTGTCTCCATAGACAACACTGAGATCCCATAGACTATCCCTATAGGTCAGTTATAATATACTTCTTCACATTCTGTGAAAAATAAAACATAGAAAGGGGTGAGATCAGATGCTCAGTAAGGATAACAATATAGACGGAACTTTCATAAATAAGAATAAAAATTTAAGGCATGGTATAAGACTAAAACACAAGCCTTTTAAAGCTGAACATAAGTATAATATGGAAAAGTTAAAATCAAATAATTTCATTTACTTATTCCCATGGATATTCTACTAGTTGAAAAGTCACATGAAATATCAATAGAAACTTTCATAATGATGGAATTTATAATTCTAGAATTTCATAACCACATTGTCAAGGCCTTGTTCCAGGACTACAAATAAGATTTTTTCACGTCCTTGTTCCAAGACACTAGTTTGCCTCCTGAGACCTACCGATGCATCAAGGATCTATAGCCAGCTCCACCCGTCACTTACCAAGTCCAATGCATTTCTCATATGAAAAGGTTTAAACATAACATAAACATTCATATTTAAACTAGAATAAGAAATGTCAATACTTTATCCATAAACGATGAATTGTATAAAAATAACACATCCACGGTCAAACATATCACAAAACATTCAATACAATATGGATGTTTTGTATCATAATAAATCAACTTCAAATAATTTTAAAATCCATCAATGAATGTTGATATAGATGAAAATGATTTGTAAAACTCTTTGAGAAAAATATATCTTTTTCATAAAAACATTTAACTGTCACACAATTTATAAAGGAAAACATCTGAAGAATTTTTTGAATCAAAGTATCCCAGAACACTTTGAAACTTTTGAATGGAATTAACATTTTAAAAATACTCATGTCCATATAAATAAAGCCTTAAAAACCATTTTGAAAACATGAACATTAATTAGAATGATTTTGAAGAGTAAATATTTAAAACATTTAAAATGATGTTTTAGTAAAAAGGTACCTTAAAATTTATCCCTTTGAAAATTCTTTTATGAAAGATGGACATGGATAATAAATATGTCCCAGTATATACTTATGTAAAAACAACCTTATATAATAAAGAGATTGTGAAATTAACCCTTACCTTGTACTTTTCCTTGGCCGAGGGTAGGTTATCCTCCTATATAATAATTAAATCACATCTATTAAATTATAAAATAAGTATATACATAATTATGATATCATATATGTTCCATTTATGACTTCTTACTATCCATTTAATAATGATTTCCTTGTTAAATTAACATTTTAGGTAATAATCTTTTTCTTTATCGTACGTGTTTTAACTTGTTATTATTGATCGTATAATTTAGATCATGATTTAAATACTTCCATAATATCAAAATTTATTTATATATCATATATATTTATAATATAAACATTTATAATATATGGATATATGAAATGGAAGTCACTATTTATTGAGATGGTATGCCGTTCGTACGCATAAACGCTATTTCCGTTTTCATATCGTATTGAACAAAAGAATGAAAATAAGATATATATATAAGTATATATATATATATATAATAGAATTTTTATTTCATATATTATATAATTATTAATAATATGTATATTTTTACAATCACCATTGAATGATGATCGTCGAAATGAATCTCATCTCGTCGTGGTGACGGTAAACCGTATGTACGCACGAGTGACAATATCATTATATTGATGGAGAAATCATATGTAATTGGATGGTATATCATATATAAAGAATCTTTATCATGTTATATTCATTATTTAAATCATTTATATTCATTATTATACCCATCCAAATAATGAAATGATTGAATAACAAACTACACCACGATGTGGAGACGGTAATCCTTACGTACACACGTTTGGTGACATTGTTATTTATAGGATGGATAGAATAATGAATATGGTTGTACCATTTTTATAATAACATTACAGTATATATGAGATAATGGAGTTACTATTTTAGAATGGAAACAAAAAAGAAAGTGGAAGTGGAAGAAGAAAATATCTTCAAAGAGGCGATGAAATATTTACCTCCTCTTTGGGTTCTTCCTTTTCATTTGATCAAGATGGCTCCATAAGTTGGATTTCTGACTAAATGAAGGCCTCTAGGATTAAGGGAGGATAGTTTAGAGGATAATTGGTCTGGGTTTGGATTATACATATGGCTTTGAAGGTGTGAATTTGAGAGAAGGGGGAGTGCCCTTTTATAAGAGGGGTGAGGGGCACCTTAGGAAAAGATTGAAATATTATTTTATAATAAAATAATATTCGGTTTATAATGGGTCAAAATTAATTTATTTCAAAGATAAAGTATGGATGGGTTTAAATCCTCCCATCCAATAGGTTTCATACAAGTTTAGGTTACCATTTTAACCTTATCGTTAAGATTTAAATCTACGTTAAATAATTTAACTTTTACCATGTCTTCTTTTATTCTTATACTATTTGGTTAATATACTTACTATAAACATCCAAGATAACCTCAAGTTGTTCATTAATGACATATATAATATTATTTAAGTCATTTTGAAGAACCTTATATTTTTAAGAATATTATATCAACCAATAATATATTATTTGTTTTAAAAATTAATTTATGTCAATTTTGACACTATTTTGTATTTTGTTTTTGTGAATGTCATAACATCCTTATAACTTCGAAAAAAGTTATCTAATCAAACATAACATGTGATATTAACCTAGAAAATTTTTATAATTCATAAAAAGTATCAAATTACATTTATTTGAATATTTATAAGATCAATTATTTTAATATTTCATTAATTAGGTAATTACTACATCATCATTGTGTCGTAAATAAATTAAATTATCTAACGTCTAAAAATTAAAAATAAAATACCATTATGTTGGAAATATTTTTATCTTTATCATTAATATTTATAGACGAATTTATCTCATGTATAACCCTATATTAAAAATGGTCTAGTTATTAAACTTTCAATTTAACACCTTTAACTCTTCTTTGAATTAAATAATAATAAATGTCCAAATCTTATCAAAGTGGACCTAAAGGGTCATATTTTATTACCAAGATTTTTCGGTCTAATTACACTTTTACAATAGAATTAGGACATGTGTTTGTGTAATAATAATATCATTTTTACCTTTAACTACCCTATTTACTTTTTACCATGGTAAATAAAACTCAAAAGTTACTATTCACATAAAATTATTTTTATCTTATTGAACCAAATTTTACTTACTAATATGAACCATGTCTCTCAAATATTTTAAATTCAATTCACATCAGTGGAAAAATTATGTTTTTTGCAAATTTGAAAATGCTTCTAGGAGGTGGGTAAAAGACGATAAAAAGTTCAATAAAATTTTTATATATCTAAACATATAATAAAATGACTCCAATGAATTAAATTGAACTTATATAAGTATTATGTATCTATTTTGACCTAAAATAAATTTAAATAAAATAAAAAATTATTTAAATAAAATTCGGTTTTAACCAATAACGCAGTGTTTTTCACTATTCGTCAAAATTTGAAACTTTTCAAAAAAATACCAATATTTCACCATAAGATAATTTTGATATTCTGAATTCAAAAATTAATTCTATTTTACTGAATTAAAAACATAGAAGTTGGATTTATTAATTTCAAATTAATTCCCGTTTTTAAAACCAAAAATTGTATTTTTAAGAAATAATAACTATCAAAATATTGACACTTGTTTATGTCCAATTTCAATGTGAAATTATGTAAAATGACCAGAATTGGATTAAATGGTAAAAATATAACCTAATTATACTTACAAGTCATTAAAATATATAATTTAACACTATAAATTTTTTTTACTAAAAAAGTTGTTTTCAGTTAAAATATAGTATTTTTTATTATTCACCCAAATATGAAAGTTATCAGAAAAATACCAAACATTTATTTAAACTTAATTATTATGTCCTGATTCAAAATAATAATTTTATTTTGTCAAATTTAAAACATACATGTTTCAAATATTGTATTTAAAAAGGTTCTTGATTAAAAGGCTGTAAAATTGCATTTTTTTTATAAAATACATCTTTTATCTGCAAAAAATGTTTTTTTTTTCATTATATCTGAAAAACTCATAATATGGATTCTAAAATTATAAGGATTATATAATGTTCAAAATTTAGTTAATACTATTCATAACAGCTTTTGAAATGATAGTTTGGTAGGTCATGGTGCACTTGAACTCAGTGTTGCATGTAGTGGAAGTTATTGATTTACTTCGAAGAAATAACATACTATGAAATCTTGGGGTGTTACACATTTTTAATACTATTAATAACATTATTTATCTTATCAATAATGTCTCGGTTGAGTGATAGATAATATAAAACTCACCTCTCTCTCCAAAAAAGGAATCAGTTTCCATTTAACTTTTAGTCCAATTTTTTTGTTAATTGTATACATTAATTCCTTGGAAATCATTGATAAAATATATAATAAATATAAATAAAAATAATATCTAATAGAATTATACCAAGATATGTTCCATGACCACTCTGATACCACTTGATAGGACCAAGAGATAGTGTACCACCACTGAGATAGGTGGTGATTCAGTGGTCATTTAAAACACTAACTCCCTCTTCCAAACTCCTTTATTCTAATAATAGGTTAGTGTGAATTGATATTGAAAGTGAAAATGTGATGAAAAGAGGTTCATGTATAAATAAAATACACATACACAACTGTTTTTTATAATTTCAATTCACACTTATTATCACACGCCAAATATTTAAAAAAAATTATAAGACGAAATAAAAATTTCAAAAAGTAAAATAATATTCAATTCATATATCTCAAGTGATTTTTTATTTTTGACGTGATATGATCCCATGTTCCTATACTAAAAAGCTTAATAAACACTACATTGAATACTATTTGAATAGATGAATCACATTTTCCTTCATCACACAAAAATTCTAGGTAGGTATCCTGTTAATTTTAAGAGAAAAAATTTATTGTGATGTGAAACCACTAGCCATGGAATAATACACAGATATTAAATATAATGAATATTGAATCCCAAATATATCACAGTATCATGATATGTATTTAATTAGATTTTAACTATATCCCATTACTATGGTTTGAAACCTTAAATGTTTTTAGAACCATAAATACACCAATATTAATTAGTTATAATCATATATCATGGAATCATCACTAAATGTGGCATCCATAAAATTTCCAAACCATCAATTTATTAAACATTTTTCACCTTGGTGGGAGAAATATGGTTCCCCTACTACTTCATGGTCATTAATTATCCATATATTTTAGAAATAATCATTAATTTTTGTGCATTTCAACTTAAATACTCTTATAAGCATGGAACACAAGTCTTAAGAGGATTCTTCATACCACAATATACTTCTATTAACACCTTTGATGGAAAATTACTGTGAAACTATTCCAACAGTGGTTTGATTTTTCTTATTTCAAAATTATTTCATACTAGTGATATTTTAACTCTATGGAAGAACCTATTTTATAGAAATAACTTATTTCTCTATAAAAATTCTAATTGAACAACCTAATTTGTTATGTCATGTATTACCTCTCATTATATTTAACCATTTCAATGTCAAAATAACTAT
Source organism: Viscum album (assembly GCA_963277665.1). Taxonomy (NCBI): domain Eukaryota; kingdom Viridiplantae; phylum Streptophyta; class Magnoliopsida; order Santalales; family Viscaceae; genus Viscum; species Viscum album. The sequence continues at coordinate 929,829,817 of OY728147.1, read as the reverse complement.
AAGATGCTTCTTTGTTACACCAAGAAAGGTATCTTCTATGTGATATTAGTAAAAAACTATTGTGGAATGATCATATCCTTTATTCCATGTTTTGTAATATATAGAATAACAACACTACTTTTATTCCTAAGAATATATGCTTGTCTTTAATGTTATATAAACTCTTATAAGAGCTTATTCGTAATGAATAAAAAATGAAAACATCCCAAAATTATGAATGAATTATCCCAATAAATAAGTCATAGCATTCTTGTAATACCAAGTTCATTTAATAAACACACAAAAATATATAATGGTGTCTATGATGTAACTCCATCACTCAATGTAAGATAAATTCCACATTTAACATGTCTTGATTGAGACTATCTTACCTCAGTTACCCCATTATCAATTCATCATAATGAGGGTTCTTCAAAATTAAACTCTCAAAGAGATATTAAGGATATAATTTGGCCAGTTATTTTGGTGGAGTTTTTTTAATAATGAAACACATTGAGATAAAATTGAAAATTATATATTCACATATAATTCACATATATATAATAAAATATATATATATATATAATAAAAATATATATAATAAAATATATTAATTAATATGGGTAAATCCTATGTTATTTTGGGGGGTAAAATCGAAGTTTTAATAAAAAATAGTTTCATTAATTTTGGAAGTATCCATTCATTGGAATAAATTATTTAACATCATTCATTAATTTAATCCTACAAAATATTCAATGTATAAAAATCTAAACACTTAAAGAATCATTTTTATGACCCATACAAATTATTGGATCATATGATAATTTAATATTTATATATTTTAAATTAAAAAAAGAAAATAGGTCTATGAATGGAAAAATACAATTAAACAACCAATTAATATATTGAGTAATGTAAAATAAAATTTAATCTATCCAAAGAGATTCCACAAAAACAACCCATAGTAGAGTTATCCCCCATTGATGTAATTATTTCAGTTAAAGAAGGAAGATGACACATAAAAGTTGTATTGATGAAGAGAAAAAAATAAATAATAATAAAATCTATTTTAGTGTGAATAGATTTAACCTCAAAACTAATAGTTTTTGTTTAATATGGTGAATAGGAAGAATTAGGGATAATAAGATAGAAATTTTATTTAAAAAAAAGTGAGGTTTGAGAAAATTATAATTTAATAATAATATTACCACCAAAAAAATGGAAACATATAATTAAAAAGAAGAACAAGAAACACAATAATCATATTTTACTCCTTTATCATTCCTTAAACAATGTTTTGGAGGGCCTCATGTTTACCATATGGCTTTGAAAATAATGAAATTTTTTAGGGTAATAAAATGATGGTATAAGGTTGGAAGAAAATTAAATTTTAATTATTCTTAATATTTATTTCTTGATTATATACCTATTTTCTGGTTCACATGAACAATTTATAAAATATTATAACATATAATGTTCATAGATAATTAAATATACACTATAATTTATTATTATACATAGTAAAATTTAATGAAAATTTTATTATACATGGCGAATTTATGATAACAATTGTGTTTTTTGAGCCTAGAATGTTATTTTAAAAATTTGATACTGAGATCACCAACAAAATTAACACAATAAATTTGGCAATTATTGAATGAAATTTTCCTCCTAATATATTATATCTACTAATAATAATTTATATTCATCGGAATTTAATTGTGGTCCCAAATTATATTTTAGGGAATAGGTGTATAATTTTATTTTCTATGAAATTTCTTGATATGAGGCCCAAAATGTTCACCTTCCAATGTAAATATTCCATTACTCTAGTTGGACATAATCTTCCCCATATTATAAGTAACCAAACATTAAAATTTCAAAATTAAACCATTAATAAAGAATCATTTGCATCATTTTTCAAAATGCGTAAAAAATTAATGCATTTAAAACAATATTTTAAAACATGTTGAGAAATGAGGATTAAATTACAAATTTTGTTAACAATGAATTATAATAAAAATAAAGCACATGAAAAATCTTGAAAATAAAATTAAAATTATCCATGGTTAATCACATACATAAGAACTTGATGTTTTTGGTCCCTATAGAGCATCTAGGTAACAAAGATCAAAATTCAATAACCCTACCCAAAAAATTATGACATACAGTGTTTACCACTATAACCTCACTTAAAAAATCAAAAATCCAAAGAAAATAATTTATAAAAATATATATATACAACATTATTTCCCAATCCAAATCCCATTACTCTTTTCAACTTCCCCACCACCCTTCCTAAAATTTTAATTAGGCATAAATATGTGTTATAGAAATCAAAATAAATTTGGGTTCATTTTTCTTTAAGACGAAAAAATTAAAGCTATAGGTGAGAATTAAATTTTTATCTTAAGAAAAGAATACAATTTAATTATTATATTTTCTCTATTTTAACAAAAATATAGTTGAAAATCATAACTATTGGTGAGAAAATTGTGGAGTCATTATCCCTATATGTTGAACCCCACACATTTGGTAAATATAATACTCTAAAAGAAAGATGTAAATTCTATGTCTTGAAAAGAATATAATGTATTTAGTATCCTGAAGTGTCAGTTTCCAAAAATTTGGCCAATATATTTTTCTTCAAGGTCATTTTATTAAATTTATCTACATTTTTAAATTTTTTTCTTCTAGTAAAATAAAGATTAAAGTAGTAAAAAAGATATTATATAAATTTCTGAACTAAAGAACTAAAATTTATTCCCCACAATCCAAAGGAAGTTCATCATAAGATGTTGATTAAACAGATGAAAATGTGGATGGTGGGAAAAAAATTAGATAACCTTTTTACCATAATGTATACTACTTAACATTAACTTTCTTAAGGGTGAAAATTATGTTATGAAAATTATTCTATATTTTGTTTTATTGTTTTTACATTACATTATAAAATTCAAGGATAATAAAATTAATATTTTCATTGATGCCCCACAAAAATCCCATAAATTATCATATATTCACCCTACTAACATAGAATAACATTACCCCAGGCTTTTAAAAAATTAAATTGGGTGTAAAATTTAAGGAGAGAAGTTAAAGAATGACATTTTTATAAATTCATGGAAAAAACCACATAGTTTTACGATGAAGGAACAAGCCTAAGAAATCAATCATTATAGATCCGTGTCACACATAGACTTCTGATAAATGATTTAAGATTATGTTTTATCTTCTAAAAATATGGGGTTTAATTGAATGTACTATAAATTATTCATTCCCTAAATATCTTACAAAAATTGAAATACAAAACAATGAAAACCCCAAGGGGTACCCTTAATAATACAATAGAATAATGATTAAAAACCCAATAAATTTTTTATTTTTTATTAAATAAAAGGAAAAAACAAATTAAAAAAATAGAAAATAAGAATGGATTCACTATGGAAATATCTTAGATTCAAATTGTTAGATATATATAGTTCCTAAAACATATTAATTGTTTCCTCCCTCATAGATATGTCCATTTAAATCCTATTATTTTTAATGTTTCTAGTATGTTAATATGAATGTATTTTCACTATGGTCATTGACCTTAAATATTTGACCACTCATGGGATATAAATTCTTAGTTTTCCCATAATGATAGAAATTATGCACAATGTAATTCCCTGTTCACCGCTACCTCAGCTTCCTCAGTTCAAAATAAAGTGTAAAACTGTAAAGGGGCATATATTTATCATGTTTAAAGTGTTTAACTTTAATATTCATTTATTATAATATTTAAACTACGTATTTTTTTGATAGTTTAATTTTTATAATCCGATATCCCATAATTGTGTTTGTATAGGTCTAATTTCATATCTGTTTAATCTATTAAAAGGTACAAATTCATATTTTGGATATCCTTAAAGTAGTTGTGCTCAATTTCATCTACAAAATAAAATTCTAAAATAACTTATTTGTTGAAATACCCATGATGGATCTATATACAGTAATATATTCGTAAATAGAATCCAAGAGATTCCTTAACCAATGTTTACTAGTGGATTTGATAGTTTTCTGAATAATTTTCATTATTTACCTAATTACTAACTCAAATTGAGATTTTTTTAGTGGTTTTAGGTTGAATAAAAAAATTTAATATCCCATAACTGGACATGAGTGTAGAGATGTGATTATTATAGAAATAGTTTTCTTGGTACCTAATGATAACCCTATAAATTCTGAACATAGAAAAGATATTTAATTTAATGATGTAAATCCCCACCTGGTGATCAGTGGATGTAGTTGGGATAACCTCCAACGATTTAGACATATAATACAAATTTATAAGGATGTATATTTATCATAAATATTTTGTTAAAGTTCATACAAAATAAATTCCCTAATAATAATATATTCCTATAATTAAAATTGTATTTAGAACAATATGGTACCTTTTATTTATGGCGTTTAGTTTTCGCTATTAAGGATATTTTTGAAAAATAAATATAAGAATCCATAGAAAGGGATGGTAAAAATATTTTTTTAAATACAATCATTTTATATTTCAAAAGTGGTTTCTACATTCCTCCCCATTAACTAAATCGAGAAAACCCCTTTGTCACCAACATAGACATATATCATAGTAACCTAATTGGGGAAAAACATATAGATTAGGGTTCATCAAACACATAGTGTTTTACATAAGAAATAAAATTCCTCTTATCATGAGTTTATAGGTTTTAGGGAATGCTTCTTATAACCATATTGTTTTTATGAACAACATACTAAGAGAAATCACTCAAAAAATAGACATTCTTATTAGGAAATAAATAAGATTTTGAAAATATGATGAATTATATTGTAAATACAAACATGAACATCATGTTAAATTATTAAAATATAAGTACAGACTTAATTAATCTTCCTTTAGCATTATTATTTTGGAAAATATATTTTAGTATTGAATGGTAAGTGAAACTTATGATGTTTTATCCTAAAGTATATGATCTAAATGTCCACAAAAAAAATAAATATAATAATTTTTTAGTGGTGGTTTAATTTATTGGTGCTACATTCAATGATCTTTGTGAAATATAAAATGATAAATAAATTTTTCCCTATGTTTTTCTAAAGGTAAATCATATTAAAAATTCAATTTAATAACACATGATTTCAAATGGAAGGTTCTAGTAAGGTTCTTACATGATAGGAGGAGAGATTTTATATGAATTTATAGTCAATATGTATTCTTTAAATCTTTTCACCCAAACAAAAAGAATATATTTAATAAGAAAAACACAATTGGGATATAAAATATAGCTGAATTTATTAATAAGGTATATAAAGAAACCAAAATTTGATAAATATGAGAATAATTCCTTAATATGTTTTAAATATGGAAGTTTATTGATGATAATTTCCTTGTATTTATAAACCAATATTTATATTATAGAGGTAAAATACTTAAGAACTAGTCTTTTCTCTCCCATGAAATTGAATCATCCCCAATTTAGGATAAGGTTATTATCTTGAAATCATGACATAACCCTATCAATATTGCTTAAAAATATCGAAAAATATCGCCTAGAATAAAAAGGTCATCAATAAATTCTTTTAGACACTCCCCACTATGTAAAATAATATTCTTATAAATCACCACAAAAGGTTCCAAGATAATTACTAAATCTAACAGGTATTCTCTTGAAGGAAAATGTGCCAAATATATAAGTGAATGATATTTTTTATTACGGTTTTAAGGGAACCCTAATTCGAGTCTACCTTAAATACCCATCATGTAATGATTATAAAACCATTACAATGATTCAATAAATATTTAATCAGTGGAGGGAAAAGTAAAATGTTATTTATTGATACATGAGTTCAACATTCTATAGTCAACGACATCCCTATATCCACTCATCACCATTTTAGGGATGAGGAAACCATACTTATTGGTTATCATAATAATTCAAGACTTATTAGGAACCACTTCAATATAACTCACCCACTCACTCCAAATGAAGTGTAGAATGAAATATCTTCCAAAAAAATAAGGACATACTTTTGTAAAAATTAGATTATATTGGGATTGACTCTCCACTAGGTTTGGAACTAAGGATTATAATATAATTCCTAAACAATCCTATGGTTCTTAAAAATGGATGATCCTAGTAATATAACGTTGAGTGTGTCTAATTTCATTCTTCTTCTTTTTTATGAAATCCCTAAGAACTATCTATTGGTTAGATTTGAATACGAATAAATGAAAATAAGAAGGATTTAGCTATTCCATAATAATAAAAACTAAAGTGAGAATAGTGGGAAACTGATTACAATATTTTTTTTTGAAAATAACATAAAGTACATTGAGAGTTAGAATCATACATAGAAGACTTTTAAAGACTTGTAGAATGAATTTATTTCTTTATAATATATATTTCATGACCTAAAATGGCCAGATCAATGATATGAAAATAATAGAGGTTCATGAATTTTACTAAAGGTTCGATGATTATTGATCCCAAAATATCATCATAGGAACTATATATAAGATATTAAAGATATAAAGATAAATTTACCTCATGAAAAATGGAAAATTGATCTCCTCTTGAATTAAATATGATTAAATTATTTATTGGTGTTTTTTAGGTATACATTCAATATTACTTAACCAATTAAAATATTGTACCTCATTATAATCACCAATTTCAGATATTTCACAGTATATCTTGAGATCAAGGCTCATGTTCCCAAAATTTATGCTCATATTACCATTACTAAAAATGTTGATTGAGTTGACTATTGTTAAGAGGAGATTCCCATGGATTATGGGGTTTTTTCCTAGTAAGAAAACCTTAAGTAATTTTATAGGAAAATAAATTTGGAATGTTACTACTAATCCTTTAAGATACCCTTATATATCAGAATACTATATTCACTAAGATGGAGAATGGAAGATTTAATTCAGAGATAGTAAATCTATATATGATAATATATTTAATATTTGAAGAGTTTGACACTGTCTTAGATCATGTATGGATTTGAACACAATTCCCCCCTTGTTCAAAATTGATGCAAGAACATACATGAACCATTAATTTAAAAGGTGTCATTACCTGGATGTTGGATCTTATATTAGAATCCAAATGCACTTTAATTTTGTGAAGGAATTTTCTTTAAAAAGTAAATAAATCATTATGTTACTTGGAGTATGAAGGAATGGTATATAATGCCGCCTAAATTTATATATATTTTTTAACATGAGGGAATATTTCCATTAATGATTTTCTCAACTAATATTTTGACTTTCACTTGATGATTTTAGGGAATGGAGTATTTTGATTTATTATTTTAGGAGGTACTGGTTCCTACATATTCATATTATATTAATAATATTATACGTGTGGCTCACTAGTATTATCATTAGATATAAAATCCTTGGATAGTTTCAAAATTATTGGTATAAGTTTAACTATTAAATTTATACTCTTTAAAATAGCTATAAATTTGAGTTATTTATGAGAGTTTTAAGTGAAACTGGACTCTACTATTATGGTTGGGGAATTAAAAAATTATCTTTGAATTCATGTATTATAAGTTTTAATTGTTTTTAATTAACATTTTATGGATTAAACCTCAATCTTTATTTTCTCCATATTTCTAGATTGTTCTTCTATTAAGGGAAGGGATGTAAATTGTCATGAATCGTCCCCTAGGGCCCATGCTGTGACTACCCCAATCCCTCTTTCCATAGGCTAGGGGTTGGAGACTATCACTAGAAATGAATATCCCTAAAATGGGAAGGCATTGCCTCAAAACTTGTACGTACTTAGATAGGGAACACTTCGCACAAGAAAAACACAACGGATGAAGAATGGTATAACCATAACTAAAAACCACCACTGAGTGTAAAAGTTTCTAATGAAAGTAATGGGTCTAGAATACAATACAAACTAAAATAAAAGTACAACAAAAATGAAAAACAAATACTAAGGGTGTACGACAAGGATCCTACCTAAAGGGTAGGTACATCTTGTCATTATGGATCTCCATGTCAACCAGTCACCTCAATTTACTGTCTTTCAATCACCTTCGAGCACCGTCTTGCCTAGACACCTCAAGACTCAGTCAAGATATCTGTCATCTACATAAGACAAAACAAGGTGTAGGTGAAGCCCATTTAGGGGTGTGTATAAAAATACTGAGTAGGGAACCTAAGACCCTTGAATGTTTCTCAGAATTCCACAAAGGAAAAACCACAAAGCATGACCTCAATCACAAAGCACAAAGAAAGAGATAGCTCACACCAGGTATAACTTAGGTACAGAAGTACTGATGATTATTTGTAAAGATAGTTGTTCTTATTCTATAATGTGGCCTTCCTACTAACCCACACAGGATCACTTGGTACAGACCCACACTGGATCTCTCGGTGCTAACTAACACATGACCACTAGGTCCTGACCCACACATGATAACTCTTTGCTGACTAACAAAGGATTGGTAGGTGCTCACCCAAATAGGATCACTCGGTGCTGACCCACATAGGATCGCTCGGTGTTGACCCACACAGGATTTCTCAGTGCTGACACACACAGAATTGCTCAGTGCTGACCCACATAGGATCGCTCGGTGCTGACCCACAGAAGATCATTATTCATTATTGACATCACAGCCAACTACTGTATTTCTGCAAAAACCATGATTGATTTCGGTAGGAATTTCTCCTCAAGCCATCAGTCATATTTAAACTGGCACTAATTCCCAGGAAGAAGAAACCTAGTTAGAGGGCATGTCATAAGGGCCCTAACACAATAGACAGTGCCTCAACCAGACCCCGGTCTGTATGTTATTAGAATTTTAGTGCTGAGGTCCCTATTGGATTTGGATACGATCCAACCTGGTCAAACTCCAACATTCTCCAAAACTCATGTGTTGTATATCAAAATGACCCTCTCATCCTATGAGTTATAATTCCACAAACGGTTCATCTAGTGGACATATGGTTTTGGAGATATACCCATTTAAGCATAATTGGTCAAAAAAAATGGTCCGGGTTTGGCCCGACCCGGTCGGACCGACCCGACCTGGCATGCTGGGCCCGACCTAAAGGGGATTGGCTCGGTCTGGTTCACCTGGGCCTAGTCTGGCACAACCCACCCAGCTGAGCATGACCCGCTGGGCTGCAGAACCGCCCAGCCCGCTGGCCGAGCGCAGGGGGTCTACTACCCTCCTGAACGGCCGAGAAACTCAGAAATTCAACGTAGTGGCGCTAGTTAGCACCATACCACCTAGCCGGTCCCGCTAGACCAGTCACATGCAGAACCCACGGACTGCGAGTCCTCCCTCTACCGATGCTTGAATCTACGACCTTCCTCTGAGGCGAGCCACCTTGTTCTAATGTGGCCTGCAAAGGCCGATCACCCATTTCACACCACGGCCCCCTCAGGCCCCGCCACCTTCTCATGGTCGGCGGGGTCCCATCGCCGTCTCCTCCGGTTACCGGTCCTACCACATTAATGAACCAAACATGGATTAGCCCGTAGGATGGTTGATTTCTATTTTTTATAATATTCCAGAATGGGGAAAATGGGAAGAATTAAGCACATGAACACTACCTTGTATATGTTTGTAGATGATGCAGATGAGAAATACAAGACTGTGTTTGAATCCTATTCATTGGCATTCATCACTGTCCGGTTCGAATCCTCTACGGTGTTAAACCTCTGTTCTATTTTGGAGGAAGACAACATCATCACTTCATCAGAGGTTCTTCTAGTGAGTGTACAAGAATCATGCCAACTATTTGTTTAAATAGATGTGAGTAACTAACCACATTACATAACATTAATTTCATTCATTAATGAACCAAATTTAGCGTTCCATTAAAGAAACCAACCTCGAGGTTACGAAACCTAATGGTCAAGTCATTGAATGACCTATTAACTATCCGGTGCCACCTTGTCACTCAATGGTTAAAAAAATGATAAAATAACTCATGGAGTTCTTTTATTATTTTTTGTAAAGTCTAAAAATTATCATTTTAGACCATCCATTTTTGATCAATGTTATGCTTCGCCAAAGTGAATCCCATCACATCGAATTCAACGGTGCCCTCAGATTTTTAATCTAAGTACAAGATCAAAAGATAGAAATTTTCACAGACACATTTACTAAACATACCATAAAAAAGATAAAAAATAAATAACATTCACCCTCGACTCATTCAAATCATGTTTAGGATCCTCCTATGGGGAACATGCCCCCACAAACTCAACGGTACTCTTGGATTTTCAATCTGAGTTACCATTTTGAATTTAAGTATTTAACAATAAAATAATTGTTACTTAATTATTTTATTTACTGGTAAAAAAATAGCATCTACTATTGGACCACACTAGAAATTATTAGCATCTTCATAAGGAAATAATACCCTCACAAGCTCAGCAGTGGTCTCATATTTTTAATCCATGTCCCCATTCGTGAGTTAAAAGCATTTGAAAAATAAAATAATTTTATTTAATAATTTTATTTACAGTTGTTCTATTTTTGGGTTTTCTCATAGGAGGCCTAAAATGACTAAACTTAAGTCGCACCTAGGGTAAACCCACAATCATGAACATAAAGGTGACCTCAGATTTCATATCAAGGCACCCATTTATGTCTTATTCTAAATTTTTAGGAAAACCACTCATGTGAACTACTTAAATATTATCATTTTTTGATGGATCATTCCTGTCACTCTGGACTTTGGAATCATTTTTCAGCAAAATTTTAGGTCTCGAAATAATTCCATATAATTATAAAAAATTACATGGAAATACTGGGACATTACAATCTCCCCACCTTAGGGATTTACATCCCCAAAATCCAAAACAAAGGAAATTCAAACAAACAAGGGAATTGAGAACAAATATGAGCCTCTCTCTCTAATGTGATCTTCAATAGGTTCCTGTGATGGCACTGAACTCATACCAAAGGGATCGACTGTCCATGAAATACTCGCTCCTATTGATCCTCTATATCTAATGGGAACTCCATAAAAGTCACCCATTGTCAAATTACAACTCATCCTAGTCTATTACATGCATTGGATCATGCACAAATCTTCTCAACTATGACACATGGAAAACATTATGCACACAATTCATCTGTGGGCGAAGATCTAGGCCATAATCCACCTCACTAACATTGCTAAGAATTTGGAACAGTCTGATGAATCTCAGAGATAGCTTGCCGCCCCGACCAAATCTCTGTAATCCTCATCGATGTGATCCTCCCTACTGTGACCAAAATCCAAGACACAACTAAGAAGAATGCCCACCATGGTCTGTATATTCCACTCTGTCTAAGCATTATTCTGGGGCTAAAAATCTGCACTCAGGAATGATGGAAGCTGATCTCACCTTTCACACCCTAAAATGTGAGGCATCATGATACATACTCTTCCACCACTTTCTTCATCTATGTCCACCAGTACTAACACATGAGGTCTTGGTACATCTTTTCCACACCCGAATGTACCACCAAATAGGATGTGTGGAACTCTCTCAACACCTCCTCTCATAGTAGCACTAGTACCATGGTGTGCACTCTAAAAAGGATGACGTGATCCCAACCTTTAGAAAATCCTTCAGGAGCATGTACTAAGGATATCTGACCACGTCAGGTATTGCATTCCACATCCACAAGTAATGGTTACATAACTCACTGAAGGAGTGGGAAAGTGGCAATCATTGACGGGAGGTATGATGTTCCATCACTATCCATGATGGATATCTGAAACATGGCTGGCTACTTTGTTTCCTGACATAGAAACTACATACCAAACCTCATGCTGAGTGCATCATGTATAACACCACCTTCCCAGGAGTATAGACTATCTCGAAGTCATAGTCCTGGTGGAAACCAAACCATCGCCATTGTCTCAACTGCTGAAAAGTCTATGAGTACCTTTCTATCCACACAAAAGGCTACCCCTTTTAACTGATTAGTGGGCCATACACCCTTTGGAAGTGGGTACTCATTCTCCACGACCACTTGATTAATGTTTCAGTAATCCACACATAACCTCAGACACAAGTTCTTACTAATCCCCTCATCTACATGTCTCCCAACTATACACTCAGACCCCAGAGCTCTGTGGGAGCCATCTGATATGCAGTTGTAGATATCAGTGTCCTCCTAGGGTACAAACCAATGTAGAATTCCCTCTCCCTGTGGTGAGGTAATCTTGGAAATATCTATAGAAAGGATGTTCCTTCACTCTTCCACTACAATTGGGAACTAAAAACTAAAAACTAATGTTTCCATGAGTGTAAGGCTGAATGACTTAGGAGTGATCAAATACACCCTCCTATGAATGAGTTTAACCTATTCTTTATGGGATTCATTTTTTCCAAACATGGAAAAACACATTCCAATGCTGTAGATATACCATGTTTTTGTCCTAAAATAGTCATTCTGAGCATGAACCATTGATGACCAGTCCATACCCAAACTAACATCATAATTCCTTGATGCAACCACCAAGAGGTTCCAACCGAAACTCTCTCCTCAAGGATTAGATCACACCATTGGCATAAGTGTGAATATCAAGTCTCCACCCATAGGTTTATCCAGACATAAGGGTCAAGTCAACTGTTTAACCAGAATATCTATGTCTTGAAAAAGATTATCGACAAGAAGGAATTTTTTTTACCTATTTCAATTAATACGAAAATGAGCACTAAACATTGAATGTACCATGAATCATTCTTGGAGCCCTTTGGTCATAATCCTTGACTGCATGTAGCAACACCTTTCCCCCATCCTCTAGCTCCCTGAGCCTTATGGGGACAACATTGGGGTGGTGGTTATAACATGTCGAAGTGTATACCACCTCGTTCTGATCTCATAGATCCTTCTTCAGATCTACTACCTTGCAGATTCATCTATCCCTACCACTTCCTCTTTTCGAAAGAATTTACAAGCCCATGTCCCTAAGACTGGCGTCAATTTACTACTTTCCCAATGCTAAAATTCATTGTATGTATCTATTTATCCCATGAACATTCAACAAAAATGGTTCTCTCTATCACCCTAACGTAAGTAGGAATGCACAAAGGAATAGTGTTGGCTCCGATGTTTCTAAACACATCTTTCTTAGAGGTCTTATCCTTGAATATCTGTTTATATCATATTCATTAAGTAACCGGAAAGGCCGGTATGCCTTGATGAATACTTCGCTACCAACATGTCATCCAACAAAAGCTGTAGAAGCTCTTGGGAACACATACCCCTTATATTTTTATGGAAATTAACTCATTATCTTAAGAAGGTTCTCATGCTATATCCACATAAAATTCACCTCATCATAAGATAAGTGTAACCAAAACCCTATCATCGCCCTGTTGAGCCACATAGAAGGCTCAGTACCAGGACCACCATCCGATCGAATGGTTCCCTGGCTAGATGGAAACTCGGTCACCACGTCAAGACAGTCCTTAGACACTTATGAGTTGGGCTTTCCTCAGATCATGAGGGGTATCTGTTTCTGAAACTCATTTAATGCACCGATCCTACATGTGTCCTCTAATAGTAGCATCGGTAGTCACTACTGATCAACATGCATTGGTATTACTATGACACCACCCAAAGGTACCATATTGGTCAACATTCCCTGTACCGATGCCTCATCACTCTACGGACCATCCTCATGGTCACACACTGGAATCATGGCTAGCAGTCTTCGTAGAGGCATATTGACAGAGAATGAAGATGAACCTTAGTCTAAAGGTCATACATGGTGAGTTAACCCAAAATAGATTATTATAAAAACATTTTCAAAACACATGAAATTTGTGTTTTTCTGTACCGAGTCAGAAAATAGAATTTAGAGTCCAGGTGTATTGATACGTTGACCTCCACACCAATACTGGACTCCCCAAATTGAATCCTGAACTCAAGACACATAACACTACTCCTCTATTGAAAACATAGAATATTTTTTCTTCCGGTAGAACTGACCCCTCTGACCCAACTTTGTCCCAACCTATCCCCCAGAGCCTGTTCCATGACTACCCCATGCCTGCCTTCAATAGGCCAGGGGTTGGCGACTAGCACTGGAAATGCATATCCTTAAAATGGGAAGGCATTTCCTTAAAACATGTACATACACAGACATGGCACACTGTGCACAAGAAAAACACAATGGAAGAAGAATAGTACAACCACAACTAAACACCACCATTGAGTGTAAAAGTAAATACTAAAAGAAAAGGGTCCATAATATAATCCCAATAAAAATGTAAGGATAATAAAAACGAAAAATAGCTCTTGAGGTCATCTACCAAGGATCCAACATAAAGGGTAGGTACAAATCGTCACTACGGCTCTCCACGTCAACCGGTCACCTCCGTGCACCATCTTTCAATCACCTCCGAGCACTGTTTATCCATGAATACTCAAGACCCAATCGTGTTGTCCATTGCCTACACATGAAACAACACGGTGTGTGCAATGCCCGTGTAGGGGTGAGTATAACAATACTCAGCTGGGACCTGAGGCCCAAGAAAGTCTCTCAGAATTCAACAAAGGAAAAACCCAAAAGCATGATCTTAATCAAAATGTACATATATAAAGACAAATCACACCAGGTATAACTTAAGTACAAAAGTACATATGATTAGACACAAATCAAGTTCATATTATTCTGTCAAGAGGCTCTGATACTGACCCACACAATATCGCTCGGTACCGACCCACACAGGATCGCTCGTTGTTGAACCAAACTTGATCGCTCGGTGTTGAACCACACAGGATCCCTCAGTGCTGACCCATAAAGGATCACTATACATTCTTCACGTGACAACTAGAAACTAGATTCCCACGCAATGCTCGATTGATTTCGGGAGGATCCTCACCTCATTCCATCGGTAAAATTTCAATTGGAAAAAAGTCCCATAAATAAGTTACCCGATTAACCACCCTATCATATGGGTTCCAACGCAATAAACAATGCTTCAATCAGACACCCGATATTTATGTTATTGGCATTTTTGTGCCGAGGGCCCGATTGGATTCTGGTACAATCCAACCCAGCCAAAATCCTACATTTTCCGAAACTCACATGGAGTATATAAAAAGGCCCAAATAGTTTTAAGGGTTCTAGATCTGCAAATGGTTCATCAAACGGACGTCTAGTTTATGAGATATACCCTTTTAAGCATAACTAGGATAAAAAGGGCCTGGTTCCAGTCCAACTAGGGCCGATGGGCCCAACCCAAAAGGGCTGGGCTCGGTCCAGTTCACTTGGGCCATGTCTGGATTTTTGGACCATGGGATCGGCCCATCCCACCTAGATGGGAATGACCGTCCGGGCCGTGGAACCGCCTGGCCCGCTGGCTGGGCATAGGGGTTCTTCTCCCCTCTCGAATGGCCAAGCAGTTTAGTTCATTAATGTAGTGGCACCATTTGGAACCGCAACACCAGGACGATCCCATTGGACCAGTCACCAGTGAAACCAGCAGATCATGGGTCCACCCTCCACTGCAACTCAAAGCCTCGACCGTCCTCCACGACATGCCACCACAACACACCGCCCTACCCCAATGCAGCTGAAAAAGGCCAGCCACCCCTTCTTTTGTCGGTGCACCTTTATGCATCGCTACCATCTCAGGACAGGAGGTAGCTGACTGTTGCCTCCTCTGGTCACCGACGCCGCCACATTTTCGATGCTTCCGTAGTCCCCTCACGAAGCTATGTTGGTCCGATTTCGTTTTCGTCTATGCCTATGCGCCTCCCGAGACGATACCTACACTTTTTAGCCAGATGTTTTTCCTTGCAGCCAAATTTATTGGTCACCCATGAATAAATCCACAAACCTATGAATGATAGAGGGTCTGGGCCATGTTCATCTTGGCTTGCGCCCTCCACATTAGGGTTGTAACATGAGAAGGATTATTTAATCATAAAAACTCCCATAAAGAAACCCCGCATTATCCTACCAGATTAAATTACACAATGTGGATCAACCCGTAGGAAGGTTGTTCAATGTTTCTCATAATATTCATGAATGGGGAAAAAGGGATGAATTAAGAACATAACCCCTACCTTGAATACATTTGTAGATGGTGAAGATGAGGAAGACATGACCGTGTTCGAAGAGTGTTCATTGGAATTCATTTCTATTCGGTTCAATTCCTCTAAAGAGTTCACACTCCATTCTACTTTAGAGGAAGTCATCGCCAACACTTCATTAGAGGTTCCTCTCATGAGTGCACAAGAACTATTCCTAAGAATTGATTAAATAGATTTTAGGAACCAACCATGTTGCATAACATTAATGTTGTTTATTAATGAACTGCTTTTAGTGTTCCATTAGAACAACCAACGTCTAGGTTATGAAGCCCATGTATCAATTCATTAATTGACCTATTAACTCTGCGGTCCCTCCATGTCACTCAATTGTAATAGAGAATGATAAAATAACTCATGAAGTTATTTTATTATTTGGTGTAAAGTCTAAATATTATAATTTTCGTCTGAACATTGCTAGTCAAAGTTATGCTTTGCCTTAGAGAATCTCGGTGTTTTGAATTCAACGGTGCCCTCTGATTTTTAATCCGAGAACCGATTCAAAATATAGAAATCACTGCCCACACGTTTACTAAACGTACCTAAAAAATCTCAAAAATAAATAACATTCAACCAAGACCCGTGTTGGTCAAGGTTAGGCTCTGCTTAACGGGAGCAAAAACACAAAAAATCAAAGATACTCTCAAATTTTCAATCTGAGTTACTGCTTAGAAGTTAAATATTTTACAATAAAATACTTTTCACTTAATTATTTTATTTATGGAAAAAAAGTAACTTCCACTATTGGCCCACACCAACTACTATTAGTATCTTCTTAAAGAACGAATACCCTCACAAGCTCAACTGTGATCTTAGATTTTAAATCCTAGTCTCTGTTCATGAGTTATAAGAATTTAAAAAATAAAATAATTTTATTTAATTATTTTATTTACAATTATGACATTTTTGGGTTTTCTCATTGGAGGCATGAACTGACTAAAATCAAGTCACACCTAGGGTAAAACTGCTCTCATGAACATAATGAATCCCTCAGATTTCTGATACGAGCAATTGTTTAATAGTTATTCCACTTTTTTAGGAAAACCACTCACTCACGCTATTTAAATTTTATCACTATTTGATGGATTATTCTGGGAAGTCCGGACCTTAGAATAAAATTCTTCCTAATTTTGTGGTCTTAAAATGAATCCATATAATTAAAAAAATTATACGGAAATTTTTGGAAATTACATAAATTAAATTGGGATTTAAGCTAGTTTGATTATATTGGGTTGATATTTAGGTTTTTAGATGGGTTGTCTCTTGGGATACTAAAATTAAACTAGAGGTTATTTTAATTATTATTGTTGACATTAAAATTGTTTATGATTTCTAATGTTTTATATAGTTTAGGGTTTTTTACCCTATAACTGATTAGGATTTTGATTTTACCTCTTATGAAATATTAGAAAGATATTGTACCATGGATTGATTTATTTTGTATTCTGGATGTTATAAATTTACATCATTAAAATAAATAAAATGTACTACTACAATTAACTTCTTGATTTGTTTAGGATTTGAGAAATTATTAGTCTTGTGGTATTTTTTTTTCAAAATTTTTGGAAATAAGGTTAATGAATTGATTTTTTTACTTCCCTAAGATATATCTCATCTAACTTCCTATATTAGGAAACATGATTAAACCAAATTATCTAATCCTCTATAATAATTCAAATTTCAAAAAAAATTAGATGCTTCATATAATAATAAGTGATTACCAATTTTTGGATTCTGTAAGATCTTATAGAATCTTATAAGCATAATTGGGGAATTGATTTTTGAAATTACAACTACAAAACATGTCTAGGAATGGTTCTTTCTAAACCCTAAACCTTATAAAATATTTTAATTTGTTATAGTATAGAAAACAATGGTGAGGTAACATTTATAGCACATCTTTAAACATTTATGAGGTTTTATAAATATTATCTCCCCCTTTTTTAATAATGTATTTAATGATATTTTAAGGTTTAATTATATTGAGTTAGAGATTGATTTTTTAAAAAGTATCTTTATAATTGGCCACTTTAATGGATATATAATAGTATAAAATTATTTAAAAAATCATTAGATAAATATTTTAGTTGAATGAATAAGAGTTCCAGCTCGATGTACTTAATTTAATGTGGGGGCACATAGTCTCAATGATGTCATTAAACTCCATGAAAAGAGGGTAATGCATCACTTACTTCATCCCATGAGTTGTTAAAATCGAGTTTTGGAAATGTAGTTTTATGAAATAGTTATATTCTAAATTGGTGGTATATATAATGCATGATGAGTACTTAATTTAGGTAGGTTTGAGGGAGTTAATCATTATTATATAAACTACATATGCCAAGTTAGAGGAAACTAACCCGTTTAGATTTTTCATTTTATTCCTATGTATATTTAAAATAGAATTATGTAGAAGATATTGTATTAGAGTTAAATAATGTTTGTCATCCTAAGTCTTAAATTTTTTTATCTAAAGGTAAAATACCACTATTTTTACTTGATTTTTAAATCCATGTATTATCTACCATAACCATTCTATTTGAATGGTGATTGACATAAGAGAAAATACATAGAATGTATAGAAGAGGAAAATATAATATTAATAGTGGTCAAAATAGATAAATTATGTTAGAATATAATGAGAGTATC
Source organism: Viscum album (assembly GCA_963277665.1). Classification (NCBI taxonomy): domain Eukaryota; kingdom Viridiplantae; phylum Streptophyta; class Magnoliopsida; order Santalales; family Viscaceae; genus Viscum; species Viscum album. Next base: position 929,811,085 of record OY728147.1, on the reverse strand, counting down.
TAATATTATTATTTGGGTCCCAAAAAATTATGTATAAATTTAGTTCTCCCATATTTACAATATGATTTTTAGTAGTACCTTATTACACAATTTTGGGTTTCGATTCCACAACGACATAAGAAGTGATATAAAGAAACATAGATGTGGTTGGGGGTTTTGGATATATAGTATCCCATTTTTTGATTATATTTATAGATTAAAATACACAATGATACTAATTAAAACAATTAATGATGTTTGGGTGATCCTTGGTTATCACTTGGGCTAGAATGGATGCCTCTAAGAAAGAATAATGGATCAATAATTAAAATTTATCCTTTCATAAAGATTAAAAATATCCAAATAATTCACCAATTTAATCCCCAAAAAATTCAATGTCTAATCACCTTAACAATTATAGAATACTTTTCATGAGCATTCCATGGAATATGACCATTTTATCACTAAAAATATGTACTTTTTAATTTGGGAAAAGACAAAGAATACAATAAGTCTTTAAAAGGAAATACAAAATTAAATAATTAATTTTTGGTTTAAAGAAAATTATATAACATCCAATATATCACATCCAAATAAACAAGTAAAAAATATAAAAGGATTATGTAACACCTCAAGAATTTGTGATATGTTTCTTTTTAAATTAAATTAATTTAAATGACAGCTTGTGTTACCCACAATACTGTGTTTAAAAAAACTGCGATCTACTACTAAAATATTATGTGTCATTTATAAAATATATATTATAATTACCAACTAAGTGTAGGACTAACTAAATTATGGAAAACATATAATATTAATTCATTGGTTATCAAGGTAAATCATTTGAATGTAAAAGAAATACTTTTTAGAAAATTTGTTATTATGTGCGTAACATGTTTTTATCATAAGAAATTAAATTATCACTATTGGTGAAGTATCTTAATTAAATTTATATGTTATATATTAAATATTTTTCTTTAAAATAAATCAAATTATTTTCATGTATGAGATATAAATAAATATATATTTTTCTTAAAAAAAGTATCATCTAAAAAGTGGATTTCTTCATGTTTTGTACAGTTATTATAAAATTAATTTCTTCTAATTATTACAATTTAATTTTATAAAATTGATTTTATTTTTGGAATCAGGATATTCAAATTTGGTAAACATGCCCTTTTAATTTTCAATCATTATGAATAGTAACTATTATAAAATCCATCACCTTGACTAAGGGTCAATCGAGTTAATCTTTGTTGGCACTAATTGACAAGGAACTAAATTTTATTCCTTTTTATTATTAGATTAATATAATTTTACCATTGTAATATTGGGGTTGAAAGTTATTTTTTTAATATAAATTTTCCAAGAAAATTATTTATATAATATTTAATGACAGGAAAAATACAAAATACCACTCTCTTAATTTTAAACATCTCTTATGTGTTCACATAGTGAAAAATGAAACAGTGAATGAATATTAAATATAATTTTGTGAAAAATGAAATTATATCCATGATGTTAATTTATTTATAATTTTTGGGATTAAATAATTAACATAAATTCTTGTGAAATACTAATACAATATTTACTCAATTAACTGAAAAATAAAATAAATGATTTAACCAAAATTAAAATTGATAAAGTTTCAATGAGTTAACATATACTAAAAATTTTATAGATATATATGAAATATGAAAAATGTTTTAAATCATGATTTTATAATTTAAAAAATGAATTTATGTATTTAAATTCAAATTAAATAAATAGTGTTAAAATGACCTTTATAATATTTTATAATAAATATTTTCTTAAATGATTTAAAATTCATCAAAATATTATATTTCAAAAAAATGAATGGGATATTGTATAAAAATTATCCCACTATATTTATGTGTAGTTATTCATTTTATAGTATTATTATTTACCCTTAAAGTGTAGAAAAATCTTAATATTACGGTAACTGTCAAAACAGTTAACGGGAGGTTAAAACTAAAGGGTTTGGGTGTAAAAATACCCAATGTTTTCCCAAATTTTCCCAAATTTTATATTTTGATATTATTTAGACTTATAATAATATTAATTTCATATCTTATTAATTTCTATCCATATTTTTGGGAAAAATAATTTATATCAATTTAATACTTTAAGAAATTCTAATAATGGATCTCCCATCAATTATAAAAGGGCACCTCTCCTTTCCATTCATTACACCACTTTGAGACTTCTAAATAAACTAAAATCTGAAAATTATTGTTATGAAAATATTTACACAAGTTATAGTGGTTATTTTCATTCCAATAGATCAATTCTAAGTTCCTTAAGAAGATATCAAAAGGAATTCTGCTGAAGAAGAGGTAATCATTTTTATAATGTCTATTTTGTTTATTTCTTATTGCAATTCCTATTAATGTTTTGTAACATCAGAAAATATTAACTAAACTATCAAAAATATGATGATATTTTATTATGATTATGGTACTATAATTTTCAATATCTTTTCCATCCCTTTAAAAGACATAACATTGCTTATGCGTAGATATAACTTACTATCTCCATGTAGTGGTGTAATTAATTTTTAATTATCCCTTTAAATTGATGGTTATGGAGATATAACTAATGAATATATATAATATTTAGGAAATAAATATAAATTTTTAATTATAATATCACATATAACTTCTTACCTTACTATCCTCTGTAATAAAATAGCATTGCTCCTACGTACGTGTGGATTACCAACTCCACGATGCGATCTGATCCCTTTTTCATTTCCATTTTTCATGGATGGTAATAAGGATAAATTTAATGAAAATATAAGATGAATATTTTATAATAATGGGCTTTTAAATATGAATTATTATTTACCTTTCTTTGATTACATCAACTAGAAAATTAAAACAACATTCATGTGTATGTATGGCTTACTGTCTCCATGAATGATGTACTTAATTTTTCTATATTTATTTTTTATGGATTACTAGAAATTAGTATATAATTAATATATATAGTATTTATATCATGTTTAAAATTATTTATATAATGGAACCATAAAAAAAATAAAGTGAAAAAAACTACCCAACCAAAATATACATGGAAAACAAAGTAGATATTACCAAGAACAACGATTTTATCAAAACAATTGTTAATAAATGGGTGATAAAAAATAATAATTAAATCACATATTGTATGAGATATATTATAAAGATTATTTAATAGATTTATAATAAATATAAATTTATTATAGTGGACTTTCAGACACATTCCGAGGAAGTCGTACCTGTGTTAAGGGTCTAATTCATAATCCCATCATTATTCGAGATTGTTTCTATTTAAGTATCTTCTTGATGAATTATTTGATATTAATATATTATAAAAAATAAATTTTATTATCCTATGGTTATTTATGGTTATTAAAATTTTCAATATAATTTTAAAATCTTCAAGTAATCACGATAGTAAAACCATATATTTAAGGAAAACCAACATTGATTTTGTACATAGTCGAAAATATTTTAATTCCATATCACAATTTTCATTAAAATTTAATAAAGAATATTATTAAAATTATAAAAATATTTAATAAATAAAATTTTAACCATTTTTTTAATTTTTTTAATAGGATTCTTCTTATCATTTTATAAACAATGTACCTGTTTAAGTTTTTGTAAATGTGTAGAAGGAATTGTTTTAAACTTATAATGCATGAACATAATATCTAACCATCATTAAATATCTTTTACATGAATATTATTATACTATATTAAAAGTATATCTTCAAAGAACTTTTTTTCCTTAATATTTGGGAAATTTTATGATTTTAAATAAGTGTTTTGAAATTGAAAAAGGTAATTTTCCAAATGAAAATTTTGAAGGATGTTTTGAATGAATTTTTGCTTATTATAACATACATAGTTAAATCTTATGATTTATTGAGGCTATAAACTTATGATACAATACATCATGTTTCTTTGTATGGTTAATAATCATATTAACATGGGAATTTATTGACATTCTTTATGCTAGTTATATCAATGTGACATTTATCAATTTTAAGGCATGTTGATTAAGTTATGTTGTCTACTAATATGGTGAATGCATTATACTTATTAGGTGAAAGATGGGGAATATAATTAAATATATCCTCTATTTATCATAAGTTATATTGAGAAAAACTATATTGGGTATTTGGATGTGGGCTTACCCATTTATATAGATTTTTTAGTTAAAGGGCTTGATGATATTTTAAGATTCCTTAGAACAATGCCTCGATGGTAAGTTCAAATGTAGGAAATTATGCATTACATCATTAGGAAATAAGATATTGATTTACATGTGATTATTTTATTAATTATGATATCCATGGTTATGTTTATATATCATGTGATTATTTATATGACATTTTTTGAACACCTTTTATTCTTTCTATATTATCCATTCCTTGTTTAGGTTCAATTGTATACATTCCCGTACTAAGCATAGAATGTAACGATCCCCTACCATAAAAGAAACCTAAACGAGGGATAGAGATAATGACCACCCTGAGTCCCACCTCCTATAGGCCCCAGCAAAGTGACTAGCACTAAGGTTATAAAAAATCTCATGAAATGGGAGGAATTACCCTCTATAAGAAAATAGGATTGGGAGATACGGTGAATAATCCATATACAACTCCAAAAAATAATATAAAAAGAAATGAATATCCTACCACAATGTATATATAAATTGAAATTATATAGATGAAATCCACTGAAGTAAATACCCAAATGATAATCTAAAGCACTAACACAAAAAATATTGAAGGTCCGAACTAGTATTTTCCAACACGGTCCACGTAATACTCATGGAAACCTAAAAATAGTTTATATACATAGGTTGAGAATACGACTATAATTATTAGGAAAACCAAATTATCTCATGAACATGTGAAACAATGATACAAATGCACCCAAGATAAAACATAAGAACCATACAGAACTGATTCATGTATACTAACCAAACCCAACCTCACCAAGGCCCATTAACTAAATAACACACGCTAAGTAATATAATATAATATGAATAATATCAATAAGGGTAACCCACACCACTTTATCAATCATATTCCTCTCTCAAAACCCAACATCATACATCATTAAACTCCCATATATTTCATATACCACACCGCCCACAAGCACGATCACCACTCATCATGCTTGAAGACACTTGGACTCACTACCTACAAGCACAACCACAACACATATAAGCCGAAACACATGGGCCAAAACACAAACATAAACATAACCAGATAAGTTGGGTATCATGAATATGTGGGACATCAACCTTTTCCCCTCCTCATACCATGCACAACCCCCACAAAATATTTCCCCACCAGCACGGTCAGATCACATCTCACATAAAAACACTTAGGCCACTACCCAACAGGCATGATCACATCTCTCTTGAATACACTTGATCTATAAAAAACATTATTTAATGCACTAATAGGCCTTAAACCGTCATATATAGTACAATACCCACATCACATAGAAGAGAGATTGGGAAAGAGTGGGTACCTATCCATCCGTCCTCCTCAACAGTTGATAGAAAAACTCCCCCATGTGACTATGTGGGTGTCGACACATTATGTTCGACATGGGTAGGGTGTAAATTGAAATAAAAAGAATAAAAAAGATATATATATTTCTAAACACAACCCAAAACTATAGGTTCACAACCAAACACTAATAAACTCACAAAATCACCATTTCCCTTCCACCTTTAAATTCATAACCACACACCACAATCCACAATCCCTATTTCTCATTTCCAACCAATTCCATATTATATAGACAATTCATTAAATTATTTAGAATCAACCAAATCTAACCACACAACCCATCATTTAATTATTTATTTACTGTTTTCATCTTATCAACTAAATAATCTCATGAAATTTCAATTGTTATTAAAGAATTATTTAGTCCATAACTGATTGGAAATCTAGTAAAAATCAACCACCACCTCACCACCCCAATTTCATTTCTGAAAAACCCAACTACCCACCCTAAAATAATAGACAATAAATCACCTAGATGCCTCAAAATAACAACCAACAAACCAACTCACTACCCCGAAAGAACCACTAACAAACCATCATCCCCATATGCACCAACCACACATCACCATCCCAGAAGAATTAACACACATCACATCACAACAAGATCATTTTAAATATTTACAGAGGGATTTTATCCCATTAAACATTATTTTAGGTGTTATCACATAATTATAATCCTAGGGAAACCATTTCATTATCAAAATATAATAGGTTAATCAATTTTACTTTTTTGGGTGATATCAAAATAATCACAACAAAAATGTTGTCACAAGACATATATGTAGCAAAAAAAAATCCACAAATCGATGCAATTTTCAGCAAGAAATAAAACCCATACAATCCACAATATCACAATCACATCCAAGACATAAAATATATTGAATAAATCCCCTTTACACTTCAATACAAATAAAACTAGTTATTTATCTTTAATTAATCTATCATAACCATAATCCATTGATAAAAAAATAGAAACCCTTTCACATGAAACATAAACGATGGATTCCCTATTCCAAATACGATTTCCAACTCACTCCATAGAGAAGGGTGAAGAAGAATGAGAATAATAGGATAAAAATAACTCCAAACATAAATCCCAACAATTACACCACTTGTATGTAATCATTGAGTTTCAAAAAACATCAAATTTTTTATTCTTCTGAAAATCACATTATATCGAAGGATTATGCACCCTATCTCTTACAGGTCATGTAAAACACTGATACGATTTTTATTTTTTGAAACATCTCTATTGTACATCTTGTTGTAATATAAATCTCCAAAAACCTCCCATAAACACCTCAAATAACAAAAATAGGCCATGTAATGGACCGAGAAGGAAAAAAATATCACATCTGATACCTTTGAAATGACTCTCACCCTCGAGAAGAAAAAAATAAGCCTAGAAGAAAAGGGGAATGAACAACATCCCTATAAGATACCTCTGAAGGATATCTTCAATCCTCAAATGCTTCCACCAACCAAAAATGAAAAAAATGGAGAAAAAAAACACACATGACCTCATCAGCACAAAAAAAACTAGACTCACAACAAATGCGCTGCCAACTCAAACTCCACTTATCCCAAACCAACAAGCACTCAAACCAATAAACTATACATTTTTGAACATTGAATTCCTGAAATTACATCCTATATGTCAAGATACTATCCACTCTAGGCAGTAACGACACACCTGCATGGGTTTAGTCACACACAGTTAATGTGTCTCAATAAAAAATTAGGTCCTCCCGCTTTTCATATTTGGGGATTTATCACAGATTACATGTCACAAAATAGGGAAAAAAATTTGTAACACCCCAATATTTTATTTTATGTTACTTCTTCAAAGTAATTCAATGACTTAAACTACACGCAACACTGGGTTTGAACACACCACATGATTACCAAACTAGACATTCAAAAGCGGTTATGAATAGTATTAACTGAATATTGAAATATATATAATATTTATAATTTTAGAATCCATATTATGAGTTTCTTAGATATAATGTAAGAACAAAATCATTTTTTTCAGATAAAAGATGTATTTTTCACAAAAACAATGCACTTTTATCGCCCTTTAATGGTGAACCATTTTTAAAGAAAATATTTGAAACTTTTATACATTATATTTGAAAAAATAAACTTCTTCTTTAGAATCAAGACATACAAATTTAGTTTCAATAAATTTTTGGTGTTTCTTTGAAAACTTTTATATTTGAGTGAATAGTGAAAAATACTATATTTTAACTAAAAAAAACTTTTTTAATCAGAATAATTTACAGTGTTAAATTATACATTTTAATGGTTTGTAAGTATAAATATATTATAGTTTTACCATTAATCCAATTCTAGTAATTTTAAGTAATTTCACTTTGACATTGGACATAAACAAGTGTCAATCTTTTGATATATATTGTTTATTAAAAATACGCATTTTGGTTTTGATAACAAAAATTATTTTTAAATTAATAAATATAACTTATATGTTCGTAATTTGGTAAAATGGAATTCATTTTGGGATTTGGAATATCGAAATTAGCTTAGGGGGAATTTTTGGTATTTTTCTGAAAACTATAAATTTTTGATGAATAGTGAAAAACATTGAGTTATAGTTTAAAATCAAAATTGTATTTAAATAGTTATTTATTTTATTTAAAATTATTTTAGGTCAAAATAGATACATAATACCTATATAAGTTCAATGTAATTAATTGGACTCATTTTATAATAATTTTAGATATATAAAAATTTTATTGAACTTTTCACCGTCTTTTACCAATCTCCTAGGAGAATTTGAAAATTCAAAAAAAAACATAATTTTACCGCTTCTGTGAGTAGAATTTAGAAAATCCGAGAGACATAGTTAATATCAATGAGTAAAATGTGGTTCAATAAAATAAAAATATTTTTTGGTGAATAATAAATTTTTTCTTTTATTTACCACGGTTAAAAGTAAATAGGGTCATTAAGGGTAAAAATGATATTATTATTACCCTAACAGACATCCTAATTCTATTGGATAGGTATAATTAGACAAAAAAAACCTTATTAATAAAATATGAACCTATTTGGTCAACTTAGATTAGATTAGGGTATTTATTAATATTTAAATCAAAGAAGAGTTAAAAGAGATAAAATCAACGTTTAATAATTAATATTTTTTAATATAGGTTTATACATAAGATAAATTTGAATATAAATATTCATTAAAAATATAAAAATATTTCCTACATAATGGTATTTTATTTATAATTGTTTTAGATTAAATAATTAAATTTATTAATGACACAATGATGATGCAGTAATTACCTTATTAATGAAAGAATCAAATGAATGGTATTATAAATATTAAAATAAATATAATTTCAAAGTTTTTATGACATCCAAAAAATTTCTAGATGAATATGACATGTTAGTATTGATTCAATGTATTTTTTTGACGTAATCTTCCTGTTATTATTTTATCAACAAAAAAAAAACATACACCGAAGAGTTTTAAAATTTTCATAAAATAGTTTTTAAAACAAATATTATATTATTAATTGATATAATAGTCTTAAAAATCTAAGGTTCAGACAAAATATTTATATAATAATATATATGAAATTAATGAACCAATTGGGGTTTGATTGGCATTTATAGTATGTTTATTAACCATATAATATAAAAATACAAAAAGACATGTTAAGTGTCAAACTATTTAACAAAGAGTTAAATCTAAACGTTAAGGTTGATTTGGTAACCCAAACATGTCTAAAACCTATTGTTTGAGTGTTTTTCGACCCATCCCCACCTTATATTTTAAATAATCTATTTCTCAGCCATTATAAACCGAAAATGATTTTATTATAAAATAATATTTCTAGCTTTTCCTAAGGTGCCTCTCACGCCTCTATAAAAGAGCACTCCCCCTTATCTTTAAATCACACCCTAAAAGCCTTTTGGCTCAACCAAAGCCTACCAAAATACACTCTAAACTATCCTCCCTTCATCCTAGAGTCCCTCCTTTGGTCATAAATCCAAATTAAGGATCCCTTTTGATCAAATCAAAAGGAAGAACCCGAAGAAGAGGTAATGATTTCACCACCCTCTTTCAAGTTCTCTTATTTTCCACTTACCCTTTCATTGTTGATTCCATTATATAATAATAAATCTAGTATCTTCTATATACTGTGATGTTATTATAAATATGGCACAACTATATTCATTATTATATCCATCTAATGAATGATAATGTCACCATGCGTGCGTACGTACGGCTTACCGTCTCCACGCCGTGGTGTAATTTGTTATCAAACAATATGTTATTTGGATGGATATAATGATGAGTCATATGTATATAAATAATGAAAATAAAATTTTAATGTCTCTGTAAAATTAATATACCATCCAATTCCACACCTTTAAGGAAATTATATTGTCGCTCGTGCATATGTACAGATTACCGTCTCCATGATGCGATGAGATTCATTTCCACGATCACCATTCATCGACGATTATAAAAAAATATATTACTAATAAATATGTAATATATGACATAATAATGATACTGGAGATATATATATATTTATATATATATATATTTACTTACATATATCATATTCACTTATTTCTCTTCAATATGATATGAAAATGGAAACAATGTTTATGCATACGTACGGACTACCATCTCCATAAACGGTGTTTTCATTTCATATATATGTAAACTATACATCTTTATATTATAAATATATAATATATATAAAACATGTTTTATATTCTAGAATTATTTAAATCTTGGTCTAAGTGATACAATCAAGAGTAACAAGTTAAAACACGTATGATAAATAAAGCGATTATTACCCAAAATGTTAATTTAACATGGAAATTATTATTAAATGGGTAGTATAAAGTCATAATTGAATCATGTATGATATCATATATATTAATATGGTTCTGGTATAATTTAATAACAAAATAAGATCTTCATACAGAAGGTTAAACGTACCCTTGACTAAAGGAAAGTGCAAGGTAAGGGTTAATTTTACAATATCTTTATTATCCGAGGTTGTTTTTACGTAAGTATCTACTATGACATATTAATTATCCATGTCCATGTTTCATAAAAGAATTTTAAAATGGATTATTTTAAGGTAATTTTTACTAAAACATAATTTTAAATGTTTTAAAGATTTAATCTTCTAAACCATTCTAATTAATGTCCATGTTTTCAAAATGGTTTTAAGAATTTATTTAAATGGACATGAATGTTTTAAAATGTTAATTACTTTCAAAAGATTCAAAGTTATATGGGAAACTTTGATTCAAAAATTTATTTAAATGTCTTCCTTTATAAATTGTGTGACTTTTAAATGTTTGCATGAAAAAGGGATATTTCTCTCAAAGATTTTTACAAATCATTTTCATCTATGTCATAATCCTTTAATGGATTTTAAACTTGATTGAAGTTGATTTGTTATGATACAAAACTTCCATATTGTATTGAATGTTTTGTGATATGTTTTACTATGTATGTGTAATTTTTATTCCATTCATGGTTTATGGAGAAAGTATTGACATTTAATATACTAGTTTTAGTAATAATATTTATGTCATGTATAAACCTGTTAATATGAGGAATGAATTGGACTTAGTAACTGAAAGGTGGAGACCGCTATAGCTCTTTGAGGCATCAGTAGGTCTCATGAGACAAACTAGTGTCTTGACACAAGGCTTTTACAAAATCTTATTTGTAGTCTTGGAACAATTCCTTGACTATGTGGTTATGATAGTCTGACATTATGCATTCCATCACTATGAAAGTGGTTATTGATATTGCATGTGATTATTTGACTCGTAGAATATCCATGTGAATAAGTAAATGGCATTATTTCATTTTATTTTTTCCATATTATGCTGAAGTTCAAGTTTTAAAGGCTTTTTTTGTTATAAATTGACTTAAATGTTTGTGATTATTTATGAAATTTTTTGCAAAATTATTATCCTTACTGAGCATCTGAGCTCAACCCTTTCTATGTTTTATTTTTCCCAGGACGTGGAGAAGTATTTTATGACAGACCTGAAGGGATAGTATGAGGGGATATGAGTGTTGACTATGGAGACTATGTTGTTGTAGTTTTTCACTTTATGATGTAATGTAAAACTTATGAATGTATCTAGTGTGTCCAAGGCTACTAAACTAATCATTCATTCGAGACTTGATCTTTTGTGATAATTCCAATGTTATGTAATAATGCTCCGACTCTAGGTACCTGGGGTCAGGGCGTTACATTTGGAATCATATGAATTTTAATACAATCCTTGGAAGCTATATTTAGATAAAATTTGATTGGAGAACATTTTACTAAGATAGACTTTGAGGATTAGTATAGAAGAATTTACAAGAATTTTGGTGTTGTAGAGATTTTGTGAGTTTTCTGAGAAATACATCCCTGTCTAGATATGAGAAGGTAGAGGAAGATCTAGAACAGATGTACCTAGGGGTAAAACCCCAAAACACCACTTTGAGCTAGTCTTGAACAGGAAATGGTGCATGACAACGGGCCCTACTACACTTTTGGTTACGACACTCCTGAGGATATGCTTAGGATAATTCTCATTTTCATTAAAACCATTATGAAGGGTTTAGGAGTATATATTTCCTCAATGAATTTTTTTATGATTATGGATTATATCCATAAACTGTTCAATTAATGATAAGTGTTTTACAAGTTTGAATTTATGTATTATGATTCCTAAACTAATCAAGTGTATTCCATTTTATAGAAATGGCGCACAGTAGAAGGAATGTGAACTCCATCAATACGTATGATCCAAAGAGTTAGAAGGATCGTATCTTTCATGGTATTAAGGCAAAATTTAGAAGGTAAATTGCATCCCATGTATTCTCAACATATGAATATAATGTGTTAATAAGATAATTAAAGAATTATCCGAGTCCTATGGATTTGAAGGGAGGAAAGAGAATAAAGGGATGGAATAGAGAAAGATGTATAAATGGAAGAGGGAAAAAAAATTTCCCATATGTGATAACTATGGGAATAAACAACCTGGAACTTGCCTGAAGGGAATGTGAGTTTTTTATAAGTGTCGAGAAAAAGGACACCAAGTATGTGACCGCAAGGGTAAGAAAAAGGTTTCATATGTACAATGCTTCATCTGCAAAGAGTTGGGACACTACGCGAACCAATACCCAAATCATCAGATTATTCCCCAAATGATGCTATTGGATAATAATCAAGTAATGATAATTCCACAGATGAGGATGAATGATTAGAGTTCTTATTTCTTTATTAAATAATTATTTCATTTGAGTGTTCTATCAACGATGTACAAGTTTTAATAATTATGATGTATATAAGGATTGTACTGTAGTACTATTTCATTAAGGACTTGAGATTGTGTGGAACCAAGAAAAGTGACTCAATAATAGGTTAAATATTTTGAAAATATATAGTTGAGATAAAGATAAACCATAATAAGTTCTGATACCGAGGTAGTGATTTTGGAATAATATATGTTTGATTTGGATAAATTATATTGGATATTCTTGACTACCTACAAAATGGTTAATGATTTTTATAATCCATCATTGTTTGAGTTTACAACCTTTTTGGATAGAAGGAGTATATCCAGTATTCTATAATGAATAAGGGAGTATGAATGTAATCAATAAGTTTTCATGGTAATTCAGGATGTTGCAGTGTTTTAAAATAGTACACGATGAAGGTGTTCACATGTTATTACGTGGAAAAAAGGATATTCATTTTGTTTTTCTTACCTATAAATTTGGATTGTTAGTTTGGAAAAATGTATTTTGGATAAATCTAGTTTGAGATTATTTTTGGATTTCAATAAAAAGAACAGGCCAGATGTCTGGCGGAAACCTGTCGCATCCGGTAAGGCGACGAAACTTAAACCCGCAACCGAAGGGTGAAAAGGGTGTATCACCTACCACTGACCAACGTGATGTCATGGATTGAATAATGTAGTTTTTTAAAGGGTCTGGTAGATGAATTATAAATTAATATTTTTGGAATCTTGTACGAATAGGATAAATAGAATATTTTTTATGTTCTATTATCTTTTAGAGTGAAAGATGAGTTTGTGGAAGAAAATTTGTTAAAGGATGGACCTCTACATGTCAAGTATATATTTTTTTCTTCTCTTATTCTATGAAGAAATTAATTCTTAAACTTTAGGCAAGGGATATTAGAACTAAAAATGTGTTATCCAAATACCTTATGTTTTTTGGAACCGATGATGTTTTAAATCATCATTGATTGATGGCTTTGAGGCCCTCAATTATATAATTGTTTGTGACTGATGACCTCAATCACTCTCTATAAATATTTACATTTTTCCTCCAATTATGTGTCCCTAATTTCAACCAATGTTCTCCTAATCGAGATCATAATTTGTTGTTTACTTTTTCCTTCCCCTTTTCCTCTTATTAAGACTTAATTTTATTAACCCAATTTCTGATGTGGGTTTTCCCACAAAGGTATTTTCTATTTTCAAACTTCTATTTTTTATGAATAATTTAAAATTTCGAGGACACAATTTATTGAAGGAGGGAAGAATGTAACACCCCAATATTTCATAGTATGTTACTTCTTCAAAGTAATTCAATAACTTGCACTACACGTAACACCGGGTTTGAGCGCACCATAAGATTAACAAACTAGCCGTTCAAAAGAGATTATGAATAGTATTAACTGAATATTGAACTATATATAATACTTATAATTTTAGAATCCATATTATGAGTTTATTATACCTAATGTAAGAACAAATTCAATTTTTTCAGATAAAAGAAGAATTTTTTCCAAAAAATGAACTTTTACCGCCGTTTAATGGTGAACCCTTTTTAAATCCAATATTTGAAACTTTTATATATTTTATTTGAAAAAATAAAATTCTTCTTCAGAATCGGGATATACAAATTTAGTTACAATAAATTGTTGCTGTTTCTCTGATAACTTTCATATTTGGGTGAATAGTGAAAAATACTATATTTTAACTAAAAACAATTTTTTAATCAAAATTATTTACAGTGTTATGTTATATATTTTAATGGTTTGGAAGAATAAATAGATTATATTTTTACCATTTAATCCAATTATGGTCATTTTAAGTAATTTTACTTTGAGATTGGACATAAATAAGTGTCAATCATTCGATAGATATTGTTTCTTAAAAATACGCCTTTTGGTTTTGACAACAAGAATTAATTTTAAATTAATAAATAAAACTTCTATGTTTTTAATTTGGTAAAATGAAATTAATTTTTGGATTTGGAATATCGAAATTTTCTTAGGGTGAATTTTTGGTATTTTTCTAAAAACTTTCAATTTTTGGTGAATAGTGAAAAACACTGAGTTATAGTTTCAAACCGAAATTGTATTTAAATAATATTTTATTTTATTTAAATTTTTTAGGTCAAAATAGATACATAAAAGCTATATAAGTTCAATTTAATTCATTGGAGTCGGTTTATAATAATTTTCGATATATAAAATGTTTATTGAACTTTTCACCGTCTTTTACACATCTCATAGGAGAATTTGTAAATTCACATAAAACATAATTTTACCGCTTATGTGAGTAGAATTTCGTAAATCCGAGAGACACCATTAATGTGAAAGAGTAAAATTTGGTTCAATAAGATAAAAATATTTTTTGGTGAATAGTAACCTTTTACTTTTATTTACCACGGTTAAAAGTAAATAGGGTAATTAAGGGTGAAAATGATATTATTATTTCCCTAACACATGTCCTAATTCTAGTGGATAAGTATAAAGTGACCAAATAAACCTTAAGACGAAAATATGAACCTCTTTCGTCCACTTGGATTAGATTAGGACATTTATTATTATTTAATTCAAGGAAGAGTTAAAAGAGTTAAAATCAAAGTTTAATAAGTAAAACATTTTTAATGTAGGGTTATACATAAGATAAATTTGAATATAAATATTCACTAGAAAGATAAAAATATTTCCTACAAAATTTTATTTTATTTATAATTTTTAGAGATTATATAATTTAATTTATTAATGACACAATGATGATGCAGTGATTACCTTATTAATGAAAAAAGAAAATAAACGGTATTATAAATATTAAAATAAATATAATTTCAACGTTTTTATAACATCGATGGATTTTCTAGGTGTATATGACATGTTAGTATTTATTAAATGTTATTTTTTGAAGTAATCATGCTTTAATTATTTTATCAAAAAAATTACCAAAGAGTGTAAAAGTTGATATAAAATAGTTTTTCAAACAAATATTATATTATTAATTGATATAATAGTCCTGAAAATCAATGTTTCAGAAAACATACTTATTTAATAATATATATGACATTAATTAACCAATTGGGATTATATTGGCATTTTATAGTAAGTTTATTAAACATATAATATAAAAATACAAAGAGATATGGTAAGTGTCAAACTATTTAACTAAGAGTTAAATCTAAAAGTTAAGGTTGATATGGTAACCCAAACCTATCTAAAACGATTGGTTGATTGGTTTTCGACCCATCCCCACCTAAAACTTTAAATAATCCATTTTGGATCCATTAGAAACCGAAATTGGTTTTATTATAAAATAGTATTTCTAGCTTTTCTAAGGTGCCCCTCACCCTTCTTAAAAAAGGGAACTCACCCTTCTCCATAAATCAAACCTTCATAACCTTTGGCTCGGCCAAACCCTGCCCAAATACCCTCTCAACTGTCATAACTTCATCCTAGAGGACCTCCTTTGGTCAGAAATCCAACTTAAGGTGCCCTTTTGATCAAATCAAACGGAAGAACCCGAAGAAGAGGTAATGATTTCACCACCCTCTTTCAAGTTCTCTTATTCTTACACTTACTCTTTCTTTTGTTGTTTCCATTATAAAATAATAACTCCAGAATCTTCTATATACTATGACGTTATTATAAATATGGAACAACTATATTTGTTATTCTATCCATCTTATGAATGATAATGTCACCATGCGTCCGTACGTACGACTTACCGTCTCCACGCCGTGGTGTAATTTGTTATTCAAAACTATGTTATTTGGATGGATATAATGATGAGTAATATGTATATAAATAATAAAAATAACATTCTAAGGTCTCTGTAAAATAAATATACCATCCAATTCCACACCTTTAAGGAAATGATATTGTCGCTCGTGCATATGTACGGATTACCGTCTCCACGACTCGATGAGATTCATTTCCACGATCAACATTCATCGACGATTATAAAAATATATATTACTAATAAGTATGTAATATATTACATAATAATGCTACTGGAGAAATATACATATATATTTTCTTATATATATCTTACTCACTTAGTTTCTTTCGATACGATATGAAAATGTAAACAACGTTTATGCGTACGTACACACTACTGTCTCCATAAACGGTGTTTTCATTTCATATATATGTCTATTATACATATTTATATTCAAAATATATATGATATATAAATCATGTTTTATAATCTAGAAGTATTTAAATCTTGGTCTAAATGATACAATCTAGAGTAACAAGTTAAAACATGTACGATAAATAAAGCGATTATTACCCAAAATGTTAATTTAACATGGAAATTATTATTAAATGGGTAGTATAAAGTCATAAATGAATCATGTATAATATCATAAATATTAATATGGTTCTGTTATAATTTAATAACATACTACGATATTCATACCGGAGGATAAACGTACCCTTGTCTAAAGGAAAGTGCAAGGTAAGGGTTAATTTCATAATCTCTTTATTATCCGAGGTATTTTTTACGTAAGTATATAATGGGACATAATTATTATTCATGTACATATTTCATAAAATAGTTTTCAAATGGATTATTTTAATGCACTTCTTATTAAAAAATCATTTTAAATGTTTTAAATATTTATTCTTCTAAACCATTCTCATTAATATCCATGTTTTCAAATTGGTTTTAAGAATTTATTTATATGGACATGAATTTTTAAAAATGTTAATTACTTTCAAAAGTTTCAAAGTGGTATGGGAGAATTTGATTCAAAAATGTATTTAAATATCTTCCTTTATAAATTGTGTGATTTTAAATGTTTTTAGGAAAAGGGATATTTCTCTCATAGATTTTTATAAATATTTTTCATCTATGTTAAAATCCTTTAATGGATTTTAAACTTTTTTGAAGTTGATTTATTATGATGAAAATATCCATATTGTATTGAAGGTTTTTTGATATGTTTGACTGTGGATTTTTCATTTTTATACCATAAATTTTTTATATATAAAGTATTGACATTTCGTATGCTAGTTTTAATAATAATGTTAATGTTATGTTTAAAACTATTCATATGAGGAATGAATTGGACTTAGTAAGTGACGGGTGGATCCCACTATAGCTCCTTGATGCATCAGTAGGTCTCATGAGCCAAACTACTCTATAGTCACAAGGTCATGAAAAAATTTTATTTGTAGTCTTGGCACAAGGTCGGGACTATGGGGTTATGATAGTCTAGCATTACGCATTCCATCACTATGAAAGTGGTTATTGATATTTCATGTGATTATTTGACTAGTAGAATATCCATGTGAATATGTAAATGGAATTATTTCATTTTAATTTTTCCATATTATACTGAAGTTCATGTTTAAAAGGCTTATGTTTTAGTTATACATTGCCTTATATGTTTGTGATTATTTATGAATGTTTCCACTACATTATTATCCTTATTGAGCATCTGAGCTCAGCCATTTCTATGTTTTATTTTTCCCAGGATGTGAAGAAGTATTTTATGACTGACCTACTAGTATAGTCTGAGGGGATATGAGTGTGGAATATAGAGACTTTGTTGTTGTATTTTTTCACATTATGATGTTATGTAAGTCTTATGAATGTATCTAGTGTTTCCAAGGCTACTAAACTAATCGGTCTTTCAAGACATGATCTTTTGTGATCATGCCAATGTTATGTAATAATGCACCGACTCTGGGTACCTAGGGTCGGGGCCTTACAGTTGGTATCAGAGGAAGATTAATACAAACTTTGAAAGATATATTTAGATAAACTTTTATTAGAGCACATATACCTCAGATGGTCTTTGAGGATTAGTATAGAAGAACTTACTAGAATTTTGGTTTTATAGAGATTTTGTGAGTTTTCCGAGCAATACATCCCTGTCTGGATACGAGCAAGTAGAGGTGGATCTTGTACAAATGTACCTTGGGGTAAAACCCAAAAACACCGCTTTGAGATAGAATCGAACGGGAACTAATGCATGACAATGGGCCTTGATGCACTCTTGGTTACGACACTCCCGAGGATATTCTTAGGATAATTCTCATTTTATTTACAAACCATTATGAATGGTTTATGAGTATATACTTTCTCAAAGAAAACATTTTTATGATTATGGATTATATCCATAAACTATTCAATTTATGTTAAGTGTTTTACAAGTTTGGATTTATGTATTGGGATTCATAAACTAATCTAGTTTTTTCCATTTTATATAAATGGCGTCCAATAGAAGGAATGTGAACTCCAACAATACGTATGATCCAAAGTGTATGAAGGATCATATCTTTCACGATTTTAATCCAACTTTTAGAAAGGAAATTGTCTCCCATGTATTCTCAACATATGAATATCATGTGTTAATAAGATAAGTAATGTATTTTCTGAGTCCTAAGGCTTTGAAGGGATGAAAGAGAAGAAAAGGATGGAATAGAGAAAGATGGATAAAAGGAAGAGGGAAAAGTAGAATTTTCCCATATGTGATAATTGTGGGAAGAAACACCCTGGAAGTTGCCTGAAGGGAACGGGAGTTTCTTATAAGTGTGGAGGAAAAGGGAACCATGTACGTGACTGCAAGGGTAATAAAAACGTTTCAAATGTAAAATGCTTCATCTGCAAAGAGTTGGGACACTACGGGAACCAATACCCAAATCATCAGAGTATGCCCCAAATGATTCTATTGGATAATAATCAAGTTATGATACTACCATATATGAGGAGGAATAATTATATTTCTTATGTTTTATTAATGAATTATGTCATTTTAGTGTTCTATCAACAATGTACTGGTTATAATAATTATGAAGTATATATGGATTGTACTGCAATACTATTTCATTAAGGACTTGAGATTGTGTGGAACCAAGAAAAGTGACACAATTGCAGGTTAAATTTTTGGAAAATATATGGTTGAGAGAATGATAAATCATAATATGGTTCTAATACTGAGGTAGTGATTTTGGAATAATATATGTTTGATTTGGATAAATTATATTGGATATTCTTGACTACCTTGAAACTGATTAATGATTTGTATATTCTATCATTGTTTGAGTTTACAACCTTATTGGATAGATGGAGTATATCCTGTATTCTATAATGAATAAGGGAGAATGAATGCAATCAATATGGTTTTATGGTAATTCAAGATTTTTTAGTGTTTTAAAAGAATACATGATGAAGGTGTTCACATGTTATTACGTGGAAAGAATGAACTTCATTGTGTTTACCTTACCTATAAATTTTGGACCGTTAGTTTGGACAGAAGTATTTTGGATAATTCTAGTTTAAGATTATTTTTGGATTTATATAAAAAGGATAACCCGGAGGTTGGGCAGCAACCCGTTGCATCCGACAAGGCCATGAGACTTAAACCCACAACCAAAAGGCAACAATGGTGTATCACCTACTACTGACCCACCTGATTTCCTAGATTGAATAATGTAGTTTTTTAAAGGGACTGGTAGATGAATTATAAATTCTTTTTTTTGGAAACCTAAATTAATAGGATAAAGAGAATATTTTATTAAGTTCTATTATCTTTTAGAGTTAAAGATTCGTTTGTGGTAGAAATTTGTTAAAGGATGGAACTCTATTTGTCAAGTATATATTGTTTTCTTCTCTTACTCTATGAGTAAATTAATTATTGAACTTTAGGTAAGGGATATTAAAACAAAAAGTGTTATCCTAATACCTTTTGTTTTCTGGAACCGATGATATATTAAATTATCATAGATTGATGGCTTTGGGCCCCTCAATTCTACAATTGTTTGTGACTAATGACCTCAATCACACCCTATAAATATTTTATTTTTTCCTCCAATTATGTGTCTATAATTGCCACCAATATTCTCCTAATTGAGATCATAATTTATTGGTTATTTTTCCTTCCCCGTTTCCTCTTATTAAGACTAAATTTTATTAATCCAATTTCTGATGTGGGTTTTCCTACAATGGTATTTTCTATTTTCAAACATTTATTTTCGAAGAAGAATTTCTAATTTTTAGGAAGAAATTTATTGAAGGAGGGAAGAATGTAACACCCCAAGATTTCATAGTATGTTACTTCTTCTTTGTAATTCAATTACTTGCAATATAGACAACAACAGGTTTCAGCGCACCACATGATTACCAAACTAGCCTTTCAAAATCGGTTATGAATAGTATTAACTGAATATTGAACTATATATCATACTTATAATTTTAGAATCCATATTATGAGTTTCTTAAACATAATGTAAGAACAAATTCATTTTTTTCAGGTAAAAGAAGTATTTTTTTCCAAAAATGCACTTTTACCACCTTTTAATGGCGAACCCTTTTTAAATCCAATATTTGAAACTTTTATATTTTCTATTTGAAAAAATAAACTTCTTCTTTAGAATCGGGACATATGAATTCAGTTTCAATAATTTTTTGCGGTTTCTCTGATAGCTTTCATATTTTGTTGAATAGTGAAAAATACTATATTTTAACTAAACACAACTTTTTTAATCAAAATAATTTATAGTGTAAAATTATATATTTTAATGGTTTGGAAGTATAAATAGATTATATTTTTACCATTTAATCCAATTCTGGTCATTTTAAGTAATTTCAATGTTACATTAGACATAAACAAGTGTCAATCTTTTGACAGATATTGTTTCTTAAAAAATACTCCTTTTGATTTTGACAACAGAAATTAATTTTAAATTAATAAATGCAACTTCTATATTTTGAATTTTGTAAAATGGAATTCATTTTTGGATTTGTAATATTTGAATTAACTTATGGTGAATGTTTGTTATTTTTCTGAAAACTTTCAATTTTTAATGAATAGTGAAAAACACTTATAGTTTAAAACACAAATTGTATTTAAAAAATTATTTATTTTATTTGAATTTATTTTAGGTAAAAATATATTCATAATACCTATATAAGTTCAATTTAATTCATTGGAGTCGGTTTAAAATAATTTTAGATATATAAAAATTTTATTGAACTTTTCAACGTATTTTACCCATCTCCTAGGAGAATTTGAAAATTGACATAAAACATAATTTTACCGCTTATGTGAGAGGAATTTCAAAAAAACGGGAGACACGGTTAATATCAAGGTGTAAAATGTGGTTTAATAAGATAAAAATATTTTTTGGTGAATAGTAACGTTTTACTTTTATTTACCACTGTTAAAAGTAAATAGGGTAATTAAGGGTAAAAATGATATTATTATTACCCTAACACATGCCTTAATTCTATTGGATAAGTATTATTCGACCAAAAACTACCTTATGAATAAAAGATGAACCTATTTGTTCCACTTGGATTAGATTAGGGCATTTATTATTATTTAATTCAAAAAAAGAGTTAAAAGAGTTAAAATCAAAGTTTAATAACTAAAACATTTTTAATATAGGGTTATTCATAAGATTAATTTGACTATAAATTTTAATTAGAAAGATAATAATATTTCTTACATAATGGTATTTTATTTATAATTTTAAGAGATTAAATAATTAATATTATTAATGACACAATGATGATGTAGTATTTACCTTATCAATGATAGAATCAAATAAATGGTATAATAAATATTAAAATAAATATAATTTCAAAGTTTTTATGACATCCACGAATTTTCTAGGTGAATATGACATGTTATTATAGATTTAATGTGTTCTTTTGAAGTAATCATGCTGTTATTATTTTATAAAAAAAACAAATACCAAAGAGTGTCAAAATTGACAGAAAATAGTTTTTAAAATAAATATTATATTATTAATTGAAATAATACTCCTAAGAATCTAAGTATCGGCCAAAAGAATTATATAATAATATATATGAAATTAATGAACCAATTGGTTTTTGATTTAATTTTATGGTAAGATTATTAACCTTATAATATAAAAATACAAAGAGACATGGTAAGTGTCAAGCTATTTAACTAAGAGTTAAATCTAAAAGTTATGGTTGATATGGTACCCCAAACCTGTCTAAAACAAATTGGTTGAGTGGTTTTCGACCCATACCCACCTTATCCATTAAATAATATTTTTTTGAGCCTTTATAAACCAAAAATTATTTTATTATAAAATAATATTTCTATCTTTTCCTATGGTGCCCCTCGCCCCTCTTATAAAAGGGAACTCCCCCTTATCACTAAATCACACCTTCAAAACCTTTCCACTGGGCCAACCCCAACACAAATACCCTATCAACTGTCCTCCCTTAATCCTAGAGGCCCTAATTTTTTCCGAAATACAACTTTAGGATCCATTTGGATCAAATCAAAAGGAAGAACCCGAAGAAGAGATAATGATTTCACCACCATCTTTCATGTTCTCTTATTCTTCCACTTACTATTTATTTTTTTTCCATTAAAAAATATTAACTCCATCATCTTGTATATAATATTATGTTATTAGATATATGGAACCAAAATATTCATTATTATATCAATTTTATGAATGATAATGTCACCATGTGTGCGTACGTACGGCTTACCGTCTCCACGCCGTGGTGTAATTTTTTATTCAACACTATATTATTTGGATGGATATAATGATGAGTAATATGTATATAAATATTGAAAATAAAAATCTAATTTCTCAGTAAAATTAATATACCATCCAATTCCACACCTTTAAGGAACTTATATTGTCGCTCGTGTGTACGTACGGATTACCGTCTCCACAACGCGATGAGATTCTTTTCCACGATCACCATTCATAGACAATTATAAAAATAAAAATTACTAATAAGTATGTAATATATGACATAGTAATGCTACTGGAGATATATATATATATATCTTTGTGTGTGTGTGTGTGTGTGTGTGTACTTACATATATATTATTCACTTAGTTCCGTTCAATACGATATGAAAAAGAAAATAGCGTTTATGCTTACAAACAGACTGCCGTCTCCACAAACGGTGTTTTGATTTCATATATATGTCTATTATACATATTTATATTTTAAATATATATGATATATAAATCATGTTTTATATTATGGAAGTATTTAAATTTTGGTCTATGTGATACAATTAAGAGTAACAAGATAAAACACGTACGATAAATAAAGCAATTATTACCCGAAATGTTAAATTAACATGGAAATTATTATTAAATGGGTAGTATAAAGTCATAAATGAATAATGTATGATATCATAAATATTAATACGGTTCTAGTATAATTTAATAACATACTATGATCTTCATACTGGAGGTTAAACTTACCCTCAACTAAATAAATGTTCAAGGTAAGGGTTAATTTCACAATCTCTTTATTATCCGAGGTTGTTTTTTCATAAGTATATACTGGGATATATTTATTATCCATTTCAATGTTTCATAAAATAGTTTTCAAAGGGATTATTTTAAGGGACCTTTTACTAAACCATCATTTTAAATATTTTATAGATTTATTCTTCTAAACCATTCTCATTAATGTCCATGTTTTCCAAATGGTTTTAAGGATTTATTTAAATGGACATGAATGTTTTAAAATATTAATTACATTCAAAAGTATCAAAGTCGTATGAGACACTTTGATTCAAAAATGTATTTAAATGTCTTCCTTTATAAACTGTGTGACTTTTAAATTTTTTCATGAGAAAGGGATATTTCTCTCAAAGAGTTTTACAAATCATTTTCATCTATGTCAAAATTCTTTAATGGATTTTAAACTTGTATGAACTTGATTTATTATGATACAAAACTTCCATATTGTATTAAAGGTTTTTTGATATTTTTGACTGTGTATGTGTCATTTTTATACCATTCATGGTTTATGGAGAAAGTATTGACATTTCATACTCTAGTTTTAATTCGAATGTTTATGTTATGTTTAAACCTGTTCATATGAGGAATGAATTGGACTTAGTAAGTGACGGGTGGAGCCCACTATAGATCCTCGATGCATTGGTAGGTCACATGAGACAAACTAGTGTCTTGGAATAAGGATTTGACAAAATCATATATGTAGTCTTGGCACAAGTCCTTGACTATGTGGTTATGATAGTCTTTTATTATGAATTCCATCACTATGAAAGTGCTTATCGATATTGCATGTGATTATTTGACTAGTAGAATATCCATGTGAATAAGTAAATGACATTATTTCATTTGATTTTTTTCCATATTATTCTGAAGTTCAAGTCTAAAAGGCTTTTTTAGTTATACATTTCCATAAATGTTTATGCTTATTTATGAGAGTTTCCGCTACATTATTATCCTTGTTGAGCATTTGATCTCAGCCCTTTATATGTTTTATTTTTCCCAGGATGTGAAGAAGTATTTTATGACTGACCTCCAGGGATAGTCTGATGGGGTATGAGTGTGAACTATGGATACTATGATGTTTTAGTTTTTCACTTTATGATGTAATGTAAGACTTATGAATGTATTTAGTGTTTCTAAGGCTACTAAACTAATCAGTCTTTCGAGACATGATTTTTTGTGATCATGACAATGTAATGTAATAATTCACCGAATCTAGGTACCTAGGTTCAGGGAATTTTAGTTGGTATTAGAGGAAGTTTAGTACAAACCTTGGAATCTATATTTAGATAAACTATGATTAGAGCACATAGACCTAAGATGGAATTTGAGGATTAGTATAGAATAACTTACTAGAATTTTGGTATTGTAGAGATTTTGTGAGTTTTCCATGAAATAAATCCCTGCCTAGATACGAATAGGTAGAGGTGGCTCTGGCACAGATGTACCTAGGGGAAATACCCAAAAACACCGCTTTGTGGTAGACTCGAATGGGAACTGGTGCCCGACAACAGGCCTTGCTGCACTCTTGGTTACAACACTCCCATGGATATTCTTAGGATAATTCTCATTTTCTTTACCAACCATTATGAAGGGTTTATAAGTATATTCTTCCTCAAAGAAAACATTTTTATGATTATGGATTATATCCATAAACTGTACAATTTATGTTAATTGTTTACATGTTTGGATTTATGTATTGCGATTCATAATCTAATCTTGTGTATGCCATATTATAGAAATGGTGCCCAATAGAAGGAATGTAAACTCCAACAATACGTATGATACAAAGAGTAATAAGGATCATATCTTTGATGGTATTAAGCCATCATTTAGAAGGAAATAGTCTCCCATGTATTCTCAACATATGAATATCAGGTGTTAATAAGATATGTAAATAATTCTTTGAGTCATATGGCTTTGAAGGGAAGCAAGAGAAGAAAAGGGTGGAATAGAGAAAGTTGGATAAAATGAAGAGGGAAAATAATAATTTTCTCGTATGTGATAACTATGGGAAGAAACACCCTGGAACTTTCCGGAAGGGAATGGGAGTTTGTTATAAGTGTCGAGAAAAAGGACACCAAGTACTTTACTACAAGGGTAAGAAAAAGGATTCAAATGTACAATGCTTCATCTGCAAAGAGTTGGGACACTACGTGAACCAATACCCAAATCATCAGAGTATGCCCCAAATGATGCTATTGGATAATAATCATGTTATGATACTACCAAATATGAGGAGGAATGAGTAGAGTTATTATTTTTTTATTAATGAATTATGTCATTTGAGTGTTATATCAACGATGTACTAGTTATAATAATTATAAAGTATATAATGATTGTTCTGGAGTAATATTTTATTAAGGACTTGAGATTATGTGGAACCAAGAAAAGTGACCCAATATCAGGTTAACTTTTTGGATAATATATGGTTGAGAGAAAGATAAACCATAATACGTTTTTGATACCGAGGTAGTGATTTTGGAATAATATATTTTTGATTTGGATAAATTATATTGTATATTCTTGACTACCTTGAAACTGATTAATGATTTGTATTTTCCATCATTGTTTGAGTTTACAACCTTTTTGGATAGAAGTATTATATCCAGTATTCTATAATTAATAAGGGATCATGAATGTAATCAATAAGGTTTTATGGTAATTTAGGATGTTATAGGGTTTTAAAAGAATACATGATGAATGTGTTCACATGTTATTATGTGGAAAAAAGGATCTTCATTGTGTTCACCTTACCTATAAATTTTGGACTGTTAGTTTGGATAGAAGAATTTTTTATAAGCCCAGTTTAAGATTATTTCTGGATTTCTATAAAAAGGATAACTGGGAGTTCAGGCGGCAACCTGTCGCGTCCGACCAGGCCGCAAGACTTAAACCCGCAACCGAAGGGCGACAAGGGTGTATCACATACCACTACCCCATGTGATGTCATGGATTGAATAATGTAGTTTTTAAAGGATTTGGTAGATGAATTATAAATTTATTTTTTGGAACCCTATACGAATAGGATAAATAGAATATTTTTTATGTTCTATTATCTTTTAGAGTAAAAGATTTGTTTGTGGTAGAAATTTGTTAAAGGATGGAACTCTACTTGTCAAGTATATATTTTTTTCTCCTCTTTTTATATGAATAAATTAATTCTTAAACTTTAGGTAAGGGATCTGAAATCTAAAAATGTGTTAACCTAATTCCTTATGTTTTCTAGAATGGATGATATTTTAAATCATCATATATTGATGGCTTTGAGGCCCTCAATTCTACAATTGTTTGTGACTGATGACCTCAATCATTCCCTATAAATATTTACATTTTCCCTCCAATTATGTGTCTCTAATTTCCACCAATGTTCTTCTAATAGAGTTCATAACTTTTTGGTTACTTTTTCCTTCCCCTTTTCCTCTTATTAAGACTAAATTTTATTAACCCAATTTCCGATGTGGGTTTTCCCACAAATGTATTTTCTATTTTCAACCATTTATTTTCAAAGAACAATTTGAAATTTAGAGGACACAATTTATTGAAGGGGGGAAGAATGTAAAAACCCAAGATTTCATAGTATGTTACTTCTTCAAAGTAATTAAATAACTTTCACTACACGCTGCACCGGGTTTGAGCGCACCACAAGATTACCAAAATAGCCGTTCAAAAGCAGTTATGAATAGTATTAGCTGAATATTGAACTATATATAATAATTATAATTTTAGAATCCGTATTATGAGTTTCTTTGACATAATGTAAGAACAAATTCTTTTTTCAGATAAAAGTAGTATTTTTTTTAAAAAGCACTTTTACCGCCATTTAATGGTGAACCATTTTTAAATCCAATATTTAAAACTTTTATATATTCTATTTGAAAAAATTAACTTTTTTTAGAATCAGGAAATATGAATTTAGTTTCAATAAATTTTTGGGGTTTCTCGGATAACTTTCATATTTGGGTGAATAGTGAAAAATACTATATTTTAACTAATTTCTTTTAATTAGAATAATATAGAGTGTTAAATTAAATATTTTAATCGTCAGGAAGTATGAATAGATTATATTTTTTCCATTTAATCAAATTCTGGTCATTTTATGTAATTTCACTTCTTGATTAGACATAAACAAGTGTCAATCTTTTGATAGATATTGTTTCTTAAAAATATGCCTTTTGGTTTTGACAGTGAAAATTAATTTTAAATTAATAATTGAAACTTCTATGTTTTGAATTTGGTAAAATGGACTTCATTTTTGGATTCGAAATATCGAAATTTTCTTAGGGTGATTTTTTGGTATTTTTCTGAAAACATTCAATTTTTGATGAATAGTGAAAAACACTGAGTTATAGTTTAAAACCGAAATTATTTTGAAATAATTATTTATTTTATTTAAATTTATTTCAGGTCAAAGTAGATATATAATACCAATATAAGTTCAATGTAATTCATTTGAGTCGGTTTATAATAATTTTAGATATATAAAAATTTTATTGAACTTTTCAACGTCTTTTACATATCTCTTAGGAGAATTTGAAAATTCTCATAAAACACAATTTTACCTTTTATGTGAGTGGAATTTCAAAAATCCGAGAGACACGGTTAATATCAAAGAGAAATATGTGGGTCAATAAGGAAAAATTATTTTTTGGTGAATAATAACTTTTTTACTTTTATTTACCATAGTTAAATGTAAATAGGGTAATTAAGGGTAAAAATGATATTATTATTACCCTAAAACATGTCATAATTCTATTTGATAAGTCTAATTCGACAAAAAAAAACCTTAAGAATAAAATATGAACCTTTTTGGTCCACTTGGATTAGATTAGGGCATTTATTATTATTTAATTCAAAGAAGAGTAAAAGGAGTTAAAATCAAAGTTTAATAACTAAAACATTTTTAATATAGGGTTATACATAAGATAAATTAGACTATAAATATTAATTAGAAATATAAAAATATTTTCTACATAATGGTATTTTATTTATATTTTTTAGAAATTAAATAATTAAATTTATTAATGACACAATGATGATGAAGTAATTACCTTATTAATGAAAGAATCAAATAAATTGTATTATAAATATTAAAATAAATATATAGTTCAATGGTTTTATGACATACACGAATTGTCTAGGTGAATATGACATATTAGTATTTATTCAATGTATTTTTTTGACGTAATGATGATGTTATTATTTTATCAAAAAACCAAATACCAAAGACTGTCAAAATTGACATAAAATAGTTTTTAAAACAAATATTATATTATTAATTGATATAATAGTCTTAAAAATATAAGTTTCGGTCAAAAGACTTAAATAATAATATATATGAAATTAAAGAACCAATTGGAATTCTATTTTCATTTTATGATAAGTTTATTAACCATATAATAAAAAAATACAAACAGACATGGTAAGTGTCAAACTATTTAACGAAGAGTTAAATCTAAAAGTTAAGGTAGATATGGTAACCCAAAGATGTCTAAAACCTATTGGTTGAGTGGTTTTAGATCCATACCTACATTACCCTTTAATTAATCCATTTTGGAGTCATTAGAAACCGAAAATTATTTTATTATAAAATAAAATTTCTTTGTTTTCCTAAGGTGCCCCTCACCCCTCTTATTAATGGTCACTCCCCCTTCTCTCTAAATCACACCTTTAAAGCCTTTTGACTTGGCCAACTTCTTCCCAAATACCCTCTCAACTTTCCTCCCTTCATCCTATAGTCCCTCCTTTGGTCCTAAATCCATATTAATAATCCCTTTGGATCAAATCAAACGGAAGAACCCAAAGAAGAGATAATGATTTCACCACCCTCTTTCAAGTTCTCTTATTCTTCCACTTACACTTGTGTTGTTTTTTCCATTCTAAAATAATAACTCTCTTATCTTCTATATACTGTGATTTTATTAAAAATATGGAAAACTATATTTCTTATTCTATCCATCTTATTAATGATAATGTCACAATGCGTGTGTATGTAAGACTTACCGTCTCCACGTCGTGGTGTAATTTTTTATTCAACACATTGTTATTTGGATGGATATAATGATGAGTAATATGTATATAAATAATGAAAATAACATGATAATGTATCTGTAAAATTAATATACCTTTCAATTCCACACCTTTTTGGAAATGATTTTGTCGCTCGTGCATACGTATGAAATACCGTCTCCACGACGCGATGAGATTCCTTTCCACGATCACCATTCATCAACGATTATAAAAATATATATTACTAATAAGTATGTAATATATGACATAATAATTCTACTATATATATATATATATATGTGTGTGTGTGTGTGTACTTACATATATCTTATTCACTTAGTTCCGCTCAATACGATATGGAAACAGAAACAACGTTTATGCATACGTACGGATTACCATCTCCACAAACGGTATTTTCATTTCATATATATGACTATTATACATATTTATATTCTAAATATATATTATATATATATATATCATTTTGTAAATTATATAATTATTTAAAACTTGGTCTAAGTGATACAATTAAGAGTAACAAGTTAAAACACGTAGGATAAATAAAGCGATTATTACCTGAAATGTTAAATTAACATGGAAATTATTATTAAATGGGTAGTATAAAGTCATAAATGAATCATATATGATATCATAAATATTAATATGGTTATGGTATAATTAAATAACATACTATGATCTTCATATAGGAGGTAAAACGTACCCTTGACTAAAGTAAATTGCAAGGTAAGGGTTAATTTCAAAATCTCTTTATCATCCGAGGTTGTTTTTACATAAGTATCTAGAGGGACATATTTATTATCCATGTACATGTTTCATAAAATAGTTTTCAAAGTAATTATTTTAATTGATTTTTTACTAAAACATCATTTTAAATGTTTTATAGATTTATTCTTCTAAACCATTCTCATTAATGTCCATGTTTTCAAAATGGTTTTAAGGATTTATTTAAATGGACATGAATGTTTCAAAATGTTAATTACATTCAAAAGTTTCAAAAGTGGTATGGGAAGCATTGATTGAAAAATGAATTTAAATGTCCTCCATTTTATATTGTGTGACTTTTAAATGTTTTCATGAGAAAGGGTTATTTCTCTCAAAGAGTTTTACAAATCATTTTCATCTCTGTCAAAATCCTTTATTATATTTTAGACTTGTTTGAAGATGATATATTATGATACAAAAATTCCATATTGTATTGAAGGTTTTGTGATATGTTTGATTGTTGATGTGTAATTTTTATACCATTCATAGTTTATAGAAAAAGTATTTACATTTTTTATTCTAGGTTTAATAAGAATGTTTATGTTATGTTTAAACCTATTCATATGGGGAACGTATTGGACTTAGTAAGTGATGGTTGGAGCCCACTATAGCTCCTTGATGCATCGGTAGGTCTCATTAGACAAAGTAGTGTCTTGGCACAAGGCCTAGACAAAATATTATTTGTATTCTTGTCACAAGGCCTTTTCTATGTGGTTATGATAGTATGGCATTATGCATTCCATCACTATGAAAGTGGTTATTGATATTTCATGTGATTATTTGACTAGTAGAATATCCATGTGAATAAGTAAATGGAATTATTTAATTTTATTTTGGCCATATTATGATGAAGTTCTTGTCAAAAAGGCTTTTGTTTTAGTTATACATTGCCTTAAATTTTTATGTTTACTTTTTAAAGTTTCCACTACATTATAATCCTTACTGAGCATCTGAACTCATCCCTTTCTATGTGTTATTTTTTCCAGGATGTGAAGAACTATTTTATGACTGACCTTCAGGGATAGTCTGAGGGGATATGAGTGTGTACTATGGATATTATGTGGTTTAGTTTTTCACATTATGATATAATTTAAGACTTATGAATGTATCTAGTGTTTCCAAGGCTACTAAACTAATCGTACTTTCGAGACTTGATCTTTTGTGATCATGCCAATGTTATGTAATAATGCACCGACACTGTGTACCTGGGGTCGGGGTGTTACAGTTGGTATCAGAGGAAGTTTAGTACAAACCTTGGAAGCTATATTTAGATAAACTTTTATTAGAGAACATAGATCTAAGGTAGACATTGAGGATTAGTATAGAATAATTTACTATAATTTTGGAATTGTAGAGATTTTGTGAGTTTTCCATGCAATACATCCCTGTCTGGATACGAGTAGGTAGAGGTGGCTCTGGCACAGTTGTACCTAGGTGTAAAACCCAAAAACACCACTTTGAGCTTGACTCGAATGGGAATTGGTGCAAGACAACAGGCCCTGTTGCACTCTTGGTTATGATACTCCCGGGGATATTCTTAGGATAATTATCATTTTCTTTACAAACCATTATGAAGGGTTTATGAGTATATACTTCCTCAAATAATTTTCTTTATGATTATGGATTATATCCATAAAGTGTTCAATTTATGTTATGTGTTTTATAAGTTTGGATTTATGTATTTCAATTCATAAAAAAATCTAGTGTATGCTATTTTATCAAAATGGCCCCCAATAGAAGGAATGTGAACTCCAACAATACTTATGATACATAGAGTAAGAAGGATCATATATTTCACAGTATTAAGCCAATATTTAGAAGGGAAATAGTCTCTCATGTATTCTCCTTATATGAATATCTTGTGTTAATAAGATAAGTAACGAATTCTCTGAATCCTGTGGTTTTGAAGGGAATCAAGAGAGGAAAATGATAGAATAGATAAAGATGCATAAAAGGAAGTGGGAAAAGAATAATTTTCCCCTATGTGATAACTATGGGAAGAAACACCCTGGAACTTACCTGAAGGGAATGGGAGTTTGTTATAAGTGTGGAGAAAAATGACACCAAGTACGTGTCAACAAGTGTAAGAAAAAGGTTTCAAATGTTCACTACTTCATCTGCAAAGAGTTGGGACACTATGCAAACCAATACCCAAATCATCATAGTATTCCCCAAATGATGATATTGGATAATAATAAAGTTATGATACTACCAAATATGAGAAGGAATGATTAGAGTTCTTATGTTGTTATTAAAGAATTATGTCATTTGAGTGTTGTGTCAACGATGTACTGGTTATAATAATTATGAAGTATATAAGGATTCTAATGCAGTACTATTTCAATAAGGACTTGAGATTTTGTGGAACCAAGAAAAGTAACTCAATAGAAAGTTAAATTTTTAGAAAATATATGGTTGAGAGAATGATAAAACATATTATGGTACTGATACTGAGGTAGTGATTTTGGAATAATATATATTTGATTTGGATAAATTATATTAGATATTATTGACTGCCTTGAAACTGATTAATGCTTTGTATATTCCATCATGTTTTCAGTTTACAACCTTTTTGGATAGAAAGAGTATATCCAGTATTCTATACTGAATAAGTGAGCATGAATTTATCAATAAGGTTTTTTGGTAAATCAGGATGTTGCAGTGTTTTAAAATAATACATGATGAAGGTGTTCAAATGTTATTACGTGGAATATATGATCTTCATTGTGTTTACCTTACATATAAATTTTGGACTATTAGTTTGGAAAAAATTATTTTGGATAATTCTAGTTTGAGATTATTTTTGGATTTCTATAAAAAGGACAACCCGTAGGTCGGGCGGCAACCTGTCGCGTCTGGCAAGACCACAAGACTTGAACCCGCAACTGAAGGGTGACAAGGGTGTATCACCTACCACTAACCCACGTGTTGTCCTGGATTGAATAATGTAGTTTTTAAAGGGTCTGGTAGATGAATTAAAAATTAATTTTTTTGGAACCCTATACGAATAGGATAAATAAAATATTTTATTATGTTCTATTATCTTTTAGAGTGAAAGATGAGTTTGTGGAAGAAATTTGTTAAAGGATGAAACTCTACTTGTCAAGTATATATATGTTTTTCTTCTCTTATTCTATGAAGAAATTAATTCTTAAACTTTAGGAAAGAGATCTTAAAACTAAAAATGTGTTATCATAATACTTTATGTTTTCTGGAACCGATGATAATTTAAATCATCATCGATTGATGGCTTTAAGGCCCTCAATTCTACAATTGTTTGTGACTGATGACCTCAATCACTCCCTATAAAAATTTACGTTTTCCTCCAATTATGTGTCACTAATTTCCACCAATGTTCTCCTAATCGAGATCATAATTTTTTGGTTACTTTTTCCTTCCCCTTTTCCTCTTATTAAGACTAAATTTTATTAACCCAATTTCTGATGTGGGTTCTCCCACAAATGTATTTTATATTTTCAACCTTTTATTTTCAAAGAACAATTTCAAATTGCGAGGATGCAATTTTTTGAAGGAGGGAAGAATGTAACACCCCATGATTTCATAGTATGTTACTTTTTCAAAGTAATTCTATAACTTTCACTACCCGCAACACCAGGTTTGTGCGCACCACAAGATTACCAAACTAACCGTTCAAAAGCAGTTATGAATAGTATTAACTGAATATTGAACTATATATAATGCTTATTATTTTAGAATCCATATTATTAGTTTCTTAGAAATAATGTAAGAACAAATTCATTTTTCTAATAAAAGGAGTATTTTTTTCAAAAAAAGCACTTTTACCGCCTTTTAATGGTGAAACCTTTTTAAATCAAATATTTGAAACTTTTATATATTCTATTTTAAAAAATAAACTTCTTCTTTAGAATCAAGACATACGAATTATGTTTTATAAATTTTTGGGGTTTCTATGATTACTTTAATATTTGGGTGAATAGTGAAAAATACTATATTTTAGCTAAAAACAACTTTTTTAATCAAAATAATGTATAGTGTTAAATTATATATATTAATGCTTTGGAAGTATAAATATATTATATTTTTACCATTCAATCTAATGCTGGTTATTTTTAGTAATTTCACTTTGAGATTGGATATAAACAAGTGTCAATATTTTGACAGATATTGTTTCTTAAAAATACGCCTTTGGGTTTTGACAACAGACATTATTTTTAAATTAATAAATGAAACTTCTATCTTTTGATTTTGGTAAAATGGACTTCATTTCTGGATTCAGAATATCGAAATTATCGTTGGGTGAAGTTTTGGTATTTTTCTGAAAACATTCAATTTTTAATGAATAATGAATAACACTGAGTTATAGTTTAAAACCGAAATTGTCGTCAAATAATTATTTATTTTATTTAAATTTATTTTAGGTAAAAATAGATCCACAATACCTTTATAAGTTCATTGTAATTCATTGGAGTCAGTTTATAATAATTTTAGATATATAAATGTTTTATTGAACTTTTCGACCTCTTTTACCCATCTCCTAGGAGAATTTGCAAATTCACATAAAACTTAATTTTAACTTATATGTTAGTGTAATTTAAAAAATCCAAGACACAGTTAATATCATGAAGTAAAATTTGGTTCAGTAAGATAAAAATATTTTTTGGTTAATAGTAACATTTTACTTTTATTTACCATGGTTAAAAGTAAATAGGTTAATTAAGGATAAAAATGATATTATTATTACCATAACACATGTCCTAATTCTATTTGATAAGTATAATTATTCCAAAAACAACCTTAGAAATAAAATATGAACCTTTTTGGTCCACTTGGATTAGATTAGGGCATTTATTATTATTTAATTCAATGAAGAGTTAAGAGAATTCAAATCAAAGTTTAATAACTAAAACATTTTTAATATAGGGTAATACATAAGAAAAATTCGACTATAAATAATAATTAGAAAGAGAAAAATATTTCCTACATAATGGTATTTTATTTATAATTTTTATAGATTAAATAAGTAAATTTATTAATGACACAATGATGATACAATAATTACCTTATTAATGAAAGAATCAAATAAATGTTATTATAAATATTAAAATAAATATAATTTCAAAATTTTTATGACATATAAAAATTTTATAGTTGAATATGGAATTTTATTATTAATTCAATGTATTTTTTTGAAGTAATAATGCTGTTATTATTTTATCAAAAAAAATACCAAAGTGTGTATAAAATTGACAAAAAATAGTTTTTAAAACAAAGATTATATTATTAATTGATATAACCGTAATAAAAATCTATGTTTCGTCCAAAAGACTTATATAATAAAATATATTACATTAATCAACCAATTTGTGTTCTATTGGAATTTTATAGTAAGTTTATTGACTATATAATATAAAAATCCATGAGATATGGTAAGTGTCAAACTATTTAACTAAGAGTTAAATCTAAAAGTTAATCTTGATATGGTAACCCAAACCTATATAAAACCTATTGGCTGAGTGGTTTTCGACCCATCCCAACCTTAGACTTTAAATAATTCATTTTTGATCCATTATAAACCTAAATGGATTTTATTATAAAATAATATTTCTTGCTTTTCCTAAGGTGCCCCTCACCCCTCTTATAAAAGGGCTCTCCCCCTTCTCTCTAAATAACACCTTTAAAGCCTTTTTACTAGGACAAACCCTAACCAAATACCCTATAAACTGTACTAAATTCATCCTAGAGGCCCTCCTTTGGTCCGAAATCCAACTTGAGGAGCCCTTTTAATCAAATCGAATGGAAGAACCAGAAGAAGAGGTATCGATTTCACCACCATCTTAAAGTCATCTTATTCTTACACTTCCTATTTCTTTGTTGTTTCCATTATAAAATAATAAATACAGTATATTCCATATAATTTTGTGTTATTATAAATATGAAACAACTATATTCATTATTCTATCCATCTTATGAATGATAATGTCACCATGCGTGTATAGGTACGGCTTACCGTCTCCATGCCATTCTGTAATTTTTTATTCAAAACTATGTTATTTGGATGGATATAATGATGAGTAATATGTATATAAATAATTAAAATAACTTTATAATGTCTCTGTAAAATAAATAAACCATCCAATTCCACACCATTAAGGAAATGATATTGTTGCTCGTGCGTACGTACAGATTGCTGTCTCCACGACGCGATGAGATTAATTTCCACGATCACCATTCATCGATGATTATAAAAATATATATTATTAATAAGTATGTAATATATGACATAATAATTCTATTGGATATATATATATATATATATGTAATTACATATATCTTATTCACTTAGTTCCATTCAATACGATATGAAAACGGAAACAGCGTTTATGCGTACGTACTGACTACCATCTCCATAAACATTGTTCTCATTTCATATATATGTCTATTATACATGTTTATATTCTAAATATATATGATATATAAATCATGTTTTATATTGTAGAAGTATTTAAATATTGTTCTAAGTGATACAATCAAGAGTAACAAGTTAAAACACATACGATAAATAAAGAGATTATTAACCGAAATGTTAAATTAACTTGGAAATTATTATTAAATGGGTAGTATAAAGTAATAAATTAATCAAGTATGATATCATAAATATTAATATGGTTCTGGTATAATTTAATAACATACTACTATCTTTATACAAGATGTTAAACATATCCTCGACTAATGGAAAGTGCAAGGTAAGGGTTAATTTCACAATCTCTTTATTATCCGAGGTTGTTTTTACATAAGTATCTACTGGGACATATTTATTATCCATGTCCATATTTCATAAAATAGTTTTCAAAGGGATTATTTTAAGGGATATTTTTCTAAAACATCATTTTAAATATTTTATAGATTTATTCTTTTAAACCATTCTCATTAATGTCCATGTTTTCTAATGGTTTTCATGATTTATTTCTATGGACATGAATGTTTTAAAATGTTAATTACTTTAAAAAGTTTCAAAGTGGTGTGGGACACTTTGATTCAAAAATTTATTTAAATTCCTTCATTTCTAAATTTTGTGACTTTTAAATGTTTTCATGAAAAACGGATATTTATCTCAAAGAGTTTTACAAATCCTTTTCATCTATGTCAAAATCCATTAATGGATTTTAAACTTTTTTGAAGTTGATTTATTATGATACATAACTTCCAAATTGTATTGAAGTTTTTGTGATATGTTTGACTATAGATGTGTCATTTTTATTCCATTCATGGTTTATATATAAAGTATTGAAATTTAGTATGCTAGGTTTAATACGATTGTTTATGTTATGTTTAAACCTGTTCATATGAGGAATGCATTTGACTTAGTAAGTGACTGGTGGAGCCCGCTATAGCTCGTCGATGCATCGGTAGGTCTCATGAGAGAAACTAGTGTCTTGGTTCAAGGCCTTGAAAAAATATTATTTGAGGTATTGGCACAAAGCCTTGACTATGTGGTTATGATATTCTAGAATTATGCATTCCATCACTATGAAAGTGGTTATTGATATTGAATGTGATTATTCGACTAGTAGAATATCCATGTGAATAATTAAAGGGAATTATTTCATTTTATTTTTTTCATATTATTTTTAAGTTCTTGTTTAAAAGTCTTTTGTTTTAGTTATACATTTACATAAATGTTTATTCTTATTTATGAAAGTTTCCGCTATATTATTATCCTTACTGATCATCTGAGATCACCCCTTTATATGTTTTATTTTCCCTAAGATGTGAAGAAGTATTTTATGACTGGCCTACATGGATAGTCTGAGGGGATATTATTTTGGACTATGGATACTATGTTGTTGTAGTTTTTCACTTTATGATGTAATGTAGAACTTATGAATGTATCTAGTGTTTCCAAGGCTACTAAACTAATCGGTATTTTGAGACTTGATCTTTTGTGATCATGCCAATGTTATGTAATAATGCACCGACTCTGGGTAATTGGGGTCAGGGAGGTAAAATTTTCATCTCATAAAATGTAACGATAAAAACATCACATCAGAAAAAAATAGAGAAAAGAAAACTCAAAAAAACTATGGGTACTAGGCATGCATCTACATCTCTCTCTCCCAAGTACTATTTTGTTGGACACCATGAATCCATAATAGATAAACCAAAGAAATTTTCCATACACTCTTCACATTATCTTGGAGATCCTAGATCTCTAATGGCCACTCCACAAACAATATGTAATCCTCGATATCCAACTATCCCAAGTAAATTACATGGGATACATCATGAAAATATTTAACAATATTAGAGATGTGGAAGACATCATGGATCCTCCCCACCCATCAATCCCCATATGAGGCAATGGATCTTATAAATATATGTAACTACACCACATCATCCACATACCTCTTAGCCAAGGAATTTGTAGTTTTTGATTCCTTGATCTTTAAGAAGTGGGATGATTTTGTCGACCGATGCAAAATCAACTAGATAGAATTACAACCTACCTGAGGCCTCAGTAAATATATGAGGAAATATATTGATATTTCATTCCATTTACACTTAGTAAAATCCAAGATATAAGACAAACCTATATTAACATGATTCTTGACCTTTACCTACTGAAAAAATAATCACCTTTCCAAAAAGTCTTCCACCAC
Source organism: Viscum album (assembly GCA_963277665.1). Lineage (NCBI taxonomy): Eukaryota > Viridiplantae > Streptophyta > Magnoliopsida > Santalales > Viscaceae > Viscum > Viscum album. The sequence continues at coordinate 929,771,504 of OY728147.1, read as the reverse complement.
CCGTTTTATCTCGGGCTACCAAAACTATATCCTCAATCCATGGTAAATCATAAATACTATTTCTTGTACCACTAAATGTGAGTTTTAAAACTCAAAAAGAACTCCCTTATAAATCACCATCAAATAAAACAACCTCAAAATAACATTATCCACTTTTGACAATCCTTAAACCATCCCTCTAGAGCCTCACCATGCAAACAATACCATGAATCAACTATAACTATGAGTCTCCCCATTGAGAATCCTCCACCAACCACATCATAGAATACTACACCATCATATGAAATGAACATCCAATACCACCATCCACCCTTGCACTTATTTTCATGGATGTATAATTATATATTTCTCTACAAACATCCCTAGACTCTCAAACAACCCCTTCCACAACTTTCTATTTAGTGATTTATCCACAACATTCCAATTTACATGAGGTTTTTGTGATCTTGAAATCATAATCCTGAAGAAAATCTATCCAAATCCACTCTTACAAGATCATACCACTATAATAAAAGACACAACTCAAGATATTGTGATTTGTGAAGACCACAAATCACTCCCCAATGATGTAATTCGACCACAACATCAGTTAAAAAACAAATGTTTCTAGATCAAAATCTTGGGTGGTTTAGTTATGCTCATGGGGAAAAAACTTACATGGCCCATAAGGTATCACTTCCATCAATTACATCAACTTGAATCCCAAACCCAAAAGGGAATCTTTACCGATCACCTTAAACATCATGCACTCCTTAGGCAAATATAGCATTGGTGAAAAAAAAATCCATTAGGTAACCAAACAGTGTCTGACATTGATTAGTCCACACAAAAGCATGATCCTTCATGTGGAAATCTGTCAATGAGGTGGAAATTGAGATAAATTAGGCAACAACCTATGACAGTAGCCTATAAGATTAAGAAAACTCCGAACCTCTACCACATTCTTGGGTTCCTCCCAAAAAAAATCCCTTGAACTTCGAAGAGACCACTGCCTGACCTTTATAAGACACCAAATGGATAATTAAATACACATCTCTTTTATAAAACATACTTTTGGACAACCTTATATTGAGCTAGTGGTGTCGAAGGACCAAGAAAACAACTATGAGATTCTTGACATGATCCTCCTCTAACATTGAGTAGATGAAATTATCATCGAGGAATATGATGATGAAATATTATAAAAACTCAAAAAACAGAGAGGTGGAAATCCCCATGAACATAGATTGTGAATTCATAATAATTAATGGCATGAATAGAAACTCAAAGTTACCAAACATGTATCTGAGGGTAGTCATCAGGATATCTCCTTCCTTCTCCCTTAACTGGTTATATCTGGACCACCAATTGATCTTTGAAAACCAACTTGCCCCTATCAGCTAGTCATGATTTTTTCCTATCCTTATAAGAGGGTAACGGTTCTTGACTCTCACCTAATCCAATATCTAATAGTCTATAAACAACTTATACTACCATCCTCCCTCATAGAAAACAACATTGGAGCATCCCCCGATGATACACTTGGCCATATAAAAAAATTCTACATCAAATCAACTATCTTTTTCCTAGAATCCCACAACTCATAAGGTTACATCAAAAAATGATTCATCATAATTAGGGAAGCACTAGGATGTAAGTTTATCTAGAAATCAACATCACATTAAAGGGGTATCATAACACCCTCCTCTTGGAAAACATCCAGAAACTCCCAAATGAACTTGGGGACCTCCAATATCCAAAAATCCACTGATTCCACTAAATACTAATCAATAAAGGTAATAATGGGCCGTAGATGCTGACTTACCACCTAACAACCCCACTGGATAGAAACAACTACATGTTGGCCATCCACATATGATAAAATGAATCTACTCCCTATGTAGTCAATAATAGAATCTATAGAATACGACTATTCGATGCTAAGGAAAACATCGTATAGATTAATCTATATAAAGAAAAGATACAAATGGGGCTGATGTGGTCCCATCATCACGATACACCCCTAACACACATCAAACAAGTTGGAATGGACACTAATTACTGTAGTCAAATCTTAGTGCATATAAATCCTCTATACATATAGTCTCAGAATATAGAATAGAGAGGGTGATATAAAGGATTTTAATGATCTTGAATCACACAATTCACAAAAAAATGGTAAAAATGAAACTATAACTGTACCTCTGAAGAACATTGTACCCTCTAGCACTACCACCTCCACTATATAATACTAAACACCCAAAACTCCTCTACCTTTATGATGATGAAAACCTCTAAGTCTATTCCTAGGTCATTGTCACTGAACATGTGGAATATCCTGAGGTCATCCTCAACTTTTTCTATCCTCCTTAGTGGAGTATAACCCTTCTGTCCCAGTTGTTGAAATAGTCTCCCTAAAAATTTCTAGTAAGGATATTTATGAACATGTCTACATCCCCAAAACTAAGCTCGGGGAGCCACTGTGCATGGGTTTGGGTGATAGAAACTAACCCCACAAATAAAAGACACCTGCACAAAGCCCCCATGGAAAAAATGAAAAAAAACTAGACCTAGAAGTATGGAAATGAAGCTGCTGAGGTTGACTCCCCACTGATCAAATCCTCGAAGGTCCTAGTGATGATGAACTACCATGTAAATCGACACTCTTTTAGGAAGATGTTTGGTTCCACTATCAGAGTTTAACACCATTTTTGTGCATCTGATTGATCACCTCCACATCTGCACCTACTTCTGATCCTCATGATACATCGACAATGTAAAATGAGTAACTGCATATTGGATAGATGGAAGGAGTGCCTCCTCAAGACTTATAGCATGAGACTTATCAGTTGCGAAATTAAATTTGAGAAAACATATATCTTCTATTTATTTGATTCATAACTATTTAACTAACATACTTACATACCAATGAGAAATAATCTACTCACTCTTCAAAGCCATCATGGTCAAAGAAAGGAACTTTTCTCAAAAATATTTCTAAAAGTGGACACACAAAACATGTGCTTGTTTATGCTCTCCCAAATACTATGTTAACCATTGACACTATAAAGTCACGTGTTCTTGGAATAGGCTAATATATTAATGCTTTTGATCATTTTCATTTACTGCACAATTTAGTTTTAAAACCAAGCTTCAGGAAAATGTTTCGCGAGTTGGGTTCTTTTAAAGTGTTGATAATGGGATTGGGTAAAGCCTCCCATAGTTTCTTGGATGGAAAGATGGGTCTTGGGAGAACTTGATAAGGAATGAAGTTTCAATGGGAAATGTATGGTTAGTTAAATACTATGCAGGTTAGCTATGTATAATAAACATGTGACCAACAGTGGACGCATGGTTTGTGCATAGTCTATCAGACCGTGGAAGTCAAACCATATGGTCTACCCAGTTTTTAGTTTCAGGTTAAATTAATGTAATTTAATTCATCGTTGACATGAATTTAATTAAATGTTCTCTTGAGGGTTTCTTTTAATTAAATTAAATTTTAGATAATTTAATTAAATGATGTTAAGATGGAGAAGTTATTTATTTAAATTGAGGTGAAAATAATTAATTTAGTTTGAATTGATGATAAGATGGATTATTTATGTAATTACATTCCTATCATCGCAATTTCATTAAATAATGTATCTATTTCATCATCATTTCAAATAAGATTAATTCTTTTCAACTCAATTTAAATAAATAAATTCTCCATCTCATATGCATTTAATTAAATTATATCAACTTTAATTTAATTAAAATAAACCCTGAAAACTTATTTAATTTATTCCCATTCAACCATGAATTTAAATAAATCAATTTAACCTAAATCTCAAAACAAGGAAGACATTATGGTATGACTTGCATGGTCCGACAAACTGTGCATAGACCATGCATCCACTATTGGAAACCTTCTTTATTAAGCATGACTGACCCGCACAATTTTTGACGAATCATGCACAACCCGTGCGAACATTATTCCTTATCCAGTTCTCTCAAAACCCATCCTTCTATCTGATAAACTCCTCAATCCCTTAACCAAGCCCTATATTAATACTTTATAAGAACCCAACTTTCAAAAATTATTTTAGGATCTTGGTTTTAAATCCAAACATTGTAGTAAAAGAAAATGTTTAAAAACTTTTTTATTTTAGCCAGGTCCAAAAACAGAGAACATTAAACTAATAAAATAATGACTCCAACTCATCATCATTTCCAATAAATTTATTTTTTATCAACTCCATTTAATTAAATAACTTCTCAATATCAATGATATTTAATGAAATTATCTCAAGTTTAATTTAATTAAAGATATCCCCAAAATATCATTTAATTAATTTTTTTAAAAATTGAATTTAATTGAATTAATTTAACCCAAAACTCAAAACTGGGTAGACCGTATGGTTTGAATTTCATAGTCTCATTGACTGTGAACAGACTATGCATCCACTACTAGACACCTTTATTATGTATGGATAACCCACACGGTTTTTGACTAACTGTGCATAGCCTGTGTGAACGTCACTCAATGCCCAATTCTCCCAAAACCCATCCTACCATCTGGGAAAATCCATGAGCCTCTTCTTAAGCCCAATGTCCTCACATTAAAAGAACCCAACTTGTGAAACTACTTTTTGAATCATGGTTTTAAAACCGAACAATACATTAAATTAAATTGTTCAAAATCATTCATATATTAGCTTAGTCCAAAAAACACAGGACTCTACAGATGCATTGCTTCTACCAAATGACTAACAACCAATGAGATCTGGTACTCCATCATGGAAAAAATAAAATAGAAATATATCTCAAAATCATCATGCCATCCTTCTGTATCCACATCTGAATCACTACCCACATACTTTTCCAAATCTTTCCACTAGAAATCATGCGACATTGTTTACCAAGCCTCACCCCCCTCTATCTGATCAACTCTATAGTGATCAAATAGAACATCTTGTTGAACCTTATATTCCAGAGCTCTAGTTGTGAATGATCAATAGACATTGCTAAAAAAATAATAACTTCAAAATCCATGTACTATATTATTTTTTAGATTAATTTTTAATTCACTTTTTTTATTTAAACCTTCCCCAAATAACCCAATTCAAACAACTTCACAGGTCATCAGGATGCATGTACCTATCTTAGATCTCTTCCCTACAAATATGTCCACCTCAAATGGAAGTTAAATAAGATCAGAGTCTAGTAATGTAACACGCCATGATTTTTATGAGATATGTTTTTAAAATATTAATTTTATTTGGTGTATTGATTAACATGAAACACCTGCTTAGCTTGCATTATAGAGAACACTGAGTTTCTTCAAAACATCATTTTATTATTATAATTATTTAAAAAAGAAAATTATAACCTACCTGTTAGAATAATATGTATGAACATGATTAATTTAATTTTGAAATTATGGATTATGCAAAATTATTTTACTAAGTAATTATAAATCAATGTAATTTTTATTAAAATAAAATGAAATGGTTTTCTGAAAAATTATTTAAATATGTACAAGTGTGATTTATATAAAAAATAAAAAATAAATGTTTTTTAATTATATTGATGATATATATATATATATAAATTTAATATTTAATATTTATCTTATGTTTTTTCTAGACATTTTATATGAACAACTCTAACTTCAAACATAAAAGAAATATTTTTTCTAAAAAGGTAGTTTTCCCGAATTTTAATAGAGATGTCATTATAAATCTATTTTTGGACACATTTATAATTTTTATATGAAATATTTAAATTATACTTTAAAATATGGTCATCAAAATTTACATTGGTTTAATTTTTGATTTTTTTCTAATAAGTTTTAGGTTTTGATTAATAGTGAAAATACTGAATTTTAACTAAAAATTGATTTTCAATAAAAGTAATTTGTTATGTTTAATTATTTATTTGATTTTATTTAATTTATAATAAGATAAATTTTTTATGGTTTAATCCAATATAGTTCATTGGAATCAATTTCACATTGAATTTGGATATAAAAACAAGTCAATATTTTAGAAGTTTTCACTTTAAAAACCCATTTTCTCATCCCTTTAATGAGATTAATTTTTACTTAATTTATAATAAATATGTTGTTTAAATTATATAAAATGTATTACATATTTGGATCCCTTAATTCCAAATTTATAAAATATGTCTCTTTTATTTCTAGAAAATGTGATTAGTAACTTTAGTAAACTTTATTACTCCGATTAAGGGTAAATCGGGTAATTAAGGGTAAAAACCACATTATAAATATTAGAAACAGCCATAAACATTACAAAATTTTATTAGATAAAATTATTTATAACATTAACACATAAGGTTCAAAATTGAATAATTTAATGGACACTTGTGCATGAAAATGACTTAAATATTATTAGACTCAAAGAGAGTGACAAAATGTCACACTCTTACATTTTATATATATAATTTTTTTAGTGTGTGGTTAAATAGAATATATTCTAAACTATATAAGTATTATTATATAATATAGAATGTTTATATAAATAATATGAATTTATTTATAATTTTTAGTGAATAAATATTTATCATAAATAATTACAAAATGATGATGCAGTAATTACTATATTATTGAAACAATCATGTAAATAAAATTAAAAATATTAAAATAAAATAAAATTGACGTAATTAAGGTGATACAAGAATTTTATATGTTAATATGAAATATTATGTCTGATTTAAATTATTTGGATTGAAGTAATCTTTCTGTATGGATTTTCTTTAAGTCAATGTTATGAAATGTGTCAAAATTGACACTTATGATATTTTATAAAAATAATATTTTATTAAATTATGTAAAAATCATAAAAATATTAAATAAGTAAAATGGGATGATATATCATATAATATATCTTATATTTTCTATTTATGATCCAATTAACACTTTATTTGTAAAATCTAATTTCTCATAATATTAAAAACATTATTAACATAGTTAAAATTGAAATGGATTAACTAGGAGTGAATCAATCTAATAAGGTTTAGAATGAAATGAAAGCTTCTATAAAATATATTGGTTTCTGATATTACAACCTTAACATATATTATATTATAATAAATGTCTTTTTGGAGGTATTTTTATTGTGATTCAATTTATTATTAATTTATCTTTTGAGATGTTCCAAAAGTGCCCCTCCCCTCTATTATAAAAGGACACCTCTCCTTCTCTTATCTTCAAAATTCATAACCAATTTGGTTCTGAAAATATATATCTTAATCTACTCTCAATTTTCCTACATTCATCCTTTAAGGAATAATTTTTTATGAAATATAACCAAATGAGTCCTTTTGTGAAAATCAAATCAAGATACCCAATGAAAAGGTAATGTTCATCAATGAACAATGTAGGTTTATTTATTCCTTAAACCCCTTAAATTATATTTATTTCATGTTCATGTAATAACTTCAGTATAATACATATAATTATATGTTTTTATATTATTTTTTATACCTACACTCACACACACTTCCATCAAATGGGCAACAAAACTTATCGTTCATGTGTACGAAGAACTACTACCTAATGGAACGATGCTTTTAGTTATTTCCTTTACCACCTATCAAGATTGATAATTATGATAGAAAATATATTTTATATTATATATATGGAATTTATGAGATCTTTATACTTCTAAAAATACAATATAAAACATTCATGATTCGATTTCGTGGAAATAAGATAACATCATTTGTGGACATATGGACTACTGTCTCCTCAAAGCAGTGTTCTTCATTTACACATTACATAAAATGTATTAATGAGGATTTTATTGAAAGTATTATATATATATATGACATTATAATTCTACTATAATGATATTTTATATGTACATATATTTAATTTACTTTCATTCTCTCAATACGACTAGAAATGAAAGAAGTGTTCATGGGTATGTATGACCTACCATCTATATGAATGGTGCATTTAATTTTATATTTATACATTTTATAGATAACCATAAATACATATACAATGAATATATATTATATTTATATAATTATTATAATTATGGATATCACGATATCATAATCTAGGTATGAGGACCAAAAAAAACATGTCAAAATATGTATGGGAAACAAAGTGGTTATTACCTGAAAAATAACATAAACATGGAATTGTTAATAAAAAGGTAATATAAAGTAATATGTATGTCATATATGGTATTTTATATATGAATATTATTCTCTAATAATATTATGATAAACTTATATTTTTTATACATAGGGTTTTTACGAGTACGACAAGATCCAAGACATAAAGCAAGAAATTTATGTCTCACATTTATTTCTATGGGACACATGCCATATACAATTGTTACTTATTATACACAGTTTATATAATTCCCATGAATATATATTATGAGTATTATCTATAATATTATGGTATTTTAATATTCATATTATTTTCTTTCTTTCTTGGGATGTACAATTCTATAGATTATAATGTGATAATTGATTACTTAACAATTTAATCAATAATCGGGGTTGATTCTTTTCAATTCACCATTGTGGAATATATATCTTACACAACCATGTTTTCAAAAAATATTTTAAAAAATATATTTATTACTATATTATGAATATGTAATGTTATTTCAACCCATGTTTTTCTTTTTTATGGAGTTGTTTCGAAATAATATATTTTTCTATTTTCTAAACAAGGCCCTTTGTTACATTACTGACAAAAATATATGAATGAAACGTTTTTTAACTAAGGTGGTTTAATGTAATTTTCTATATTCATTACACATCAATGATTTGAAAATTACCATTCATGTTTACAAAGTTAATTTCAATGAAAATTTTTTCATTTAAAATTGCATTTCATTTTAATAAAGGAATATGTTTTCAAAGTAGAAAGGATCTTTTTCTCAAGAATTATTTTCAAGTGATCCTTGAATTTTTTTACATCTAAGATAACATTATTTGAAGATACATTTTTTACTATGGATATTATTTTTATACCATGCATATTATTTTACATAGTAGTCGATGTGATTCATGTTATATTATATGTCTTGTCTTGTGTTATTTTATAAGTGTACCACGGTTATTTTGGGATGATAGTTGACCTATTTAGGTGTTTCAAGTTCTTCTAATTTATCATGGGTATATTAGTATGCTTCCTTATTATGTTGATTATAGACATTGGATTCCCTACTGAGAATAAATGTATGATAACCCTTTGTATATAATCTAATTTTAGGTTTTCGGGAGGATGACATGGATTGTGATGGTCATTACTAGCTCTGAAATTTGGATAATTTGTGTTTAATTTCTATAGATTTTCATTTGGGTATTTACTTTGGTCACACTTATCTATATGAATTATATTCAGACAAGCATTGTGTGGTTATTTTGTTTTCTTTTAAAAATGTGTCTTGGAGTTTTTTTGATGATTCAATGTTTCACCCAATCATATTTTGTTATTGTGTTGAATACCTCCCATTTCATGGTAATTTTTAAACCCTTGGTGCTAATAACCAACACGGGGCCTACTTGAGGTAGTAATCTAGGGTCATTATATATCTACCCTAATTGTGGTAACTTTGGAGGTCGGGGGACCTGATAGAGTGGTATTAAAGATGATGGTTTAGAGATGTGATTGAGTTTGGATTTAGGAACGGTGAAGATTACATGGGTTGGTATAGAAACAATGTCAGTTGGCCTTAGTTTGTGACACATTCTTGTGAGGCTGGATAAGAAATGAGATTTTAGGGACCCCATGATCCATTTCACTATATAGACCCTCAATTTTCATACATTGACATTACGTCATTCTTTTGGAACATTTCATACATTACACAAACACATGCCCAAAGAGCGTATTAGTTTTGTTCTTTTGGAAACATGGAAACATAAAAAACTGGTTCATAACACATGTACTTATTCTTTTTCCTTTTTCTTCATAACTAGAACAATTTTTTCCAAATCATACTAAATATCTTTCTTTTTATCCTAGAGAAAAACATATGAAAGGGTGATCTCAGATTCTCAGTAAGGTTAAATAAGAGATAGATCAATCAAAACATAATCATAAAGAATATGTACATAAACAAAAAATTTGAAAATAATATCATATAGATCAAATATCGATATATCATGTCATGGAATAAATTATATAGGTTCATAAATAATCAAATAATATATTATATGAGGGTATAACATAATACATGGAATTTTGGCGTATACAAAAGCATATCATATGATTTCAGTAGTAGTAAATTCATCACTACCAAGGCTATCTTAGTAGTATGAGTTCACTTCCCATGCCATCTTAGTAGTCACGATTCACTGCCATGACCATCTTATTAGTCATGTTTCACTCATAAGACCAATTAGTGAATAATTTTCTTCACTGAGCTGAGATCACAATTTGTTCCATCCATGTCTATCTCATGAGATATAAATCATTACCTAATGCATTGGAGGGTGATAAAGGTCCCAACCATAACATAATAAAACCAAAAATATGTGATCCATAAGAACATAAATAATCAATCATATTATAACCCATGAAATTAAATGCGGTTTATAAAAATCATTCAATTATAACCTAACTCATGGAAAATAAATGGGTTTCCTAAATATCATTCCATCATAAATATAAACTAGTATTAGAAAGAATAAGAATGATAACAGTGATTAATATCCATAGTGAAACATTTATAATTTCCAATAATGTTATCTTAGATGGAAAATAGTTTCAAGAGATCACCTGAAAATAATTTTAGAGGATAATATACTTTCTTCTTTGAAAATGATTTCTTTTATTAAAATGAAAAACAATATTAAAAGAATCTTTTTTTGTTGAAAATGAACCTATAAATATTTAAGGTATGTTTCAAGTAATTAATTCCTCATGATGGTGTAAAATTCAATACATTCTGTATATTTTAAAATAAACATTCCAATTGTATATTATTTCGGTATATTTACAAAGTTCCTTGTTTAGAAAACGATAAAATTTTTCTTTTTTTACCATTACGTAAAAAGTAAAAAATTGGTAAAAATAACATTAAATATTCATACGAGATTATTAAAAACTTTTTTGAAATAATTTTTATAAAATTTGAAGGTTTAAGATAAATATTTCCCAATGGTGATTTGAAATTAATCAATCTAATTATTGATCAAATTTAGAAAAATTCACTTGTCACTTTATAATGAGTAGAATTGTATGCCCCATGAAAGAATGAAAATTATATGGATTCTGAAATTATATAATCATATATATAGGACCAATAAAATTCCTTCATGATTACTATATGAAACACATAAAAGAAATAGGTAGTGTATAGTCATCTGTCCCACTGAAATAAAAGTGAGGCATAAAACCCTTATCTTATAACTTGACTCTCATCGTACTAATAAAAACATATTGTATAATAAATTTAATTTTATTAAAAATACAAAATAAAAACATATTAATATATATAATATCATATATTACATAATTATGACATTTCATTACCCTATTATTAACAATTCCATGTTTATTTTATGTTTTTAGTAATAACCTATTTGGTTCTCATACAAGTTTTAACTTGTTATTTTTGGTCCCCATGATCATATTATGATATAATTATCTCTATAATAACAAACATGAAATAAATATCATATATATTAATTATATATGTTTTTAGGGTTTTCTATAATAGATATAAATAAAAATGGAAATACACTATTCCTAGAGACGGTAGGTCGTTCTTATGCATGGAAACTGCTTCCATTATATGTCACATTGATAGAAAGAATGTAAATGACACATGTGGACATATATATATATAATATCATTATAGAATAATTATTATTTCATATATATCATATAATTACACTAAAACTATCTTTAATACATGTCTTGTAAAGTGTGAATGAGTCACATCACTTTGAGGAGGTTATAGTCCACACATTCTCAAACGAAGTTATCATATTTCCAAAAAATAGAAAGAATGAATATATGTTTCATATAATACTTAAATAAATATAAATACCTCTGAAATACCATATAAATTATATATAATTATTTCTTGAACATAATTCCAAACCATGAGAGGTGGTAAAGGAAAAAATGGACAACATCATTTCGTGAGGTGGTAGTTCGTCGTACACAAGGATGGTATGTTCATTACCCATTTGATGGAAATTGGGGTGATTGTTTTTAGATTAATTATTATAATAATATATAATTATATTTAGGATAATTTTAATACTACATAAATATAAAATAAAAATAATTTAATGGGTTAAAGTAAGAAATAAAACAACAATGTTCGTTGAGGAATGTCGCATTTTCTTTGGGTATCTCCTTAGGATTTGCACATCATGTCTCATTTTGTAGATTGTATGCCATAAGTACGACTTATAGGTTTAATGGAGTGATTTTGGGTGTATATTTAGATAGGTAATGGGTGAACCAAAATGTTTATGACATTTCTGGAGAAGAGAAGGAGGGGTGTCATTTTATAAAAGGGGAGGGTCACTTTAGGAATTTCTCAAAAAATTAATTTATCATAAATTTAATATCAATACAAATACCTATAAAGGGAAATTTATTCAATAATAATATATGATAACGTTTTAATATCATCATCCAATATATTTTAGACAAGTATGATTTTTCATTTTAAACCTTATCATTTGGATTAACCCTTTGTTAACCCATTTTAATTTTAACTTTGGTAGCAATGATTTTAATGTTAAGAGGAAGTAATTTTTACATATAAAGATTTATTTGGACCGTAAATGGAAATATTAAAAAATATTTGTCCATACCACACCTCCTTGTACTTATTTAATATTTTTATTATTTTTTAATAATTTAATAAAATAATATTTTCTTAAAATATCATAAGTGCAAATTTTGACACTATTCATTACATTGATATTAAGAAACTCCATAAAATAATATTACTTATAAAAAACTAATTTAATCCAACCCTATTATTTCATATTAACCTATAATATTATTTTATAACATCAATTAGGTAAAATTTTATTTATTTTAATATTTCTAATTCCATTTAATTGATTGTTTCATTAATTGAGTAATCATTACATCATCATTTTGAAATTATTTATGATTATAATTATTCACTAAAAAATAAATTTGAATTTAAATTATGTATATAAAAATTATATATTATATAATAGTGTATATATTTGGTAATATCTTAAATTTAACCCCATATTAAAATAAATATACAATTAAATAAAAGAGTGACATTTTTTCACTCCATTTGTGTTTAATAATATTTAAGTTGTTTTCCTGGAAAGTGTCCATTAAATTATTAAATTTAAATTATTATGTGATAAATTTAGATTTAAAATAATCCAATAACATTTTTTAATGTTTTATGGTAGTTCTCTAATATTTATAATGTTATTTTTACCTATAATTAACCGATTTACTCTTAATTGCGGTTATAAAAATTTCAAAAGGTTAATATTAATATTGTGCAAATATAAAAGGGAACTATTTAATAAATTTTTTAAATTATGATTACAAATATGGAATCCATTTTTCATAATTAAAATCAAATTATTTCAGAAATTAATTAGAAATTAATCCAGTTGATGGAATGAGAAAGCACGTTTTTAAAGTTAAAATGTCCAAAAGATTGACATGTTTTGATTTCCAAATTAATTGTGAAATTTATTCCAGTGAACTACATTGGATTAAATTAAAAAAATTTATATAATTATACTTTTAAAATTAACCAAATATATAATTCTACACTATAAATTATTTTAATAAGAATGTTATTTTCAATTAAAATTCCGTTCTTTGACAATTCATCAAAATATGAAAATAATTAGAAAATATCAAAAATCAACAAAAGTAAATATTTATATTAAAATATAAAATAAAATGTTTATTTTTTCATATATAAATTATAAAAGCATCCAAAATTATATTTAAAATGTGTTCTCCATTAAAAGGATGAAAATCATTTTTTTAGAAAAATTCTTCTTTTAGTTGTAAAATTTTATTTTTTCTTATATCATGTATAGAAAATACATAATATGAATGAAAAAAATTAAATTTTATATATTATATATGTTTAATTAATATTATTCACCAATTTGGTTTTTTTTATTTGTTGGTATAAAACACACATTTTCATATTTAAATAATTTTCAAAAAACCATTCTACATTATTTTAAAAGGATATTTAAATTAATTTATAATTAATTGGTAACAAAATTATGTGTAAAACATAATTTCATAATTAAATTAATCTTTTTCATATATTCCATTACAATATCTAGGTTGTAATTATCTTTTTTAAATAATTATAATTGTAAAATAATGTTTCGTAGAAACTCAGTGTTGCGTATAACCCAAGCTAAGTCGGTGTAGCATGTACTGAAATACATCTAGGAAATAGAATTATTTAAAAAACCAAGCTCATAAAAATATCAAAGTGTTACCTTAGACCCACATTAAAATTAATATTCCCTCAAAAATTATACTAGATTATTGAAGGTTTAATACTTGAAATATTCCTTCATAGAAATCCACATCGTAAAAATGAATTCAAAATATACCATTTAAAAAGGTATTTTGGAAACATCACGGTTAAATAAAGTAACTAATAACTAGGTTTCCACATAGGGGATCATTGGTGGGATGTGAAAAAATATACATTGAAGATAAATCTCACTATTAAGTTATATTGGAGAGTGATAGAGAACATAGAAAAGAGAAAGTTAAAAATCACAAGTAAATAAATATGTGTTGTTCTAAAGACTATTTGATTCATCAGAAAATAATATACTAGGTTACAACATTTTGTTTCAAGGTACTTTCCCAAGAGTTGAATAATTTCTATATGAAAAAATAATTACTCTATTTCATCACATTTTATAAGAAAAATATCATCATTTCATTTTTTTAATCAATTTTCACTTCATAACTTACCCCAATAAATGAAAGTGAATCTATCAATCCTACAGCATTAGCATATCATGAAATCCATTGAATTATATATTATTCAATATATCATAATATCCCAAAATATGGTAACCAACGTTATTCAATATCACTAAATCATCAATTGGAGAGATAATACTTTAATATCTAAAACAATATCCGTATTTCAACGTAAACAATTTCATAAAATGATACCTTTATGATCTTTAAAAAATATTATAACCAACAACTTTTTAAAGAAGGTAACTAAATTTCAAAAATAACACCCTGAACTGATCTTCCAAAAAACCTGATGTTTCTCTTAATTTTCACACACCAAACATGTGAAGATATCTCTTGAGACATGCTAATATCCTTAATTAAAATAAATCCTTAGTGAAAACATGCATGATTTTAAAAATTACCTCTTTCCACATGCCAAAATACTATAAAATAAATCTATAAATAACTTTTTAATCATTTTACCAAATAGTTATAAGGACATCAATACAATACCATTTATCTTATCACACAATCAAAAATATCATTATCCTATTGTTATCCCAACACCGTGAACATATTAACAGTTATTCTTACCTTAATCATGTGTTCTAAAAAAATATCTCCTTACCATCTTATTTACTTTTCATGGTTACTAATACCATTCAACACATGATTTCAAATCATTATGTGAAAACACCAATGGGATAATAATTTTATATTTCATTATTTAGTAATATCAAAAAGGAATTTATACAATGTTATTCTTGAATTCCAATACTTAATCATTCAATCATTCCACAAAATTGTTGTCATACTCCACATCTCCAATGGTTATTTTATGAGATTACCCTTTATCCTTGGATTTAAGAGGTTCCTAATATTGATCATCATCATTAACCCTTATATTTGTGTACTGGTTTTCATAATCCTCATTTCCATTAAAAAATAATCATTGAAGTGTGGGGTGAATTCAATGAATCCTCCTCTCAATTTGTTTCATTAGATAATTTTCCCATCACTTAGGTTTTCAAATTCCCTAAGACCTTATTTTCCACACATAAAACATCTACCAATACCCTTAATACAATTTCTTCCATGTTTCTTTTCACAAGTTGATCATAATGGAAGGTTCATCTTCATTTATCCATGGTTTTTATATTTTTATTTTATCTACACATTCTATTTATCATCAAATACATGAGATTAATATGTAACTTTAACCTCCATTTCAACCTCGATAGCACAATGCGTGATCTCTTCATTGATACTGAAGTATTTAATGGTTAACACCCTTTGAAGACCTAGTTTTAAGACACTGAAAAATAAATCAACCTTAATTTATGGTTGTATTATAATATCATAAGTGTACATAGAAATTCATGTAAAATTAGCTTCACAGGTACCAATGGACTCATCATCCATTTTCTTAATGTAAATGAAATCTTTCTCCATCTTTATATGAAGAACATGAGGAATGTAATTATTGAAGAATAAGATCTTGAACTCATATCAATCTGTGGATTAAATCTCAATATTATGCCTCATATTCTTTATTAGAGTCCACTACTGGCCTGTTTCACCTTCTATATGATAAATAGCCAAAATTACCTTTTCATGTTCTGAACGTTGGAGGATGGAAATTTTTTTTAGTGGTACCGTTCCATTGTTCACCATCAATTGGATCAAAATACCCACATAAAGAAGGTTGATTTTGCCTCATTATGGACTCAATAAAAATTATCTCCCTTCACTACTCATTTGGATTGTCATAATGATTCATAAATTATATGAGTAGAGTTATAATATTTTCAACTCGAACTCCAATAACTTTTGGTTTCTTAGGAGGATAATCATTTCATTTCCCATTACATTCATCGTTAACATAGTTCATTCAGTTTCCATTTATTGGCTAAAGAAACAGTTTAATGTGGTAATAATTAATAATAGTAGTAAAATAATTTAACTAAGGGAAATTAATTTCATTCTATAATATCTTAGGTTTAACAATAGGGTTTTCATGACTGTTACAAAAATTATAGGATTATCACCTATACATAGGCTATTCATAGATACATCCCTAGACATATCCTTAGATATATATCTAGGTATCTCAATAAAATTTTATTATCCTTATTGCCTATGTTTTAATAAACCTTTTCTCTGATACCTACTATAGAGACCCTCAATTTTCATACAATAACATTACATCATTTTCATGTAATATTTCATAAATTACACAAACATACACCCAAAGACCATATTAGTTTAGTGACATTGGAAACTTGGACACAAAAATAATTGGTTCATAACACATATACTTTATCTCTCTCTAATTTCTTCAAAAATAGAACCCCTTTTGACAAATCATACTTAATACCTTTCTTCATATCCTAGGAAAAATAAACATACAAAAGGTTGAGATCAGATGTTATTAAAGTTAAACAAGGGAGAGATCAATCCTAACATAATCATAAGGAATATGTACATAAAAAAATTTAAAATAATATTATTTAGATCAAAGATCCTGATAACAATTCATGGAATAAATAATAAATGTTTATATAGAAAAAAAGAACATATTCAGATGATATACTATTATATATGCCACAATTACATGTATTATGTTATACCCTCATATAATATATTATTTGATTATTTATGAACCTATATAATTTATTCCATGAAATTATATCAGGATATTTGATCTATATGATATTATTTTCAAATTTTTTGTTTACGTACATATTCATTATGATTATGTTTTGATTGATCTGTCTCTTATTTAACCATACTAAGAATCTGAGCTCACCCTTTCATATGTTTTTCCCTAGGATAAAAAGAATAGTATTTAGTATTATATGTAAAAAAGTGTTCTAGTTATGAAGAAATTTGAAAAAGAATAAGTAGATGTGTTATGAACCAGTTGTTTATGTTTCCATGTTTCCAAAGGCACAAAAATAATACACTCTTGGAGCATGTGTTTATATAATGTATTAAATGTTCCAAAAGAATGGTGTAATGTCAATTTATGAAATGTGAGGGTCTATATAGTGAAATGGATCATGGGGTCCCTAAAATCTCATGTCTTAGCCAATCGCACAAGCATGTGTCACAAACCAAGGCCAACTGGAACAGTTTCTATACCAACCCATGTAATCCTCACTGTTCCTAAATCCAAACTCAATCACATCTCTAAAACATCATCTCTAATACCACTTTATCAGGACCCCCGACCTCCAAAGTTACCACAATGCGGGGAGATATAGGATGAACTGATATTACTACCTCAAGTAGGACCCGTGTTGGTTATTAGCACAAAGGATATAAAAATTAACCTGAAATGGGAGGCATTAACATCTATAACAAAAAATGATTGGGTGGTACTTTGAATCATCAAAAAACAACTCCAAAAAATAATGTTAAAAGAAAAAAAATAACCACACAATGCATGTCTAAATAGAATTGATTTAGATAAGTGTGTACAAAGTAAATACCCAAAAGAAAAGCTAAATAAATGAAACATAAATTATCCAAATTTCAAAGCTAATAATGACCTACATAGTCCATGTAATCCTCATTAAAAACTAAAATTAGATTATATAAAAATGGTTATCATAGGAGTATACTTAGTAGGGAAACCAATGTCTCTCATGAGCATATTAAGGAAGCATACTAATGTACCCATGATAAATTAGCAGAAATCGAAACACCTAAACATGTCAACTATAATCCCAAAAAAACCATGGTACACTTTAAAAAAAACACAAGAGAAGTCATATAATATAACATGAATCAGATCGATAAGGGTACCCCACACAACTTTCCTACAGGTATGCCACTCTCACACCACAATGTCATACATATAGACACTCTTATCTATTCATTATACCACACCACCCCACTAGAATACTCACCTCACATTACACCCGCATACACTAGGGCTCACCTCCCCACAAGCACGACCACATCACATATCATACAAAAACATATGGTCCACAAAAAAACATAACTAGAAAAGTAGGGTATCATGATCAAGCAGTACATCAACCTCATGCCCTCCTCTTACCAGGAATGACCCCCACCAGAAGCCACCCCACATGCATGTTCATATCACACATCTCCCAAAAACACCTGAAACATAGCCCCTCAACCAGATTCTAATGCACTAATAGCCCACTATCCATCCCTGAATGGGCAATACCTAGCTTTCCTAGAAGAGAAGGTAGTAATGTGTGGGTACCTATCTATTCATGCTCATCTCTAGATGTCAAACAAACACCCCTACATAATTATTTTTGTGTCGGAACATAGTTCTAGATGTGTATGGGTGTGTATAGAAATCAAAAGAATATAAAAGAATATTCATATTACCACTAACACAATCCAAACCTAGGGTTTTACAAAAAAATACTAACAAACTCACAAAATCCCCACTTTTTCTGCCACCTCTAAATTCATAACACCACACAAAAATCCAGAGGACACATTTCATATTTCTAATGAATTCCCATCATCCATCCAATTTATTTATTTATTTACCACCAATCACATTTAACCATCCTATCTATTATTTAAATATTATGATTTTACCATTTCCATACCTTTAACTAAACCAACCCATGTCATTTTAATCAATATTAAACAATTATTTATTCCATCACTACCTGAGAATATTTCCCAAAGAAACCACCACCATACCCTCCAAATGCATTAACCAACAAACCACATCACCACACTAAAAGAACTAACAAAACACAAAATCATTACCCAAAAATCCAAACAAACGAGCCACCTTTCCACCCTAAAAGCATGGAAAAAACCATAAACCCCACATGTTTTAACCACACATCATTGTCCCATAAGAATGGATACACACCAAAACACATCTATATCATTTTAATGATTTACAAAGGAATTTTATCACATTACAATTTATTGTAAGGTCATTGTCAAACATGTCATAATCCAGGGGAAGCCATATCATTCTACATATTTATGTGGTTAGGCTATATTCCATTTTATGTTGATATCACAATAATGAAAATAAAAAAATGCAGTCCTGACAAATATATCAAGTGAAAAAATCCCCCAACAGCCACAGTTTTTATCAGGGAATCAAAACCTTATAATACGGAATATCACAGTCATATCAATGTTTAAAATCATGTAAAGAAACCCCCTTTAATCTTAAATTTCAATTAAATTATTCTTAATCTTTAATTATGTAAATACAACCATAAATGATAGGAAAACAAAAGCAATCCCCTCCTACATGAAACAAAATAAAGAGAAATGATGGATTCCCTACTTAAAATATGTTTTGGTAACTCCCTGTGCACTACAGGGTAATGAAGAAAGCATAAAACCCAAGATATCACCAAGAGAAACCATGGTTCAACCAATACTGCACCATAGATCGATCAAAATTAAAACTAAATGCATAATAGAAACCAAACCCCACCCCCACAGTGAAACTCTGAAGAGTAATAAGAGGAAATTAATCAATAAGAATGAAAGGATTAACACAGATATCAAATAAAAAACCAAAAAAACCAAGTGATGAATCAGGGAGGAAATAGGGCTTGAAGGAATCCTCATAACACATAAGGTTCACCCATAATAATAGATAAAGGGAGGTAGCCAAATGAATGAGAATCAACAAAGAAAAATAAGTTAATACCTAGATCCCAACAATTATTTAGTGTGTAACCATTACATTACATGTAATTATTAGGTTTGTGAAAATATCCATCATTCACCAAAAATCATTTCACCTCAATGGATTACAAACCCAATTTATTACACATAGTGTAATAAAATAACAAGGTGTTTATTTACTGATATAGCTCTACTTCACCTCTTGCCTCCATATAAAACTCTTGGAACCTCCCCTGAAAGATTCCAACCACCAAAACTAGCTATGTAATGGACCTGGAAGGCATGAAAAATTGAATAAAATACCTCTCAAATGATTACCATCTTCAAGAATCCAAAGTAAATCCCATATGAAATGATTTTTGAATAACCACCTCCTGAGATACCTCTCAAGGATCTCGTTATAACTGAAATGATACCACCATACGAACACACCGAAATAAATGACCATAAAATATCATAAACTACCTCATCACAACACATCCACACTTCCACACAACCAACTCAAACTCAATACAACCCAAACCAATAAAAACTAAAACCAATGAACCACACAATCACAAACACATGAATAAGGAAATCACACCCTTCATGTCAAGATACAATCCACTTTAAGAAGAACTGACTCGCCCACTTAGTTTTAACCAAATTATAGTTAACACATATCGATTGAGAATCTAGTCCCCCACATTTCATATGTCTAAAATTTATCTCACATAATAAATCAAAAATAATGGAAAAAAATCATCCCAAAAAAGGATTCAAACATGCCATCATAAGCAAAAAAGGTAAGGAAAAATTCTAAAAATCTCCATCTATTAGGCACACATCGGTGTATATCACTCCCAAGTACTCTTATCCATGCCACCATTCCTCAATAACATACAAAACAATGAAATGGTCCATCAACAGACCACATTCTCTTTATGAACCTGGATATTTATTTCCCTCTCCCCAAATGTCACATCATCCTCAATATCAAAATATCCCCCATCAATTACATGGCAGTCAACAAGAAGATACCAAAAAAATATGAGAGATATTGAATTCATTGTCGATCATCTCCAACTTTGGTGATAATTACAATTGATACACCCCCTTGTAGTACACCAGAGGAAGAATACGAACACCCACAATCAACAAACTCACCCTGAGAATCTATGGATAAACGATGAATTGCTAATGAAAACCCATAAGAACCAATAGATATAGAGGGAGGAAGGAGGGATTAATGGACTTCTCAAGGAACCATGGGTTCACCGAAAATGTGATATGAAGAGAGGTGTCCAAATGAATGAGAATAAACTGAGAAAAAAAACATAAAACCCAAATCTTAAAAATTAAATGGCTTGTAACCATCACACCATGTGTAATCCTCATGTTTCCAAAAATCTCTATATATTCCTAAAATCATATTACATCGAAGTATTGAACATCCAATTTATTATATTTTGTTTAATACATTTCCATAATGTGTATTTCTTTTCGAATCTCTAATTCAACCCAAAACTCTACCAAAAACTCTTGAATCCTCCCATGAACACATCAATCCACTGAAACTGGCCACATAACTGACTGATAAGGAAAAAAACATACATTTAAGCTCACCAATTTCTTATGTTTCTTTTACCCATGATTCTAAAAAATGTTTTATGATTGATATGAGGAGATTTATATAGGTAATAGAGATGAATCCAAATAAAATACTATGTTGTATTTTGTATTTTCAAATTTAATATGGGATTTAAGTATGTATATAGTTTACCAAGACTACTAAACTATTCATTACTTTAGGACAAAATTGATTATGTTTAATACCTATATAATAATCTAACCATTATATCCAGGCTACTGTCTTTGTGTTATTTATAGTTTCTATCAGATAAAGTCTTGTATAAAACTACCAAACTAGATTCTAGAAAGGATAGATTAAGGAGTACAACCTTATAATGATATTTTAGAATTTTCCCAAGGAAATAAATTTCATAATTTTGAGATTGTCTATTCATAAAATTTTCAATATAAGCTAAGTGTTTCATTCATTTCCAAATTGTACATTTTGATTCATAATATTGTTTTCTAATCAAGTGTGTTCCATTTTTTTTGTAATATCTCATAGCGGAAGGAATGGAAATGTTTAAACACAGCTAATCCATGTAGGGTTTGACCTAAAAGGAAATGAAATGATGTTATATACATGGCTACAACAAAAGATGAACAAATTATAACTATACTGGGGATGTTGACTTAGGAAATAACCAATTACCTTACCTATGTGGAGAATACTACTAAACCCCAATGCAATGTATCAATTTTAGTCCACTTCATAGATAGACAAACTCCATATTTCATTGAGACTACCAATCAATTTTTAGCTGAGAAATGAATTAGTTCCATAGAGAATATATTTCTCACTTTAGGAAGTAATGAAAGGGATATGGTCATCAAGGTAGATTATCATGTATAAGGGAATTCACATTAATAGTGGTTATTGATTCAAAACACTAAGTGAGAGGACGAAATAATTGGTATGGAATGGATGGATTTTAAGGAACATTTATTTCAAAAATATTTTCCTCAAAATTGATAATACATATAGTAAAAATTGACGATTATAAGAAAAATTGAAAAGGAAAATGTTTCCAAGTATGATGCCAACTTTAAAATATTATCAACTAATGTTACTAACTATGTACGTAATATAAAGAGTAATATTGGTCATTTATTTAGTGGGTTAAATCCAATAAATTTAAGGGAACTATTACCCAAAACATTAACATCACATGAGGATATAATATCATGTTTTATCAAGAAGGACAAATAATTCTACAAGCCAAATGGATTTGATGGAAGTTGAGATAATAAGAGAATAACTGACCAAAAAATGGGTAAGGGGAAGAATAGGAAGAAGAATTTTCTATAATGTTATAATTTTTTTATGGAAACACCTTGTTATGTTTCCAAAAGGAAAATGGGGATTCATTAAATGTAGAGAAAAATGACAACATTATCATGAATGAAAAGTAATGGATATTCCATCAAAGTACATTTATTTAAATATAAATAGGTGGGGAACTATTCCAACAAACAACCCTAATGAAATGGGAACCTAGAAAAAATGAGGCCATGTGGGTAAGGAAAAGAATATACAGTTACTACAACCAAATTGTAAGTTATTAGAGATATGATGAAAGTCACACTTATCATCTGCTTCTGAATTTCAATTATTTTATTTGATTTTGGTTCTACCCACTATTTTATATATGAATAATTATGTAAATGTATCACATCACCACATCAACAATTAGATATTTAATTGGTGGTTAAAAGTCCTAATGTTAGGATTACCACATATAAAGTCTATAACTCAGATCTGATAAAAGTTTGTGGGGTGGTTTTCCCTTCTAATCTTGTAATTCTTCCTCTTTTTGAATTTGATGTAATTTTGGGCAGGGATTGTCTCTCCTAGTAGATATTTTATTTTAAATATTGAGGAATTAAAGTTACATTTTATTTTCCAAATCAACCATTAATCATATATCAATGTGAGGATCAACCTGAACACCATAAGGAAATTAATTTCATCCTATGGGGTTTTTTACTTCCATAAGGGATATTTATCATAAATGGATATGAATACACTAAAACTTTAAAGTCAACCTATTGTGTGGAAATATGTAGATGTGTTTCTTAAGGATATTCTAAGGCTTCCACCAAATTGTGATGTTGATTTTTTAATAGAACTCATACCCTATTCTATGCATATTTAAAAAATTCTATATAGAATGGATATAATTGAGTTACATGAATTTAATAATTAACTCTAGGAAAATATTGTTAAGGGAATCATTCTTCCAAGTGCTTCTCCATGGGGAGAACCTAGTATTTTTTTTAAGAATAAACATTGGTCAATGCATATTTTCACTTATTATAAAAAACATGACACAATCACTGTTAAGGAAAAGTTCCTAGATATAATCAACTAAGGATCAGGAAGGAGGATAGACCTAATATGACCTTCTATATGAGGTATAGTCATTATAAATTCATAGTAATGAAATTTGGACTTACCAATGCTCTAGCTATATTAAAGGATTTAATCAAAGAGTATTTAGAGATTACCTTGATATATTTGTGGCAATATTTATAGATTATACTCTTATATATTCAAAGTGAAAGGATGAGAATTAATAAAATTTTATAATTGTGATGATGACCTTGAGAAAGGAAAATATATATTATAAATTTACCAAGATTGATTTTTTATTTATAATGTTTTGTTCTTGGGACATTGTAATGTCCAGGTTCTGGAAGCCACCCAGAGGCTCCCCGTACCCGGTTGGTCACATGGCCTTAAGTGCATTTACCCAAAAGCCAGAGGTTGTAGAATACCAATGAGGGCCTTGGGTGTGATAATGGGGAAACTATGCCCTCATTGGCAGAGTAAAAAAGTAGAAGTAAACAAATACATACAAAATCAGAAGCAGTGATAATATCATACAAAAATAAATAGTGGAAGACTGATAGAATAAACTGGAGAAAATGTATAAAATGAGGCATGATACATATGTCTAGGAAAGAAGTGAAACAAAGAACAATGCTGAAATACAATACTAAATGAGGTAAAAAAGAAAAATAGTAATCAACTCCATAGCATTAGAAGCCTATTCTTGGTCATGTGCTCTTCAACTCCACAACATGTCAAGTACTTGAAGTAGAATTGTGCTTTCGCTTGTCTATACATGCAATAATATATTCTGTTTGGGTCCTAAATCATGGACCAAATAGAGTGTGAGACTAAATCCTAGTAGGCAACCAACACGAGATCTGTACCTAACAGTCAATGATTATATGGTAGGTAAAAGTACAGGAAACAGTAAACATGAAAGTAATCAATAGTAAACAATCTACAGTATCAATATCAAGTAACAACTAAACATGAAGATAAACACAAACAGGTAACCCTCTGGGAAGTACCCAATGCCCATCCCCTCTGGTCCTACCTAAAAAGTACAAGCAAACCTATGCGAAGTACACTCAGTCTAACCCCTCTGGTTTAGCTTAATCATATACTCTCTATGGAAGCACTCGCCATAAATTCCTCCAATAGTCTTATATAAAAACTAAAGGTGCCCTAGGAAAGCACTAATGACACACTCCCTCTGTGTCCTATGTTGGGGAACTACATACTCTCTGAGGAAGAACTCAATGTAAATTCCCCCTATGGTCAGACATCGTAAGTAAAACAGACACTCTAAAGAAGCCCTCAACGTCCATTCTCCCTATGGTCTATACACCAGGTTCTCACGGCCCTGTGTAAGTCAAACAAGTGTAGCAGCGCGTATCAGCCATGGTAAAACTCAAGAACTACTTGACTAGCATTCTACAGCATAATAACATAACAGAAAAATAGTCACACCAACAAACAATACTAGGCATGGGAATGTAAATAGAAGCCCAAAAGGCAAACTTGACCCAATGGTCAAAACAGGAAAAACATGCATGAGAAACACATCCAAAGCACATCAATCCCCTATATTCACACTCAATTATAATCTACTGAAGCATACAAGCATAGCAGGAAACCAATAGTGCTAAAATGGTAAACGTGCAATACCCTATTCATGGGTATTGGGAAGATTTGCACATAAAACTAAAAGACTTTCAATAGAAAGTAACTAACCACCTACCTTGCTGTTAGGATATCTCTATAAGTAAACCTTGAGGATTTAATCACCTTAGAATGACGAAGATCTACAAAAAAGTCAAAAATGTTGAACATAGGATAACTTAAGGAAGAAGATAAATCAGGAAACAAAGATCAAGAAAAAGAGAGAGCTTACTTAGGAGATCCCAATGCAATCGACATCAGTTGAATCAGAGATCGATTGAAGGCTCGTGGGCTCATAGAGGTATTGCGGTCGTACAGGTTCTCTCGGATGAACAAAACCTAGAAGTAGGGTTTTCTTTCCATCAGACGCGACCCCAGTGCATTTAATGAAAGAAAGTACATGAAGTTTAGTGTTTTAGTATACAGTGTGTACTTCCATTTCCATACCCTACATTAGGTGGCCTCCAAGTCACCCCCAAATGGCCGTGTGCATGGCCGATACACAGCCAGAACACGGATTCCCATGTTAACCGAGTACACGGCATGTACTCAGAATGTACACGATGTGTACTTCTAAAATTTTCTGAAAATCCTCTTTTTCTAAAAAACGACCAGAAAAGGAAAAATATACTAGAATGGAAGACCTAGGTTCTTAAAAACTTCACCCATTAAAAAAATTCAACCCCGAATTTCCCTAGGAAGGCGTCGTAGAAGGAGAAACCCCGAACAATTCTGGCCACTATGATCATACATCTGCCTCCTTCTCCCATGTCTCATCCTGTACTCACCCATGTCGCCAA
This sequence comes from Viscum album, assembly GCA_963277665.1. NCBI lineage: Eukaryota > Viridiplantae > Streptophyta > Magnoliopsida > Santalales > Viscaceae > Viscum > Viscum album. The sequence goes on along the minus strand of OY728147.1, from coordinate 929,744,503 downwards.
AGCACCCATAATAGAGGAACATACCGTCCACGGAGATCATTCATTCTGTGATCGCCAATCTGGATAGGATGCTCCTCAAAAGATGTGTCTACTTCGAGCTCAACCTCCTAGGGTTGGAAAACATGAGACAGGTCTGAAAAGTAACATCGAACCTGAGATACGTGGAAGACGTCGTGCATATCCCAGTACCTCTGAGGTAACTTCAACCAATAGGAAACCGGCCCATCTCCCTCCAACACCTCAAATGTCCCGACATTCCTTGGTGAAAGCTTACCATGTCTCATAATACTCTTGTATCCCCACCTCGATGTGACACACAGGAAAACCTAATACCCATCCTCGAACTCCAGAGGTCGTCTCCATTGATCCGCATAAGACTTCTGATGAGACTCTGCATTAGCCGTCCTCTTACGAATAAACTCTATCTGGTCTTTGGTCTCCTGAACAAGATGAGGTCCCAACATAGCTACCTCGCCTACCTCTATCCAACATAGGGGTGATCGGAATGGCCTACCATACAAAGCCTCATAAGGTGCCATCTGAATTGTTTCATGAAAACTATTGTTGTAGGAAAAATCTACAAGAGGTATGTTCCTCCCCCAAGAACCTCCAAAATCCAAGATGCATGCTCGTAGCGTGTCCTCAAGCACCAGAATAGAACATTCGGATGGGCTATCTATCCTGGGATGGTATTATATACTCATAAGTACTTGTGTATCCAAAGCCTTATGAAGCCCCTACTAGACCCAAGAAGTAAAACATGCATCCCTTTCTGAAACGATGGAGTGTTGAACTCCATGCAGACGTACAATCTCACATATGTAAAACCATCCCCGCTCATCAACACTGAAGTTCTCCTTGATCAGCAAGAAGTGATAATCCTTCATGAGTCTTTCAATGAAAACCAAAACTGTATCATTCCCTTGAGGTGACCTTGACAACCCTGTTATGAAATCCATCGAAACATCATTCTACTTACACTCGAGAATGGAAAACTGCTGCAAAAGCCCTGATGGTTGCTAATGCTTTTCTTTCACCTGCTGAAAGGTGGAACACCTCATTACGAAACATGAAAAGTCCCTATTCATACATGGCCACCAATACTGGCAATGTAGATCATGATACATCTGGGTGAAACCAGGATGAACTTCCCAAACTGAGGAATGAGAGTTTCACATCAGCTCCTCATGTAGGTCTGCAGGAACTCGTACATGCCCCTAGAAATGCAAGGCCTCATCCTTGCCTATGGCCCATCCAAGAATAGTGTCCTCTCCGGACACACTTTCCCATAGTACTAGGCCTTCACAAACTAATAGCTACCTCATTCATACTCGATCAAGAAGGTTAGAGGTAACAGATACAGGAGAAAGGAATGTCTACCTCGGTTTTCTGTGCACCTCCAAATTCATCTCAAATAACAGAGCGATAATCCACCACTCACTGTAGGCCTCATAAATTTCCTATATCTGAATCCTCCTGCTCAACGCATTAGCTACCACATTTCCTTTCCCAGGCATGTAGGAAAGATCGAAGTCAAAAGACTGAATGTACTCAACCCACCTTCGCTGCCTCAAATTCAGATCATGCTAAGTGAATATGTACTTGAGACTTTTGCAGTTGGTGAAAAACACAAAATTCTCTCCCAGAAGATAATGTCTCCAATAGCGTAAGGCATGAAAAATTGTATCCAACTCGAGACCGTGTGTCGGGTAGTTACTATCATGTGGTCTCAACCACTGAGACCCGTACACAATGCCTCCATCTCCCTACATAGTCACATCTCCTAGACTAATACCTGAAGCATTACAATACACAGTATATCCATTTCTCAGCTCCTGAATGACTAGTATCGGTGCTGAATTCAACCTCCCTTTCAACTCCTAAAAGGATGACTTGCAAGAATCTGACCAAAAGAACATTTCACCCATTTAGTCAGACTCATCAACAGTTCTTCTAGGCATGAAAAGTCTTGAATGAAACGTTTTTAGTGTCCATCCAACCCTAGAAAACTCTGCACCTCAAAGACGTTCTCCAGTTGCTCCCAAGAAACTACTACTCTCAATTTCTCTCAGTCTGTCTATGAGATAACATGACCCAAGAAGTGAATCTGATCCATCAAAAAGTGTCATTTTGAGAGCTTAGCATATAACTACTACTCTATTAGTGTAATCAGAACAATCTCAAGATGGGTAGCATGGTCGTTTCAAGTGTGATAGTATACCAATATATCATCCCTGAAGAAAAACATGAAACAATCCAAGTACGGATGGCACACTCGGTTCCTCATTGCCATGAAAACTGCAGGCACATTCGTGAGACTAAACAGCATAACCATATACTCGTATAGACCATACCTATTCTAGAAGGATTTGAGAGGTATATCGGATGGTCTAATGTGCAACCGATGATAAACGAGCCTCAATTAAATCTTTGAGAACACACGAGATCCTCGAAGTTGATCAAAGATTTCATCAATAATTGGTTAAGGATATCAGTTCTTGACTGTCAACTAGTTCAACTTCGGATAATCCACACAAATCCTAAGGGTGTCAACCTCCTTCTTCAAAAACAGGATAGGCGAACCCCAAGGAGAAGTATTGGGACGAATGAAACCCTTTTCCTGCAATTCCTCCAACTGCTTCTGGATCTCCTGTAACTTTGGTGTAGCCATCTTATAAGAAAATATGGGCACCAGTGCCGCTCCTGGAACAAGATCAATTGAAAAGTCCACCTCTTGCTCTAGAGGAAAACTTGAAAAGTCCTCTTGAAAGACATCCCTGAAATGATCCACCACTAAAGGAAAGTCTAACTGTGAATTCCTCGGATCATCCAGATATAGGACAATAATCTGGCCTGTAACTCCTCCTAACCAATGATTATCTAGACCCTCTCTTCTCTCCTGGACATCAAACTCACCCTTATAAAGAAAATATCCACCCTATAGTGATATGAAACTCACCCAGGGGAAATAAAAGTCAATGACTACATGGAAGAGAACTAGACAGTCCATTCTAATGATGACATCATAGCTTGTCATCTCTAGGACATAGGGATTCCATAAGAAGTAACACCCACCAACCTCTAGAGGTAAATCCTTGCACTGGAGCACACTAGCCATTCTAGTCCCCAATGGAGTGTCCAACATCAAAATATAGGCAGAAGAAAAGAATCAGAGCCTAAGGATCTCCCCAACAGCAATAGATATAAAGCTATGGGAATCCCTTATATCGAAAAGAGATGAAGATAAAACTAAGGCAATGAGTATCGTACCGAGAACTGTAGAAGGTTTGGGATCCGACTCATGTTGGGTCTACTCCGCTGCAATAATCAGGCCTACTCCATAGCCCTATGACCCTACCTGACCAATTTGAGTTGATCCACTCAGTTGTCACTAAAAAAATGGTGACTGACAACCACAACCACAACCTCCACCTCATCATGAACGGCCTAAAGAACTCCAGTTCCCAGATTTTTGAGAATCTGGCGGTGCTGCTTCCAAATGCGGATTCATAGAAGAACCCCTGTCACCTACTTCTAGTGAGAAGATCCAACAGAATTACTGAAGGTGACCATCTTTCTGTATGATAGGCACTCTTCTGGGTCTTTTGGGAAATGTGGCCTCGTATTCCCGCTCTTTCCGCACTGGTAGCACACCACCTGGATACTAGAAGATGTGTCTCACCTTCATGGATCACCATGTGAAGACTCCATGTGGCGTTTCCTACTTTCAGTAGGAGGGATGATAACTCCAGATGTTGAGCCACCCTGGCTCGCAGCTCCGGAATCTCTTAGATTGCATTTTTTGATCAGCACATGGTAGGCGATAGAAGTGATGTAAGTCAATATGAAGATGTTCACCTGTGAACGGATGCCGTGCCTCAGACCATCCTTGAACTTCCTTTCCAGGAATAACTGATCGCCTCGTGGAGTAGGTGTGAAGCACTGAATCTCGTTGAATGGAGCAGAATACTCCATAACAGGAAGATTACCCAACTCCAGAAATATCGGGCTCGATCGGATCTTAGAGTCTATGGATAGAAGTAATCATAGAATATGCACTGAAACACATACCATGCCATAACCGGTTGGCGTCCTGCCTGTGAGATCACATCCCACCACCTATTGGAGGAGTAATGAATCATATAGGTAGAGAGCTTGACCCTCCTCTCTGGAGGCATCTCTAGATGCTCCAAAATCTTCAGCATGGATTCTAGCCATGAATCTACATCCTGAGTTCCTCCTTCCCCTGAGAAAGTGGGAGGATTCTGCTGTTGGAAAACCCACGTAAAATCTTCCATCGATGGGGTAGGAGGTGGTGCTCCCTGAAATTTCTACATCGTACTCATGAAGCCTTCCCTGAACTGTGCATCAGCACCATTATTAGGTATAACTACTGGTGCCAAGACTGGAACAATAGGAGGATCTGTGGGAAGTCCCTGATCAGCCGTATCCGGCGTCTGATCACTGCCCTGTAAATGGGGGGAAACCAGAGGATGTCTCGGTGGCCTGACTCTGCAAGGTCAAACACACATCTTTGATCAAGGTCAATATAGAATGAAACATAGAAGTATAAGAAGGGAACATGATAAATAAAACATTCATGTTTTACAAAACACGACTACATGGCGTGTATAACCCCTACATGGTGTGTTCCCTTAAGTCATTCACATTGGTGTGTACTTCTGCTAAAACTGGTTTTGTAACACCCAAACCACATGGAATGTTTTCCTAACATATGGTGTATACTTTAATCCTCTTCCCTTTCCTGAGTCCTTCTACATAGCTAAGCCATACGACTCTCCTAAGACAAGACTACACGGTGTGTTCCAGATAGACACAGAGTGTACTAGACAAGCTTCACCTGGCCCGTGTTGTTAGTGACATGGCCTAACAAATGGATCACTCTACACGGTGTGTTCAAGGAGGAAATTCCATGTATGTGAAGGGATAACACCGACCCGTGTTGTTAGTGACACAGCCGGGTACCTGGGTCAGACTACACGACATGTTCAATCCTATCATAGCGTGTGTAGCTTAAGGTTTATCCGTCAGTGTTGTTAGTTACATGGGTGGGTGCATGGTCAACAACACATGGTGTATACAACTGGTACAGAACGTGTTCCCAACATACTTTCCCCATCCTGTGTCTCTTCCCACACGGCCCATGACACGGTAAGGGATTACATGACATGTACATAATGTACAAGACATGTACTTAAGAAAAATAGTTTCTTCCCGAACAGAATAACACATGGCGTGTAGTCAAAACTACACGGCGTGTATTTTGGGTTTTTTCAGATTGTAAGCCTCAGAAACTACTCTAGAACCCATAAAAACATTGAAGCAAAACATTGAAGGTGCCAAATTCCGATCCGTGAGGGCCCATACTCCCCGAAAATCAAATTATGGAATCGTATACTTGTTATGACAAAGATAAAAAAGTTGATGATCCACAAGATTCGGGTCCATGAGGGCCTATATCACCTCAAGAACCAAAGTTTGGCATTCATCCAAACAAGACCTTAAACAACCAATACTCTACCAAACAATAGGAATTTTTCTCAAGGAAACTATCACAACAACATGCATATTATACAGAACATCTATCACAACAACTTCAAATTGTTAATGCACCATAGATGGCAAGGCATGAATGCATGATATGTGATTTCTAGAAAGTGCCTATATGATGCATGAGATGGGATACCCTCATCTAATCAGGTTGCAATAGAAATAGGACCTCAATAACATAAATAATAACCAGCAAAAAACATGTGAGTCACCTAATGGTGAAAATCAAGGCAACCATAAACATGAAAAACCAGAGAAATTGCATTACATATGGTAGATTAGATTTTCCTTGTACACGTGTTAGCTACCCGCAGGCACAAATTATTACCAAGTACATATTCCATCCTATCCCTAACTATAGGCTCCAAAGAGTAAGTCAATAGAAAATAATTCCTCTGATAACACTTTGTAACGTCCCTGTCTTGGAAGCCACCCAGAGGCGCCCCGTACCTGGTTGGTCACATGGTCTCAAGATCATTTCTTCGAATTCCAGAGGCTGCCGACTAAAAGTGAGGGCCTTGGGTATGATAGTGGGGAAACTATGCCCTCATTGGCAGAGTACATAGTGAATGTAAACAAATACATAGCAAAGTGGATGTAGTAAATATTTCATACAAAAATAAACAGTGGTGGACTGATTGAATAAACTGGAGCACATGTATAAAATGATGCATGATATATATGTCTAGGAAAGCAGAGAAACAGAGCACAATTCTGAAATATAGTACTAAACCATGTACAAATGAAAAGAAGTAATCATCTCCATACCATCGTAAGCCTAGGCTTGGCCCCGTGCTATCCAACTCCACAACATGTGACGTACCTGAAGTAGAAGGGCGCTTTCTCTTGTCTATACCTGCAAAAATATAATCTGTTTGGGCCCAAAAGCATGGCCCATATAGAGTGTGAGACTAAATACTAGTAAGAAACCACCACGATATCTGTTCCTAATAGTCAATGAGTATATGGGAGGTAAAAGTACAGGAAATAGTAAACATGAAAGTACTCAACAGTAAAAAATCCACAATTTCAATATCAAGAAAAAACTAAACGGGCAGATAAACACAAAAGGTAACCCTCTGGGAAGTACCCATAACCTATCCCCTCCTCTCCTACCTAACACGTACAAGCAATCCTATGGGCCGTACACTCAGTCTAACCACTCTGGTTTAGCTTAATCATAGACACTTTGAGGAATCACTTACCGTTAATTCCCCCTATAGTGTCGTAACATAACTAAAGGCACTGTCGGCGGGAATTTTTATTTTTTATTAAGAATAACACTTTGCAGGGAAAGTGAGAAACCGAAAAGTTCAACGAGCACCAAACAGCCCCAAGGAGAAAACCAGAAACAGTCCCAACCAAGAAAAGGCAACAACCGCCAACTCCAATGCATGACCACTCGGCGATCCCATGCAAGCATGGTCCCTCCCGAAGGCAAAGCCCTCCCTCAAAGTCAACCAAGTCCCAAATGACCTGCAGTGGAGAAAGTAGCGTGATCTCGCCCATCTGAGCCGATCTAGCCCTCAAACATTTCCACACACATCAAGGGAGAAAGTTCAATCATTGAAAACCGATTGAATTCTGCCAGAGTCCATATCCCTAATCATCTTCCAGGATAAAGTGGATACCTAAGAGTGTAGATCCTCCCTTATCAGGTCTTCAAATGAGGAAGTCATCTTATTCAAGATCTGAATGTACTCATCTAGATTGATCATCCCCTTGTTGAATCCCCCAACCAGTATTATGTCATGTTTTTCAACCCATATATATTACTCCACATTAAGATCCATGTCAATAGTCTGACCCATAATCGTGGCTACATCCTCTTCCGAGGCATTGAGAAATAAAACCTTCTCTTTCACCTCATCATCCAAACACAAAATCAAGTCCAAGGATAGATCAGACTTACCAGTTGGTATTAGCTGACACCCGACCCCACTGTCCAACTTCACATCCACTGTCATTTTTGCTGAACGAGTCCTCATAGGAGGCGGCGGGGAGGAGTAGTCCTTCCTACCCCTCTTCCTCCTATCACACCTATTGCTCTTCAAACTAGGTTCTTCTTCAGAGTATCCCTTACTAACCTCAAAGGGTTCTTCAGATGATTCCTCTCTAGACTCTACCTCAGCAAGACTATCAAACCTGTTGCTCAAGATGATTGGGGTCCGGGTTGAAGAATCTGCTCCCCCTGACTGATTGCCAGGGCTTGAACCCCCTTCTTCCCCGAGACTGGTCTGGAAAGGTACCTCCAAGAAACTCCCTTGCATTACATCAGCTTCCTCTCCCCCTGTCCCCTCCTGAGAGACTTGTTCTGCACTGACTCTCTGAGGAAGAACTCAACTTCAATTCCCCATATGGTATCACATTGTAATTAATACATACACTCTAGAGAATCCCTCAATGTAAATTATCCCTATGGTCTATACTCCAGGCTCTCACGGCACTGTGTAAGTCAAGAAAGGGCTGCGGCACATATTAGACAAGGTGAACCTCAAGAACTACTTGGCAATAATTCTACAATATAATAGCATAATAGAACAATAGTCACACCATCCTACAGTACTAGACATGGTAATGTAAACAACATCATAACATGAAAACTAGAAACAACAATCAAAACATGCAAAACATGCATGGTAAATACATCCAAATCACATCAATTCACCCTATTCACACTCAATTATCATCTACTCAAGCATACAAGCATAGAAGGAAACCAATAGGGCTAAAATAGTAAAAAAGAAATACTCCTTTCATGGGTATTGGGAAAATGTGCATATAAAACTCAACCAATTTCCACAGAAAGGCACAAACCACCTACCATGGCGTTAGGAGATCACTATAAGTGAACCTAGAGGCTTGAATCACCTTAGAATGCAAATGATCTATGAAAATGTCTTAAATGTTCAATGAAGGATAAATTGAGGAAGAATAGAAATCATGAAATGAAGCTCAAGAAGAAGAGAGAGATTACTGAGGCGATCCCAATGCAATCGACGATGGTCGAATCAGAGGTCAAACAGAGGCTCGGGGGCTCAGAGAAGGATCACGGCCCTAAGAGTTATCTCAGATGAACAAAAACTATAAGTTGGGTGTTCTATATGTCAGACGCAACCCCGATACATTTAATGAAAAGAAAAAAAGGTACAGGGTGTGTACTTTTTAAGTACACAATATATACTTTCCATTTTCGTACCCCGCATTAGGTGTCCTCCAGGTCACCCCCACATGGTCGTGTGCATGGACACTATATGACCAGCACACAGCTACCCACGGTAACTGAGTACACATTGTGTACTCAAAAAGTACACGACTTGTACTTCTAAAATTTTCATAAAATCCTCTTTTTCTCAAAAATTAATTGAAAAGGAAAAACATACCTAAAAGGAATATATGGGTTCTTATAGACCTATAATCTTAATTTAGGGTATATCAGTTGATCCTTTAATGACATAAGTTATTGATAATTTTCTCCGAACAACCACAGTTACAAAAATCTATAGCTTTCTTGGGTTGGATGGATACTAACAATTATTTTTGAGAGATTTATCATGAATTTTTAATCCACTCACAAAGTTTTATCTAAAGGGGTTATGTAATTTTATAAATATGGATGGGAAGATAATTTCAAACAACTAAAGAGAAGGATGGTCAGCATGCCTTCTCTTACACTACCCTGTAGTGGAGAAGATATTTTAGTTTATTGTAAGACATCAAAAAATGCAATCCAATGATTCTTCATACACAATGACATAGTGATAACTTATCCCACATGACAATTGAATGATCAAGAGAAAAATTACCCAAATCATTATTTGGAGTTAGAAATGATAGTTTTTTCATTGAGGATATGAAGGCATCATCTGTATAGTTAAAGGTGTGATATATATACTAAAAGTAAAATATTAGAATATATATTTAAATATAAAGAGTTAAATATGTTCCAGAGAAGATGGTTGGAGTTAATCAAATATTATTGTTGATCAATACATTACCACCATGGGAAGGTGAATAAGGTGGATGATTCTATGAGTTTAAAGTATTATTCTAGGTTATTTGTGATTGGAAAAAATATCCCATATTTTTGAATTTATAAAGGAGAGATCTTCAAATTTTTAAGAGGGGGTAAAGATATTATCTTTAGCAGATGAATGTTCATTAATCCACCCCTGAAAGGATTATGAAGGCATAGAAGGAAGATGGAAAATTACAAAAGAAGTTAGGGAATGTTTATAAATCTACCACGACCATGATGGAATGATAAGGTCAGGAATATAATATTTGTCCCATAAATATCCTACCGGAAGAAGGATCTATTGGATGAGGAAGATAGTCTATCATTATCTTTTCATCCCGAATCTATAAAAAAGAATAGAGATCTACAATAGTGTTTCTGGTGAGATGACATCAAGAGAGTTATTGTCGATTATGTATCTTGGTTCTTTGTATATTATAAATTATTGTTTCGTATACCAAAGTCTGATAGGATGTTACAAAAATTACCCACACAAGAATGGAAATGGGGAAACATAAACATGAATTTTCTCGTTAGACTAACCAGAAAATAAGAAATCCATAATGCTATTTGGGTTTTAGTTGATCAGTTTTAAAACTCATCAGACTTCATTACTATTAGATAATATTTCTCTCTTGATCAAATTTCAAGATTATGCATTCAGTTTGTGGTTAGTTTGTATGGAGTATGAGTATATATTGTATCTGATCAAGATTTTAGGTTTACCATGAAGTTATGAAAATGTTTTTCATGAGATATGGATATAAATTTATGTTTCGGTATGATGTATTATCCTCAGATAGATTTTCAATTTTAGAGAACTATTCAAACTCTAGAGGATATTTTGAGATCTTGTTCTATGAATTTCAATGGTGGATGGGATCAACACCTTCAACTGTTCAAGTTTTCATATAATAATATCTTTCAATCGAGTATTTAGATGGATCATTATGAATACCTCTAGGGATGTATGAGGATAACTCCATACATATAGGGTGGATTTGATGAATTAAATACCTTGGGACCTAAGCTATATGATGAAATGACAGAGATAGATATATCCATTCAATAACACATTAAAGATGCTCATAGTCAATATAGTTTTTTTTTAAAAAAATTGACGACGTTATTTAGAATTTTAGTTTGGTGATAATTTTATGTGATTTAAAAATAATGGAAAGGTAGCACAAGGTATGTTCTCCCTTTCGATATTCTTGATCTCATTGAGATGGTATATTATTTCTTAGAGCTTCCCCCAAAACATTGTCAAGTTCACAACAAGTTACATGTATCTATTATAACAAATTTCTGACATGATTCTTAATATGTGCTAAACTAAAAGTATATATGATTATATCATGAAGTTTTATATGTGAAAAATCTGGTAGAAATATTGGATCGTAGAGATAATGTGCTATGAAACAAGGTGACTCACCAAATTAAAGTAATCTAGAGGAATCGAAAATAAGAAGAAGCTACTTGGGAGCCAGAGTAAATAAATATATCCTCATTTGTTTTATTATAAGTGATAGAATTTCAAGAGTTAAATACTTTGTAATGGTGGTACAATTAATCACCCTAAGAATTTATGATATATATCTTTTTAAATAAAGTTATTTTCTCCAATATCTTTCATTTCATCTAATAACTAATTTAAACGAACCACAATATACTACTAACATATCTTTTGACCATTATAAAATAGTCATTACAATTTTTAGGTACTAATAGTGCTAACTAAATTATGGGAATTTTGTAAAATTTATACATTAGTTATCTATGAAAATTATTTGAAAGAAAAATAAATGTTTTTTTTGAAAAATTGATTTTATGTACGCAACATATTTTTATCATAATAAATTAAATAAATCAATATTGGTGAATTATTTTCATGAAATTTATATTCCATATATTCAATAAAAATATTTAACATTCAATTTTTTTTCAGTCGTGAGATAAAAAAAAATCATGTTTTGTGATTTTTTTAAAAAGTATGCTTTATCGGGTTTTTCACAATTATTGTAAATTAATTTTGTTTTAAATAGGTATTTAATTTGATAAAATGGATTGAATATTTGGAATCAAGGGGTTTATATTTTTCTAAATTGTTCTCTTTTATGTTTAGGAATTATAAATAGTCACTATGATAACATTTATCAACTCAATAATGTGTAAATATGGTTAATTTTGGTTAAATATTACTGAGAAGGCCATAATTTTTTATCATAATTTTTATTGGATAAAAAATTGAAATCTTATCAACTTATTTATGAGACATAGTTTTTTAATGGACACATTACTTGAAAATGATTTATAATATTTAATGATAATAAAATACAAAATTTCACTCTCCTTGTTTCAAATATCTCTAATGTGTTCACCTACAGAAAAAATAAAGTGATGAATGAAAATTAATGGTAATTTCGTGAATAATGATATTATATTCATTATAGTAATTTATTTTTTATTTTTAGTGATTAAATAATTATTTTAAATTATTGTGAAATACTAATATATTACTTATTCAATTAATAGAAAAATAAATAAATGTTTATAAAAAAATTAAAAGTGATATAATTATAATAAGTTAAATTTTCTATGACTTTTATAGAATTATATGACATATTAGGTAGCTATGAAAGAATTATATTATAATTAACATATTTTATTGATGTATGTAGAGTCAAATTAAATTAACAATGTTAAACTGACATTAATGATATATCCTAATAAATAATATTTTATAATTAATATAATATTTATAAATTGATCTAAAATTCATAATAATATTATATTCATCCAAATGAATTGGATATGGTTTTAAACATTAATATTTTCCATTTATGGGTCATTTATAATTTTATAGCAACATTATTAACCTTTAATGTGTAGAAAACATTAATATTACAGTAATTATCAAAAAGATTAATGGTGGTTAAAACTATAATATTAGGGTGAAAACATACCAAAAACTTTTAATTTTTGTTGATGAAATTATATTTTGTTATTATAATATTAGATTAAAATTATATCAATTTTGATCCATTTGTTAATGAATAATAATTTATATTAATTAAAAATTTCAAGATTTTCAACAATGCCCCTCCACTTAATTATAAAAGGATACCTCTCACTTATGTTATTTAAACTATAGTGAGCCATATATCACAACCAAATCCTGAAAAATACTATTAAAATCACAATTATCCATGTCATATAGGTTCTTTTCATTCTAAAAGATTGACTCCATGTCCCTTAAGAAGAGATCTAAATGATGTCTACTAAAGAAGAGGTAGTCGTCTTTATTGAGTTTTTCATGATTATTTATTCACATAATTAGTATTAAAGTGTTGTGAAAATCCTAAAATAAGAAATTTATTATCATATATATTTATATATGTTATTATCACTATTTAAAAACCATTATTCTTTAATTTTACATTCTAAAAAAATAGAAAACATTTCCCCTGCGTACATACGACTTACCATCTCATTGTAGCAGTGTAATTCGTTTCTCACAAACAATTTAATTGGATGATTATAAAGATATAAATAATGAATACATATGAAAATTATGACATAAATATTCTTTTTTGATTATAATACCACATATACCTTTTGACTTTCCAATCCATTAGAAAGTGATAATGTTCCTCCTACGTACATATGGACTACCACCTCCATAATGTTATGTGACCATTTTTCTATTTCTATTTTATATGGATAATAATAATGACATATTTAGTGAATATATATATTTTTTAATTTAAAATAATTATTCTATAATGGTGAATTATTATTTAACATTCCTTTTTTTCTATCCATAAAAAATAGAAAACAATGTTCATGCGTATGTATAACCACCTCCATGAATGGTGTAATTCATTTTCCCATCTTTATCATTTATGGATTATTATAAATAAATATATAATAAATATATATGATATATATATATATATAATTTAATATTCTATGGATTATGTAACAATGATAAAAGTATAAGACCCAATACAACCCAACAAAAACATACATGAAAAACAATGCAGTTATTACAAGAAACAATTATTTTAACAGCGAATTGTTAATAAATGGTTGATAAATGATAATAAGTAAATTAATTATAGTATTATAAATATTATTTTTTTATTTAAATATGTATAACAAATATATTTTTTTATATGATGATTGGACACATTTGAAGAAATTCGAAATTGAGGTAGGGGTTTAATTATCAATCTCACCATCTTTTAAGATTATTATGTTTAAGTATTTGAGGGTTGGATTATTTGATATTTTTATATTATGAATAATATATTTTCTTATTCTATTATTTTTTATGGAAATTAAAATTTTTCCTTTAATTTTCCAATCATTATGTACAAATGATAAAAAATCATGTTTTTATGGAAAACCGACTTTGATTTTCTCCTTAGTCAAGACTATTTTTCTTCAATATAAATTGCTTCTTTAAAATGTTTAAAATAATATTTTTTCTTTTCTAAAATTATTAACTAAATAAGTTTTTACCCATGTTTTAATTTTTAAAAAATTCTTTAAAAGTTGTATTCCTCTTATTTTCATAACAAGGTACTTTTTTACCTTTTTAAAAAAGAGTGAATGAATTTTTTTTCAACTTATTAGAAATTAAGAAAATTCCATGATATCATGAAAAATATTTTATTTAAATATTTATTTAGAAATTTACAGTATTGTTTTCAAATAATATCATTTAGTTAATATTTTTGTATTTTTTAGTTTTTAAATAAGTTTTCTCAAGGTGAACAAATTAGTTTTCTCATGAATTTTTCCAGAAATAATTTGAAAATATTTTCATTTATATCAAAATACATTACTATATATTACAATTAAGAAAAGTTATAATATTATGATATCATCTGTCATATCTCTATAGGTTTTTTATGATCATATTCACTGGGTAAAGTATTGAAAATCCATATTCTAGTTCTTTCAGTACAATGAGTTTTTAATTTTAAGGAATGTTTATTAAGTTATGTTGTTGATTAATATGATGAATTAATTGGACTTATTATGTGATTCTTAGGACACAATATAACATAACTACTTCATGAATTTGTAGGCCTCCCAAGACAATATTGATTGGGAATTTGTCCGATGCCTTACCAATTTATATAGATGTCTTGGCATAATGGGTTGATGCTTTTTTTATATTTCTTAGAACAAGGCCTAGACAGTAAGTTAAATTGTATAACATTATGAATTAAATCATTAATAAGTTAGTTATTGATTTCCATGTGATTATTTGATATGTTTTGTTATCCATAGATAAGTTTATTTCTCATGTGATTATTTATATGCAATTATTTGATCATAATTCATTACTTCTTTTAATTCATGCCTTATTTACCTTTTATTAACATTAAAGTATATTATAGAGGTAAATAATATTATTCCAAAAAAATTCTATGTTGTATTTTATGTTTTCAAATGTAATGTGGGATTCAAGTATATATCTAGTTTAAAAAGTCTACTAAAATATTAAGTCCTTAGGAAAGTGATCGAATATATTTTGTACTAATGTAAAAAAAGTAACCACTGTCTTTAGGCTACTTGGGTCAGGATATTTACAGGTTATCTCTCTATTGAGGAAAATATCCTAATTAAATATGGAATTAGGTTCATAAAATATTTACTAAATAAGAGTAAATAATCAAATAATAATTTAATTCATTATTGTGTGTATATCTTTACACATTAAGGACTAATTTTTATGGGAGATAAATATAAGGATAAAAATACAATGGATGAAGGAAGAATTTCTACTTCAAACACATGTGAGGGTTGAGAAACATACATTTGAAGAACAACATTACAATTACAAAAGGAAATCATAACATTAAAAAGAAGAATTTGAAACAAAATTCTCATGTTTTCCTCATAAAATATATATTATATAGTGTTTTTAATGAAGTTGGCTCATCCCTGAGGTTATGTAACTCATAAAATTGGTTAGGATAAGAAAAATGGTGGTCAAAAGTTAGTCCAAAATTAAATTTATATCATTCCAAAAACGGAATGAATGCTTTCCCCTCTCCTCTTTAGTGTTCCAAAAATACCTAGAAAATTGTTTTATTTAGAGTAGTTATATAATAAGAAAATTTTTCTTTCTATTTCTTTTAATAATTTTTAATCATTTATTCCAATTAAAAAATCATTGATAATGTTATTATAAAAATGATGGGATATCATTTTGTAACCTGAAATGAAGTTAAAATTTTTTTCTTCACATTGGGTGCCTTGTATCACATCAAAATAACTAAATTAAATTTTAAAAAATAGTAATAAATGATTCCCATAATTTCTTAACTCTTAAATCATAATTTTAACTTTATTAAACTTGAATTATGTGTTATAATTCTATTTTATTTTTTGGGATTCCAATTTTCATTGCCCCAGAATTTCAGGATTCATGGATCAAAATTTATATCTACTATTATTAATATTAAATTAAACTAAATATATAAAATACTTCCCAAAATCTGAATAATATAATCCTAAAATGTTATATTTAAATCATTAGTGAAGAATGTTTTACATGAAGATTCAATATAGGCTATTAATTAATTAATTTTAAATGAGGATCTAAAACATGATGAGAAATTAATAATAAATTGTAAAAATTGTTAATCTATAATTTATAAATAATAATGTTTTTTTAAAACTCTTTAAATTTTAATTAAAATAAACTATATTAACTAGTTAATAAAATATAAATGATTTATTAGACCTCCTTTAGGAAATAGCTTACAATTATATCCTTAGGTAATGTGACGGTGGACCATAAAAGATAATAATAAATTAAGTGGATGAAATAACTTTATTAGATACCCAAGTGGACGAATTATCCAAAAATATTAATATTTTTCTATATGTGAATTCAACTCAACCTTCACCCCCCACACCCATTCTAGTTTCACAAGCTTGTGAGATATGTTGTGGGAAAATGGATACCAAGTTTATATGTCTTGATCGGAGGAAAATCATCCACGTAATTCAAAACATTTAAGTAACAACTATCCCCACGAAAAATTTTATTATCACTATAATCAACAATGGTAGTTAATAAAAATAAAAATAAAAAACTATATTAGAATCAATTGTAATTTTGCTAATTTTTAACCCAAATTGTGGACCAACAAGATTCAATCTTCAAACACAATTCCATGGATAGTTTTAACATGTATACCAACCCTTTTTTAAATTAATCATCCTATATCGTAATTAAAATGACAGCCACAACCCCCTCCCAAAAAATGTTTACTTAAGGATATTCTCAATTTCATTATTGAAAATTTAAATCATTGGATCCTGAAATAATAAAATCTATAGAGGAATTATTGATCCGCACTCTAAATCTATTAAAATAGTGGAAAAAATTAACCACACATTACTGAAGTGATTAATATATATATTTATGGGTAACATGGAGAAAATAGAAGGAAAGAATTTAAAGTTGTGATGCTTTATAGTGGTCCAGAACTGGATAAAAATAAGAATAAATTTAATTAAAGGCATCTAAAAAATAAAAATTAATTAGGCAGGTGAATATAAGTGAGAAGAAAAATAAGATAGTAATAAATAAAAAAATGGGAAAGAAATTCATGAAGATAATAAGGATGAATACAAGAATCCAGAGCCTTATTGGCTCATTCTATCATTTCCAAAGAGGTTGTATCAAGTAATAATAGAGGTTTAAGATAAAAAAAATCTTAGATATTATTATTTAATTTTACATCAATATAAAACTTTTCGAAACAATATCTCAAATGTTTATGAGTGAACTATTTTTTAAGGAGATACTTATATGAATGAATAATTTTGGGGATCTCAGAGTTATATTTTTAATTGAATAATTTTTTAATATTTTTTAAATAACAATTCAGAAAAAACTTATATATGTTAAAATATTTTATATCCCAACAATTATTGGATCTTTTACATTTTCGAAAGAACTTGGTGACTTGAGATCTAGTGTCAATATAATACCCAAAAGCGTGTTTTAGAAGTTCGGATTAGATAGGCTATAGAAGACATGAGTAAAAATTTAAATCATTGAATATTTAGAGATTTACCCTATAGGAAGTCTTGAATATGTTCTTGTAATGGGGGGGAAATTCATCTTCCAAAATCACTATTTAATATTTAATATTGAAAATGAAGTGTATGTTCCCACATACCTTGAGAGATCAGTCCATTCCATGGGGAGTTATTCATTGTTGATAACCAATAGTGTATAGTTTATGAAATTTGTCATAAATAAGTCTCATTTTACCTCTTGAAGGTTATTAAGAATGGAATTAAATATTTGGAATCTTTGGACATCTTTGACACTATAGAGTATTCCAACACTTGGTTTTTTTGATAAGAAGAAGAGAATAACATGATTCAACTAAATCATGACATGATGTATAGAAAATTGATGAGTACATAATTGAATAATAAAAAAACCTTTATAATTATATTGTAAATAACACTTATCAATGGAATGATATAAAAATTTGATCCCTTCAATAATTTATCCACTAAAGTATGAGTTGAATTCACAACCAAAAAAATTAGTGTATTCATTTCTAAGAGAAAATTTTAATTTAAAAGTAATGATTAAACTATAATTAATCAAGAATAAAGGGTAGAAATTAATAAATATTTTGAGAAAGTAGAATTAATTTTTCACTTTGGGTATTTATAACTTCAATGGTATTCACCCAGCCATAAATATATATTAGGTGAAACTAGAAAAATAAGAATGACCATTCTGATATCCATAAAAGAGGATCACCCAACAAATGAATAAGATAGTGAATAGGGGAGTTCCTATACTCATTTATATGGGTATTATGATTTGGAAATAGTATATTTACATGACTATCCCAAATGATTAACTGGTTGACTTTGATTAGTTGGAACCAAGGAGTTTATATTTTATATATATATGTTTTATTTATTTCATAAATATATTTAATTTATGGTCTATTGTTTACAATAGTGTCTTATACAAGGGTTTATGTGATTAGATTTGATCAATAATTAAATTTGTCCAATGTGAGAAGATCATGATACCATGACAAGGTCATGATAGTAGAATAATATATATTGGAATAAATGTTTTTGATGTTGGTTTGAGGTATTTTCCAAAAATTAACACCACAAAGATGTATTGGTTTGCGTAAATCTATTAATAATCATATATAGGAGTAAAATAGAACAAGTGATATTCATTCATACTGAAGGGTATACAATCATGCCTTAAGGAAGGAGGCCATACCATATTGAAGAACATTTGAATTTTTAGTGATATACTATCTAGGATAGTTGAAAATATCACTACTAAAAAGGAAATGGGAATGAGGTTATATATTGATATATAATATTATAAGTCTAAACAATGTGGTAGGATCATATCACAAAACATGAATATGCCATTTTTTGTTTTATTATATTATTTAAAATCAAATTGAATTATTCCATGAGAAATAGGTTATCCATCAATGAAACAAATTCTAGAGAGGATCATGTCAAATTATAATCAGTTACACAATTATGAGAATAATTTGGGTAAAAATCCATAATAATATTGTTGGATGAAGATTATGGCCCAAAAACCTGAGGTAGGTGATCATGTTGTAATGTGACTGTGGTTTAAAGATACTTAAGAGGGTCAATTTTTGATCTTATAGTTTTATTATATAAGATTTCTCCATGATTTTTTTGGATCATAGGTTCACATGAAGTTCATTACCCAATGGAGCATGTCACGATTCAATCAATTGGTTTTTAAGTACACCACAATGCAATTATGCATGAAACATTATGATATAATAAATTCTATAAAATCCTTAGAATTAAAATAAATATTAGATTTATTTGGATTTTAATTGATCATGATAGAGTGAATTAGAATGTTATTAACTATTTGATGATCAGATTAAGAGGTGAGAAATAACTAATTCATTGGCATGTTTTTAGAAGATTAAAGTTTTTGTTTTAGCAGATTTAAAAAATATTCAGTATATATAGAAATTGGGGTGAAAACTTAAATTCTTTGAGAAAGAGATAGGTTATTATAGTGAGTATAAATAATTTATTATCCATACTCAATTAAGTAATATTAAGTACAATGAAAACACCATTTAGGTTTAGTATTACTAACTTTGTGAGAATAATTGCAAGAAACCATTGTGCCACCAAATCAATATTTTAATTATTTTTTGAATGTTTTTTGAGGATAAATTTTAAACACAAAAAAGCAAAAAATATCAAAATCAAACTAGTGAAAAAACACCAAACAGAAGGCAAATCAAAGGGAGAAAAATCAAACTGAAAATTCCACGCAATAAAAAACCGTTACATCCCGCCAACCAAAAATAGTTTTGAAAATAAAAATCATCATAAACATATCATCATCTTCAACATAACCATAAAACAAATACATAAATAGGTTGATAATTTCAAATTAAAAAATAAAACCTATCTATTCCTTGAACCCAACACAACAAAATCCTTGGGTAATGATCACCCGATTTTTTATCAGCCCTGACTGATGCCCCAGATGCACGATTAACCTATCGACATCACCAACTTTAATTTTAGATACCTCAAGAATTTTTCTTCTAGAACAACTAATGAAACCAAAATAGACTCCCTAAAAAACATTAAAGTAAGAAACCAATGCACCAACACCATTCATACAACAAAACAACAGTAGAGAGAGCCACCCGACAGTGATAAATTTCAACAAGCACACCAACTTCATATTGAAATATGGAAGAAGAAATTTGTTGGGGAACCAAATGGGTAATAAATGACATCGTTCGTGCCACCTGTAAAACCCATGGCTTCTTGATTAACACCTCCTAGAACATCCTTGAAGACTATCACGCCATACTACTTGGTAAGGGAGCTTTGGACATGGAAATCAGAGAAGAACTAACTAGAGGAAGCCCATGATAGTGATCTATACCTTGGTAAGGGATTAATCCATATATTTGGGAAAAAATCTAAGAAAATAAATGAAAATAAGAAAACAACACCAGCATCACCTCTTGGGATACCAATGATGGATTATCAAACACTGCCCAAACAATCCCATAAGAACTAAGAACTAAATAAAAAATGTGGTCAAGATTAATAAAAGAGAGAGTAAGAGAATCGGATAAACCAAATGTGTGTATCAACATAAAGCCTCACCTATAAAGAAACAAAACCAAGGAAGAAACACCATCAAAATAATGGAGAGACCATTGAATGCCACCCCAAGTAACTCTAAAACCACCCTAAAACTCCATGAAGAGGGACTGACAATGGGGTCTGGAAATTATGTTAGGATATAAGGGATGTAAAGGATATTGAATAAAGTTTATGAATATGATATGACACCATGGATAAGAGAAGAGCCATGTATTCAGGGAACACCAGACCCTGAGAAAAAAGTGGCTCCAAAAGTGTGAGGAGACCGAGGAGAGAGGAGATTGGGGAATAAATAACAAGAAAAATGATGGAGATAAGATATTTTACCAAATCCACAACATTGATTCATTATCCTTGGAGTATAAATTAGTAATGAATCAAGTAAAATTATTTATATTCCAAAATTTCACTTCATTAATATTAATATTTTGGTTTTGCTGATTGCTCTAGATGGTTTGAAATTTTTTTGATAATATAATAACTAGATATATTGAAAGATCAAAGGAGAAATTAAATAAAACCATAATTTACCCCCACCCCCATCCTATTTTATTGTGTTAGGATATTTTTTTTAATAAGTGTTATTTGATCCAAATGTTTAATGATTGTTTAATCCATATACATTGGATTGCCATCATTAATAATTCAAAAAATGAAAATAGAGTTCTTTTATTAGAGGTATAAAACTAAAAATCTATAAGAACATGATGATATCAAACCGATGGTATTTTAATCTTAATGTATAATAATATAAAATTTTTAGATTTTACTTTAGTGATTTTATGTACTTTACGATGACTAAAGTTAAGAAATTGTTGATAAAATCTAATTACAAATGGAAAAATTATTTATTCCGATCATTACCGAATAAAATTTATAATTTGGTTATAATATTTACATTAGTAAAATACATTTAGTGTACATTAATAAACATCTATTAATGGGATATAAATGTTAAGGTTTTGAAGCTATAAGTATTGAATAATAAATTTGTTGATTTAAATATGAGATCAAATGAAAACATTAATTGTTTCTTCTACCATCACAATGACCCTACAGCTTCTTTCTATAGACTCAGTAATGAAATGGATGATATTTATATTGTAATGAATATTTTTAGATGTTTGTAAATTTTTTATTATCTAATGTTTTTAGTTCCTAATTAAGGAAACATAGAAGGATTATCTCTTAATTACCATCATACTAAGTTGGTTTATTAGGAAAAATGGGTGAAAGCTAAGATCACATCAAGAAATTATTTGAAAGAGATAACATTCAAATATATATAGATTCCGGATACAACTAAGTCTAAAAAGGTGAATAAATCATTAGTGATGAATTATTATTACTTTTTGAAAGAAATTTTTAGCGTGAAAAATAAATATTCAAAGGGAAACTACACCCAACAGGCTTCAATTATGATAAATATTCTCTATTGTAGAAATATGTACAAGGAAATTAGAATGGTACGTAAAAGTTGGATTCAGAGAAAAATATTTCTGAATCCCCCCCCCCCCCAAAGAGAAATATCTAAATCAATAAATAAATTCCAAAAAATGTTTCAATTGAAAATATTCATAAGCAAGTAAGAAAATTATAAGAAGGCATATTTTTCTATTATAGGGTTACGTTTATTTCCATTACGAAGGTTGAAAGGATATAGATGATCAAGAAAGTGAAATATGAAATAAAGAAATAAAATTGAACAAAATGTGGTGTTTACATAAACAATGAACAAGAAAGAGAACATGAGGAGTTTTATGTAACAATTTAAGACACATATATTGATTAACGGGATCATAAATGAGGGTTTTGAATATTTTGATCATCTTGACGTTAAAATCACTTGGATAAAGATGATTTTTAGAGATCATGAGATTGTTTAAATTTTTTAGAATAATTAATTGATATTAAATTTAAAATATAGCATTAATATACGGGATTTTATTGTCTCAATTTTTTTATCAATGAGTGAAATAAAAGGATAGAATATCATAAAGGAGATGTTATTAACATAATAATGTAGCTTAATCCTAAAAAACCTAATGGTGATAAAAATAAGTTACAACTAAGGAAATATTGTAATGAAAAAATTAAGGAAAGGGATAACTAATTCATTAAGGATATTGATAATATTTTGAATGATACAAGACCTAATTTTAGTGGTAAAGATGTATTAGAATTTTACGTTGACACATATAAAATAGTTCGAGTTACAAATATGTTTAGGGTATGAAAAATATAGGTGATAAATCATAGTCGTAAAGATATTTTACAATACTAAATAATTTATCATACACTATATACAAGTGGATAAAAAATGATAAAAATTTATTTTCCCTCACAAAGATCCAATTTTTTGACTATCTTATCCCCCACAATGAAATATTTTCAAGAATAATAGAACTATATAAAAGGATAACCACCAAATGTCTCACAAAAAATGAAAACTTCAACACAACTAAATGAATGGAAGAATTTTGTTGATATTTTTATTCACTCTTATAACATTTTTCACAAGTTCTTTAATTACAGTTAGTTTAAGAGTCCAAATTACTCCTACAGGAGTCAAATGAAGATGAATGTGTGGGAAACATGATTAAATTGGTAAATATATTATCTACTTTATAATAATAATAATTGGATTATGATATTACTAACTATGTTTAAATAAATGATGAGTTAACATATTATTTCATAATTAGAAGAATAACATCTTAAAGGAAATGAAGAAGAATGAAAGATGTAATCAGGAGTAAAATTTTTATCTAAATAAAAAATAAAGGAAGAACTTAGATCCTTTAAAATCGGCATTTTTCCCACATAACTGTTAATATAAGCCTCTTAAATAATATGTACGATTGTTTTTTTGAGAGATCCAAATTTTGAAAAAATAGTTCAATGAAAATCAATGGAAGCATAAAGTCAAACCATGCTGGAGGTGAGTTAAAAAAATAGTAACTCTACATTTTGAAAACCATGGTAAAAAACTCTTTAAAATTAGAAAATATCATAAACTATGATTTAGATAAAACTCTAACTAAAATTACTACCTTATTAAAATCATGGTATAAAAACAGTATTGAATGGTTAAAGAACAAATAGAATCCAATAATATATTGACAGTTCACTTGTATCCTTATGGCGTAAGAGGAGTATAACTTGTGTAATAGGTAACATGAACTGATTCATAAAAACTCATGGATAATTTATCATAATTTAATATTCAAACTATAATTCCTAATATGAATAATGATTGGAAGAGGGATTGTTATGCTTTAGTGAGACAGAGGACTATTAGAAATCCTTACTGACCAAGGAAGAGGAGGGAATGAAATATATTACATATAATCCAAACTAATATGTAATGTAAAATAATGGTTCCCATGACACATGGTGAAATAAATATTATCTAACTTGTTTAAAATTATAATATAATGTGACCATTCATTTTTTTGTAGGAAAAAATGAAGCAATTGAATTCGATAAATGTTCTAGAGGAGAGTTGAAAAATATTGTGATAATGATCAAAATTATATCACCAAAAAATGGAATGTATTACACCACCAATGTGGTGGGATGTTAGGATTAAAGTCATGAAATAATAAATGATGTTTCATCAGGGATGAAATTGATAAAAAAATAGTGTAGAATAAAAACCAAATAGAGGAAAATATGTAGAAAATAGTTCATATCAAAAGTGTATCCTTAAGTAAATTATGGAAAGAAAAAGTTAATTTCAGGTTTTATATGAAAAAAATAATTTTTTAATCCCTATACAGAATAAAAAACTATATTGTACATGTAATGAGAGGATCCCAATACTAAAACACTTAGGAGTGTTTGGAGGAAGTGTACTATCAACAAAATAGTTGTAAAATAAAGGATGTATAAATATATAATATATGGAGACATAATTTTAGGATTTTCATTCAACCATTAGGCTGAACAATGCTAAAAAATAGGATGAATGTTCTTGGAGAGTAAAAATTTAAAGGATCTTAAAGAGAAAAATGAAAATAAAAATAATATTCATGATTTGAGAAAATATTACAACGATTAAGAGAATTTTGTTTCATATTCTAATAATTACAATTTATTACACAGGAATAAGTCTCTATATTTGAATAAAAACATGAAAATAATACTAAATAATATCAATTAGTAACTCAAAGATGAAATAAACAAATCTATATTGATGAATCAAACATTATTAGAAATAAATATGCTCTAACACAAACCTAAAACCAAATAAATGATTATAATAACAATTTTTTATGTCAAGAATATTTATCATTTATTTAATAAAATAATAAAATATGAATTTTTAGTTAGTTTCAAGAATGTGGAGTTGGATAAAGAAAACAAACACAAGAATTGGGAGCTTATAAAATGGCTAATAGATCATAACATTATCGAGACTTAGTATGTTCTCAAGAAATGTTTTATAGATATGAAAAATGGGGTTTGGAATAAGTATAAGTTGGTGTTAAAAATCTCTACATAAGACAAATATGATTATGTTGATAAAAATACTCACACTGGTGGTGACACATGATTCAAAATGATATTTATAGGCATCTAAATTCAAAGATGTTTCAAAATATTTTAAATAGATGTCATGATTGAATTTTGGAATGGAGTTCTTACATTGTAAATGTATATTAATAAACCCATGATTCTTATAATTTGAAAATATTATTCAAAGGTTAGTTTAATTAAAAATTCATTGTATTGATTGAAATAATAAACTCATTCTTGGTATTATAATCCAAGAACTTACATAAATAAGTTGGATATTTAAATGGTTTTTTATTGTAGTATATATGAGAAATCAATAAAGATAAAAAAATTTGGAGTTTATTTATGTCAATTTTATTATATTTAGAGGTAGAAATATGAAATTAGTGTTATAAGTTTGTGTTTAATAAGAGATTAAATTGAAATATCAATGATCAATGAGATCACATACATTATTTGGCTATGAGTGAATAAAATGATTGGATTTATGTCTGTATCTAAAGAATATTATGTGTCGAAGATACTGAATAAATTTAAATTATAAAATATAAAACTAGTTTTGACACCAATTTCCATTAGAACAAATCTTGGGAAGTGTGAAGAAAATAAATCAATGGACCCACACTTTAAAAAGTAATTATTGGAAGCCTGTAGTCTCTCATAGTGTTGAGGCTAGGAAATTTTTATACTAAATTATTAGGGATATGAATTTACAGTAGTTTACAGTAATAATATTTTAAAAATATGAATAGAATTATGAGGAAAATTTAGGGAAAATTTTATTATGGTGTGGTGTATTATGTGCTGTATAATTTAAAATTATATGCCAATTTTGATGTAGATTGAACAGAAGAAAATGTCGGTGGAAAATCTATAAGAAGTGGAGTTTCCATTATTAATATAAAATGTATTTTATGGATTAAAATAAGTAGTACACTAAGTCACTTATCATGGATGACGATGAATATATATAAGCTATAAAGAAATTTACTCAACTATTGTAAAAGACCTTAGTGAACATGTGAAGATGTCTATTGTGATTCATTATTACAACAGGAGATCAATTTAGTTGATAATGTATATGGTAAGAAAATATTTTATAAATATTATTTAAATTATATGAAATTTTATCAAATAGGATGTGAAGTAAGGAGAGATCAATATTGAACATGTGGGTAAAACTCCATAAGTGGAGGTTATTGTTTTTAAATCCTTTGGATACAATTGGATTTTTGAGGCATTAGTTGAACCATGGTATTAAAACACCTATGTATACTTTAATTAGTTTATAAAATCCTCTCTCCACTATCCCTATTTTATTTTAATTTCTATTATGATTTTCTACGTTAATGGGATATTTACCACTTTCGAGTGATTATTAAAGGGAGAGAGGTGTAATGAAATTATATCAAATACATAGGAAGATAAAATAAATGGGAATGATCTTATGGGAGTTTGATATATGAAAAGAAAAAGTATGTTTTAAGAAATATATTGGGTTAATTTTCATAAGCCTATAGATAGAGGGACTATTGATATGGAGTTTGATATGGATTAAGATATGGGAGTTTGGAGTGAAATTATGAATTATATAAAAAATTGTTTCTATAAGATGAAGTTTTATAGCTAGCATTGAATTATCTATGGATCTATGGTTTTATAAATCAATCATAGTTTATATAGTCTAAGAGTTATGGTTGGGATTTTTTATTGTTATAATGAGTTTTTTGAAGTGGAATTTCACATCAGAAACATTGGATTTCCAAACAAAAGGGGTAGAATTTTACCACCAATGTTCTATTTAGTTACGTTTTATTAGTTGGAACCTAAGTATTTTATATTATAATCTATAATTTTTTTATTTGTTGGAAATAAGTTTTATTAATGGTTATATATTTTCAATAGAGGATTGAGGAACATTTAAAGTGATTAGAGTTAATTTGAAGACGATTTTATCCTATGATAGAAAACTATAGAACAAACACAACGATCAAACCATGAAGATTATCTATATAGAAATAAATAGTTTGAAAGAGTTTTTTAAGTATATTTTAAAATTAACACCACCATATTGAAATTACTACACTCCCACCATGGATATGGTTTTTTAATATTAAAATAGTATAGGTTAGTTGTTAGTCATGTCATAGTTTATATAGTAACACTATGGGGAAGGAGGTCACATATTAAAAAAGATACCATGAATTTTTTATGATCTAATACCAATTATAGTAATATATTTCACAATGTAATAGGCCTTTCACATGATATAATATATTTCAACATACTATAATAGAGTTTTACCATGGGGAGTACAATGGTCTAACACATCGAAATAGAGTTTTGGTTTGATACATTTATTGAATGTTTATTGATTGTGGTCATGAGTAATAAATCATGCTTAAAATATATATACAATGGAGAGTATCATTTGAGTATTCTATCTGTTATACTGTAGGGAGAATTATTTTGGATGAAATCCACTATAGTCTAGTTAGAAGAGGGTGGGTACCCTGTGTTATGATCATGCCTAGGAAAATAAGTATTCTCTTAGTTGAGGAATAATTTGTTGGTTTCCCCTATCATGATATCTTCTAACCAAGACTATAATATTCAATTAATGTAATTTGTTATTAAACTTTTAATAGTATATTTTTTTATTTTGGGTAGATCAAATATTTCAACCCATAAATTATGAAATCATTACTCTAAAAAACTACCAAATCAACTACACTTCTATGGATAAAGTTATTATTACGAAGAAATTTTATTTTTAAAAGTGTAGGTCATACATGGAAATCTTAATAGTATAAATCCACATTGGTCAAACAATATTGAGGATTTTTTAAAAAAATTTATGTGAAACCATAACAGATTTAGTGGATTTTTCTTCAGCAAGTTTTTGAAATCATTATCAAAGATAAGGAGGGAACAAAGAATGCTATATTGGATTAATTTTAAAAATTAAAACTGAATAATATTATGGATAAGGAAGAAATATGAAACGATGACAATTTCCCATAAAAGAAATTATTCTATGAATACTTACATGATTGGACATAGTTTTATAGCATTGATAATTATTTATAAAAATAGATTATATATCCCTATATTAATTATCAATAAAGGAAACGATTTTTGACCAACACAACACAATATTTATAAAATGATACCATATTATTAAAATAATATAGAGATTTAATAATTTAGAGATGGGTTCAAAAATCCAACGTTAAATGAGTTCTAGAATTTTGCAATTGATCGCCTACCACCTGACACCACGATCCTAATGGAATAGGGTCCGAGATATTACAAAAGAAACATTTGACTAAAAAGAACCATAATATATTAAAATTACATGAATAATATATACATTAGTATATAAAAATATATTAATAAATTAAAATTATAATAAATTATTATTATTCATTATGATTACTTTAAATGGTGCCTTTTAGAAAACCATTTAAAAAAGGTAGAGTATTGTATTTTACCTTAAAAAATTTATTTAATCATAGCTAAAAGTTTATTATAATGGGTAATGTTTTTATTTTTAAACTCATATAAAAACATTAAATTATTTTTAAATCTATGTGAAATATGATTAAAGAGACTTGATGTTTAAAAATGTTATTTTTTAATAAAATAATTTTTATATATTTTTCTTTCTTGTAAATGATAATTTATAATTTTTAGAATTTTCATTTTAAAAAAATAAATTCATTATTGGATTGAAATTTTACATATTATGTTAGGATTAATTTATTTTAATTTTTTCTAAATATTGATTGGTAAGTGAATAGTTAAACATATTATTTTTACAAATAATATCGATTTTATGAAATTGTTAGTATATATGTATAACATTGAAATTCATGAAACATTATTATAAGAAAAAATATGTAATTTATAAGTGAATTCATAATTTTTAATATTTTGGTTTAAATTTTTGAAGCCAAATTTTAATTTTTTGAACATATGATATATTTAAAAAATATTATTTTGAATAAATTATAAATTTAGCATTTTAAATTATTTTTATCCCTAAACAAATAGTATAATAAAATGAATAGTCATTATGTCCAAATTATTTAATAAATACCTATTCATTTGCATGCATAAAGGGAGAAATTACTTTGTTCACTAGTAACCTTGGTTAAAATAAAAAAGGGTAAAAAGGATTTGATCAAGAGGGAAAAACCAAAAACAAGACTAAAAATGTATGGGAATGGTTTTATTAGGAATTTCTCAATGTTTTTTCTTTTCCTATCTATTATTTCTCAATTTAGGAGCTAAATTACTTGAGAGTGACTTCACATTATTTTAAATTTTGGGGTATTTACAAACTTCCCATCCCTTTTCACTTATTAAAGGGGCACTCATACCCACACATCCCCTCAACCCACAACCTACTTAGTTCTTCAAAAACTCTGACCCACCCTATTTTCAAAATTTCTATCCCCCCTTAATTATTTATTTTCTTCTCAATATACCATCACTTCGTGGATTAACCCCTTTCCAATAGAGATAATACATGAAGTGAGTCTTAAATTTCTAACCGCTCCATTCTCATTTATATTTATTTATGTGCATTAATTATTATTTAAATTCCATTAAAAAATATGAAAAATATATTTTAAGTGTCATTATTATTCTTGTATGTTATTATAGTAAGGGTAGAAATATTTACTACCTTTCTCTTTCATATTATTAAAAATGAATGTGTCATTTGTGAATTGTGTGGAAAACCACCTCCACGCATTGTGTTTCTTCTTCCTTCACCACCTTACAGGTGTCGCACTAATATGTAATTTTATTTAAAAGAATAATATATATTAAAAATTCTACATTCTTTAATTATAAACTATATAACTCATTATCCGATTTTTATAAAAAATTAAATCAATATCCATGCGTATGTGTGGACTACCACCTCTATAGAATGAATGATATTAATTTTTATTTTCATCACTAAATTTTATGTATTGTCATGATAATGGTATTATTAGAAAAATATAATTTTTATAAAATTATTAAGGTTCTTGAAAATAAAATTGGGCATCCCAATAATAAAAAGATAAATAAAAAACTATGGAAAATCCATGTGTCCAAAAGGGCATTATAAAAGAAAAAAAAGATTTATTCATACAATAAAATAAACTATAATAAGTAATATTATTAATATAATTTTTTAAAATTTAAATATAATCTGATATTTAACAATATATATTTTCATTGTGATTATTGTTTAATTATATTACAACTAAATAAATTTACAATCATATATTAATTATGGTATGTTATTATTTTGGCTCGTTTAACCATGTACATGAACAATTGTCTAAATTTTAATCACATATGAATATGGGAATTTTTAACACCCCAAGATTCTATGGTATGATTCTCTTTGAAAAATACAATAGCATGTGTTTTACGCAACTTCAAGTTCCAACACACCACAACCAATCAAACTAGCCATTATGAACAGTAATACCCACTTTTTGAAAATTTATAAATTTTATCCTTCAAAATGGACTTCATTTTTGTATTTGGAATATTGAAATTAGCTTAGAGTGAATTTTTGGTATTTTTCTGAAAACATTCAATTTTTGATGAATAGTGAAAACACTGAGTTATAGTTTAAAATCTAATTTTTAATTAAATAATTTTTTATTTTATTTAAATTTATTTTAGGTCAAAATATATATATAATACATAGATAAGTTCAATGTAATTCATTGGAGTCCGTTTATAACAATTTGTGATATAAAATTTTTTATTAAACTTTTCACTGACTTTTACGCACCTCCTAAGAGAATGTGTAAATTCAAATAAAACATAATTTTATCGCTTCTTTGAGTAAAATTTAAAAAATCCTAGAGATATAATTGATATCAGTTGAATAAATTTGGTTTAATTAGGTGAAAATAATTTTTGGTGAATAGTAGCTTTTTACTTATATTTACCACGGTTAAAAGTAAATAGGGTAATTAAGGGTAAAAATGATTTTATTATTACCCTAACACATGTCATAATTATATTTGATATGTAAAATTTGAACAAAAAAACCTTATAAATAAAATATTAACCTCTTTGGTCCACTAAGTTTCGATTAAGACATTTATTATTATTTAATTCAAAGAAGAGGTAAAAGAGATAAAATCAACGTTTAATAACTAATTTTTTTAATATAGGTTTTTAGATAATATAAATTCAACTATAAATATTCATTAGAAAGATAAAAATATTTCATACATAATAGTATAATATATATTGTATTTAAAAATTATATAATTTAATTTATTTATAACACAATGATGATGCAGTAATTACTTAATTAATGAATTATTAAAATAATTGATATTATAAATATCCAAATAAATGTAATTTGAAACTTTTTCTAAATTCCACTAATTTTATAGGATAATATGAAATATTAGGGTTGGTTAGATGAATTTATTTATATGTAATAATGCTGTTATGAATTTAGCAAAAACAAAATACCAAATAGTGTCAAAATTGACATAAAAGAGTTTTTTAAACAAATATTATATTATTAATTGATATTCTATTCCTAAAAATCAGATTATTGGCCAAAAGAATTTTATTATGATAGGTGTATAATTAATGAACCCCCTGGGGTTCAATTAGATGTATATAGTAAGTTTATTAACCATATAATATAAAAATACAAAGTGACATGGTTAATGTCAAACTATTTAACTAAGAGTTAAATCTAAAAGATAAAGTTAATATAGTGACCCAAACCTATATAAAACCTATTGGAAGAGTTATTTTAGACCCATACCCACCATAGCCTTCAAATAATATATTTTGGATCAATCTATATCTGAAAATGATTTTATTATAAAATAATATTTCTATCTTTTCCTAAGGTGTCTCTCACCCCTTTTAAAAAGGGCACCCCCCTTCTCTCAAATTAAAACCTTCAAAGCCATTTGGCATGAACAAACTATTCCAAAATACCATCTCAACTATCCTATATTCATTATAGAGTCCTTAATTTAGTCATAAATCCAACCTAAGGATATCTTTTGATCAAATCAAAAGGAAGAACCCGGGGAAGAGGTAAATATTTCATCACCTCCTTCAAGTTCCTTTCTTCCTCAACTTCATTTTTCTTTATTGTTTCTATTATAAAGTAATAACTCCAACATCTTCTATATAATTTTATGTTATTATAAATATGGTATAACCAAATTCATTATTCTATCCATCCTTTAATGACATGTCACCTTACATGCGTACGTACGTCATACCGTCTCCACGTCGTGGTGTAATTGTTATTCAATACATTATTATTTGGATGGGTATAATAATGATGTGTAATTGATGTAAATAATAAATATAACATGATAATGAATCTATATATATGATATATCATCCAATTATATATTATTTTAATTTCAAAAGATTGATATTGTGGCTCGTGCCTACGTACGGATTACCGTCTCCACGAACGTGATGAGATTCATTCCCCAACATATACATTCAAGAATAATTTTCATTAGATGATTATAAATAATGTTTAAAGATGTGATATCATTATGTATTTGAATAAGATACATCCAATCCATAACAAATAAGACTCACATAATAAATAATATAAAGTAAAATGAATCTGTTAACACCTGAAACAACGATAATACAAATATATTATTAACAAAGAAATGTTAAAAGATAATATATGATATAATATTAATGTATATGATTATTTTATAATTTCATATCAATTATTTCACCATTATAAAGGAGATAAACCTACCGTCAACTAAGTAAAAGTACAAGGTAAGGGTTAATTCTTCAATCTCTTCATTATCCAAGGTTGTTTATACGTAATTATCTACTAGGACCTCTTTATCATCCACATCCATGTTTTTTAAAAATTTATTTCTAAACATTTTTACTATTTCCTAGAATATGGGTTATATTCATTTATAAACTTGGTTGACTTTTATAAGATGTTTATAAAGGAATTTTTCCGTCGTTTTCCAAACAAGGAACTTTTTGACCATTTCGACAAATTTAAGGTAAGAATGTTTTTTAACATATACAGTGGGTGCGGCTATTTTAGGCCATTATAACTTCGTCGAAGGTTCACTTACAAGATTATAAGAATAATTTAAAAGAAAATGTTTTATTTTATAATTATATGACTTTTAAATGATTTCAAAATAGAAAGAGATATTCTCAAAAAATGTTTTGATTTCATCTTTGTCAACATCCTTCGATGGATTGTAAGATTATTTGAAGTTTATTTATTATGATACAAAACTTCTATATTGTATTGAAGGTTTTGTGATATGTTTGACTATGTATGTGTTATTTTTATACTATTCACAGTTTATGGATAAAGTATTTACATTTCGTATGATAGTTTTAATATGAATATTTATGTTATGTTTAAACTTTTTCATATGAGGAATGCATTGGACTTAGTAAGTTATGGGCGGAGCTCACTATAGCTCCTCAATGCATCGGTAGGTATCATGAGACAAACTAGTGTCTTTGCACAAGGCCTAGACAAAATGTTATTTGTAGTCTTGGCACAAGTCCTTGACTATGTGGTTTTGAATGTCTGGCATTATGAATTCCGTCCTTATGAAAGTGGCTATTGATATTGCATATGATTATTAGACTATAATAATATCAATGTAAGTAAGTAAATGTCATAATTATATTTTATCTTTTCCATATTATGATGAACTTCAAGTTCAAATGTCTTTTGTTTCAGTCCTATACATTTTCTTAAATGTTTATGCTTATTTATGAAATTTTTTTCTGTATTGTTATCCTTACTGAGCATCTGAACTCACCCCTTTCTATGTTTTATTTTTTCCCAGATGCGAAGAAGTATTTCTTGACTGACCTATGGGGATAGTGTGAGGGGATATGATTGTGGTCAATGAAAGCAATGTTGTCATAGTTTTTCATAATATAATGTAATGTAATCCTTATGAATGTATCTAGTACTTCAAAGGATACTAAACTAATCGGTCTATCGAGACTTGATATTTTGTGATCATGAAAATGTTATATAATAATAAACCAACTATGGGTAACTGGGGTCGGGGCATTACATTGGTATCAGATGAGGATTATTACAGACCTTGGAATCTAGATTTAGATAAACACTAATTAGAGCACATTACCCTAAGATAGAATTTGAGGTTTAGAAAATAATAACTTCCTAGAATTTTGGTATTGTAGAGATTTTTAGAGTTTTCCAGGAAATACATCCATGTCTGGATACGAGCAGGTAGGGGTGGCTCTGGTACAAATGTACCAAGGGGTAAAACCTAAAAACATTGCTTTGAGATAGACTCAAACGAGAACTGGTGCCTGACAATGGGCCTTGCTGCACTCTTGGATACGACACTCCCGGTGGATATGATTAAGATAATTCTCATTTTCTTTATAAACCATTATGAAGGGTTTATGAGTATATACTTCCTCAATGAAAACATTTTTTATGATTATAGATTATATCCATAAACTGTTCAATTTATGTTAAGTGTTTTACAAGTTTGGAATTATGTATTTTGATTAAAAAACTAATCTAGTTTATGCCATTGTTTATAAATGGTGCCTAGTAGAAGGAATGGAAACCATATCAATGCACAAACTCCTTGTAGGTATTTCCCTCATGATCAATACAATTATAGTGGAGCTGGTGATACAACTCGTGTTGATAAACTTTTCACCATAGTAGGACAACTCACTCAGGTTATGAATAATAACCTTACCCATATGGAGCACCCTAATCCACAACGTAGAGGATCAATGTTAGACCGCTTCATAAGAAAATAACCACCAACATTTAATGCGAGTGCAAATCCATTCGTAGTTGAGAAATGGATAAATTCCTTGGAGAAAATATTCCACTCCTTGGGGAGTAGTGAAAGGGAAAAAGTTGTCAATTCTTTTTACCGCCTCACTGAAGATGCTGATCAGTGGTGGTCATTGATTCAAAATACAAAGGAAGATGATGAAATATCAAATATGTAATGGAGGGAGTTTAAAGAGATTTTCTTAGAGAAATACATTCTTCTTGACCATCAAACAGATACAGAAGGGGGATTTCTGAGTCTGAGGAAAAAGGAGGATGAGAATATCACAAAGTATGAGGCTAAATTTACATGGTTAGTGAGGAATGTGGAAGATTATATAAATAATCCTAGAGGTAATATTGATCATTTCATTGATGGGTTAAAACCATTTCTCCATCGATCATTATTCTCATAATCCTTCTCATCATATGAAGATATTGTATCATGTGATTTCAAGACAGAAAAAGAATTCTGTAAGTCTTACAACATTAAATCAAAGAATGTGAAGAAGAGATCTACTAAACACTCTGGAAGTGTAAATAATGGGAAGAAGGAAAAATTTGAATATCCATCCAGCAGTAAATGTGGGAAGAAACACCTCAGTACTCTCATGAAGGGAATGGGAGTCTGTTACAAGTGTGGTGAAAAAGGCCACCAAGCTTGTGATTACAAGGGGAAGAAAGAGGATGCCAATGTTGAATGCTACAAATGTAGAGAAAGGGGGAATTCTGCAAATGAATGTCCTAAGCGTCAGGGGAACATACCTCATAAAAGGCCAAGGGATGAAGTAAAATCTTATTCTATCACTAATGCTGAGTTTGAAGCTCTGAAAGACATGGTGGCAGGTAATTTAATGGGTTCCTCATGTTTAGCAGATTCTTGATTTGATTCTAGATCATCGCATTGTTTCATATCTTCAGAGTTTGCTAAGAAAATTAGATATTTACAATTTGATTTAAGAAGGGAATTGTAAGTCAAAACTGCCAAGGTAAGTATCATTGCAATAATGTTTTGAAAATTAGTCCCCATTTGGTCATATGAATGTTCTTTATCTTCTGATCTCATCATCATACCCATGATTGAATTTGATATAATACTCGGTATGGATTGAATTTCAGACCACGATGCAAAAAATTATTGTAAGAAGAAAGAGGTTACTAATTTTTATGATGATGATAAAGAACACCTTATCTTTAGAGTAGATATGTCACCACCTAATTCTTATCTAGATCCACCCTTAGTAGTGCAACTAAATTCAATTATTGGGGAGGAAGAGAATGAAATAACTGTGGGTGAGGAAAGTAATGCTCAAATAGAGGATGTACCTATTGCGAAAGAATATTATGATGTGTTTTCTGATGATTTATCTGGACATCCTCAAGAACAAGAAATTGAGTTTTCCATTGATTTAATTCCTAGTTCAAGGCCCACATCGAAGACCCCTTATAGAATGGCCACTGTGGAATCAGTGTAACTAAAGAAACAACTAGAGGAATTGTGTAATAAGGGATTTATTCACCCTATTTTTTCTCCATGGGGAGCCCTTATCCTTTTTGTTATGAAGAAAGATTTATCTATGAGGTTGTGCATTGACTATAGGGAGATCAATTCTATAACAATAAAGAACAAGTATAACCCACCTCGAATTGATGATTTATTCGACCAACTTCATAGAGCGAAAAACTATTCAAAGATTGACCTTCAATCTAGATATCATCAGTTTTGTGTGAAGAGGGAAGACATTATGAAAATAGAATTTCGACCTAGGTTTGAGCATTATGAGTTTACAGTAATGGATTTTGGATTGACTAATGCACCCTCTATTTTCATGGATCTAATGAATAGATATTTCCAGGAATATCTTAATGACTTTGTAGTGGTATTTATTGATGATATCTTAATATACTCTAAAATCTAAAAAGATAATTAAAATCACCTGTGCATTATCCTGAAGACTCATAGAAGACATTAATTATATGGGGAGTTTAGAAAGTGTGAATTCTAGCTTTAGGAGATTTCTTTTTTGGGCCATATTGTCTCTAAGGATGGAAGCTCCATTGACCCTTTAAAGACCAAGGAAATCCAAGAATGACCAGCACCTACAAGTATGACTTAGGTACACGGTTTTATTGGCTTAGCAGGTTATTATCGACGTTTCATCTAGAATTTTTC
Source organism: Viscum album (assembly GCA_963277665.1). Lineage (NCBI taxonomy): Eukaryota > Viridiplantae > Streptophyta > Magnoliopsida > Santalales > Viscaceae > Viscum > Viscum album. Next base: position 929,707,144 of record OY728147.1, on the reverse strand, counting down.
CCGATTGGCTATCCCATTAACAAAGGTCACACGAAAAGTGTTTAAATTTGTTTGGACAAAAAATGTGTGAAAAATGTTTTGAAGAACTGAAGAGAATATTAGTCAATTCTCAAACATTGACTCTACCATAGGAAAATGATGGGTTTGTTATTTATAGTGAGTCTTTAAAGAAAGGACTTGCTTGTGTCCTTATGCAGAATGATAGGGTTATTGCCTATGCATTACGACAGCTAAAAATTCTGGAGAAAAACTATCCCACTCATGATCTTGAGTTATCAGCTGTAATCTTTTCTTTGAAGATTTAGAGAAACTATCTCTATGGTGAAAAATGTGAGATATATACCGATCACAAGATTTTGAAGTATATTTTCTTACAAAAAGAACTCAACCAGAGGCAAAGGAGATGGCTTGAACTACTCAAGGATTATGGTTTCACTATACACTACCACCTGGGGAAGGAAAATAATGTGGAAAATGCTTTGTGTATAATGGGTCATGGAGTTTTGAACAAGATGAGTGTTGAAAAGGATCCTATATACATTGATCTTGTAAAGGTGGGTATGGGAATCACCATGGAAGCTGAAACATCAATAATTTATCAAGTGGTTTCCAAACCATCTTTACTCGAAAGGATAAAGAGTTCTCAAACCAATGACGAAGAGTTTCAAAAGATGATTAATGCTCTGAATGATGGGAGATTGAGTGACTTTCTGTATGAAGAAAGAATTTTTAAATTTGGGAAGATACTTTGTGTTTTTGATATAACTGATCTAAAAAGAGAATTGTTGGATGATGCTCATAGCTCCAATTTCCCTATACACACCGGGAGCACAAAAATTTATAGAGATTTGAAGGATCATTTTTATTGAGACAACTTGAAGAGAGAGACTGCTGATTTTGTGTCATGATGTATGGTTTGTCAACAAGTGAGAACTGGAAGGGAACAACCTAGAGAAGTCATGCAACCTCTTCCCATACAAGAGTGTAAATGGGATAATATTACAATGGAATTTGTCATGTGACTTCCAAAAACTCCTAGAAATAATTATGCAATATGGGTCATTGTTGATCGTCTTACCAAGTCAGCACATTTTCTTGATATAAGAGAAGATTTACCACTTGAACGATTGGAAACACTATATATGAATGATGTTGTTAGACTTCATGGAGTAACACTATCGATTGTTTCTGATCATTATCCCAATTTTACATCAAGATTATGGAAAAGTCTTCAGAAATCCCTAGATACTAAACATCGTTTGAGCACTACCTACCACCCCCAAACAGATGGATATCAGAATGGACTATGAAAACCTTAAAAGACATGTTCAAATCATGATCACCTGACTTTCAAAGTATGTGGGATCAATATTTACCTCTGGTAGAATTTTTCTATAACAATTGCTTCCATTCTAGTATTCATATGGCACCACATGAAGCGTTATACAAAAAGAGAAGTCGCACACCAACTTGTTGGGATGATGTTGGCGAAAGAAAACTCATAGGCCTAGAACTAGTGGAGGAAACGATGCAAAAAGTGAAGGTAATCCAAAACCACATCAAGGAATCTCAATGTAGACAAAAGAGCTATGCTGATAACCGAAGGAAGGATTTGGAATTTCAGTTATGAGATCATGTTTTATTAAATTTATCTCTATGTAAGGGTGTTATAGGTTTTGGTAAGAAGGGTAAATTGAGTCCCATGTACATAGGACCTTTTGAAATTCTAGAAGGAATTGGGGCTGTAGCTTATCATTTGGAAATGCCGCCAAGTCTATTTAAAGTTCACGAGGTTGTCCACCTATCTCTATTGAGAAAATACATGCCTAACCTAATGCATGTAATCACCTATGAAGAATTAGAAATGGAACCCGATCTATCTTATTTCGAAGATCCTATCATGGTTCTTGATACAAGAGAACAAGTGTTGAGAAACCAGACGACTCGTCTGGTAAAAGTTATTTGCAGAAACCATAAGATAGAAGTGGAAACGTGGGAAACTGAGGAACATATGATGAAGAACCACCCAAGTATTTTAATGAAGTAATACTCTAGAAATTTTGTTGACAAAATTATTTGAAGGAGGAGAGAATGTAACACCCCATGCATCAACGATATGCTTCTCTTTGAATAATACAATAGCATGTGTTGTATGCAACTTCGAGTTCTAACACACGAAAACCAATCAAACAAGCCTTTATGAATAGTAATACACACTTTTTTGAAATTTTATTAATTTTAACCTTCAAAATGGATTTCAGTTTTGGATTCGGGATATCAAAATTATCTTAGGGTGATTTTTTGGTATTTTTCAGAAAACATTCAATTTTTGATGAATAATGAAAAACACTGAGTTATAGTTTAGAATAAAATAATTATTTATATAATTATATTTTTTATTTAGATTTATTTTAGGTAAAAATAGATACATAATGCCTATATAAGATCAATATAATTAATTGGAGTCAGTTTATAATTATTTTAGATATATAAAAATTTTATTGAACTTTTCAACCTCTATTACCCACCTCCTAGGAGAATTTGAAAATTCACATAAAAATTAATTTTACCTTTTATGTGAGTGGAATTTCAAAAATCTGAGGGACACAGTTGATATAAGTAAAAAAAATTTGTTCAATAATCTGAAAATAATTTTAGGTGAATATTAACTTTTTACTTTTATTTACCACGGTTAAAAGTAAATAGGGTAATGAAGGGTAAAAATGATATTATTATTACCCTAACACATGTCCTAATTCTATTGGATAGGTATAATTCTACAAAAAACAACCTTAGGAATAAAATATGACCCTCTTTGTTCCACTTGGATTAGATTAGGACATTTATTATTATTAAATTCAAAGAAGAGTTAAAAGAGTTAAAATCAAAGTTTAATATCTAAACATTTTTTAATATGGTAATAGATAAGATAAATTTGACTATAAATATTAATTAAGAAGATAAAAATATTTTCTTCATAATGTTATTTTATTTATATTTTATAGACATTTAATAGTTTAATTTTTTTATGACACAATAATGATGAAGTAATTATGCAATTAATGAAATATTAAAATAATTGATATTATAAATATGAAAATAAATATAATTTGAGACTTTTTATGAATTAAACTAATTTTATAGATTAATATTACTTATTAGTGTTGGTTAGATGAATTTTTTTTCATGTAAAAAAGGTTTCTATGAATTTAGAAAAAAATTCCAAATTGTGTCAAAATTGACATAAAAGAGTTTTTAAAACAAATATTATATTATTAATTGATATTCTATTCCTACAAATCAAAGGATCAGCCAAAAAACTTATATAATTATTTTTGTATCATTAATTAATAACTTGGGGTTCTATTGAAATTATATAGTATGTTTATTAACTATATAATATAAAAATACAAGGAGACATGGTAAATGTAAAACTATTTAACTAAGTGTTAAATCTAAAAGATAAAGTTAATATAGTGACTCAAACCTATCTGAAACATATTTTTTGAGTGATGTTCAACCTATAACCACATTAACATTTAAATAATACATTTTTGAGCCATTAGGAACTGAAAATTATTTTATTATAAAATAATATTTCTAGCTTTTCCTAAGGGGCCCCTCACCCCTCTTATAATTCACACCGTAAAATCCATTTGGATCTTCAAAACTCTTCCCACATACCCTCTCAACTATACTACCTTAATCCTAGAGGCCTACCTTTAGTCATAAATCCAACCTATGGATCCATTTTGATCAAATCAAAAGGAATAACCTGAAGAGGAGGTAAGTATTTCATCACCTCTTTCAAGTTCCTTTTTTCAACCACTTCCTTTTTCTTTATTGTTTCCATTATAAAATAATAACTCCAATATATTCTATATACTGTGATGTTATTATAAATATTTTTACAACCAAATTCATTATTATATCCATCTTTTGAATGACATGTCACCATACATGTGTACGTACGGCTTACCATCTCCACGACGTGATGTAATTGTTATTCAGTACATTATTATTTGTATAGGTATAATAATGATGTTTAATTGATATTAATAATTAATATAACATGATAATGATTCATTATATATGATATAACCTCCAATTATATATTATTTTAATATCAAAAAAATGATATTGTCGCTCGTGCGTATGTACGGATTACCGGCTCCACGAACGCGATGAGATTCATTCCCCATCGTATCTATTTAAGACTAATTTTCATTAGATGATTAAAAATAATTTCTAAAGACTTGATATCATTCTAGATATTAATAATATACATCCCATCCATAACAAATATGACTCACATAATAATGAATATAATGTAAAATGAATCTGTTAACACTCGAAACAATGATAATACTAAGATATTATTAACAAAGCAATGTTAAAAGATCATATTTGATATCATATTAATGTATATGATTCTTGTATAATTTATTAAAAATTATTTCACCATTATTCCGGATTTTATCTTACCCTTGACCAAGGAAAAGTACAAGTTAAAAGTTAATTCTACAATCTTTTCATTATCTGGGGTTGTTAATGCGTAATTATTTACACGGACCTCTTTATCATCCACATATATGTTTCTTTAAAATGTATTTAAAAATATTTGTAATATTTCTTAGACTATGGGTTAAAGTAATTTATAACCTTGTTTAATTTTATAAGATGTTTATAATGGAATCTTCCTGACATTTTCAAAATAATGTACTTTTTGACCTTTTTGACAAATTTAAGGTAAGAATGTTTTTTTAACATATACGGTGGGTGCAGCTATATTATGCCATTATAACATTATTGAAGCTTACCTTAAAATATTATAATAATATTTTCAAAATAAATGTTTTCTTTTATAATTATATAACTTTTAAATGATTTAGATATAGAAAGAGATATTCGCAGAAAATGTTTTAATTTCATCTCTCTCAACATCCTTTGATGGATTGTAAGTTTATTTGAAGTTGATTTTTTATGATACAAAACTTCTATATTGTATTGAAGGTTTTGTGATATGTCTCACTGTGTATGTGCTATTTTTATATTATTCACGGTTTATGGATAAATTATTGACCTTTCATATGCTAGGTTTAATACGAATGTTTATATTATGTTTAAAACTTTTCATATAAGGAATGAATTGGACTTTGTAAGTGACAGGTGGAGCCCGATATAGCTTCTTGATACATCAGTAGGTCTCATGAGACAAACTAGTGTCTTGGAACAAGGCCTTAACAAAATCTTATTTGTAGTCTTGGCATAATGCCTTGGATATGTGGTTATAAAAGTCTGGCATTATGCATTCCATCATCATGAAAGTGGCTATTAATATTGCATGTGATTAGTCGACTATTAGAATATCCATGTGAGTAAGTAAATGACATAATTTGATTTTATCTTTTCCATATTATGCTAAAGTTCATGTTTAAAAGGCTTTTTTAGTACTATACATTGCCTTAAATGTTTATACTTATTTTTGAAAGTTTCTGCTGTATTTTTATCCTTACTGAGCATCTGAGCTCACCCTTTTCTATGTTTCACCTTTCCCAAGATGCAAAGAAGTATTTCATGACTGACCTGTAGGGATAGTCTGAGGGGATATGAGTGTGGTATATGGAAACAATGTTTCTATAGTTTTTAATTTTATGATGTAATGTAAACCTTATGAATGTATGTAGTACGCCCAAGACTACTAAACTAATCAGTAATTTGAGACTTGATCTTTTTTGATAATGCCAATGTTATGTAATAATGCACCGACTCTCAGTAACTGGGGTCGAGGTGTTACCAAATTTATATTCTAGTAATATAAGATATAAATATTTAAATAATGTTATTATTGGGTTTATTAACAGTAATATAAAATTTTAACTTGTTATTTAAGAAAAAACCCTTCAATCAGTAAGAATCAATGAAAAATACTCATTACCAAATTAAACTTTAAAAAATATAGAAAAAATAACCTAGAAAATAAAATTTAACATTATAAATAACTATAAAATAAAAATTATTTTAAATTTTATAATATTATAATGATAATATTTGATATAATAATGAATGACAACATTGTTATCATGAAACTTGTTCAAAACGATCACGGCAACTCACACCCGATAAAGAAAATAGATAATACATAATATTCATGTAAAAAATAATTATAACTTAAGTTTATAAATGGTTATAGAAATAAATAAGGTCATGAAATAGGTTATTAACATTGTTATGTTTTTTATATAAGTTTTTAGAGTCTGATCAACTAAGATAGAACTCATGGAAAGCGTTTCTTTGTCACTTTTTTAAATCCATGAGACATGTTTGATATTTTTCACTATAATATATTTTATATGATATAGTCAATACAATATTACCTCAAATTAAAATTAATATCACTCATTTGAATATACATTACTGTTAATTTCATGGTCACACTATTATTATTATGTTTACATTAATGTTATAGTTTTCGAAAACTCAATTCCCATTAATTGAGTTAGGATTGTTTCTCTTGAAATTATTTTGCATTAGTTGGTTATATATTTCACTTTGATTTTATTAAGTTAAAATTTATATTTTTTGGGTAATTACATACATACAACATCACCCTCTTCTCAATGTCCTTTGATTAATAAATTTTTATATTCGAAAGGGATTTGGTTAACTCAAATTTCTTTTATATGAGTTAAAATGTTATTCCATAAAAATATGTATGACATGATTGATAAATTATTGTATTTTATATTTCATAAAATACTTCCTCTTTTAAATTTACCAAAAATGATGGTTTTAATGAAATATTAATTATTAATTAATTTATTTCTCATAAAATTTAAACATGTTTATGAAAAAAATATCATCTTATTTAAATATGGGGATTACTCTACTTTCATGAAATTTATTCCAAAAAGTGTGTTTACTTTATTATTGTGAAACCCAAATATATTTTCATATTGTGGATTTTATATTTTTGTATCATATTTTAAAATGAATTTTTTAAAACTACTTTTTATGATATAGGTTTTTTGATAAATTAATTTCAGAATATTCAAATGTTTTACCATCCTTTTAAATGATACAAATTTATCTTCCACTTAAAATTTGTTTTTTATAACCCTTACGTTCATATAATGATATATTATTAAATTTTTTAAAAAAATTAAATGTTTTATAAACATTCAAATCTTCTTTCTAAATGCATTATGACTTTTTAAAGGTTTCACTATTATAATTTCCTTTTTAAAAAGTAAATATTTTTCAAAAGTTTCAACATAAAAATTTAAAAAATTTATTTTCAATGTAATTATAACACATTCTTTTACACAAAAGAAAAAATTTATTTTTAAAAATATTCTATGATTTCAACCCAATTTTCCTCTCTACATATAAATAATTTGTTTCCTTATATTTTATTGATGAATAAAATTCTAAATATAATTATAAAATAACATTTTTTTTGATTTAATTTTGAGTGTCAACCAATTATATTCATAAGGTAAATTTTGTTGATACCATTTAGAAATGTTGTGAAACACATTTTTCATTACATGGGTTATTTATAATGTGTTTAATGAATTTTTTCTCATGTGTAATGGATGATTGATGGGTGGGGTATAATATATTCCTTCAATGCATTGGTAATATATATATATATATATATATATAATTAGCTCACTTTGGTACATGATAGTAATTATCCAAAGATAAATGGTACATGAGAGGATTTTTCCCCAGAAAAAGGGTACATGGAATGATATATCCCAAGTCCAAGGTAACATATCAGGATTTAAACCAAGATAAATGATACATTGGATAATTTATCATTAGAAAAAGGGTATATATTGGGATTTATTCCAAGATAAAAGGTTACCAAAGTGGTTTTATTCCAAGCCCAAGGGTGCATAAGAGGATTATCCTAATCCCACGTACATAGATGGGTGATTATCCCAAACATACTATGTGATTAATGTTATAGTGAGTAGCCTTAACATATTATTTATTTGACTATGTTTATAAAAATATTTCAAGTACAAATTTTTTACCTATAACTATTATCCTTGATTGATTCATAACGTCCCAAGATCCCTCACACTTTTTTATGGTATATTTTTTTCTTTTGAGACTAAATGTCCTTCTATCATGAATTATATGAAATATTTATTGTTTATTTCTATTTTATTAATATATTTCTCATATGGTCATGTTTCTTTATTTTCCTATGATATAATCCTTAATTAAATATTGATAAGTTTTCCCTTACTGAGAATTTGACCTCACCCCTTTCTTATATTTTCTTTCCCTAGGTTATGAAGATGAGAATAAATTTTTCGAAGTCTAGAATGTAGTTTACTATGGTTGAATTATAGATAAATGTTCACATTTTATTCTTATGAAACATTTAACAAAGGACACAAACCTTTGGATATATGGTGTGTGTTATTAGTTTTATTACATTGAATGATTATTCATGTAAGATAATGAAATAAATTTACATGTTTTATGTGGGAAACATTAGTTGGTATCATAGGAGCATTTACTTATTATTGAATATTGGCTTTATTATCCAAGAGATATGACTCGATATCAATAGTGAAAACCCCATAGATAAGTAAAAGGGATAAGTATAAGTATAAGATAAATATTAAAAAAATTAAATAAGGGATTATGTGGTCTTAATAGAAATTAATTCCCTTTATGGATACTAGAATGTGCATGTGCCTATTGTGCAAATGAAAATAGGGGTAATTTTTCTGAAAAAGATGGATATGTATTGACCTAATCAACAATATAGTATATGATGAGTGGGACTATGACTGAACACCAAGATATAAACTATCAGGGGATATAATTTATTCAATTGAATTTTATTTTCAATTTAATATAAGTGATTTATTTCAAAATAATATTAAGGGATTTGGTTAAGATGTATGAGAGAAAAAAAATAAAGTAACCAAGGTAGAACCAAGAGATTTATAGGTGAAACCATGCATATCAAAGTAAAAAATGGAAGTATAATAGGATGAAATGAATGTTTCTTTGAAGAAGTCATATTAGGATTGATATTTCATATTCATATGAAAATTTATTAAGATTTTATTAGGTATTATCATATTCATTTTTCTGTTAGTATTTTCTTAAAATAGGATCATATAAAATGTACTTTAGAAAACATGACCTCTTGCCTTCGTTCCCTGAAATTATTCTCTCCCCAACAGTTCCTGAGAAAAATGAAGGGATTCCAAAGCTCTTGGTCAAAGCTCGAGAGTTCAATGTTGTTTCGTCCCTGCTGAGTCTGACGTTGATAGCTCACTTCAAGAAATGACTTCCGCCTGTGGATCGCCTTGACCGATTTATATTCAGTTCGTGTAATCTACAAGAGAATGCCACTGTGGGTCTTCTTGATTCGAAAAACATAATTGTTCGCTTGGAATCAGAGGAAGATTTGATCCTGGCCTGGCCTTCTGCCCCGTGTACCTGTTATGGATGTCACTTCCTGCTCTTCCGATGGTCCTATGATCATCACATGAAGCGTACCACCATGACCACGACAATATGGGTAAGATTTATTGAATTACCGCTTCCATTTCAGAATCCTTACATTATCAGCATGCTGGGAAATCTTGTTGTTCGATATCTTTGCTCGGACAATAGAACTAGGGATGTTTGCCATCCGATTTCACCGAGAATTTGTGTTGAATTTGACCTATTGAAGATTCCAGTTATGTACATATTCATTTTTATAAGTGAGGAATTTAGATGTAAACAGTCTGTTGTTTTTGAATCATGGTTTGACTACTACTCTCAGTGTCTTAAAGTTGGAAATTTGAGGGAGGATTGTAGAGGTAGGAGAGCGGTTCTGCAAGCGGTTTTGGCTCCAATGGTTGCAGAGGTGGTGGCATCAAAACCTTATTAAGGGAAGAAGGATCTGGGTAATGGAACTCGGACAGAACCTTGTACTATGAGATCCTATGCACTGAATGGAAGAATAATGGAGGGAATAAATGATTCTATGAATCTGAGGGTTGATGAGGTGTTTAGAAGACTTCAGAGTGATCTTGGGGTGACTCACACAGAAGGTTTGAAGACTGCAGTGAAGCAGGCTGTCCAATCTACTAGGGTGACAAGTGGACAAGAACTGGTACCAGTAGGGTGTAAAGAGGTAGTGGGTGGATCTGTGATGAACATATAGGCAGGGGATTCTGCAGATGAAACTGGTGGTTGGGTGAGGGCCTCACCTGGGCTGAAGACATATCATGTGTAGTAGGTGGAGAGTATAAAAGTTAGTAATTGCTTTGATGGTCTGGTGAATGAAGAGCTGGAAGTGGGTCAAAATCAGATTGCTTCTGAGTTGTCTCCTGGATGAATGTTTGTTGAAGATATTGAGTTTCTTGGCAGTGGGGCATTGGGTCTGGGACTGATTTGTGATCAAAATGGCAGAAATAATAAGAAGGTTCAAGGGCAGGGATCCTCTCATCGGGTTAAGGAACTGTATCATGGTGGAATCACTCATGCTGGTGGGGATTCTCCAAGGGTTGAAGGTGGTAACATGCAGGTTGGGTTGATTTCTCGAGATGTTGTCTCTAGAAAAGGCATTTTGCAGACCGAGGTGCTTGAGGATCATGAGCCTATGGTGAAACCATAGTGCTTAGCACTAATTGACATTAACAGTCACATTGAGCAGGAGCAGGGTGTGAATAACGTCTAAAAGAAGGTGTCTTCCCCTGGGAAATGGGGGGACATATGTGATAGTGAGAAGGATAATGATGGTCAAGTCTGAACCACTTTTAGGGACATTGTTCAGTATGGAAAGAAGGTTGTGGCACAGAATGAGGGTGCTATGATCGCCCCACAAATAAGAAGGCGACAACAATATTACTCATCTATGACAAAGATGATGTCTTTCAGATCTTCTACCAGCAAAGGAAAAGGGATGAATTCTTCTGAGGAGTTTTTGTATTTGGAGAAATTAAATCTCAGATGCAAGTATGCAAATATTCTGAAGCAATATAAAACCTTTGAATGGGAGTCAGTTACCTCAGATGAGGCAATCTATCATGGATATGGAGATGGGTATGATGACAGGTATGGGTTCTATGACATGTAACTGTATGCTCTTGTTTTTTATTCTTGCATGCTGAACTTTTCCTTTATTTTAATAAACGGTCAGAGACTTTGTCTATGGCTGAGCTTTTCTGGAATTTATTCCTTATAATAGAATAACTGAGTATAATTTAATGGTATATAATTTTTTTACATTATTAGTATGATATAAAATTTAATGTTCCATATATTACCTAAGGTAGTGGGGATGATATCTTAATATAAAAAATTCTTGAAACCCTTTTCTGTTTTCATCAGTTATTGCTATTTATTGATGATATTATGGTATATTCAAAATTTTATAATGATTATGAGAAATATCTAATGATTTTTTTAATTATTTTTCTTTAAATCTATGGAATAATAAATAAAATAGTGTCAACAAATTTTAAAAGTGATTTTATTATATTTTTTTAGTTTTGGGGATGAATATTGGAGAACACATGATTAATTAATGGATATATATTGGGTTTAATAAATTATTAATGTTTGGGTAATAAGGGGAAATTTATATTGATAATAGTGAGATATATAGGATTGATATCCTTCTAATTTATTGAGGATTCAATGAAAATGTGGTCTATTATATTTCTACTGATCTTTATCTCATTTTTGGGATAATGATATATTTAGACTGGTGTGTGACATTGTAAACTAGTGGTTGAAGATAAGAGTTAATTTTAAAGGAATATATGATTTTACTATGGTTTAATATCATAGAAATTCAAATGGTTTTTGGAAAGGTATGTAACAAGGAATATGTGATTAGAGTATTGTTTGAATGATTAACATTGTTTGAGAAAAGAAAAGTAACATGTTATAACCTAAGAGAAAAATGTAGATTTAATATTATAAGTTATATCCTAAAATATGTGTATGTCAGGGTTACCTTATCTTTATTTTATGAATAAATAATAATTTAAATTTTGTTGCGAAAATTTATTTAAGGGGTGTAGAATGTAACCACATAAAATTTTATTCCCTTTAAATTAATAGAATCTCTAATCGATTGTGTCACATGTAACACCAGACTAATTCCAAACTCGACTAAAAAAACATGGACATATTATAATTACATGAATAATATAATAATTAGATAATAATATAGGAGTAAGTTAAAACAATTTAAAATTATTTTATTCTATAATTAATATTTTAAAGATTCCCTTTAAAAATTAATTTAAAAAAGGTGTTAATTTTTTAACTTTATTGAGTAAATTGATAATAGGTAAAAGTTTTTTATAAAAGGTAAAATTTATATTTATAAGCTAACATGCCAATATTAATTTTTTTTAAAATATATATGAAATAATATTAAAATGACTTTATGTTGAAAAATGACTTTTTTTTATAAAATTAATTTTTCTTTATACATTTTATTTTTATTTAAAATATAATCAACAAATTTTAAAATATTTATTTGAAAAAATAAAATCATTTTTATTAAACATTTCAATATTATCATAGGATGATTATCTTGGGGTTTTCTATAAATTTATTGATTTTTAGGATAATAATGAAAAATAACGTTTTTACAAAAAAACAAGACTTTTATAATAATATTAGTATATATTTATGAATTTAAAATAAATAAAACCATTTAATAAGATCAACTATGTATTTTATATATGATTTTATTTTCAAAAATATTTTGGTTATAAATTAAAAACTGATATTTTACATTTTAGAACATAAGTTATATTAAAATAAATTGTTTTAATATTATAGATTTAATATTTTTAAATAAAATATTATTAGTTTTATAAAAAATTTATAATAAAGAGGTTATAAGATTTTTAATAGTTATTTAAAAAATATGTAATAATCAGTAATTTATTTTTAATTATAAATTATAAATTCCTTTTGTAAAAAATAGTTTCTTCAATAAAAATCGAAAGGGGTAAAAGGGTTTAACCAAGAGGGAAAGACCATAAACATGTTTAAAAAATGTGGGGGAATGTATGATTGAGAATTGAACCTATATATTCTCATTTAAAATAATTCTCAATTTTGGAGCTACATCCCTTGAGATTACTTCCCATAAATAAAATGTTTTATGAATTTTTAAAAATTCCCCCCGTTTTCAATTTAAAGCAGGAAATCCTTTTCTCACCACCGTAAAAAAATCCACTTAGTTCATAGAAAAATATTAAAAAATGTATCGTACAAAATAATATGTAACTCAATAAAATTAAATTATTATAAAAATACCATCCCTATAAGTATTAAGCCCTATGCAATGAAGATAATCCAAGAAGTGAGGCATAAATTTATAACCACTCATTTCTCATTTATATTTATTTATAAGAATTTATTCTAACATAAATTAAATTAAAATATAAAAAAATTATAAAATCAGCTTATTTATTACACTGTTATCTTATTATACTAATGGAAAAAATCATTATCCACCTTTCCCTTTTATATTCATAAATATGAAACCATCATTCGTGTGCTATGAGTATTTGCAACCTCCAGGATGTGATGAATTTAATTTTCCTTTACCATAATATGAGGGTGGTCCCAATATATAAATTAGTATATAAGCACTATATATAATTTTTTTAATATTCTAAAATGATAAACCATATTAGTCCTTTTCCATATTTTATGGAAAACAAAATCAATATCCATGCATATGGGTGAACTACCACCACCAGGGAATGATTGATTTCCTATTTTGTCTCCATCACCACCTTATGTGGATGGTCCTAAGAAATATATTATTTGATAAATATTACTTTGAAATTTTTTTTAAGGTTACTTAAATAAAAATTTTACAAACTATTAATAATATGAGGAACAAAACAACAATTGTAAACTCAACCATCCAAAAGAGTATTATAAGATAAGAAAAATTACTTCTTTGAACTGTGACAGAAATTTTTAAGGGTTATATTATTCATAAAATTCATTAAAATTATTATAAAACACACTAATAAACACTATAAATTTTTAATATAATTCTAGTATAAGTATATTATATTACTTTATAAAAATCTATTAATTATGATATGTTCTTATTTGGGTTGGTTTAACCACCTTCCAGAACAATGATATACATTTATATCATAGCTGACTATGGAAATTTGTTTTTCTAGTAATATATGATAAAAAAAGTAAATAATTATTTTTTTTTGGGTTTTGGGGTAGTAATATTAAAATTATACAAAATATTTACGAAAACACCCATTGATTAATAATAATCATAAAAAAAGATCTTCATCAAATTAATCATTAAGGATCACATGAAAAACTAGAATCAAATGAAATTATAATATTATAAATAATTATAAAACACAAATTTAGTACCTTTCATGATTTTGTAATGATTAACCTTGAGATAAGAATTAAGAACTACACCACTATTATGAAACTAGGTCATAATGATTATGATTACCCACACATGACCTAAAAAATAGATAATAACTAACTAATATACACATAGGGAATAATTATAAATACAATACAAAAATTTCATATAAATTAATAAGGATATCAAATATGTTATTAATATGGATATGTTTGTTACACTTAAGGTTAGAGTGAGATCAACTAATAAAAATTTCAATATGAGAGTTTTTTTTATATCGTATTCATGTCCCTAAGGAATGTTTAATAATAAACACCATAATTTATTTCATATTTTGTAGTCAATACCCTATATACATCTATTATGATTAACATATATATATCCAATATACCTTAATTTTAATTTCATGGTAACCCTCTTATTCTTATATTTCCATAACCGTAAATGTATTTTTGGAAACTCAATTCTCATTCATCGAGTTATAATTATTCTTCTTAAACTTATTTAATTTATGCTTGGTATATTATACACATAAACTATATTATGTGTGGATTAAACTTAATTTTATGTGGATTTACGTTTCTAAGATAGAACCCCTTTCTAAATTTCCTCTACTTCCGGAATTATAAAATTTATAAGGGATTTGGATAACTCAAATTATCTTCCTTTGAGATAAAATGTTATACCATGGGTGTCATTATTCTATATTTTAGAAAATTTTCTATTTCATATTTAATAAGATATTTACTCATTTATATCTATAGAAAATTATTTTTTCAACTCAAATATTCCTTATAAATTAGTTTCTTTCTCATAAAACACAAAAGATTAACAAAAAATATTAACTCATTTAAAGATAGTTTTCCACCATTTCTAGGTTCATTAATCCCATTTTTTTCATTTATATTTTTTTCAGAATAAAATATTTTTATATTGGTTATCCCTATATTTACATTCAAATATTTTAAATTAATGTTTTTCTAACACTTTTTACTACATTGGTTTTCAACTAATGAATTTTCTTATATTAAAAAGGTTTTTTGTCCTTTCAAAGTTAAAATTTTTATCCTCTACTCTATATTTATTTCTATAACCTATATTTCATTTATAGTATCTCTTATTAAGGTTTATTTAAAAAAATTAAATCTTTCTGTTGTTTTCATAACACCTTTTTATTCCATTATGTATTTTTCATGGCTCCACTATTAGACGTTCTTTTTTTAAAAGTAAATATTTGGTTAAAAACCTTCACTACACCTTTTAAAAAAATGTATTTTCATAGTGATAGTAAAATTTTATTTTATTCCATTGGGTAACTAATTTTATAAAAACAATTTTATTATTTCCCCAGCATTTTCCAATTTATATCTAATATAGTATTTTAATGAAAATTATTTATGAGGAATCGCCTTCTAATTATTCATCTGAAAAACTATTTAGAGGTGATTTATTTTTTGTATCAAAAATTTATATTCTTTAGGTCAATTTTGTTAATACCACCTAGAAATGTTGAGGAAAACATTTTTCTTTCCATGAGTTCTTTATTATGTGTTCAAGGACATTTTCCTTAAGTGGAACCACATGTATGAATGATTGAAGGGTGGGGTATTATATAGTCCTTAAATGGGTTGGTAATGATAATATAGTCGTTCAATGGGTTGGTAATGATTATATCTAATGTAAAAGAATAGGAATAGAAGAGGATTTATCCCATGATATAGGGTACATGAAAGGATTTATATTAAGATAATGTGTCCCCAAGAATATTTTTTAAGACAAATAGCACACTAGAGGATTTATCCTAAGCCAATGGGTACATGGGAGGATATAAATCAAGAAAAAGGGTACCTAAGAAGATTTATACCAAGAATAAATGTTATATCATAGGTTTTATACCAATCCTAAGGGTACACAGAAGGATTATCCTAAGCCTAACAAGCTACATAGGAGATTATCACATGCTTTCTATGTAATGAAATCCCTAGTGGGTAACCTTGACATATTATTTAAATCCATATGTTATTGAAAAAAATATATTTAATAGTCTTTTCCATATGATTACGATAGGGTAATCATGTTAATTGTATCATTATTACACACACATTTTCCAAGGTATAAACTTGTTCTTTTGAGATTACATATCCTTTTATCATGACTTATGGGAAAAAATTATTGTTACATTCTCTTTTAATAATATATTTATCTCATGATCATGTTTCCTCATATCATTATTGACTAACCCTTAATGAAATGATAATATATTTTTTCTTTATTTAGTGTTTTAGCTCACCCATTTCTTATATTTTACTTCCCCATGTTATGAAGACAAGAATAACTTTTTATATGTCTATAAGGAAGTCTAGTGTGGTTTGATGTTGGACAAATACTCACATGTTTTGCTTATATAACTTGTCCTAAAAGACAATAAACCTTCAGTTCTATAGTTTATGTGACTATTTATGATATTGAATGATTATTCAAGAAAAATAACAAAATAAATGTGCATGTTTAGATTGGGTTGGTTTAAGAAAGAAAAAATTGCCATACAAAAATTTATAAATAAAAAATATTGTATTGTGTCATAAAAATATCATTATATTATTATAGGGTAGTATTTTTTGATTAGTAATTCTGAATAAATCTAAAGGATCTTACAAAGTTGGGGTGAATAGGTAATGAGTGTTGGATGAAGATTAATGATTTTCTAAAGTTAGAAATGAAGTCAAACTATGATACATCAATTCATGTCCTGAAATTTTTTCCCAGGAGATTGAAAAAGGAATATAATTATATAATTATATGTATTTTTTAGGATAATACAGAAGAGTCCTAAAAAACATACATGTGGTTCCATACATTATTATTAGGAGAAGGACAACAGTTATGTTGTGTCACCATTGACCACTCCATGACTTATATACTATAAAGGATCCTATCTTGAAGATCAACATCAATGTGAGAAGATCAAAACATGTAGATACATTGTTAGTGTTTAGATACGTGATATCTAGATCTAATTAAGTAGGTCACACCAAAGGATTCTTGTCATCTATTATGGGTATTTGAAGACGGAAATATTTAAAAGTACCATGGTATAAAAGGTTTTTTCTTATAGGGGTGGTGATTATACATAACAATGTTTCCTTTTTTACAAAACTGAAATATAAATTTAAGGTCATTGGAAATTTGGACACACCATGAGATGATTAAGAAATATTTTGGTGGATCATCAATTATTAAAGTGACAATGTCATAGGGGAATTTCACACTATGAGGACTCGGTATTAAAGAGATAGTATTGTTGGAGTCAAAGCGACCTCTTCATGATGATGAAAAACACTTCATGGTGTGATATTAAAAGAATAATTCATTGTTCTTACCATGATGTGATTTATAGATGCATGATATGAAATTCATATATTAGAGATTACACATTGTGAAGGTTAGTGTCATGTCTTGGAGGTGAATGTGTTTATGATTATAGGTTAAATGGAATCAAAAGGTCATTATATATTTGAGTGAACATGTCATGACAATGTCATTACCAAGGAAATATTGATTTATATTTCTAATCATTCAGGAGGAAATTAATTTTGTGATCATGAATGAACTTTGAAGAGGGTTATTTGATTAATTTACCCCACTTTCCAAAGGCTAATTGATTCACAATTAAGAGGTTCGTCTAGGGATTATCAAAAGGTATTATAAATATCTTTTTTTATTTTCTAGAGTGGAAGAATGATATTCAAAATGTGATTAGAGATTTATAGGGGAGAACAAAGGAGGAGTTATAGACATGTTTTAAATATTTATAATGGAGGTATAAAGTGACTATCTCACTATAGTTTCATTGTGTTTATTAGTGGATGAATGTGTAGAATACCAATACAACCATATTAGCATAATATCATTCTTTATTGATTAATAGATAAGGAAGTAGTGATATGTTAAAGTTTTTGAGAGTAGTTAGTTTTTAGTATTTTGATGGTTGGAAAACTATAGGGCCAGTGTGACTACTCTAAGACACAGGAACACGTAATTTGTTTAGTGTTTTAGGTGCAGTGGAACATTACCTATACATACCCATTGGATTAACATAATTTTGTTGAACCAAGTATGTTTGTTATGTAACTCTATTTTTTTGTTATTTCCTCACATAAATTATGAGGTAGAGGAGTCCTCTTAATAATTATAGAACAATTAATTTGGTGAAGGTAATTTAAAAAAATCTATTTAACCAGATTAACACCCACATTCAGGGTATTTATATTTCATGGGACATAAAAGTGGTATGTGTAGGACTCCGAGACACCCAGAGAGGGGAAGAGTGAATCCAGGTGTCAAATTTTTCTTTTAAATTAAAGGATCTTGTTCCCACATTGGTAGGAACTAGTTGAACCTGTATGATGGATATGATCAGTAATCAAACATTCACATGCAAAAGAGGTGACACAACAAATTTTACTTGGTTCACCACTACGGGCTATGTCCAAGGAGCATACGCCGACAAGTTGTTGGTCGTACCTAATTCCACTAATCTTCACTTGATGTTGATTTAAATGGTTCAGGCATAGTCACTCTGTCCTAGGCTCACTGCCTTTACAATTTTTCAGGGATAGCTCACTGCATCCCTTGGGTCACTCCCACAGACTCCCCCTGGCTCACTACACATAGTGAAGTCACACTCAGTTTATAGATGTGAAGGTATCTTCAATAGATTTGCATTGAAATCCTTGTCTCCTCTTAGCACGAGACTCTGCTTGCATCAAAGACCAGAATTAATGCACTAGAATGCACAAAACCACTGAACCGGATAACCAGAACGTGTAGAAAAACTTCACTGACAATTGCGCGCAACACCAACCCATTGCACGCAAAAACTTCCTATTGCACGAAAACTTTACATTTCGCGCGGAAAAATATTTCATGCCAAAAATAACCTCCCATTTTTTCGCTCAACTGAAGCTTTTTTGCACGAACCCAATTTTTACGCGCAACTCTTCATTTTTCGCGCATCCCGAAATTTTCCACGCAACTCATAATATTTCGCGCATTCCACTTTACAAGATCCTTTTTCCCAAATCAAACCTCAGATATTCTCTAAGACTTCAACCGTCCGGAATGAAGGGGGTCACCTCATATTTATAGGCGTCTGAGACCCCCGCACGCAAAAACCCCTTCGGCGCCAAAACCTCTCATCTGGCGCGTAATGTTTCACGTAGGTATCCTTTTCTGTGCACCTCTCCAGATATTTCACGCAGCTCATGCATTTTCCATTTTTTGACGTTTTGATTCCAAAACACTATTTGCATGAAAAACATCTCTCCGCTATTTCGCGCACCACGTTTTTTTTCGTGCCCAGCTCAAGTATTTCACGAACAACCCTTATTTTCCACGCACCACTTACTCTTTGTGTGCACATCCTTTTCCAGACAATCCATGTCTTCATTTTCCGATTTGGAGGCCCAAAAATTTGGCAAACACTGGGAAACAGTGCCACCTTCAATACTGTTGTCTGCATAAACTATATGATCACTTTTCTGGCACACATTCAGAACTTCCACTGAGGATTGACCACAAACACAAACCAAACTCAAATTCCTGCATAGAATAGGCATGGTTCCAACAGTATGTAAGATAAAGTTTATTATTGAATTATTGTATCTCAAAAGTGATAGATGTTGTTTTTAACCACAAGGGGATTTTGATCTTTTATGGAATCAATTTTTGAAAACATTAGAATATAAGTTAACACATTTTATGATCAGTAGGAATGGATGCTAACATAGTATTAATACATGGGATTTTAGTGACCATGGAGAATAAATCATTATTAGAGAAAGTCTAAAGAGACAGTTATATTGACACCAAAGGAGACCAAATACAAAAAGGTTCCTTTTTTAAATGAAATATACATAAATGTGATTTCATATAAATCATCATATTTAATGTTGTTTAAATAACAAAACATCTACAATGTATATTCCATGGTACTTGAAGCTATATTTTAGGTACTATAAAATAAGTATGAGGTATTGAGTATAAACCTAAATGAGTCTCTCAATAACTTCTATGCGTGAGTGAATATCCTTATAATGAACATGTGCAGACTCAGATAAAACATCTATGATATCAAGACCATGATAAATATATTGAGAATATTACCACTAAGTTTAATTTTATGGTCTCTATGACTGAAGATAAATTATTAAGGGAGGTGACACAAGATAGTATTCAAATAATTGTCATGAAATACGATATTAGGATTGATGAGATTAATTCCATAAAAAAAAGATATTTCCTAGAAGAATTAATTTAGTGAGATAATGAAACTTTCATTAGAAGATGATGAAAAAAATGGGAAAATTAATGTGGGGGTGGCATTCCTTTCTTAAAACCTCTAAGGGTGAAAACAGGGATTTAAGGGAAGGATTTAATTTCCATGATTACAATATAAAAATTAATTTTTCATCCCATTGAAATATTTCCAAAGTAGTTATTAAATTAAGATGAAAACAAAGAGATCATAAATAAATCATTTAAGGTTGAAAAAGGTAGAAGGAGTAAATAGTAAAAATTCATTAAAAATAACAACATACATTTTTATGAAGATGTAACCTTGAATGAAATGGAGTTGGAAGAAGTTATTGTCTATAAATACGTTAATGAGGAAGTTATTATGGAATTCGCAGACAAATATAAATTAATGGAAAGTGGTGATGAAAGTTCGACAATTGATAAAAGAGTAGACCACAACGTTTTACAAGATCTTACACATAATGAAATATATTTTTATTGTAAAAAAATAAATTAAATGGTGTGATATATAATTAAAAATTATAATTGATAAAAAAGAGAGTACAAATATGTGTTAATGTCTCATATTGAATGAATCAAGTCTAAAATTTCTATAAACTGAAAGAATGAAACTAATATCATGCCCAAAATTTGACTGTAGGATAGAATTATTAATGGCCTGACTAATTATATGACTGATAATGTTAAAAAATATATAGGATCTTGATGTGAAATTTATATTGATGTTATAATAACTTTATTACCAATAGATACTTCTAACACCCAACATTCCCTCTAGAATTTGGAGTATAAAGTCTATGGAAAAAGTCAAGGGGGGCTATATGGGGTTAATGAAAAGTTAAACAATTTGTGACAAGTGTATTAGTTACCAAAAAAGGAAAATATATATAATGGATTTACCACAATAAAAAATCATTTATGGTTGATGAAAAAATGGAATCACTCTCATCCCAGAAGAAGGATTATTTTATTGATTGACAAAAAAATTAAGAAAAGTAGTGAAAAACACAACAATACACCAAGAGTAATGTTATTACTGTATAAAAATAATGCATGCTAAATAAATATATTCTACATTGAAAGGGGGTTTCAGGGACAAATAGGTACAAAATTAGATAATCTAAAATCTTGATAGTAATTTAGTTTTTAATGAGTAATATTTTTTGAGAGAGGGTTATGGAAAAAAGCTATGGATTTATCATTATGTGTATAAAGATGTGTGTCAATGGAGAACTAGAAAAAATGATCTTAAAATATATGTGTTTCATAAAATAAGTAAAAAATATCAATAAATATTTATATTTATATTTAGAGGATGATCCAATGGCTCTATAGGTGAAACAATCCTATTTTACACCAAAGAAAGGAACAAAGTGATCATGAATCATGAATGGAAAAGAACAGAAGTCAAGTGTTTTGGATATTTATTTCAAAGTGATTGATCAAATAATAGTGTGATTCCATGATAATGGTTCTACTTCACCTAAGAAGGGAAACCAAAATATTTACTGGGAATCTAATACAATAAATATGGCATTGTATGATCTGGAAATAATGAAGCATTGAATATTATTGGATTCAGAAAATCCAAAGCTAAAGGTAATTATTTGGGGTGCATAGATGTACTGGTAGTTTAAGTACATGGTCACAATATAATAATTTTATGATAGTTTTGTTACTCTTGGGATGATTTAAGCTTTAAAAATAATTCATACATCATCGATGGAAGATATGATATAATTATTATACATGGAACGAATAAGAAGCCAAATATCTCATCATCAATGCTGAAAAATATGGGTAATTTATATATGAGGAATAATATAATGAGCTTTCGTACTAGATTATTGGATAGTTAATCCAAAATTACTAGTATAACTAGTGAAATAATGAAGTATCTCATGATATCCGTAAACATTCATGTGATCAAAATAACTCATGTTATACTTATCAAAAAGGGAAAATAATCAAGATGGATTATAAGCTGAAGGTAACAAATTCAATGATATTTCATGAGTTGGTGAATATTTAATTGTTGAGAATAATAAAACATGAATCCATGGATGGAAAAATATATAATGTTCTATTTATTGATTAATATATTAATTGGAATGATTAATGGAAATCTCTCACTATTCTAACGTGTTCAAATTTATTATGCAATATCTGAGATTGGAAGATAGGATGATATAAATGAATGTTGTGAAAATATAGAATGATAATGGTATGGAATTCATTATCTATTTTATATAATAATATATCAATAATCATGGGATAAGGAACCATGTTTCATTAGTGATGACTCATTAACAAATTAGTGTTGTTGAGAGGATGAACCTTATTGTTAATAACATTCTCATTCAATGATCATCGAGAAATATATATGAAATATATATCATAAGGAAGTAGTTTTTACATAAATTTAATTATCCAATAGAACCTTTTTATTTCTTAATAAAGTATATACAACCTATAACATGTTTTATGAGAAGAAAAAAACACTAAATTTCATTTTATTTTAAGAGGTAAATAATTTATTCTCAAATAGGAGAATAACCTAATGTTTTAAACTCAGAGGTGTGGTTGTATTTTACTTTTATATTCATATAAAATAAAATAATGAACAAGTTTTAAAAAAGGTATTAGGATAATAATTTAAAGTTAAGATATAATTGTTATAGAAACGGACCATATTTCACAACCCCAGGAGTAGTTTTCACAACTAAACAATGATGAAGATAAGAGTGATTCTAAAGTCATTATCCTAGTGGGAGTATCAAGTTAAATAAAACTCAAAAGAAGAAATAATGATGAATAAATCAGAAAAGGATTACAGGTATCAAATAAATAATTCATGAGGGATGAAATAAATGAAAAAAATATCATTTTGACTTGATAACTCTCGTGAAATGGTGGAGAAGAAAGAATCTAATTCAAACAAAATTATTTTACCAAGTGGAGTATATGTATTTTGAAAGGGTTACTAAATAATTCAATTAATTCAAAAATAATTATGAAAATATTGACCAAATTAAGAAGAAAATAACTTGAGAAATATTCCCCATGATGAGAGATAAAAATTTCATCAAAACCAAGAGCGTGTTTCATAAAAAACTCAATGAAGTATACAAGGTTAATTGAAATAAGGAATGTCTAGTGTGAAAAAATATTCCAAAATTTAGAAAATTTATATTGATGATATATTTTTACATATAAATTTGATAGGACCTATTCGATTATTCTTAGAAATATCAATGGAAATAGGATTCAACATATATTAAAAGGAGGTTAAATCCACACACATAAATTATTCTCTTGAGAATGAAGAGTACATTTACTAACTAGATGTATTTATTCTATATAAATATAAGATAAAGTATTCCTTATTAAATAAGGTGTTCTATGGGCTAGAGAAATAACCAAGATCTTGGTATTCAATATTTTATCAATATTTGAGAAATACTTTATTTTAGTAAGGAATATTTGATCAGAATATCTATATAATGATAGAGAATAATCATAGGATATTGGTTCTAATTTATGTGGACTACATAATATTTAGAGGTATTTATAAAGCAAAAAAGAATTTTTTTTGGAAACTATATATGTTGTGAGTATAAAATGTGCATTATTAGATATTTAATATTTTTCTTGGTTTTCAAGTGACCCAAGGAAGGCATGAAACATTTATTTCTAAATTATAATATTATAAGTAAAATTTTAAAAGATTTTTAATATAAGAATACAGGATTATTCAAACATGGTGGTTACTTAGATGATTTTTTCAAGAGATGATCATATCGAGAAGGATGATATAGTAGAATGTAAGAAAACTATTGGAATCCTATTATACATAATAATGACATGAGTCAATATTAATTTTACCACTTTTCATGCCATATAATAAAATTTCCCCCCAAAGAAATATGAATTGTTGTAATAAAATGTGTTCTTAAATACATAAATTTCACAATATATTTTTGTCTATCATAAGACATTATAAAGGAGTTGTTAGGATACAATAATGTGTATTAAGAGGGTTTAATATATGATTGCATGTAAAAATTGGGCGCAATATTTTATCATTGAGTTTTATGTATTTTCTAACTAATAAAGATGAAATAATACATATCAATTACTACTCTAGAGCATTGATGTATTGAATATACTCAATAATTCACTCAATATACCTGGATGAATTAATATATTGATAATATTGAAGTTTATATGAAATCTATTATAACAATCGTATATGATTACTCAAATGAAAGAAACTGTAGAAATAATGTCGTTAATTTTTCAAGGATAGAAATTGGATGTATAACTTCATATTGAAAAAGTGATAAAAATTATATATTTGTGTTCTGGAATGGATGAGAGTACTTAATGATTATTAAATATGGTAGATTTATGTAGTAATTATTGAAGATAATGAAGACCGAAAAAGTTTTTTCAGGAGGAGATTTTTCTTTTACAATAATTTATCATGATAACATTGATTCATGTGGGATTAAAGGTTAGGAATTAGGAATGATTAATAGAATATCTAAAGAAATTATGTTTCTTTCTTATTAGTTGGTTAGTTTTGAATTTTTTGGACAAGGAAGTGGTGTACTTGTTATAAATGAGATGTTAAAAAACCTAAATGGGGAGATTATTGGGGAAAAATAATTCCCTTAGAGAATTTTTAGGTTGAGTTTATTTATAATAATATTATAATGACCCAAAGGATATTATATGTCTTAGTGATAGGTTATAATAGTATTTGTGAATTGTTGTATATATTCTATCTATAGGATAGAAATCACACATTAATACCTCATGTAAAATCATGACAGAAGTTCCTTAGAGAATGATAAAGGAATGGAATTCCATGAATATATTATAATCTTTAGGAAGTTATATAGGATTCACAAGAGAAAAATATGAATTTTAACACCTTTTTTTCAAAATAAAAATATAATTAATGTAGTGAAAACAATTGGTCATGTTGTGACATAGCTATTATAGAGAAGAATGTTCTGAATATCACTATTATGGTAAACAGATCACCCTATTTAGTGACCCCAAAAGAGATTGAATCTAGGTAATTTTGAGGAAATTATGTAGGTCACACAATAGGAGTATAAGAAATTCCATTATGGGAATTGCATATGGTATTATTGAATAGTCCTTGGGTATATAAGGTTATTCTTTTAAAGTGGATGAGAACATGATTGAATATTTCCTTTGTTTTAAAAGAAAAATCTACATGTTTTTTCATGGGAAATATGTCCATTGCCTGAGATGTGTAAGGATGATCTCTGTAGATCATCTATTCTAGAGGTGTTAACATCATAGAAGAGAATCAAAACATGGGGACTTAGTACATAGAATTTCTTATTATCAGAGACTAGGTGAGAACAAATTGATGTTGAGTGAAATAAATTGGGGTGTTAGTCAAAGAAAAACTCAGTATTTGTTTCTATGAAGGGTTTTTAATATGTTAACATTGAAATTCATAGACTGAGGATCAAACCCCATGATGATTGGTGTCATGTAATAGAGGTGATGAATTTTAGTATTATTAGTTCATAGGAAGAAAATTGTCACATCATGATAGTGGTGTACACACATTGATAGTCTTGATTTAGTGGAATTACAAATTCAGATTTCCAATATTTTCATGAGTGAATAAATAGAATCAAACAGCTTATCTTGAATCATTTTCTAAGAGGGTTATGCAATGAATTTTCCTCACTTACTAAAGGTGAATATATTCTCAATTAAGAGGGTGGTTTGGATATACTCTAAATATATAAGAGATATTTTTCTCTTTATTTATAATAAAGTCGAATTATAAACAAAGGAGCAGTGATAGAGTGGTGATAATAGATGTGGGGTTTGAAGCTTGTGCAAGAAAGTCATAAATTAGGTTTAGGGAGACTCTCAATCTAGAAATTCAGGGAGTTCATCTATGGATTAATGTGGATAATATAAATAAATAATGTATAGTGTAAACTTAATCATTATTGATAAAGATCATAGAAACAACACTATAAGAAGAATTGAAATATTTGAGTGGTTGAGTGAGGTGAGTTATTTGTATTATGAGGTGTGTAAAACTAGAGGGATAGGGGGATTAATTTCAATGGTATTAAAAATCAGGGAACTTATTATTTCATATAAATTAGCATATTTACTTTGTATACACCTTTTTATCCTGGTTTGGGTGAAACTTGTAAATTTTTTGTGTCCGCCTAATTTTTTCCTTTATCGATTTATTTAGTTATGGAGGATATGATTGATCCTAATAGAGGTGGAACAAGATTTCATATGACAGTCATTTGTGAAATATCACGATACCCTAATTCACCTTCCCTCCTACACCAATGTATTTATATTTCCATGGCGTAAAAAAATTCATTGGGTGGGAATAAATTTGAAGATATAAGAATAAAATGATTTATTTGTAAAAGACCAATAAGTGGCATGTACAATGAATTAATTGATGAAAATTCAAACCCAAAAAATATGTACTCTTATAACTCATAATTTAAATTTATTTAAGGAAAATTATTGTCTAATCTGTCATTGTAGTTCATGGTAATCAGTGTATATTCACATGTAGACATTAAGATCCATAAAGAACATCATCCATCACCCATAGTAAATTATAAATGATTGAATGTCTACATTTAAACTTTATGATAGGGAAGTATTTTATATCTAAAATTTTATTAATGTAAGATGTTTTGTCTTTATTTAGAATTTAAAAGAAATAATGACTAAGATTCCACCCATGTATGTTTTATAAAATCCAATTTTTTATTTAATAATGAATTTTTAGAATTTTCATTTTTTATAATTATTATTTCTAGTAATGCATCTTGAGGTAAACTCTATGCGAGAATCCCTAACTAGAATATATATATATATGAAAACTAAGGGAGTAAGTGGAAGAATTCAAGGAAGTTGGTAGAATATTAACAATTAATATTTACAAAAAAATGATGTTATCATGGTGTGGTGAAAGCCTTTCCTTATTATATCCCATATGGATTTCCACTCGAGAGACTATATTTGAATATTTATTCCATAATGGTGGTAAACTAAGTCATTTTCATATTAAACACAATCAATGGAAATAACTATGTTGTGCTAATATTATGTACCTCATATTGAATGAGACACCAAATACTCAATCAAGTATGATTAGCTCATTCCATCAATGGTTACCTTTCTAATTTTTCATCCACTAATCAAAATACCCACCACCACAAAAATTTCCAACAAGTTATTTTAATCATATAAGACCCAATAAACAATATCACAACTCTATCATTTTACAAATATACTTCAATGTGGCCTACTAGGATTATTTAAAGAACCATAATAGTCAAAAAGTAATCATAGATATAAAAAAAATTCATTATTTATGATTATTCTTTATATGGATTCATATTGATCATATTTATTAAAAAATTACTATAATTTTTTAATTAACAAAGGAAAAGTATTACTTTATAAAGTTTATATTTCAATTTTTATAAGGTTTTAATTAAATGTTAAATTTTTTATTTTTATATTTTTAAATTGATAAAAGGGACCAAATTTTTGACATCAAAATATAAAAATAATCTTAAGATAAATTTGTGGGATTTTTCAAAAATGGTTCATTTTTTGGATAAATACGAGAAAATGTTGTTTTTACAATTATTTTCACATTTATAAAATTTTATTTATATAATAATGAATTTAATTCTTAAAAAACATTAATATATTCCAATTATATATAGTTAATATGTAATATAATTTAGTTATAAAATTTTAAATCTATGTTTGATAGTTTGAAAATCTAAGTAATATTTTTTATTCAAATATAAAATAATTTTGGTTCATCTATTTTAATCATGTATTCACCATGTTCCTTTCAGTGTTTTTACTTTTTAAAGAAAAATAATTTTAATTTTATTAAAAATAATACATTTAATTCAATTTTACTCAATATTAGTCTTGATTTTGGTATAAAATAATTTGGTGCTTAAAAAGTAATTTTATAATTTTTGTTTTTCATTGGGTTACCAATACATATTTTAAAATTATTTTTCATATTATATATAAATTTAATATTATAAAATCTATTTCTTTGTGTATTTTTTTCAAAAATTAGTGATTAATTTCCATTTTACTTTTCCTTATATATAAATTTTCATGGTAAAAATGTTCGTCATGGTATGAGTTGAAAAGGTTTGGGGGGTAAACTAGGAGTTAAAGTTTCAAATATCTTATAATAAAACATTAAAATTGATTTTTTGAGTGGATTTATATATTATATTACCATATCAATGATATTGGAAAAACATGGAGACTCTTTCCATGATAAATTCATTTGTTATATTTTAATGTTCTTAATATTTACAAGGGTGTAGGTCCTCTCACTTATGAAATAGAACCTTCTGTCATCAATTATTCATGAACCATGAGCACATTATCATGAAACAAAATTAACAAATGAATCACCAACTATAATACCCATTACATAACTATATTTTTATCAGTAATATACTAATCCTAGAAAGATTAAAATATAATCCAAAGGGAGATATCCAAGGAGGATGTATATATCTTAACATAATTCATTCAGGTTTATAAGTTATTAAACAACTTAAAAATATGTTTTAACTATTATAATATAATTAAATTAATATTATTAATATAATAAAAAATTATTGTGATGATGTAAAAAAATATTGACCTTCTTTCCATCCAATGTAAAATGAAAAGGTCACCCATGCATACATGGGAGTAGCTTATCTATAAAGCATTGCAATAGATTCCGTCATTACAACCTCACATAGATGAACCTAAGGATTATTTTAATGAATAAATATGATCTTTATAATATTCTTATGATTATGTAAAGGTAATCCATTATATATATTTTTTCTTTTTTATACTTCTTAAAAATGAAAGCATTGCTTATGCACACGTGAAGACTACAACCTCCATGAATTCCATATCTTATTTTTCATCACCACCTTGAACATATGGGTTTAAAAGAATATTTAATGAATAATTATAATAATAATTTTATTATTAATATTATATAGAAAACCATTTTAACTTTTTTCATCTTACCTATGTAGTTTTAAAGGTTAAAGACCAAAAAACCTCAAAACATCAAATATAAGTTTTACAGAATTAGAGAATAAAATAAAACATGATAATAAATTAAATTAAAGGAATATTATAATGAAAATAAACATTAAAAAGTTTTTAAATTAATTAAATGATTAATATATGTTTATATTTTATGATTTAGAGATTGTATGGAGTAAGACATGACTC
Organism: Viscum album; assembly: GCA_963277665.1. Lineage (NCBI taxonomy): Eukaryota > Viridiplantae > Streptophyta > Magnoliopsida > Santalales > Viscaceae > Viscum > Viscum album. Next base: position 929,677,080 of record OY728147.1, on the reverse strand, counting down.
ATGTTAATGATTTTTTATTTAGAACATAATTTTAGTGTTTTCCTTTTAAAAATGATTCTCTTCTATATCTATGTTATTTTAAATATTCTTATTTATTGGAAAAATTAAAAAAATATTTTCATTTTAATATATATTTATTTTAATTAAATTTTTTTGAAAATGAATCACTTTAAAGTTTTCCATACGTGTGATTTTTAATTTCATTTGAAAAGACTGAATTTTTTTTAACATTTAAGATATGGTCATTTATTTAGAAAATCATTGATATTATTTTTTATAAAGATTAATTTAAATGTTTTAATGGGTTTTCAAAGAATATAATATTTTTTCTTGGAATTTCTCTTGTAATACCCCAAGACTTTATAATATTTTCTTTTTAGAATACATTTAATTTTGTTTCTAGATTACTCAATTCCCAAAACCTGCTTAATATTACACAACATAGAAAATTGATATTATATTATTTTATATGAACCAATATGATTATATTACTCTACACATAACCCTGAATTTACCGTTTATTTCATGAAGCAATGACTTTCTTGGATGTTTTGTGTTACACAAAAGACTATATTTTACTGAGTACTGGTAATATTTTTATTTAAAATGAAAATTTCCACCTACCTGTTAACATAGACGTTATGAATAGTATTTACTAACATATGAAAATATTTTTTTAACAAAAATATAAAATGAATTAATTGGTTATCAGTTAATTAGAAATGAAAATAAAATCCAATTGAATGTAAGGGAAATGGTTTTATAAAAACAATATTTATTATGCACCAAAAGGAAGTTTTTCTTAACAAATAAAATTAATGTATATTATTGAATGATATTAATGATATATATATATATATATTATATTCAAATAATTATTATTTACATTCATTCCATAGGTTTGATAGGAATAATATTAGAATGAATCCAATTTCATGCATAAGAAGAAATTATTTTCTAGTGGTAGTTTTTCATCCTTTTAATGGCGCACCTATTTTAAAAATAAATATGGGACCGTTTAAAATAAAAATAATTTTTGAAATAAAAATTTCAAAATAATATTAGGGTGAGATTTTGGTATTTTTCTGTGAATTTTTATTTTATGATAAATACTGAAAAATACTAAATTAAAATTAAAATATACTTTTAATATAAATAATTTATAGAATTATATTATAATTTTAATTTTTTTGAAGTATTATTAAATCAATTTGTCCTATATTAATAAAATTGTGGTAATTTTAATAATTTTTATATTTAATTTTGGCATAAAAATGTAGTGAACCTTTGAACAATTTCACTTTAAAAACCTGCTCCCACACCCCAAATGGCCCGAAGGACTTATTTTTTATTTTATTATGGATAATTTCCCTTTCAAGGGTTGAAGGAGAACCCATACAAGAACCGTATGCCCAAGGCACAGGGCCCGAATGACCCGCAATACATGACCCGAAGGCCTAGAGGCATACCATGCCCAATACATGACCCATAGGCCCAACCCACTTGACCATTCCCCTCCTCATATTCTGCTTCATTGATCACCTAGCTCCCCACATTTCATTGTTGATCATCTAGCATTGCCCTGTACAAAGCTGCACGGTGCCTGGTCCTGATGGCTGATGTCATACCCTCTCATTCTTCCAATCCAGTTAGCTCCGCTTCTGATGGCCGCTACTCTTGCTACTCTGATCCTCTTCTGGGGATTTTTCTATGTGAACTGGGCTACTCCATGGTCTATGTAGCCATAAGTTCCTGTTCCTTGAAGGCCTTTGATGACCCGAAGGCCCTTGAGACCCATATGCCCAAACTGGTGGCCCAAAGGCACAAATCAGGTAAATAGTTCTGGCTGCTACAATACCAGATAGTAACTGCTACAGTGCCCTTGGAAATTTTCCTCCACCCATTTTTGAACCTAGGTCTCTTGGATGCCACACGGGAGCCCTTATCACTCTGGTACGAGCTCGTTGGCTAAAAACCCACTTTCCCATCCCATTTGTGATGTTAAATTTCTATTAGGTTATGAAGATTATTTGATTAGTATTTGTAAAAATGGATTCAATATTTGGAATAAATTTTTTTATTATTTCAATTAAGTTAATATTCATTTTTTACCAAAAAATAATAGTCAATTCAATTAAAATTAATTACAATTATTATGATGAAAATGAGTTTACAGAGTGGTTAAACATTAACCATAAGGCATCAAATGACCTTGAAACTTATCAAAACCCCATTGGATGGAAATATTTCCACCATATACCCTCTTTTATCAATATTGGACCATTATTTGAGACATATTATGTAATTGAGACCTCTCAATAGTGTTTACCTTTTAATATTTACAAGAATGACACTGCTCCTCCACTATAAATAAGCACTCACCCCATCAATTTTTGACACATATAAACCAATTTTACTGATAAAAAACTTTCAAAATAGATCACAAAAATTCCTCCCCTAATTCTATAATGATAAATTTTTTCAGAAAGAAACCTAAGGAAGACTTTTGGTACAAACCAAAATGAGTTACCCAAAGAAGAGGTAACATTATTCAATGATAAATTTTGATTAATTTATTCATCAAGCCCCTTCATTTATTTTTAAATAATAATTATATAACAACCAAATTATATTGAATATAATAATTTTTTTTATTTTAAGGCCATGACCAACAATCTCACACACATCCATCAAATGTGATACACAATCATCGTTAGTGTATTTGATGGACTACCACCTTGCCAACCGATGTCATTTGTTCTTCAATTAAAACCTTTTATGGTTGGTAATAATTATGTATTTATACTCTATTTATTATATATATGATACTAATAATGGATTTATTCCTTTTAAATTATTATATAATACATACCTTCATGCTTTCCATTTTGTGGGAATATGACAACATCGTTTATGCACGTGTGGACTATGACCCCATCAATGAAATGTGATTCCTTAATGCTTTAAAAATATAGTATTAATAATGGTTTTAATAAAAATATGTGAAATATATGAAATTAAAATGATACTTTAATTACAATATTCATATATATAATTTAATTTTATTTGTTTTAATATAATAAGATAATGGAAGCATAATTCATGTGTATGTGCGGCCTATCACCTCCCTGAATGATGCATTTCATATCCCATCAATAAATATTATGTATTACACTAAATATATATGTAATGAATATATATGATATTTAAATAGTTAATTAAATTATTTATTTGATAAAATCATGATCTACATAAGAATAAAAAACAAAAAAATAAAAACACACCAGAAAACTAGGCCATTAACACCCGAAACAGTGAGAATAATGAATTATTATTAAAACATGGGTAATAATATCTTATAAAGAGATCGTATATGATATTTTAAATATTAATATAGTTTTTTTTACAATTTTATAAAATTATTTAAACCATTATTCAAGAGTTTAAATGGTGTTCAACCAAAAGGGAGCGTATAGTAATGAATTTCATCTAATTTTACATTAATTTAAGTCGTATTTATTACTATGCACCAATTAAATTTAATATTGTGAATCTAATAACAATTTTAATTTAATACCTTTAAAAACTCATAATTAATGTTATTTTAATTTTTAGTTTGGATTATCTCATGTAGGGGTCTTGATTTCCAAATTTATAATTGGTAAAATTTATTTTGAAATCTCACTATCCTTTTTTGATTGTTAGATTTATCATGAAAAAATTCCTTTATTGTAATCAATTATAATTTAAAATTTTATTTCTCTTAAATATCAATATTCTTATGTAATGTATATGATTATTTTCTTAACTATATATAATTTTTACATATGGTTTTTACATTAAATGTTATTTGATTAACTGGGAAAAATGGAAAATATATATCCTATACTCAATAAAGATAATTGACAACACACATTTTTTATGAGTTAAATTGATTATTCAATATATAAGGAATGCTATGGGAATGCACTACATGTGTTGGGTACTGGTTAATGCTAGTCCCTAGATGCATCAGAAGTGTTATGAGATGAAAGAGTTGGCCAAATCAGAGGGGGTTTCAACCAATATGTTTTAAACTTTATTGAGGATATATCTTGATGGTAAAGTTGACATGTGACTATGAAACAAGACATATAATAAATAAGAATTTCATTTCTTTAGAATTAATTTATTATTATTATATATAATATTTTTTATTTTACGTTATTTATGGATGCATTTTTATTCCATATTTATTGATTTAATGGCATGTTTGTCTAGTTATTTACCCTTACATATTGATTATTCATTATTAATTCATGATAGATATTACTATACATAACCCTTAGTAATAATTTGATATCACTCTTATTTATTTTATTTCCCCAGGTTATGAAGGATAATTCTTTTAATAATATTTTCAGGATACAGTTCATCTCATTTTATTATGTATCACATTTTATATTTGTATTTCCCAATGTAATATGGGTATCATTCTTGTAATTTAGTTATAAAAAATTACTAAACTAATTGGAAATTTGGGATTTTATTCATAGTAATAATTCTAATGTAATAAATTATGGCCATAGATCTTGGCTTCTAGGGTGGGTGAAATACAATTGGTATGAAAGGAAGTCTAATAAAAACATTGGAAACTAGATTTAGGAAACACAGACTTTGTAACCTAACAATAAGTTATATTTTGAGGATATGTATAGAAGACCATCCAAAAGATACATTTTATATGATTATAAGAATAGATATTCAAAACAATTTCAATTTTGGTATGTATCTTGCTACTTTTGTGATTATACATTATGTTTCATAGTGTTAGGATATAATTTAGTTTATGTCATTTTTTATAGTTGACACCTGGTAGGAACCAAGGAATTAATAATCATATACAATATAGAGGTTTCCCTATTGGTAAAGATGATATATCTGGTATTGTAAACAAGAATGTTAAGGATATATTAGGGAAGAATAATCAAGTTGTAACATCATGACCTAGAAGCCACTATCCAATGATCCGAGTTAGTGGGTCACATGGACTTAAGCACATCTCCTCGAATACAAGAGGATTCCGCCTAGTAGTGTGGGCCTAGGGTGTGTCCATGAAGTTAATATTACCTCATCACTATAGTGTATCCAACGAATATATAATAAAAAGAATGTAGTAGAGCTATATGTAAATAGGTGTTATAGTGGAAATAGACACTAAAACATTTGAATAATATCCCATAATAGAGAATAAGGTATAACAATTGATAAAAACTCAAGAAAATAATAATAATACTCAAAATCCAGAAACCGATCATATAATATTTGAGGATGATATATTTCATGTTTCTAGAAAGCATCTGAAACTCGAATAAAACATGCATTACTATTCATGTATGAAAATAATAAAAAATACCAGAGGAGCTATCTGAGCTATCATCATAAGCCTCAACTAGATCATGTGATCCCCTTCTCCAATGCATGGTACAAATTCAACAATAAAACTATGGGTTTGTACCCTATTCCCTACCCATATTCCTATAATCTATCTAGGTAACCAATGAAAACCCATGATTGGGTTTGAGATAACATCCCAGAAAGCCACCACCAGCAATTTCTATAACAATTCTGGATGTTCAATACAATATAAAGATGGGTGGATAATATAGTAGGTATAATTATATAGAATGTAAGTAGAAGAATGAAAAATAGCAAAACAAATGATACTGTTTAGCCACACAGGGTTTCCTCGAGACAAGTTTCAAGCTCCTATAACGAAGAATTAGTAAAGAAAAAGGAAGTAAACACCATTGACATGTCATACACATAATAGATTATGGGAACCATGACCATACATTATAACTAAAATCTCATAGAAACTGTGACTGAGCATTATAATCACGATTTTCTCCACTACCCCAGTAGAGCAATATACATAGAAGTGTCAAATTTACCATAGTTGAGCCATGTAATCAGAAGTGTCAAACCTTATGGGGCCAAATACAAGGTATAGAGAATAAAGGAATCCCCATCGAGTCCTAGTAGTTTCTCAATGGAAACGTAGTTAGGATTGAACTTGGGTCCAAGGAGAATATCAAGAGACTATATCCTCTGCAATCCTAAACAAACCATATCTAAGGGGTAGCAAGGCCCAATGCATCCCACAAAATTAAGACCCATAGAGAAATATTGTATATGGAATCCACTACCAATATCATGATCCATGGGAGAGCCATCCATGGAAACTAATGGAATCAATATCCAAGTTATAAAAACCATGAAATCCACTAAAATTCAGTTTCTCACATTTTATTCATCAATTCCAAAAAATTTACAATCCTTGAGTTTACCTACTCATTTGATAATTCACATTAAAATAATTTAACTAGTTCACAGAATGTTATAACATGGAAAAGGGTTAAAAAAATCTACTAAAAAACATATTAAATTAAATTCAATTATACTAGGATTTCTCTTTCTAGGAAATATTATAAAAATACTCTTTGGGAGGATCAACATTATAAAAAGTTAAGGTCACACCCCATGGGTATCCTTGTATGGGGAAACAACCTGCAAATGAATTTAAAGGATCTAAAATAATTCCCCAACATATCCCAATATGTTCAATTCAATTATTTAATCCAATTTAGGGGAACCACCATAAATTCAAGAATGAATAAAAATTAAAAATAGTTATATAAATCACCAAATCATAAGGAAAAGGCATAGAACAGCTACCAAAATTCTATAATAGAGTGCTCATCCATTATCATGTTCTGATTCAATTAAAAATAGAATAAATTTTAGGAATCGAAGATGAAACTAAAAATAGGGTATATTATGTTGCACTAAAATAGCTTAACCGATACTAATTCAAATAAATAATAGCTCAATATGATAAAATCCCTTTCAATTAGGAATCCAAAGAGATGATTAGTGCTCAGTTCTGAGTTTAGATGGAATAAAGGAACTAAAAAACATCAAATTGGCTCATAGGGAAACTCTGAAAAGAGTTATATCCATTGGAATGAGAAATAGAAATACCTATTAGGTTTAAATGGATTTTAAGGGAAAATGGTGTTTTTTTTAAAAAATATTGGGTCACACAGTTAATTAATATGTTTTGAAATCAATGAAAAAACCATGTGAAATAAGACTATCAAACTCTTTTGTTTTTTGTATGGTCATGCACCTCCCTCTATATGGTTTCCTCAATCTATGAACCACTTGGAGTCCTCTATCTATCCCTACATGGATTCGTCAAAACATTCATCTTGGGTCATATGGTTTCTCTTAAGTATGAAACCCAACCATTTTTCTCCATGTTTTGGGTTATGTGATATGAACAAGCCCCATAGACCCCAAATACCCCCATGATCTTGAGGGATATTCACATTAGGCCATAAAAAGAATTTAAACTAGAAGAAAAAATATCTATACCTTGTAGAAAAACCCAGGATCTAATAATCTCCCTTCCTAAAGAAATTCATCATCAAATTAATCTATCAAAAGTGGTATAGAGTCACCTAAGAAAAAAATATATCAACAAAGCATGTAAGTTGGCCTCCCACTCACAATTCTCTTTCTATAAACTCTTGTGCTTCCACAGCACCCATTCTTGGGGAAATAACCAGCCTCAAAGAACATTGGAGTACCTGTAAATAATATTAATAGAATGATATTTAAAGGAAACATCTAACAAAAACTTCAACTCATCAATCAATAGAGTGTGATACATGCCTGATTTATAATGGCGCAACTGCGATATGTGGAAGGAATTGTTCAAGGATCAGTACATATGAGGTTACTACAACCAATAGGCTCCCAGCCTGAATCTCTCTTAAATATTTACTGGAATGAGATATCATTGTAAAATATTACCTACCCTCCAAATTTGTTAGTGTTAGAGCCTCGGTGAGATATACAAGAAATACCAAATTACCAACCCTGAACTCTGAGATCATCTATCATAATAGATATAAGATTTATATCAATATTTCATAGTATCCATCCTCTTTTTGATAAACTGGATCTACATAGAAGTATCCCTCATGGGACACTATCTCAAAAATCTTCCTTGCCTACCTATAACCGATATAGGGGTGATTAATATGACCTATGGTCGAAGACCTCATAATAATGTTTTGTATGTATAGTCTCATGATTTCTATTATTATAGGAAAAATCCACTAGGGGTATATGCCTCTCCAAAGAACAACCAAGATCTTGGGCTCATGGCCTCAACATGTACACAAGTTCCTTAATCATATTCTATAGCTATCTATCAGTCTGAGGGTGGTATTCGATGCTCAGAAGCTCTTATGTACTCAAAAAACTCTGCAAAATCTTATATAAATTAGACATAAACTAGGAAAACCTATTTGAAATGATATAAAAAGGGGACCCATGAAGTATTAATATCTCATAGATATAAAACCTTCTAAGATCATCAACACAGAAGGACTCCCTGGTCATTAAGAAATAAGAAGCCTTAAATATATTTTCAACAAAAACCCATAAATCATCACTACCTCGAGAAGATCATAGAAAACCGATCACAAAAATCCATCATGTCAGCATTCCATTTCCACTCAGGATTGAGAAAAAACTATAATATTTGGCTGATCCCAGACTTTCTACTTGAACTTGCTAACATGTGGAACACTTCTGAAGAAAATTAGTTTCTTCTCACTTCATCCCTAACCACCAATATTGACGATGCAATTCAGGATACTTTTGGGTGATGTTGGGATGTGCTACCCAAATTTAGGTATGGAACACACTCATTAGCTCCTCATGTATTTACACTAAAACCCACACATGTACATGTATTCACAATATCTAATACTCACCTACATTCCAACCTAGATTTGGGTCCTCATCTGCCACACTGTCCTATATAACTACGCCCTCATAATCCGATAACTACCTCATTCTCCCTCAATCCAGAAGTGTAGAGGTCACAACTACAGATGAAATAAAACTCTTCCCCTTTCATTCCTTAACCTCCATGAGTGTCTTTGAGAATAAGGCCATAATATTATAATCTCTATTGGCCTCATGATCTTCTTGTATCAATGTCCTCCTGCTCAAAGCATCAGTGACTAAATTTTCCTTTGTAGGAATATAGGTATGATCAAGGTAGAAATACTATAGGTACTCAACCCACCTTTTCTACATTATATTTAGATCATGATGTATAAATATGTACTTGAGGATTTTATGGTTTGTGCACCCCAAAAAACACTCGCCTAGTAAACAGTGTCACAAATAGTGAAAACCAAGAAAAACTATAGCTAACTTTTGATCCTATGTTGGGTAATTCATCTCATGTGGCCTCAACATCCAAAACCTATATACCAAAACTATCTCCCCCTGCAAAAGAACTTCTCCCAACCAGATACCAATGGAATCAATGTACACAATGTTTCCCATGCTTGGCTGTGGATGAATCATGACCAGTGTTGAATTCAATCCCCCTTTCATCTCTTGAAAGGATTTCTCACAGGCATCTGAACGAAAAAACAACAAAAAATACTTCTTAGTCAAGCCAATTAACGATGCTTCCATGAATAATATGTCTTGTATGAATCGCCTATAGTATCTAGATATCCCCATGAAACAACACATTTTAAATATGTTCTTTGGATTTTCCATGAAAACAAAATCTCTCACCTTCTCTAGGTCAACTGATACTTCTTTCTTGGAGATAATATTCCCCAAGAAGTGAATCTTATCCATTAATAAGTGCTACTTTGTGAGATTATAATATGACATATTTTCTATCAATGTATCCAAAAATATCTAAATATGTTTGACATGACATTGTTGATTGTGATTATATACCATGATATTTCCCACAAAACCACCACAGATGAATCTAAATAGGAATGGAAGACATGGTTCATCTCTTCCATTGAAACTGTTGGCATGTTCGTGAGATCGAATGAAATGAAAAAATACTCATATAGACCATACTTTATAAAAAAATCTATATAATGTTTTTCTATAGGTTAAACATGAAAGAAATGATATACAGATCTCAAATCAATTTTTAAAACACCAAAACTCCACTTAGATGATCAAAAAGGTCATATATTTATAGAATTGGACTTTGGTTCATAACCGTAATATGGTTTCATTTCTAATAATACATAAAATTCTTGATCGTTCTATCTGTATTTTTAGAAAAAAAAATTCTAGTTAACCCTACATAGATGTAATGGGAATAATAAACCCCTTTCTCTCTAAAACATATAGCTGCCTCTTTATCTCCTAAAACTCCATTTTAGAAATCATATATATCGGTATGGATACTAGTGTATCTTCTGACTATATATTGTCGAATAAATCCACCTATATCTCAGGAGGTAACCCAAAAATTTCACATGGGAAGACATCCTTGAAATGATCAAACACTGGAGGGAAATTTTCATGACACACTCCCTGATCATCTAGATATAAACTAGAATCTAGGCTATCATCCCACCCTTCCCATGATACTCTGGTCCAACTCAACTCACTTAAAAATCCCATTCACTCGTTATAAAAAAAATTATACCCTTTTTGATGATAATGTAACCCTCTAATGATAAGAATCAATATAGGATCTATTATAAACTATCCATTCCATTTATAGTATAATTTCATACCCTATCATCTCGTGAAAAAAGGCCGAAATAAAATTTAGAGCCAACAATATCATGTGGGAACTCCCTGTAATAATTTAATCCCTCTATTCCGATCTCTAATTGAGTTTGAAGAATCATTACACTATGAAAAAAACTGAATCATGATCCCAAGTACCTACACAATAGGTAAAAATATAAAACTATTTGATGCACCCATATCCAAAAGAGATGTTACAAGAGTATAAGATACTAGGATCATATCTCTTACATGAGATGGTCATGTTCCCTACTCCTTAGGTGTAGGATATATAGAATATATCTGGCCTAACCTATTGCTCTATAACAAAACCTCACTTCTTAGAGTAGCCCCACTCTACTATCTCGATACAACTGATGTCTGGCTACCTCAACCAAAACCACAACCACCTCGACCTGAATGACCAGTACTACTACAACTCCTTTCCTGATGTAGATATATGAAGTTTTCTCTCAAAACCATAGTTGGAGATGAACCCTTTAACATAGCTGTAGGTGAAATGGAATTGTTGAAATGATTCACGTGGCCTACCCTTCCACAAGCTCAACACTTGACTGGGTCACAATCGAACAGATTCCCAATGTTTCCCTATCATCCACACTGATGATAGAAAACTGAGCTACAAATAATCACATCTTTTTTAGTAATCATATCATGAGAAACCTCAAAATGTCCCTTCCAACCACTGGATGTTGAACTACTAGGTTGAGAGACTATACTTCTATGCTTTATGCTCACATATTCCCTCAAGTAAAGCTTTTTAACCAACACGTTATTCACTTTATCAATAATAGAGATCAATCCAAACACATTGACATGTAATGAAATAGTAAGCTAGAGATTTTCTTAGAGTGCTTGTCCAATGATAACTTTTTAGCATGGTATGTTTATGCAAAATGTTTCATCTCTATAAAAATTCCAAATACTCTATTACTGTTATAAATTCATACACTAAATGCATGAATTCACTGGCCCCCTCGACTCTTAGAATATCATGAAAAAACTAACCCAAGAAAATTGTTTAGAAATCGTCCCAAACTATATCTTGCTGCCTGTTGGCCTATTTCAAAATATCCCACAAGTGATTTAATTATCCAATTAGAATATATTTCCTAATATTTAATCTTCTCTCAGGAGAATTATATAGATGACCAAATATAAAATGTGTAGTCCCAAGACACAAAAAGTATCCTTTATACCACCATCCCAAAAAACATGGGTGGATTCTACTTTTGTAACACACGTGCAAGCTCATCCCTAAATAAGGCAGCATGGATTGATCCCATAAAAGTATTCATATAGCATGAAAACCTCTCATGGAATAGTTCCTCCACACCTCTATCTAGTAAAGCTGTTGGTGCCTGAGCTGGATCTACTGGATGATCCAACAATAGCCCCAGTCATGTGGCCTCTGATGTATGGTCTTTCCCACACTCCTGGAAAATGATGGGAGTACAACAAAATGGGGTATATCTACAATGACAAACAAACACCATATAAAGGTAAATATTAATTTTCAAAACCTGAATGTATAGGATATGTGGAAACCATTATATAAACAAGTCATACCACACAACCTACTCATAAATCCAAGAATGGTAAAAAGAAACAACAATAAAATTCCTAAGTGGTGCAAAAAAATTACCACTAAAAAAATGTTAATTTCAAGTTTTCTATTCCATCGTGTTACATTTCCATTCCAATTCAAATTTATTTGAAATTTAATCTTAAATGGTTGAACCAAATGGTGTTTCACTTCCAATCGATAAGGGACCATACTTATCGTGAACTGAAATATGGAATCCACTAAATTCATACCATAACACATTCCAGTCCATAAGACCTATGGTCAGTGACTAAACATGCCACATTTGAATACATATGGTGTCTTCTATATCCTAATCAGGGAAGCACTATTTATGTTAGAAGATGAATTCTATTTACCAAGCAGTTTCTCAATTCCATTCCTAGAATATCTATCAAACAGTAGATATATCACACATAGAACATATCACAAACTCATGAAGTCAAGAAATGCACTATATATATCATAACATAATGCATTCAATTTGAATTCTAATAGGTTCCTATATTTATTCATGAGGGGATATACCCTCATCTCATTAGGTTATAAAAAAATAGAACCCACAGTTATATCAATGATAACATCTTAATTTAAGTGAAACAACCAATGGTGGATGCAAATCGTCAATAATAGTCAATGTATAGAAAAAAATAGTTTCCATTCATGGAAATTTAACTTTTTTCTATATGTGTGTTAGTTACTCCCAAGAATAGATCATTACCAAGTTCAAATACCTTCCTATCTTAGTCTATTGTCTCCAAATAATAATCAATAAAATAAAATGTTCAGTTATCACTTCAAAACATCTTGACCCAAATTCCACTATTTAGGGCCCCGAGCTGGTGGGTCACATGTCATCATGTGCATCACTATGAAATCTAGTGGCTTCCAACTTGTAGTGAGGACATAGGGTTTTTATGTGGGAAGAGTATTCCCTCATCACCAGAGTATAGTAGATTGGATATAAAATAACACATATGTTGTAAAAGAATATGAAAATAGGTGGCACAATGGAAACACACACTAAAACACAATACCAATAACCCACTATAGATGATTAAGTATAGAAATGAATAACACCTCATTGAAATTGTAGTAATACTAATTATATGGACACTAAATCATATACAAAATGATGTTGATACATTCCATGTCTCTCTAAAGAATCGTAAATAGGTATACAATAAGTAGTACTATACCTACATCAGAATACCTAAAAAATATGAACATATCTATCCCAACTATCATGGTGAGGGTCAACATGGTCCTACTATCCCATGCTCTAATAAATATTACTATTTCAAGAATCAAAATGTGGGAACTTTCCTAAATTTCTACATGCATCCATATAATCAACTGGGGGACCCAACGACGACCCAAGATAGAGTGTGAGATAACATCCATGTTGGTCACCACCAATGATGTCTATAGAAATCCAAGATACATAATTAAAGATAAATATAAGTCTAAAATATAATAGCTATGGATGTACAGAAGGTAATGAGACCATGTATAATGTATCCAAACAAGTGTTAATGTAAAACCATACAAGGCACCCTAAAATAAAGTTTCAATCTCCTATAACAAGGTAACAATAAAGAAAAATTAATTAAACACCAAGTCTATGATGTATATAAAAGATATCATTTCAACAAATTACAGGACACATAACTTGTATCTCATAACAACCATAGCTGAGATGTTTAATCATGATGTTCACATTTACCTTGGATGAGCTGTATAATAATAAGAATTCTTTTTACCGATGTTAGGCCATATATTAGATGTTTCAGACCCCATAAGGATGGATCTGAGGTATAGAGAACCATTTCAACCACATTGAGTCCTTGGAGCATCTCAATAGAAACTTAGTTAGGCTAGAATTAGGGTCCATGGAACATGTCAACAGACTATGTCCACTATGAGCCAAAAAAACTGAATCTAAGGGGTAGCATGACCTAAGGCATAAGAAAAAATCAAGACGCAAGGATAAATCTCCTCCAACACATCCACTACTTCTATCAATATCCATGAGAGAACCATCCATGGAATCCAATGGAATCAAGATCCAATGCATACAAACCAAGGAATCCACTACCATTCAATTAATCAAATTTCATTCATCAATTCACAGGAATTTACAATCCATGTGTTTATCCACTAATATAACAATTCACATTTAAATAATTTATGTAGTTTACAACATACTATCACATGGGAAAGGAGTAAAAACATCTCCAAAACAAATAATAAAATTCAATTCATTTATAACTAGGATTCCTCAAACCATGAAATATCATACACACACACACCTTGGATGGTTCATAATTTATAAAATTCAAGATAACACCCCATGTGTGGCATCAGATTGGGAAAAAACCTAAAACTAAACTCAAATGAACTAACAGAAATACCTAACATGTTACAATACATTAAATTCAATTATTCAATTAAATTTTTTGAACCATCATAAAATCTGGTATATGGAATTATAATTACTAGATTTATAAAGAACCTAACCAAAATTTAAAGGTATATACCATCTACTGTAGGACCATAACAGAGTGCTCATCCTGTATCCACTTCTAATTTGATCTAGATCATACGAAAAACAAAGAACGAATGAAGAACTTGAAAACAAGGTATGTTTGATTACACTATAATAGTGAATTTGATACCAAGTCAAAAGAATAATGACTATAGATGATCAAATAACTTAGCGGTAGGAATCCAATGAGATTATCAACACTCAAATTCAAGCTCAAAATGAAGAACATCATGAAAAACTAGAAAATTGGATCAAATGGTAACTCTCAAAGGAGTTATTTCCACTAGATTAAGAAATAGAAATTTTTTTAGGTTTGAATATTTTTCTAATGTAGAATGGTCATTTTTCATAAAAATACTCGATTCCATGGTTAGTGTGCATTGGTTGAAAAATCATGAGAAAACCAGGAAAAATAAAATTTTCAAACTCTGATTTTTTTTCACGATCATGTGCCTCCCTATACATGGTTTCCTCAAACTATGTGGATTTTAGATCCCTCTCTCTATGTGTATATAGTTTTCTCAAACCATGTGTCTTGGTTCACATGGTTTCTCCTAATAGTGTGACCCAATTGTTCTTCTCCAAGAGTCATGTTCTGGGCACCAAAAAATCCTAATAAACCCCCTCAACCTCCATGACCTCAAAAAGTATTTACATTTGGATATAAAAAATTATTTAAAATATAAGAAAAAATATATGTACCTTGTATAAAAACCCATGATCTTACACACATTATAGCACATAACCTTTCCTAGACGAATCATCCTTTTCCATAATGAGATTTTCTTATGATGGATTTCTTTATGTGTGAAAGGACACCATCCATTAACGGGACTACAAATACAATTATATTTATGAAATGGATTAAGTATTTATAGAACATATTTTCAGCAATGGGAGGTGGTGAAAAGGAAAAGGCCACAATAGTGGTATATTACCTCAATGATGATGATGATCAATGGTAGTCATTGATCTAGAATACCAGGAAGGAAGAAAAAATAGAACTAATGGAATAGAATGATTTTAAAGATGAATTCTTCAAAAAATATTTCCCTCATTTTGATCCATTTTAAATGAAGAGAATGTTCCTTAGCTTAAAGAAAAAGGGATAAGAAAGTGTTCAAAATCATGATGTTACTTTTACAAGGTTATCTAGGTATATTACAGATTACACACACAACATGGAGTGCAAGACAAAACAATTATTTAAATGGATTAGTAAAATTATCCAAAGGGTGATGGTATAATTAAAATTTTCTTAATAGGATGAAATAGTTTTAGGTGATATAATGATATAGAAATAATTCCCCAAGTTATATGGATTCAAAGGGATGCAACAAAAGAAGAGGAAGGAAGAGAATAATATGGATAATGGGGAGAAAGAAAATATGGATTTTCCCACATGTGATTATTGTCAAAATAATATCCCAAGGATTATCTTATAGGGATTAAGAGTTTGTCATACGTGTCGAGATAAGGGTCACTATGAAAAAGAAAGGAAAGGGAAGGATGAAAAGGACGTTATTCAGCATTACAGCTATAACGATATGGAGAACTAATCAAATGAATTCCATAAGAGTTAATAAAATATACCTCAAAAGAAGTCAAGGGATCAATTTCAAGCTTGTGATATTGATATAGCTGAAGTAGAATTATTAATGTTCTTTTATTTTGATTCATTAATCATGTTATTTTATTAATTTATCGATGATTTATTGCATATGAGAATAATTTATTATATATAAGGATTGTACTAAAATACTATTTTAGTAAGGATTTTGTAGCACACATGTAAATGTACCGATGAGTATGAAAAATGATTTGGTGAAAATTTGAACATCTTAGAATACATATGATTGAGGGAATTAAAACACTTAATATATTCCTAATGTTGAGGTAATGATGGTCAGATAAAGAGATGATTGATATTGATAATAGAAATTGGATATTACTGAACACCCTAGATCTGATTAATGATTTATTGGAATTTTTTTAATCAATAATTGATTGATTTTATAATAATTTTGGATC
This sequence comes from Viscum album, assembly GCA_963277665.1. Lineage (NCBI taxonomy): Eukaryota > Viridiplantae > Streptophyta > Magnoliopsida > Santalales > Viscaceae > Viscum > Viscum album. The sequence goes on along the minus strand of OY728147.1, from coordinate 929,660,269 downwards.
TAAGGAATACATCCAACAGTCTATGCTTTAATTAAACAATAAGTAACACTACATTTTTTAAATAAGGTAATTAATGTTATTACTAGGTTACAAGAGAATATATGATAAAATTATTCACATGTGTGGAATGTTAAAATTAAGATATGATTTTTGATTTCAAAATAATAATGATATGCTCATTTTTTAAATCTAGTGACCTTATTTCTTAATTTTTGGATCATAATCGTCTTTAAAAGTTTAGCATTTATGAAATGTATTATGTTGATCTTTGGATGATGTTTTAGAGGATAATGTACAACTTATCCATATGATACTAAATGTGCGAAGAGATGAAGTAAAAACATTTTGAAGGAATGACCAAAGGACAACATTTATCTTATGAAATAGAAATGTATCAAGTAATTATATTTCCTTATATTCTCAGAGAGTGAAATAATTCCACAAATCAAGGAAAGACGGTTTAGAAAAAAAATCTTATTAATATCATTTTTTATGATATTAATGAAATTATTTACACCTATGTAGTTTATGAAATTATTATTATTGACATTCTCTATATCACCCACTTTCTTATGATCAATGTTCTATATAACTCTCCATCAGAACCTAATAGTTATATTTATCTTCCATGTCTAATTTCTCACTAAAATTCTTTTATTTGAAATCCTAGTTTTCGGGTGACATTTTAATTTCATTTTCTATTTTATTAATAAATTTTCTTATTAAAAAGTGTTTCAAAAAAATATTATTTTAAAATATATATCACTCAATTATCTATAAAACGTATGAATTGCGAGAACCCAATTTTTATAATATTGGGAGAATGTAACACCCCAAGAATTTACAATATTTTCATTTTCGAATAAATTGAATTTTGTTACTAGATTGCTTTATACAAAACACCAAGTTAAGCTTACATTAGATGAAACATTTATATTTTCTTGTTTTAGATGCACCACAATGCTTATACTTCTCTACATGGATGCGAAAATTTAGATTTCACTACACATAAGAATTATTTTCTTCGATGGATTAGTCTAAATGGATGATATAGCTTTACCAAATGTTATTAATATAATTATTTAAACTGATAATTAAATATAATAATATAAATTAATGGTTAACAATTTGATTAAATAACATTAAAAATTAAATGGTTTACAAAAATATAAAATGAACTCATTGGTCCTAAATTAATTATAAATAAAAAACCAATTGAATATTAAGGAAATGTTTTAATAAGAAAACTATTTTTATTCACCCAAAGGTGTTTTCATTAATAAATTAAATTAATTAATATTAGTTAATGAAATTAATTATATATATATATATATGTATATATATTATTTTCAATCAGTTAATTTTTACAATAATCCAATAGGTTGGATAGGCATAAGATAAGAACCAATCCATCATTATGCATAAGAAGCTATATTTTTCTAAAGACAGTTTTGCATTATTTTAATAGAGAACCTATTTTAAAACTATATTTCTAAACATTTAGATGTTTTATATGAAAAATAGATTCATTTTTTAAATAATAATGTCAATATTTTCTTAGGGGGAAATTTTGGCATTTTTCTTTGAAGTCTAATTTTTTAATGAATAATGAAAATTCAGAATTTTAATTGAAAACTGACATTTCCTAAAAATATTTTATACTGTTAAATTTTATTTTTAGTTATTTTTAAAGTATTAATAGATATATAATAAATATATTAATAAAATTAATTTAATTGGAAGAATTTTAATATTGAATTTAGATATAAAAACATTGTGAACTTTTGAACATTTTCACTTTAAAACCCTCATTCCCATATTATATACGTGATTAATTTTAAATTATTTTCTGCCACTTATGTGATTTGAATTTTGATAAACATATTACTTATTTGTAATAATAATAATTTATAATTCTCAGTAATTTAAACTTTGTTTTTGACCAAAATTAATATTGACATAAATTAAAATTAATTATAGTGATTGAAGTGAAAATGATTTTACTTAGTGGTTAAACGTTAATATTAAGGGGAAAATAACCTATCCACTTTTTAGAACCCAATTTTAGGGATATGTTTAGACAAAATACCATATTTTTTCAATATTTTCTCATTATTGGTGGCACATGATGTAAGGGGGAACTCTCAATAGTGTTACCTTTTAATATTTACTAGAATGCCACTCCACCTACATTATAAAAGGGAACTAAAACCCCATCACTTATTTCCATATCTAAATCCCTTTTTCATGTCAAAAACCTACCCAAATAGATCCCAAAAATCTCTCCTTACATTCTAAAGACTCACTATCAAGAAATAGCCAGAGTACCCTGGTAACCCGACAGCCGAGCCGATCTTGACATAGCCTAAAGGGTATTCCCGATCCCCATGGGTCGGCGACTAGCACCTGGGATCATTCAAGAATGAAATTGGGAATGATTATTCCACTGAAAACATTGAAGTGAAAGGTAAAAGTAAATATGAATACAAAATAAACTCCAATGGTTTAACTATACCAGAAGTAAAATATACATAACAACCTAAAGAACTACATTCATTACCAAAAAACAAGAAATACAACCCAAGCTCCAAGGGACACATCTCACCATGTCCATGGTCAACAACGAGATCCACCTATAAGAGATGATTTATCATTTCTCTAACCTAGATGAAGATATTATACAATCAAATGAAGGCCATAGTAGGGTGTGATTCAAATACCAATAGGATTTCAACGAATAATTCCATAACATGATGCAAATATCTTATTATCCAAATAAATTATTTCATTTAAAAAAACATGTTTATAATTTCAAAGGAATATTGAAAAAAATAATATTTTTCATTTAAAAATATGGAAATATATTAGTAACTCATCCTTAAAATATTTAATTATGTAAATACATTTCAAATGATGGAATTATCTTTAAAAAATTCTGCTTTACCAAAATGTCACTTTTCAAAAATGGATTAGATAAACACTTTTATATAAAGAAGTTTATATAAATAATATGGCATGTAAAATAGTTTACAATAATAGAATATATTAATTTTAAATAAAACTGAGTGAGAATCATGAGCTTATGAATAATAGGTATGATAGTTCTAGGATAAGGGGACCTCACACACTTAATGTGAAAAAAACAATATGTTTTTACACATGTTACTTTAAACTTAGTGCGAATAGGACTCATCACCATCGCTTAAAGGATGTGTTGTCCTGATATTATGGCATCCCACCATTTTATAACATAAACTTTCATTACATTACACAAAACTAAGGATCGTTAAGGTTTAGTGTCTTGGAAACAAGGATCATAATACATAAAAAAACATAAAAACATTCTTCTTAAACACTTGAAAGGCTTCTCCTTTAGTTCATCCTATGTTCATTATGCATCTCATAACCTGGGGACATACATCAAAAGAAAGGGTGAGCAGAAGGCCCAGTAAGGGAAACAAGAGGAACATTTTACATGTGAACTCGAGATACTTCAATAAGGACATGAAAAGAACTTTAAGGTATGAGAAAGAAATCATGATACATTTAATAATAAAAATAACATTTTTCATAACTTGAAGATGTGGCTACATCATATAACATAGAAAATCATGAACATATCACCAAGGTCCATCCCCAAGGTGTCATTTGAAAATTACCAAGGTTATTCACCAAGGTATCGTGAAAATTGTAATCTCTAGTGGTTACATCATTACCCAATGCATTGGAGCGCTATCAGGGCGCACCCTTAAATTTGCCTTTATTATCATGTGAGCCACATATATCATCATCAAACATTTCATAAATAACCCACATAGCATAAAATAAATGGGTTTCATTTCATAATCATAACGTTTTAAAAACTGCTTTAAAGACATGATCTTTACGTCACTTTAAACCCACGGAAAGGGAAAGCGGGTCTCATGTATGTAAATCCCAGAATTTAAAATGGATCATTTTGATATATATGTGAATACCCTTGTAGAAATAAGAGCTTTGAGTATTCAATTTATAACATAAAATAATTTTTGAGAAAAGAGAGAGGCATTTTGAGGGGAAAATTCTGCAGCATAACGGCTAAGTTTCGGGGTTTTAGAAAACATTGAAATGAGAGGGGACATGGGTCACCCACTCATAAATGATCCATAAAACAGTAGGGTGAATGAATAAGAAGGACATATGGACATGGTAATAAAATTTTAGGGACATACCATTTGAAATGAAAAACATGGAAGGAAAAAGATTAGATTTCTCTTATGAAAATTCGGCAGCCTTACGGCGTCACTTAACTGCAAAAGAAAATGATTTGACAAGATCAAATAGGGTCCCTCATAATATGATCATAAGAGATCAGTATGATAGATATAGAGATCATACCCCAACATAATAAAAAGGAACTTGAAAGACTTGACATGAAAATCAAACTTGAAAAATGAGAAGGGTGAAAGAATCCCTTAAAAATTCGGCAGCCTAACGGCGTCACTTACACATTCTTAAAACGAATTGATGAGAGCAAGGGGGGTCTCTAATCATATGAACATGAAATAGGCAGTAGGATGAATATAAAAGAACATCCTCCAACATAAGAACATGGAGTATAAAAGAAATGACATAAAAGAGATTACTTGAAAAGAAAGAGAGGGGTCAGATCCCTTACCTTAAAACGTGACTGTTGAAACTCAAAGGATTGGACCTTGAGGGCTTGGGGGCACCTTGGGAGGACTCCTTGGAAGGTAAGAAGACCAGAACTTTGTTGGGGGAGAGTTGGGAGTGAAAACTAAGGGAGAAAAGGGTGGATATTTATAGGGAAAGTGAGGGGACAAAGCATTAATGGCCAAGGGACACCTCACTAGTGGTTTTGGCAAAACCATGGGCTTTCCCATGGTATTTGCCCATGGTATTGGCCACTTGGGACACCTCACACCTTATCTTACTATTCATAATTCGACCATATTGAATATATACTTAATACATCATTTAATGATGTCATTAAACACCTGTAACTTAAAAACTATACTTTCACTATTCACCGAAAATTCAACTTTCTCAGAATAATCCCAAAATTTCACCTTAACCAAATATCAATGCTATGATTTCAAAAATGAACTCCATTTTATAAAAATAATTTTCTAAATATTTTTAATTTTATTTTTAAATAAATACACTATTCACCGAAAATTTATTTTTTCAGAAAAATCCCCAAAAATTACCATAACATAATATCGATGCTCTGAGTTCAAAAATAAAGTCATTTTTATAAAAATAATTTTCTAATTATTTTTAATTAAATTTTTAATTAAAAAACACTATTCATCCGAAAAAACTAATACTTGAATAATAATTTATGAAACTGTTATTTACCCATTTTATTGAATCACATTACTTAATCAAGGTGCCTAGATTATATTAAAACTTTCTTTGAGTGAAAATTACTAATCCATTTGGTCACATTACTAATCCTAAGCGTAAAATCACTATTCATAATTTACTATTCATCAAAAATTAAGTTGATCTTATTAAACTCCAAATTCCTTACTGAACACTTTTGTAGAAGACCATTTTTTGAAAATCATTACACATCCTTAGTTATTTAGGGTTTACATAAATATTTCAAAATATCCCTTTTTCAAAATTCATCAATAAAATACATTCTAAAATTATCTAGACATTTGAAATTTCACAAACATCACTAAAGGAAGAAATCTCAATTTATTCACCCGAAAGGATTACACAAGGAAACTAGGGTCTCATCACATAGCCCCTTATAACACTGGCATAAGACCTAAGTGTAAGGTGTGCTATGGTGAGAGAATCTGAGGGAGGCTCAGATAACATTACCCTAGTAGCAATCTCCACCAACTTGAACTTCTCCTTCAAGCGTTTTCGTTCAAGCTTGACACGCTGGAGTTCGTCTTGGGCTTGGTCCAAAGCGAAGCCCACAGATGCTACCTCCTTCCCAAGCTCTGATAAGTGGGCTTCGTAAGGGTTGAGTCTACTGGATGAAGCCATCGACTCCTCTTTCTGCATTAACCATTAACATCTTATTAAATAAATAAGAGTAAGTTAATATACTACTCAAAAAGATTGGGTCGTTACATTCTTCCCCCCTTAAGAAATTTCATCCCCAAAATTTACACTTGAGGCCTAGTCGAAAAGGTGAGGGTACTTTTGCTTCATCGTTTCCTCGGGCTCCCAAGTCGCTTCTTCGTACTTATGATTCCTCCACAACACTTTCACAAGGTGGGTAGTCTTGTTTCGTAGAACCTTGTCTCTACGGTCTAAGATCTCCACTGGCTGCTCCTCATAAGAGAGGTCATGTTCAAGTCGACCACCTCTGGGTTCAGTACATGCGAAGGGTCGGGTATGTACTTCTTCAAGAGAGATACATGGAAGACATCATGAACTTGAGCTAGGTTCGGTGGAAGTGATAGATGATAGGCCACTGCTCCTATGCGATCAAGGATTTCATAGGGGCCAATGTACCTAGGGCTGAGCTTCCCTTTCTTCCCAAACCGCATGACTCTCTTCCATGGAGAAATTCGAAGGAAGACTTTGTCACCAACACCAAACTCCAAGTCCCTTCGACGATTGTCAGCATAGCTCTTCTGCCGACTCTGAGCAGCCTTTATGTGTTGTTGGATGGCATGAACCTGTTCTGTCATCTCTTGCACGAGATCAGGCCCAAGAAGCTTCCTCTCACCAGTTTCATACCAACAAGTAGGAGTTCTACACCGCTTTCCATACAGAGCTTCATAGGGTGCCATCTGAATACTCGCATGGAAGCTATTGTTATAGGAGAACTCCACTAATGGGAGGTGTTGATCCCATCCACCTTTAAATTCCATTGAGCATAATGTCAACATGTCTTCGAGTGTCTGAATAGTCCTTTCATATTGGCCATCAGTTTGAGGATGATAGGCCGTACAAAAATTCAATTCAGTGTTCAGAGCATGCTGAAGACTTCTCCAGAATTTTGATGTGAATCTTGGGTCACGATCAGAAACGATGGATAATGGTACCCCATACAGCATTACCACTTCCTTCACGTATATCTTGGCAAGCTGATCCAGAGAGAAATCTTCCCGAATAGAAATAAAATGGGTTGTCTTGGTGAGACGGTCCATAATAACCCATATCGCATTGTTTCCTTTGGATGTTTTTGGGAGACCAGTTACAAAGTCCATGGTGATATTATCCCACTTCCATACTGGTATGGGTAGCGGTTGTAATACCCCCTTAGGAAGTTGTCTTTCTTCCTTTACTTGCTGACACACCAGCCACCTTGTAGTGTAATCGGCAATCTCCCTATTCATGTTATCCCACCAATAATGATCACGAAGGTCTCTATACATCTTAGTGCTTCCCGGATGTATAGATAAAGTAGAGATATGAGCTTCATCCATCAGTTCTTTCATTATCTCCGGAATAGATGGAACACATAGTCTTGTACGAAATTTCAATACACCTTCTTGATCAATATTGAAATCAGGGGACTTCCCATCCTTTACAGCCTCGAACTTCTCCTGCAGCAAAGGATCTTATTTTTGAGCCTTCTTGATCTTCTCTAGTAATGAAGGTTGAGAAATCATTTGGGATAGGGTTGATGATGTCCCTTTCCTTATAATTCCCATGTCCAGTTTTACTAGATCTTTAATCAAGGGATCTCCCAGGATCCTCATTGTTGTCAGAACAACAGGATCTTTCCTGCTTAATGCATCCACGACTTTGTTTGCTCTACCAGGGTGATAATGAATTGAACAATAATAGTCTTTAATAAGCTCCAACCATCTCCTTTGTCTCATGTTCAATTCTTTCTGAGTGAAAATATACTTTAGACTTTGGTGGTCAGTGTATATATCACATTTCTCCCCATAAAGATAGTGCCTCCATATCTTTAGAGAAAAAACAACTGCCGCCAGCTCTAGATCATGCGTAGGATAATTCTGCTCATGAATCTTCAATTGTCGAGATGCATAAGCAATTACTTTGTCATTTTGCATGAGGACGCACCCAAGCCCTTTCAGAGATGCATCGCTAAAAATAACGAATCCTTCTCCGATAGAGGGTAGTGTTAACACAGGTGCAGTAACCAATCTCTTCTTCAGCTCTTGGAAACTTTCCTCGCATTCCTTTGTCCAGATGAACTTAACCCCTTTTCGAGTCAACTTGGTTAGTGGATTAGAAATCCGTGAAAAGTTTTTCACAAACCTCCTATAATATCCCGCTAAACCAAGGAAACTACGAATCTCAGTTACTATTGTGGGTTGAGGCCACTCCTCCACAACCATTGTCTTTGCAGGGTCAACCGAGATTCCTTCATTGGTTACGATGTGCCCCAAGAATGCCACTTGTTGTAACCAAAACTCACACTTGCTGAACTTACCAAAGAGCCTCTCCTTCCGTAGAGTTTTTAAAACAACCCTCAGATGATTTTCATGCTCCTCACGACTTTTTGAATATATCAAAATATCATCAATAAAAACTACCACAAAGTTATCAAGGTAGTCCTTAAAGACTCTATTCATCAAATCCATGAAAATAGCAGGAGCATTAGTCAAGCCGAAGTGCATAACAGTAAACTCATAATGCCCATATCTTGATCGGAAGGCAGTCTTTGGAATATCTTCCTTCTTCACCCTCAGTTGATGATAACCAGATCGAAGGTCAATCTTAGAGAAGAATTGAGCCCCACGAAGTTGGTCAAATAAATCATCAATTCTTGGAAGAGGGTATCTGTTGTTCACTGTAATCCCGTTCAGTTCTCTATAATCAATGCATAGCCGCATTGATCCATCCTTCTTCTTCACAAAGAGAACTGGTGCTCCCCAAGGAGACACACTCGGTCGGATAAACCCCTTCTCCAACAAGTCTTGGAGTTGTTTCTTTAGCTCCTCTAGCTCCACATTTGCCATTCTATACGGAGTCTTTGATATCGGTTGAGACCCAGGTACGAGTTCAATGGAGAACTCTACCTCTCTTTCTGGGGGAGGTCCAGGTAACTCCTCAGGAAATACATCCATGTATTCCTGAACAATCGGAACATCTTCAATTTGTATGCTCCCCTTCCCTTCTTCCTCATCACCGATTAACTCCATAAAGAAAGCTATAGGAGGTGCTTCTAGATAGGGATCAGTTTGGGATATCTCTCCTCGGAAGATCACTGTAGGTCGTTCATTCAAGACTACTGAGATTTCCTTACTTCTTCATTTGATCTTAGAATTATACTTTGAGATCCAGTCCATCCCTAGTATAACGTCGAATTCCATCATGGGAATGACTACTAGATTTGCGATAAGATTGTGCTCACCAAAGTAAACACTAGAGTCTCTAAACACTGTTGATGCATGGATAATCCCACTTGGAGTCTTGACTGACAACTCTACCTCAAGCAATTCGGCGATTGATTCTATATTCTTTGCAAACTTGGAAGAAATAAAGGAATGCGTAGAACCAGAATCAAATAAAGCACTTGCTAGTTTTGAGAGGACAACAAGAGTACCTGCTACCACATCGTTCGGAACTTCAACTTCAGTTGTTGTGATAGCGAAAGCACGACCTTTCTCCCTTGGCCTCTGCTGAGGTTGATGGTGATTCCCCTCCACCGCCCTCGGATTTGGACATTGATTAGCAAAGTGCCCAAGCTGTCCACACTTGAAGCATGTGACTTCGGGTAGGGCCAGAACCATCTTTCCTCTGTCGTTAGTGTTGGGAAGTTGAGGCTTCACATCACCACGACAATTCCGAGAAATATGGCCTTCTTTTCCACACCTATAGCACTTTCCACTTCCGATCAAGCAGTTCCCCGGATGCTTCTTCCCACATTTATTGCAGATGGCATGTTGCATATGCTTTCCACCTCTTTCCTGATCAAAACTTCTTCCCAGGCTTGGTTCTAGAGTTCTCTTCTTCTCATTAGATTTGTGAGACCATTGTGTCTCCCCAAACTCTAGTTCGACTTTCATAGCACTTCAAACTATTTCTTCATAGCTATCATAGTCCCTGTTGGCTAGATTCTTCCGCAGATGTGGTCGTAGTTCGCCAAATAATCTATCAACCTTCCCATTAGGGTCCATGACAAAGCTTGAGGTATAACGGGAAAGCCTTGTGAAGTTCATCTCATAGCTTCCGACAGATTCGTTCTCCTTCTGCTTCATCTCGAGAAACTCTTTCTCCATTTTCGTTCTCATGGAACGAGGGAAATACTTGTTAAAGAAAATCCCCCGAAATTCTTCCCACTCCATAGCTTCCATCTCTCCTCGTGGCTTCGTGTTTTTGATCAGTGACCACCACTGATCAGCTTCTCCCTCTAGGCGGTAAAGAGCAAGGGTGAATTTTTCTTGTTCCGAACAATGAAGTACAGAAAAGATCTTTTCAATGGAGCTTATCCATTGTTCCGCAACCAATGGGTCAGTAGATCCACTGAATGTTGGAGGTCGTTGACGCATGGAGGACTCAACAGAAAGTTGTTCCCTTCGTGGTGAGGTCGGCCTCTCAGCTTGATTCAAGTTATTACTCATAACTTGAGTCAGTTGTTTCATCATTCGCATGAATGTTTCCATTCCGGCTTCCATCGGAGGGCCGTCAGCACATGGTGCATTGCGGTCACCATCGGCACGGTTCCTCCTATTGCCCGCCATTTTCTAAAAGAATAAAACCTTAGTGAGAAACTTATTTCATTTATGAATCTTTTAACTAAGACTTCGTGCTTAGACAATTATACTTCTCTATAATTCCTTCATAATGATTCATAAAAAGCTTGTGATTAACCAAACATATCCCCCGGGAGTGTCGTAACCAAGAGTGCAGCAAGGCCCGTTATCGTGCACCAGTTCCCGTTTGATTCTAGCTCAAAGCGGTGTTTTCGGGTTTTACCCCTATGTACATCTGTGCCAGAGCCGCCTCTACCTGCTCGTATCCAGACATGGATGTATTTGTTTGATAGACCACTTAATCAATACTTACCAAAATACCAGGAAGTTTTCTTATATTTAAACTTTTCTATAGGGTTCTTCCTAAAGTTTTTATATCCTAATTTCCACAAATAACTAAACCACCCTTTGATACAAACTATGGCATCCCGCCATTTTATAACATAAACTTTCATTACATTACACAAAACTAAGGATCGTTAAGGTTTAGTGTCTTGGAAACAAGGATCATAATACATAAAAAAAAACATAATAACATTCTTCTAAAACACTTGAAAGGCTTCTCCTTTAGTTCATCCTATGTTCATTATGCATCTCATAACCTGGGGACATACATCAAAAGAAAGGGTGAGCAGAAGGCCCAGTAAGGGAAACAAGAGGAACATTTTACATGTGAACTCGAGATACTTCAATAAGGACATGAAAAGAACTTTAAGGTATGAGAAAGAAATCATGATACATTTAATAATAAAAATAACATTTTCCATAACTTGAAGATGTGGCTACATCATATAACATAGAAAATCATGAACATATCACCAAGGTCCATCCCCAAGATGTCATTTGAAAATTACCAAGGTTATTCACCAAGGTATCGTGAAAATTGTAATCTCTAGTGGTTACATCATTACCCAATGCATTGGAGCGCTATCAGGGCGCACCCTTAAATTTGCCTTTATTATCATGTGAGCCACATATATCATCATCAAACATTTCATAAATAACCCACGTAGCATAAAATAAATGGGTTTCATTTCATAATCATAACGTTTTAAAAACTGCTTTAAAGACATGATCTTTACGTCACTTTAAACCCACGGAAAGGGAAAGCGGGTATCATGTATGTAAATCCCAGAATTTAAAATGGAACATTTTGATATATATGTAAATACCCTTGTAGAAATAAGATCTTTGAGTATTCACTTTATAACATAAAATAATTTTTGAGAAAAGAGAGAGGCATTTTGAGGGGAAAATTCTGCAGCATAATGGCTAAGTTTCGGGGTTTTACAAAACATTGAAATGAGAGGGGACATGGGTCACCCACTCATAAATGATCCATAAAACAGTAGGGTGAAAGAATAATAAGGACATATGGACATGGTAATAAAATTTTAGGGACATACCATTTGAAATGAAAAACATGGAAGGAAAAAGATTAGATTTCTCTTATGAAAATTCGGCAGCCTTACGGCGTCACTTAACTTCAAAAGAAAATGATTTGACAAGATCAAATAGGGTCCCTCATCATATGATCATAAGAGATCAGTATGATATATATAGAGATCATACCCCAACATAATAAAAAGGAACTTGAAAGACTTGACATGAAAATCGAACTTGAAAAATGAGAAGGGTGAAAGAATCCCTTAAAAATTCGGCAGCCTAACGGCGTCACTTACACATTCTTAAAACGAATTGATGAGAGCAAGGGGGGTCTCTCATCATATGAACATGAAATAGGCATTAGGATGAATATAAAAGAACATCCTCCAACATAATAACATGGAGTATAAAAGAAATGACATAAAAGAGATTACTTGAAAAGAAAGAGAGGGGTCGGATCCCTTACCTTAAAACGTGACTCTTGAAACTCAAAGGATTGGACCTTGAGGGCTTGGGGGCACCTTGGGAGGACTCCTTGGAAGGTAAGAAGACCAGAACTTCGTTGGGGGAGAGTTGGGAGTGAAAACTAAGGGAGGAAAGGGTGGGTATTTATAGGGAAAGTGAGGGGACAAAGCATTAATGGCCAAGGGACACCTCACTAGTGGTTTTGGCAAAACCATGGGCTTGCCCATGGTATTTTCCCATGGTATTGGCCACTTGGGACACCTCACACCTTATCTTACTATTCATAATTCGAACATATTGAATATATACTTAATACATCATTTAATGATGTCATTAAACACCCGTAACTTAAAAACTATACTGTCACTATTCACCGAAAATTCAACTTTCTCAGAATAATCCTAAAATTTCACCATAACCAAATATCAATGCTATGATTTCAAAAATGAACTCCATTTTATAAAAATAATTTTCTAAATATTTTTAATTTTATTTTTAAATAAATACACTATTCACCGAAAATTTATTTTTTCAGAAAAATCCCCAAAAATTACCATAACATAATATCGATGCTCTGAGTTCAAAAATAAAGTCATTTTTATAAAAATAATTTTCTAATTATTTTTAATTAAATTTTTAATTAAAAAACACTATTCATCCGAAAAAACTAATACTTGAATAATAATTTATGAAACCGTTATTTACCCATTTTATTGAATCACATTACTTAATCAAGGTGCCTAGATTATATTAAAACTTTCTTTGAGTGAAAATTACTAATCCATTTGGTCACATTACTAATCCTAAGCGTAAAATCACTATTCATAATTTACTATTCATCAAAAATTAAGTTTATCTTATTAAACTCCAAATTCCTTACTGAACACTTTTGTAGAAGACCATTTTTTGAAAATCATTACACATCATTAGTTATTTAGGGTTTACATAAAAATTTCAAAATATCCCTTTTTCAAAATTCATCAATAAAATACATTCTAAAATTATCTAGACATTTGAAATTTCACAAACATCACTAAAGGAAGAAATCTCAATTTATTCACCCGAAAGGATTACACAAGGAAACTAGGGTCTCATCACATAGCCCCTTATAACACTGGCATAAGACCTAAGTGTAAGGTGTGCTATGGTGATAGAATCTGAGGGAGGCTCAGATAACATTTCCCTAGTAGCAATCTCCACCAACTTGAACTTCTCCTGCAAGCGTTTTCGTTCAAGCTTGACACGCTGGAGTTCGTCTTGGGCTTGGTCCAAAGCGAAGCCCACAGATGCTACCTCCTTCCCAAGCTCTGATAAGTGGGATTCGTAAGGGTTGAGTCTACTGGATGAAGCCATCGACTCCTCTTTCTGCATTAACCATTAACATCTTATTAAATAAATAAGAGTAAGTTAATATACTACTCAAAAAGTTTGGGTCGTTACAGATATGATGTTTTATTACATTGTAGAATTGTAGAGTGACATCCAAATAACACACTAAATACCCAAGTCTTTTATGTGCTCTAGTACAAAACAATTATGGGAAATATATTTCAAGACTTATTAAAATATAATTAATCCCCTTCTCTATTTCAAATTTTCTAATTTTCCATTTAAAATTATTAATGGATTTCTAATTAAAATCATTCTTTTTTACGAATATAAAACCCTAAGTTTTCTATCAAAAACCATTTAAATAAATTTTCTTAATTTGGGATTTTAAATCAATTCACTAATAAAATTCTCATTCAAATTTCACAATTAAATTCACAAATTTAATTTCCAAAAAAAATCATACAATTTTTTAATAAACCCCCAATTAAATAGAATCAGGGTTTTCAAAAATTTCCATCGAAACCATTTATATAATTAAATTCAAAAATATAATTTACTAAATTTCAATAATATACAAAATTTTTAAAAAATTTATATTTTCACAATTTTCTATAAACACACCCCAATTAAATGGAATTTTTGGTTTTCTAATTTAATGCGAAAAAATCAATTTTCTAAAAAACCCCAATTCAATGGAATTGTGTTTTAAAAAAAACACTTGAAATACCTTTAATAAAAACAGAGGAATTGAATTTAATTTAAATAATTGAAATTAAACAAATTAATTTAGGGTTTATATAAATTGGGCATCATAACGAGACCACCAATATTAGAATCCAGTGGATCTCAAAGCATCGAACCCTAATCAGTATGTTCTGATGAAGAACAATGACAATAGAAATCAATAAATGAGGTTCCAACATTTGATTATATCCCCAAAATAGGCGGTAATAGATCTTAAAATCAAAACAATGATCCATTTAAACATAGAGATAAAGATAGAGATCATAGGAGAATGAGAAAGGGAAATGATAACTGATCAAGTGAAGATCTAAGGGAGTTCCTCAAACTTCGAATCACATCTAAGAGGGGTCTGAGGGGATATGAATTTCTCTTGGGTGAACTTAAGGACTAATAAAATTAATGGGTATTTCTAGGTCCGTATGACACATAAAAGGGTAGTTTTGGCATTAAAAAAGAATTTTGGGATTAAAGAAATAACATTCAATGATTCCTTGGAAGAGGCACATGGTTTATATAAACCATGTAGAAGACGCACACTAGTTTCAAAAGGACCACATGGTTATTTATATAGAGGGAACATGAATTGTAAACCATACACCAACTATAAAGTAGAAAGTACCATAGTTTTCATTTTTTTCTTTGATATGGTTCACGTTTTGGGAAACCATTCACCAACCATGTGAAAACGGTTCTCTTCCCCAGAAACAACCAAAACATTCAAGACTTCACTTAGTTATTCCTCAAACAAAACCCTTACCAATCAAAGTAAAAATAGGGTTGTTAGGAATACCCAAAAATTGTTACAAGAATTTATAACCTCCCCACCATAGAATCTTTTTGTCCCAGAAAGCCAATGAAGAATCATCCATGTCCGAAAGATGATGCCACCACTCTCTCATCAATGTCTTCCTCTCCCACATATAACGACTATATGAATAGTGTTTTCATATAACACGAACCAAAGGTATCATCCTCCCACATAATAACTTGGTTTCATAATAAACTATTCGGACTCACCATTCAGTCATAGATAAATCAGGTTCAACTTCATGATAACACTAGCTTATAACATGAGATGGATCAGATAGAAACTTTCTTATCTATGATCCATCGAATAGGATATGTATCGATGTTAGCTATGGTGGTACTGGTAAATATTTAGAATCTTTCCCTACCTATTCAAAAACCTCTAAAGGTCCCTAAAAACAAGGAACATGTTTCCCTTACCTCCCAATCCATCAATGAACCAATCATGGTTAAACATTCAATAAAACCTAGTCATAAACTGAGAAAGCAAATTTCTTATGATGATGATCATCATAATAGTTTTATAATCTCTATGTCTTCAATAAACTCTAATGGATCAACTAAATATTTCATATCATCTCTTTCACCAAACTTGTTCTAACCAAAGAATGTTTATCAATCACCGACCAACAAAATGGATATCTACAAGGTTGACTATAAAGGACATAAAAGGATTCATTCATATCAATTATGAATAATTGTTATTATAATAAAACTCAACCATCCCCAAGTGATCATCCCATTCCCCACTAATGTTGAGAACATAGGTGCAATGAATATCCTCATGAATCTATATAGATATTACTATTAGGGAATTTGACTATAGATGGTATTCCATACTCAAAAAATAAAAAATATTCCAATGCCTCTTTAAGGCCTCTCCTAAAATGAGTAGTGAACTGAGGATCCCTATTAGATACTATATAAGATGTAACTATATGAAAACAAACACTCTCTTTCACACAGATATCTCCCAACACCTTAGCTTTTTTTGTAACAAAAATTGGTAAAAAGTTATCCAATTTCGTCAACATATCAATGAAAACACAAATAAAATTCTTCCTTTAAATGGGTATATGGAAAACTTTCCACAAAGTCCATTGAGATCTCATCATACTTCTATATAGGTATTGGAAGAGTCTTAAGTAAACCAGAATGTTTCTGGTGATTGTACTTAAACAATTTTAACATATAACATTGAGAGGAAAAATCAGTAATGCCACTTCTCATACCTTCCCCCTAGAACAACATCCTCATGTCATTGAATATATTCATTGTTCCTGGGTTTACTACACATTGGAAACTATGGAAATACCCCATCAAATATTGTCTTAATAATGATGGTAAAAAAATAGTTCCAAAAGTATAGAATTCACTCTTAGGAGAATGACCAATAAAAAATGGTATCCCTATCCATATGATAGTATTTATTGCTATGGAACTCTTCATTATGTTTCTGATATTTATAAATGAAGTTGAGTACAGTATATTTCAACTAAACACTGGTTACAGAAACTCGACCCCTCATTCCGGGACTCCAATATGAAACTATACCAAGAGAGCCATTGAGATCAACACTACTGATGATTCTTTCACTACATAGGGATAAATATTCCATCTCAAGGCATCAGTAACAAAATTCCATTTCTCTTTGGTATTGGTGCTGTTGAAATCAAAATACTATAGGTATTCTACTTAATGCCTCTAGTAGATATTAAAATCTTTTTTGAGATAAGATATAACTAAAGATATTATAGTATAAATACATGGTAAAACTATCTTCGTAATGGTAGTTTTTCCAACTCATTATTACATTCATCGTAACTTCATGTTCATGTTTGTGGCTCAGATAGTTGTTCTCATGTGGCATAAGACAAAGTGAACCATATGAAATAACATGTTCACCTTGCATAAGAATGTAGCCCAAGCCTAAACCTAATGCAACAAAAAAGACCACATAGACCTAACAGATCTCTAGAAGAGTCAAGATTATAAAAATAGTCTAAAGACATTTCATCTCAACAAAATAATTCTGACAATTATCATTCATGGAAAAATATACTCCATGAAGTGTTTTTGTAGTCATTGGAGATGACAATTTTGATAAGTCCTTAGCAAACCAGTTTAAATATCCAACTAAACCCAAGATTCTATGAATCATGAAATCATTTTATTGTTATTCCCAAGACATTGTAGACATAACCATATTAGGATCAACAAATATTCCTAGTTCCGAAACCACGTGTTCCTAGAACATCACATCATGAATCTAGAAATCAAAGATCGAAATATTGGCATAAAGATGATCATTTCTCAATAAGCTCAAAAACTATTCTCATATGATGTACATGATCCTCCTTAGGATTATAGTAAATGAGGATGTAATCTAAAAAGACTACCATGATGGTATCTAGATTCTCATGAATAATCATGCTCATTAATGGCATAAAAACTGAAGGAGAATTGGTTAGGCTAAATGGAATGACAACATACTCATTATGACCGTACATGTTTTGAAATGTAGTTTTTTTTATTTCATATTCTTATATTCTCAATTGATGGTATCGATATCAAAGGTCAACCATTGAAAACCACTTCACACATTTCAATAGATCAATCAGATCATTAATCCATGGAAACAAATATTTTTCTTTATCATAGCTCTATTTAGTTTTAGATAATCAACACATATGTGAAGTGAACCATCATCTTTTTTAGAATTCATAACCGGCACCACCCAAGGTAACACACTATAGGGTATGAATCCATTCTCTAAAAGATCATCCAACAAGGAATTAAAATATATAATTTTAGTTGGTCCCATACAGTAATATGGAATAGAAACTCATTGAGTATGAGTCACTAAGTCAATAATAATCTCAACCTTCCTTTTCATGATAAAACCAGAAAATTCTGATGGAAATATATTAGGAAACTCAATGACAACTATAAGAAGTTATCCATCAATATATTCCTGCTCTAAAAAAATAGAACTTATATAGCACTTTCCACGGTACTAGATAAGAAGGTACTGCTCTACTTGACCTTGGGTCACACTCTCCTAGAATGATATGGAACACAACATTGGCTGTATTGAAGGAGTCCTGTAGAGGATAATATTCAATCCAATATTTATTGACCAAAATATAATCCATCCTGAAAATGAGTTCCAGATACTTCCTATAAAGAATCTAAAAATTCCAAGTAAGTTCAACATCTAATAGAGGGATAGAATAGGTATTACTTTGGACACCCTTCTCTCTAATTGTATGAATGGGTGTAGTAAAATATATTGCATAAGATAAAATATACATTGGATGATTTATTATATTTACATTATGGGATCAAATAAATATTTGTAATGAAAATGTATCAGATCGAGCAAAAACTAATGTTGAAGCTATAGTAATGGTCCTCTCATTGTCGTTGGACCGGTATCCACTTCCTCTAGTGACTCTTCCACTACATGAAGAAGATTCATTCTAGATTCCCATGGTTGGAACCTTTTTTCACACGAAACATCTAATTTCCATGCTATTTTAGAATGAGTTTATGATCTTGTTCTACTATGTTTATTTGAATAAAAATTGTATAATACATGTAATTCCCTCAAGAAACTTCACGATCCATAGTTCTCAGTTTAGTGTAAAACCTATTTGAATTTCATGGATTTCAACACTCGTAGAAATTCAAAGGACCTCTTCTAGGCACTAGAGGAGGTGTCGAATGACTTGATGTCAGGAAATTCCACAAGAATCATCAAACATATATTTTCCTCTTAATAAATTCACACTGTCACTGGGAGTGAAAGAAGCACCTGATAACCATGACTTTCCAGCCAGGTCCATTTCGAACATTAGAGATCTAGTGAACACATTATCATAAGAAGGCCTCTTCTACATGAAAACATGAGAAAAAATATTTTAATTAAGTCCCAAATAAATCCTTCAAGTAGTTATCTTTTCATTCAATAAAATCTCATTTGAAAAATGTAGGAGCTCAGCTAAATGGATTTCATACTCTGTCATGGTCCTGTCATCCCACTAAAGCATGAATAACACTATACCTTTCTAACAACATCAATAAATAATCGGTTAAAAGAACATTGAAGTCTTTCCACTCTATTACCTCATGTTTCATTACTGTAACTATCATTTCCCACCATATTCTACTAATTCCATCCCATATGAAGGTGGAACATTTCACTTTGACTTCATCGAGTGTGTCCAATAACCCAAAAAATACGCCATCATGCTCAACCATTCCTCAACATCTTGAAGATCATTTAAGCCTTTATATTATTTGGATTTATAGTGAAGTAAATCTTGTGAAATAACCTAGAAAACATCCCTATGAGGTTCCAAAATTAGATCTTGAAGTGAAATTGGTCATGGTGCTTATCCCAGAGCATGGATAGTGTGCAAAATCACCTCTACTAGATTCAGGTCAAAAATAGTATTTGCACATTGGGATTGAGTAGAAGCTTTATCCTGGGTTCAATTTACTTGTCTTATGAAAGTAATGATACTACAAAACATTAGAAAATGATATAAAAGACATCCAATTATTCTCAAATAGTGAAACAAGGGAAATTAAATACCAAAATATTGAACAAAATGATTTTATTTCAACCTATCCGTATACAAATAGGTGAAATACTCTAACTAATCCTTAAAAAGTGTTTCCCTAACTTCCCTTGGTGACTTAAGGATCATTGTGGTGAGAGATATCTTGAATTGTAATCACATCAACTTCCTACATCTTGATAAGATTTCACAAATTCTTATATACTTCAAGAAAAAAAGCTCAACCAGGAGCTCTGGTACCACTTTGTCACGAACCAAATATGGATACCTTAGTAAACTAGAAACTAATCCGATCTTGACATATCCCAAATGAAATTCCTGATTCCCACGGGTTTTTTAGTAGCACCCAACATCATATAAGAATGAATTTCGGAATTATTTTTCCACTAACAATTCAGAACTAAAAGAGACAATTCAATAAGTTTAAAAAAGAAACATCACTAGGAGAATTATAATTGAATGAAAATAGGTATAACATCCCAATGTACTACAATAATGTACCTAAAAATAGGAATAACTACCCAATCCCCAAGGGACGCAACTCACTGAGACCACAGTCAATAGTTATAACCACCTCCAAGAGATTCTTCACCCCCACTTGATCCTAGAAACAACAATCGAAAAACAATCAAAGAAACAAATAAGGTGTGATCCAAATCTCACTAGAATTTCACACAAATATTCCATAAAAATATTCCATCATAAAATTAATCAAATAAATGATTTAAATTTTAAAACTACTAGGTTTCTTTCATTTCAAATTCATATTTAAACAAATCAAGCTTTACATTTCAAAAGATGGGAAAACATTAGAAAATCATTCATAACATTTCAAATGATGGAAATACCTTTATAAATATGGAATTAAATTTAAACAAAAGGTTCTTTAGAAAAAATGAACTTTTGACAAATAGATTAAAGAATTACTTTTATATAAAATACTTTATATTAATATGAAGGCATGTAAAATAATTTACAATTATGGAATATATTCATTTGAAATAAAAACAACCACAAGACATAATCATATGGATAATATGTATGATATTTCCAATATAAAGGTTATTCACACACTCAATGTGAAATTTCAATATGTGTACCAACACGTCCCATTGAACTCAGGATAAAGAAAAATCATCACCATCTCCAAAGAGATGTGATGTTTTTTTAACATTGTAGAAACATAGAGTGTCATAAAAATAACACACTGACAACCTAACTCTTGAATGATCTATAGTAAAAAATAATTATGTGAAACTTATTTAATGACTTATTAAAATAGAATTAATCCCATTATCTATTTTAAATATATGAATTTTCCATTGAAAAACAATAACGGGGTTTTAATAAAAAACATGCCCATTCACAATGATAAAACCATTTGTTTTAAATCAAAACCGATTTTAATCCATTTTCATAAATATATATTTAAAATAAATTTTCCATTAAATTTCACTTTCCAAATTTATAATTAAACACCAAAATTTATTTTTCAATCAGATTCCATCAATTTCATTACAAACCCCCAATTCAAAAGAATTAACGGGTTTTCACAAATTTCCATCAAAACCATTTCTACAATTAAATTTAACAATTTAATTGAAACAATTTCCATAAAATCAGAAATTTTAATTAAAAAATATAAATTTTTAATAGTTTCCATAAACACACACTAATTGAATGGAATTAGGGGATTTCTAATTTCATAACAAAAACCATTTTTTCTTAAGATTCCTAATTCAATGGAATTTTGTTTTTCCAATAAAATAATTGAAAAAAAATTTAATCAATACCATGGAATTTAATTTAATTCAATAAATTGAAATTTAAAAACTCGATTTATGGCCAATACAAATTAGGAATTGTAATAGAACCAGCCACCTTGTAATCCATCTGATCTCAAAACATCAAACCATAATTTGATGTAGAATATTGAAAATCTACACCAGATAAGTGTGCATAAAACATATTCATATAAACCCAAAATAGAGTGTATTAGATTAAAAATAAAAACAAGGATTTATGGAACCCTAGATAGGAAGAGAGAGATTGTTTGATAATGCGTAAGGAAAATGGAAAATAAACGAGATAATATCAGACGGTGTTACTCAATCTTTAGATCACTTCTGGGAGGGGTATGAGGGGACATGAATTGAATTGGGTTCTCATAAGGATTAATAAATTAAATGGGTCATTCTAGGTATAACTTCCTCCTAAAATGAGAGTTTTGGGATTTTAAAAAAATATTTTCATATTTAAGAAATCTTGTTCACATTTTCCAGGGCCGAGGCGCATGTTTTAGACAAGCCATGCACAAGCTTTGCGTCATTTATAAAAGGTCCAAAAAGTTATTTATTAAGTGGGAACATAGTTTGAAAACTATTTTCCAACTATATAGTTCGCACTTTCTATATTTTCATGTTTTCTTTGAGAAGGCGTATAGTTTGGGAAATCATGTGCCAATTGTGCGCTAATCATGCTCTAGCCCATAAACCTCCAAAAACATTGAAGATTTCACCTAGTTATCCGTCAAATAAAACCCAATCAAATATAAGAAAAAGAGTGGGTTTAGGAATACCTGAAAATAATAACATGATATTACAATCATGCTTAGTATATAGAAAACCATGGATGGATTTTGGCATAGACCAAAAGGTGTGACCCAAAGAAGAGACAACATTCCTCAATGATCACTTATATTTTATTTATTCCTTAAAATCACTATTTTCTTATTATATTATGATTATATATTATGATTAATATATTAAATATATTGATATTTTTTTGGTATGACATATACCCACACACACATTCCGAAAATGGGATAGGTAACCAGCGTTCATGTATACATATGACTACTACCTCACAAACTGATGTCATTCATTCTTCCATTAACAAATTTCGTGGTTGAGAATAAAGATGGATTTATAGTTTCCACATGATACATATGATATTCATAATGTATTTATTTTTATGTAATTATTATTTATGTTATACCTTCATGCTTTCCATTTGGTGGGAATACAATAACATTGTTTGTGGACGCAAGGACTATCACCTTCTCAAAGTGATGTGATTTATTAATTATTTATAAAAAATGTATTAATGTTGATTTTAATAATTTTTTTAATGAATATGAAAAAATATATATTATAATTATAATATAAATATATATCATTTAATTTCCTTTATTTTAATAGTACAAGAAAATCGAAGCAGCATTTATGCATATGCGCAACCTATCATCTCCATGAACAATGCATTTCTTGTACTATAAATTAATATTATAGATTAATAAAAATATGTATTATGAAATTATACTTCATTTAAATAATGATTTATATTGTGTAGATGATGAAATAATGATATACTTTTGAGGAAAAAAATTAATCAAGTCCAAACATACTTTAAAAACTAGGTAATTAACACATGAAAAAATGAGAATAATGAATGATTATTAACAAAACAAGTAATAATATATTATAAGAAGATCATATTAGATATTATAAATTTTAATATGGTTCTTTTAAAAATTAATAACATTCTTAAAACGATTATACATGAGTTTAAGTGGAATTCAACCAAACATGAGTGAAAGGTAAGGGATTTTATCAAAATTTACTTTCCATTGAGACTAATTTATTATTATATACCAATTCACATTAATGTGGTGTATATACTATAATTTTTAATTTAATTTCATTATTAACTCTAAATTAATGTTATTTTTAGTTTCACTTTGGATTATCACATCCCAGAGATTTGATTTGAAAATTTCCATGTTGTAAAAGTAATATTAAAATATCACTTTCTTTTGTGATTGTTAACTTTATGCTGAAACAATCCCACTATTACGACCATTATTCATTAGAAATTTATTTTTATGATAAATATTCACATTACTATGTGATTAGTATGATTATTTTTTAAACATTAAGCCTATTCTTACATATGATTTTTACTTTGAAGGTAATTTTATTAACTTTGGAAAATTTGATAAATCTATAGCCTATACTCCACAAAAATACAAGATAAAGAACACTATTTATTAATTGAATTGATAATTTGATATATGTGGAATTATTTAGACATGAACTACACATGTTAGAGACTTGTAAATGTATTCCCCTTGATACATAAGAATTTTCATGAGATGAATTTGTTGGCCAAATCATATGGGTTTTTACGATGTACGTTTTAAACTATCTTGGGAATAGTTCTTAGTTGTAAAGGTATCACGTTCCTAGGAAACATGACATCTAATAATTAATAATTTCCTTTATTTAGAATACATTTATTATTATTATTATTGAGATTTGTTGATTTGAAATTACATATGGATTCCTTTTCATACTTAGTTTATTGATTTAATGTCAAGTATATTCAGTTATTCAACATTATATATTTATTATTAATTATTAATTTATGCCAACAAGATTGTAAAAAAGTGGTAGTGGATTCATCTTATCATCTAAAAACCCAGGATCAAATCTGAGTGGTGGAGAATTTTTTGTTTACTAATGTAGTTATATAGTGGTTAATGTAGAAGGTATTGTGCATTACTGTAGTAGCTGAAACTATTCATTTGATTTGGGCTTTAAGGTCACCGATTTGGGAATACATGTCTCAAGGTGTTGTGGCCACCAAAAGGCATTAGGACATTAGACCTTTAGGCCAATAAAGTACTAGAAGTAGCCTAGTTATAGCACATAGTTTCATACCCTAGATAAGGATTCAGATCATGTAACATCCACCTGAGTAGAACTTTCTTTGTTGGAAAGATGATAGGGTATGATAATTTCCATTAGTATAAGGCATTGTGTAGCTCTTCAAGGGGAATTTATATACTTTACCCTTACCAATAATTTAATCTCACCCTTGTTTGTTTCCATTCACCAGGATTTGATGAAGAAATATTTTAAGAAGCTCTAAATTATGTTGTTCATATCATTTTATTGTTTATCATGTATTATTTTATAATTCCTAATTTAATATGGATATCATTTCTGTAATCTGGTTTTCCATTACTACTTAACTGATTGGCCTTTTAGGATTTGATTCCTTATAATCATACCAATGTAATAAATTAAGGCACAAAAAATGGGCTTCATGGGGTGGGGCGTTACATTTATCTTTTATGTTTTTTTAAAGGAAATGGATATTTATCATTATATTTATTAAAAAAATAAATGTTCCTTTTCTTATATATTTAAATGATTTTTATTGGTGTTTCATAATGAACAATTGGAGGCCTTTACTTTTTTACATCATAAAATAGTTATTTTGAATTATAGATAATGACGAGTGTTTCCATGATTTAGATATATGATGCATTGAGTAATGATTTAATATCCAGAGAAAAAATGTTAGAGATAAAAAGATAAGCTAATACTATTGAAATCATTCTTTGAGAGAGATAACATGGGTTTGGAATATAATTCCTCAATATTACTTCTCTATTTTCTATTCTTGATATGGGGTTTAATGGTTTTCAAAGAGAAAATGATATTTATATCACGTGATTATGATTTATTTTATACACTAAATTTTTATTAATAAAATGGAAACCATTGTTATTAGTTTAAATTTTTTTCACTAAAATAACATGAATCATATATTATTATATCTCATACTGATATTTTCTATTCACACTAATATTTAAAATGTTTTTCATAGAATTTAAAGATATGTATGAACAATATAAATGTTAATATTTTTGATTCTATGAATCATCTTAATTGACCAAAAGGTCTCTTGAATGAAACATAGGAGAGAATTTAAAAATGTATTTTATTTAAAAGAAATACATTTGAATATTTACAATTTTTTAGGTAATAGTTTTACTAATTATCTAAAACTCTAAACCTAAAATATCATGTAAATGTTAGTTTGTGAAATACTAGCCTATAAACTCATAATTATGATTTTATATGATGGGGTTTTTATAGTTGGTATTATAGAATGGTTTAGATAAATTTATTGGTTATGATGATATTAAAATAAGCATTTAAGATATTAAAATTTAAGGTTATCATGATATAGATTTTTATAATTTTTATTTTTCTTTATATAATACTCATATATTACAAATTATTTCTACATATTAAATAAGATTGAAGATTTAGGAAGGTGTAAAGAGGAAAATATCCTTCCAAACCACTTAAAAAATGGTTGGAGGAAAATATAAGTAATTTATGGATATATTAAGTCAATTAAAAATTGGTATAAATGGGGGATCCTATGAAATAGTGAAACTGAATTCCCTAAAAAGGAATATATCGATGACAGAAAATTTCATGAAATTTCACCCTTCATATTTTGATGGATCCTTAGGCTCATTAATAGTTGAAGGATAGATTATGAGATTAGAAAATTTATTTTAATTATTATATTATAAAAAATTAAATGGTAACTCTTTCAGCCTCTCATTTTGAAGTAGAAGTTGATGAGTGGTGGACGTCAATTAAGAAAACAATGGAAAATTGTGAAATTGCAGTGGATTATCCTCAGTATATTTTTCAATATTAATATTTATTTACTATTAATATACATGGAAGGGAAAGGAAAATTTTTTAATTTAAACAAATGCAAGAAGTAACAGTTCTCACTTATAGAGAAGAGTTCACTAAATGGGACAAGTAAACAATAAATTCAATTGTTGATCATAAGAGAAAAAATGATAGATTGACATAGGTTTTAAACAATGATTATGAAGAGATTTATCCTCTCATGAATTAATATATATAATAATTTGTTAGATATTATGATAAATTTGATATGTAGGTTTCTAAAACATATGCACATAGGGGAAACAAGAATAAAATTCTCTCAAGGAGGAAATAAATGGTGAAGAAATCAATAAAATAATATTTTGGAAAGTATCCAATATATTCCAGATGTGGTAAATGTAATTTTAATAATTATTAAGAGGATTTATAAGGTGTTATTGGTCTAGTCAGTCTAGTCATATGGTTTTTTAATATATTTAAAAATTATTGATCAGGCTAATAATGAGAAAAATAGTCATTTGGTAATGAGGGGTTTCAATAAAAATGAGTTGATTCATTATAAAAATACAATTATTAAATTATTTAAAAAAGTTAGGTTTCATCATTATTAAAATAGAAAAGATGTTTTAAATTAATTTTCTACAATTATAGAAGATGACAAATCCATAAATTAAATAGAGACATATCTAGAGAGTTTGGTGTTTTTTAAAGATATCTCATGGGTCTATATATCATTCGCTGATGTTGAACTATGACTAAATTATAAGGATGAAGTTTCAAACTTGGTAAGAATATCCGTAGTACATAGTTATGGGTTTCAGGATGAAAAAAGCACCAGTTTTATTTATGAATCTTAGGAATAGTGTTCTATAAGTACATAGATAAATTTTTATTTGTATATTTGTATGAAATTAGAGAATATTCTAAATGTTTTTAGGATCATGAGGATTATTTGAGAATTATTATACATACCATGAATGTCAAAAAAATATTACTTTTCTTAGGCACGTGTTAATTAAAGATGAAATGATAGTTAATCAAAATAAAACAAAACTGGTGGAATATTGTACAAGACCAACCAATGTCACTCAAACTATTATTTTTCATGGACTTGTTGTTTATTATAAATAGTTAATTAAAAAAATTTCCCACAGAACTAACCAACTATGTTAAAAAAAGGGAGTTAAATTCATATATATAAAGGGGTGTGTTGAATGTTATTATGAATTTTAAATATATTGTTAAATGCCCCAGCATTCAGCTTTCAATCAAGTAGTAAGTAATTATTTATTTATTGTGATTATTTATTGTAGGTCCTTGGTATTTTTGGATGTATAATGATTACATAATTACATATGAATCATGTTAATTTGAACAACATGAGCATAGTTACAATATATGGGACTATGAGTTGGCTATAATATTTGTTACTCTAAAAATATAGAGGCATCATCTATATGGGGTAAAATTTAAAATATTTACTGATCATAAATTTTTAAAGTGTATATTCACTCAAAAATAGTTGAAAATGAGAAAAATAATATTGTTGTAATGGATAAATGTTTATGATTACTCTATTCATAGTCCTCTTGAAAAATAAAATAATGTATTTGATACCTATTGTCAAAAAAATTTAGTAAATCAATAATCATGCAACATCCAGAGCATGATTCATTTGTTCATGATTTTATAATTACTGGAATATAAATTTTTATGAATAAAATTCCATTATTTTGGTATTGGTTTCAATGTTATCATCTTATTTAGAAAAAATTAATCATGCTTAGAAGGAATATATTGGGTTTCTAGAAAAGATATATTTTTATTGGGAATGAATGTTTCTTGAGTTTAATATTGAAAAATATGGTGTAATATGATTTTGAACAAAATTATTTATAACAAATAATTTTTTTAAGAATATATTATGAGTGAGGGTCACATATCTCTAATTTTTCTCATCCCGACAACACTAAGATGTATAGAGTTCATTGGGATTATTTTTGGTTTGATGGAATGAATAAATTTATTTATTATTATACTATAAATTTTTTTACTTGTTAATAGGTAAAATCAGAATTAAAACAGCTGTAGGGGATTATCCTTCATTTTATAATTAATTAATGGAAATAGGATAATATATTAATGGATTTCATGGTGGGATTACCAAAGGAATCTCAAGGTATTAGTACAACTTTTTTTATTATGTATTGTTGGAACATATCTCAGCACGTTTTTCTAATTTGAGAAAATATTTATTTGAATCATATTTATTGAAATTATGTTAAAGATATATTATGTTTATATAGAGTCTATATATTTATTGTATCTAAAAATGATCATAGATTTATATAGGATTTCAGGGATATACTAATAGTGAATCTATATTTTCATATATAATTATTCCATATTTTCATATGAATATTCAATAAATTTCATATATAAATGCCTGATGATATTAAAGGTTTAATGTATTACGATACTACATTAAATATATTATTATTTGAGAAAGGCCTTGAACATATCCCAATAATATATTCCCATTTAGTATTCTTCATAGAAATAACCTAGTTAAAAAAGTTCATCATAAAATAGAAAAATGAAACACTAGAATGGGTGAGATCATATGCTTTGTAATGGTAGTAACGGGAGATATAAATCTATGATCATATGAAAGCATAATTTAAGAATAAGTGTATGAGATCATGATCATAACATACATGATTCATACCAAATCTGTAAAATATTATTAACAAGGGTCATGATATAAAGATTTATCATTTGGAAATACATAAATAATTAACAAGAAAAAACATTATAAATCAATCAAAACCCATTAGTTCATGTCATTTAAGTGGGGTACTATCAAATGTATAGAAAAAATTTCATAAATCAAGGTTAAATACCAAGACCAAAAAATCAGAATTTATTAGGACTCAACACCTATTTACTATAGAGGACCTGGAACATCAACATGTTTTCCATAGAAGATCAATAACATCAAATTTTTTCTCATAGTTGATTATGAAAATCGACTTGTTTCCCATCAGGGATCATTCACATCAACTTCTTTCCCATAGATGGTTTTGAAAATTGACTTCTTACCCATAATTATCTCATGGGATATAATACTCTAACGAATTAATTGAAGGGATATAAAATTATAGACCCATCTATTACATAATTAAAACTATATTTATGTTTTACATGATATAATAACAAAATTATTCATATAATCACATCATAACCCATGAAAATAAAATGGGTTTTATAAAAATTTCTTCAATTCAACATTTTATAACACATTATAATATGTTGATTTTATAAACATATAATAATAATAATAATAAACCATCCAGAGAATGAATGAGGATTGTATAATTGGATCATATCTCTAGTAAAACATAATATACATCAATGGCTGTTATGATATATAAAAACTCTTTCAAAATAATCACTGGAATATTTCATGAGGAAAATAACTTTTTCATTTTCATATAACTTATTTAATATTTAAAATTTTCCCAAATATTAATGAAAATATTTTTGCCGAAAAGAACCAAGGAATAATTTTAAGGAAAATTCAAATCATTGGCTATGATTATTGAGATAAATTCCATTCATTCCATATAATTCAAAAATAAAACATTAATTTCTCATTATTGGCGAAAATTAAAAAAGTACGTCATTCCGAAAATGATAACAAATCTATTTTAATCCATTTCATAATAATTCAAACATGGGTAAATTTGAATATTTAGAAGTCATTATAGAATGGTAAACATGTTCTTGGTAACATTCTCAGAAAATTTGGACATGGAAGAGAAAGGATATTTGATCAAAGGGAGAAATAATGTTTGGTTTCCTTAATAATATTCATCTGATATATTGAGTATATAATGATAGACAAATTCACAGAAAACGTGTATTTTTAAAAATGAATAGGGGATAAGAAACATTAATTGGTTTTATAAGTTATGGATCATATAATTTCATTAATGGAAATCAAAGGATAAATAATCATGATTAAAAACGGATTGAAACATAAATCCATTACATCATATATTGCCTTTAATCATACTCATTTCAACCTACGGTATAATAAAAATTAAATTTTTATATGCTTTTTTTCCAAACCATAATTGTAATTTTAATACCATATGTGGTTTTACAATGACATATTATCCCCCATTTATTATCTTTTTTTATTAAAATCAGTATTTTTTGTGATAACTGATTCATTTTTCATTCATGGTTTGATTTTCCAAACATTTTCCCGATACATTGATCATGGTTTCATCATTTTTGGAATGTTAATTGTTTCACATTAGGATTTTATAAAACAATTGTGTTTTATAGAATTTATGACACACAAAATTGATATTAGATGAGAATATAACACCCTGAGATTTATGATATATTTATTTTTAATAAATTCAACCTCTTCAACAGTTGAAATGAAGACCATGCCAGGTTTAAAAAAACATAGTACTCTATTAAAATATTATTATTTAAAAGGCCACCATTATAACTCATACATTACATTATTGGGAATACAATGTAAAAATAGTGTTATAAATATAACAAGGTTTACAAATGTAAAAACAATTCATTGGATATCTATTTATTATAAATTAAATAAGAATCATTTGAAATAAAATGAAATTTTTTCTAAAAAAATGTATTTTTCCAAGAGGCGTTTTAGTCAAGATTTGTGCCCACAAATGAAAATTAATTTTTTTTTCAACTTATAGATAATTAATTTGATAAAATAAATATCATTTTTAAAATATATCTATCCAAATTATCCTTGGGTGACATTTTTAGAATGATTTGAAAATACTAATTTGGTGATAAATACAAAAAATACAGATTTTTATTGAAAAATTCTTTTCTTTTATATTACTTACAGTGTTAAATTATTTTGAGAACTAGGTTTAATATAAAAATAGTTCAATTATATTTAAATTTAACTTATTTATTTCATTGGAATAATTTTTTTTGAATTTTGATAATAAAACCGTTCAATATTTTGAATGTTTTTCTTTCGAAAAATAATTTTTCTAAAGCATCTGTGGGTTTTATTTTAATCCTAATTATGCCATTTATATGTATTTTATTTTTAAAAATATATTATATATTTGGAATCAGAATAATTTATATTATTAAATAAGATAAAAGTAATTTATAAATGTTATGAATAATAAAAATAGTAATAATTAATCATCACGATTAAGGTAAAAATAGGTTTACTGGTGGTTATACTAGGAAGATAAGGGTAAATAATGACATAAAACATTTCCAAAATAAATTTTGTGGTAATATATATTTCTTTTAAATTATAATGTAAAATAATTTTCAATTTTTGATCGCTATGACATGTGAAATATTTGGTGATGCTATTCATAATAAAAATACCATGTGTGTCCTGTACACCACATATAAAAGTTCACTGCTTCCCTTATCTTATTCACACCTCTAGATAACATTGAATTGAAAAAAAACCTACCAAAATATCTCCCAAAAATCATTATACACATTCCATATCTTCTCTTCATTCCAAAATACCAGCCTTAGGGTTTTTAATAGGAGACCTAAAGGAGGGTAGTCTAAGAGAATGTAATTTTCTATATAATGATATTTTATTTTATTTTTATTTTTTTTTCGACCATAAATAATGTCTTAACACATACAATATAATAGAACTAGTATCTAAAATATAATTACATATTATTATTCTTATATATTAATTTTTTTTATCCACCTCTATAAAATGAGTAAATAAATTGTCAATCATGTGTACAATGGACTAAATCTCCTGAATCGATATAACTCATTTTCCATCAATATATATCATTATTTGATATTAAAATGGATTCAATGTATATATATTATATTTATGATATTATTATACTTATGTAATTATTAAATCACATATAAATTATTACATTCTATTCAGTTTTAGAATATGATGACATCGCTAGTGTGTACGGTGGACTACCACCTCATGAAGTGATGTGATTCATTTTTAATTTATGATTTAAAAAGAAGGTAATAATGATAAATATATTTAATATATGTGATATATATGACATGTTAATGGTTCCGTAAAATTAATTTATTCTAATGACCTTAACTCTAGAAAACCAGATCACATGCCTTAATTTATTTCCTTGGTATAAGATTCCAGGAATCAGAAACAAAAGGATCATGTATTCTAGAAGTCTTAGTAAAGAAGATATATAAATTATTCAAATATTAAATTTGAAAAAAAATAAAAAATATTTTTTTATAAAAAAATTATTCCCTCTAGAATATCCTTTTATACCAGTCATATTACACTTCAAGGATTCCTGGGAAAGTAAACCAAATAAGGGAGAGCTAAAATGCTCGGTAAGGTTTATGTTCAACCAAATATAACATGAATCAATTATTATAATCAAAATATAAAGGTAAATAGTTTGAAATAAAACTAAATTTAAATAATTTGACTAGAATAATCAATATGGAATTGTAAAAAACTGGGAAAAATTTCATTTTATCAATAACCTGACTATTATAACTGAATAATTCTTAATCAATTTGGTAAGTTAAATAACTAAAAACATAGGAAATTTATTCAATAAATTGAGAATAAAATTCATCTAGAGATTATAAAAATATGAAAATATCATTGATAATAATAAATTAATTCTCAAAGATAGAATCTCTTAATTATAAAATGTCATGATCACTGGAATGATGAAAAACTATAACATAAAGACCTTATTCAAGATAGTATAAAACTTATGGGTATGTATACACCATAAAACATTTTAAATAATTTTATAAAATCATTTCATCTCATGTGATTATCAATTTAGTTAGGGGATATCCATAACCAGGCCCATGTGTATTTTGAGGTGCATATAATTATTTATATATCAAATAATTTATTTCATTCATGAACAATATACCCTATCAACAAAATTTTCTATTGTTTAAGGAATAATAATTAACAATAATTTCCCCAATCTAATTATATAACATTCAAATTAAAATAATTTAGTTAAAAATTATTTATAGTTTAAGTAATAAGCATATCCACGATAAATAATATTGATGCTTAGGGGAAATTTAATGTCTAATGGTCATAGGAATGTTAATATTTCAATGAAAAGTTAATGATTGAAAAATTTATCAAGAAAGAGAATATAAAAACATTCCTAGGTCAAAAAAATAAAACCATATATATAATGTGTAATTATTGTGTCAATACAACATTTATATTATGGAGTATATGTAAAATAAATGTTTACTATTTTTGATGAAAATAAATACCATAAAATTATTATTAAAAACATTACTGAGTAAAATATAATTCTATTTGTTAAAATATTGTTAAAAATATAAGATCACAAAATACATTGAAAATAATTTTACTTGAAAATAACCTTGTGAACTTATGATTAAATATTTAAAATATTGAGTGGTCATGATGGTTGTAAATTCTATACAGGTTGTACATGTTAAAAAATAGTTTTTTTCACAATTTTGATAAAATTAAAACGAGAATAATTTAGATAATAACATGAATATTCCATTCATTTTTTTTTGTAAAAAATAAAAAATGGGTCAAAAAGTGTTTAATAAATCATTTCAATAATTATATATATATTGTTAAAACATTGTTTTATAATAACGGGTGTGAAGCAAAAGGAATTTCAAATGAAAAGAGAAATGAGGTCGTATTTTATTAAAAATATTTTCTCCACAATTTTATGTTACAAATATTTGAAATAAATTATAAAATTATATTAAACCCTAATTATTAACTAGTGGGTAATCCAAAAACCGTTTTATTATCCAATTATAAAATAATATCTTTTAATGGAAATTCAAGCACAAACAATCCTGATTAAAATGTGATTTTGAAATAAATATTTAGTTAGATCATAACATTGAAGTGAATATTAAATAATGAATAAATTATGCATATTAAATTATAATCGATATAAATAAATTTTAAGTGAAATAATTGAAATAATTTAAACAAAAATGTCATTTGAAATATAATCTTATAATTTTAAATTCAATGAATAAGTAATATAACCCAAGGAAAAGAAATTGAGTTATAAAATTTATTATCACTTGGTTAAATTTATGTAAAATCCACTTAGATTAAATAATTCAAATTGAAAATTTAACTAACATGAATTATTCATGAATACATATATTAAAATTTTAAGGGTTATTTTGTGATGCATGTTACCGAAATTAGGTGCATAACATAACAATATTCATTGATAAAGGTAGATTGAGATGTAGTTCCTTATCTCACGTTTCCTTTTGGTTGAACATAATTTAACATCACATATAATGGTTTTAATAATTTTATTAATTTATCATAGAAATATATTCATATTTATAATATCATATATGATACTCTTATACATTCTACCACCCGATAGAAAATAATATTTCATTATTTTCATTATTTCAAGTGATAATTTCTGTTTTTTCTCAAGAATGTTTTGTCATGAGAGTTCTAGTTATTTAATATAGTATATTTATACACAATCTACAGAGTAATATTGATGCTAAAATATCATATTAAATTATTTATAAATTTTTTATAATAATTATTGACTACTAGTCATGGAAAATGAATCGTATCACTTCATAGAGATGTTAGGTCATACATAAGAACTTGTGATGATATCATTCTGTTAAGGAGTAAAATGAAAATGAAATGGGTTTTATATTTATCCTCTTGAATAAATATAATTTGATATATATCATATATATTTATTTAATTGATCCTTATTACTTTCCATGTACTGCATAACAGAAAAACAAATCACTTCAGTTTACAAGGTGTTAGTCCACCATACACAAGAGCAAAATTACCATATTTTAAATGAAATGGAAAAAATGGAATATATGATATTAAAATTTAAGAAGTGTAATAATATAAAAAATATTAGATAGATTTTTTAAATACAAAATTATATCTAACATTTACTGTTTTGGATGAAAAAATAATTAAATTGGTCCACGAGGGGCTGGTCCACCGTACACAGAATCGACCGTTTCGTCTCCCATTTGATGGTAGTGGAGTTTGAAAAATATTATTTAATAAACATAATTTTGTATAATGATATGATATATAATGGTTTTATTATATTTTTTTGTTAATATATATTTTATGGTTGTAAAATAATAAATATAAAGAATTAGCTTAGTAAAGATAATTACCTTAAGTTGGAGAAACCTTATTGGGATATGTTTTTATGGGTCATAGGGATAGAATTTTGGGAATACCCAAAGATTTGTAATATATATATGTGTGTGTGTGTGTGTGTTTTTTTGGGGATAGAATTTTATTGGATTTTATCAATCAAAATTTCTTTAACGGTGCGAATAAATGAGGGGAGGGAGTTCCCACTTATATGTGAGGAAGGTAAACTTCTTTGATGTTACATGGAACTTCCCTAAAAGAATCCAAGATGATAGATAAATTATAAAGAAAAATGCATCCAAATGTCCTTATATTATAATTTTTTATTGATATGGATTATATATTTCCATTAAATATTATTTTTAACTATTTGTTAGGTCATTTTAAACTTTTATATTCTTATTTTAACCCCTAATAAATAATTTTTTACCGTAACCAAAATAAATAAATTTAACTAATTTTACTTTTTATAATGGTTATTTTTTTTGTTTTTCATACTATATAATATAAAATTTCCTTATTAAAAATATGTAATCCATTTTAAATAATTAATTTAATTGGATTTGTAAAATATAATTTAAAACTATATCCATATACCCAATGAAAATCAATGTTTTCTAAGTGAAAATTCTCACAAGGATAATATGTTTTAATATCAAAATGAAATATTAAATTAATTAAAATGACATAAAATAATTAAATTTCAATATAATTTAACTAATTTTACTTTAAAATTTATATAAATTTTATTTAAACATTTTATTTATTTAAACGAAAAGGAATATTTCAATAAAAACCAGTATATTTCAATATTCAATGAAAAATGAATCATTTCAGATAGATCCAAAAAAATTGACCATAAGAAATTCACCACAAAAATTTAGTTCATTTTATCAAATGTTTATTTTAAAAGTGATTAAAATGAATTTTAAATTATGTGCGCAATGTGCTACTAAACTATCTTTTAAAAAAATACAGTTTTTCAGAAAATAAATTCATTTCATTTAAATGATTTTTATTTTTTTAATCATTATATAAATAAAATTTCTATAATTTATTTATTATTATTAATACCAAAAAAATTAACAGCTAGGTTATAATTGTATACTATATTATAGTTCATTTGGACTCGAGGTTTCGTATTCCATAAGCTATTGAAGTGATTAAATTTAAAGAAAAATATTTTATGGGTTACTTAATATTAGTGTTTCCAATCACAAATTATATTGAATAAAATATATTTTTTTCTAGAATTTTGGGGTGTTATATTCTCCCCAGCTGAAAAAAATATGTCACTATAATTTATACATGATATCGGTAATAAAGGGTTTGGAATTTGAAAAAACCATTATTGAAAAACCCACATCATAAAAGGGATAATTAATTTCTTCTTAATAAAAGAGGAAGGTAACTACAATGGTCATATGGAATGTCACATACCTAGGTTTCTAAGTAGGAGAACATTAGTGGAATGATAATATATGGGCATGGATGAAATAAATAAATAATTATAGAGAATTATAGAGGTCATTGATCATAATAAAATTAATGTTCAATGTAATGTTAAGGACTTCAAAACCATAAAAATATATTGATTTTAAAGACCATTTGTTTATAAGAGATGACACTAATAGCCTAATTTTTTTCAATATCATTTTCTAAATTTTAAGAACTATTTTACTGTCTAAGAATAAAATAAAATATACTTCCTTGAAATATTTTTATTTAACAAGACAATTTCATTATTTGGTTATGATTTCTTCAATTTCAAATTCATATCATACTCCTAGAAATGAATATCAAAAAATGATTTTCTCATGCCTGGTGCATTAGAATTCCCTTTTAACAGATCATGATATGTATAAATGAGTGAAAATTCTTTTATTATATCTCTAACTATTTTCCAAAACTAAAGTGGTTAGAATGAGTTATACATTATATAAATATCTAAAACTCCATAGTAACAGTAGTGGGTCATCATTAATATTTATGAATCAATTTATTTAATTACAAAATTAAATATCAACAAGTATATCATGTAGTCTAGTGGTATGTTCTAAACCCCAATTTCCATCAGTTTTGTGTTAAATCCCCACATCCATTTCGAGATGCAACACGTTTTCCATTTTCCAAAAATATATTAATATAATTTCAATATTGTTCCTAATGTTTACTAAAATAACATGATCATTAAAAATATGATAAACCCTAATGTTAACCTATACGTTTAAACTATTTCCTAAAAAAATAAAGGGAAATATTCCTTAAATAACATTTTTAGTAAAACATATACCAAATAAATGGGTTGCATTTATATAAATGTTTTCCAAAAATATCCTTAATAATGTTAAATCATTACAACACAGGTTTCCAAAATGGGTTTTTAATACATTGAACTTATGATCAACCGTAAATTCATAAACCCATTATAGTAACCATAACTCTTAAGATAATGAAAACACATATGCTTATATATGTTCAAATAATATTTATATGAAGCATAATTATTTTAAAAAAACTAAATTGGTGACATAATTACTTCTACAATTTTATTCTTGTATCCCAGTACATAAATAATTCATCCATTTTACTTCACTATAGGTTTTTCCTTGGTAAAAGGTTTAACCTTTTGAAAAGGAAATTGAATTATATAATGTCCAAGTTCCCTTAATTTAAGAGACTAAATAATAAATGGATTAATAGGATGATATTTATTTCATTCCATCATACTATTCCTTTTTTTCGTAGTAATTGATTTCTTTATTCCCTTATTTTCAACAAAGAAATAATTTTTCTGTTTATTTGATTAAATATAATGGTTTTCACTTTCAAAACATTATACATGATGAAAAAACATCCTTATTTCCTCTATTTCCTGCATCACTCAATCACTTAGGGAACTCTATGTTTCTATATTTGGTGAGTCTGGGAGTTAGTTAAAAAAGCTGTTGTCAATATTTTTTTAATTATTATGAAAAATCACAATATATTT
The DNA here is from genome assembly GCA_963277665.1 of Viscum album. Classification (NCBI taxonomy): domain Eukaryota; kingdom Viridiplantae; phylum Streptophyta; class Magnoliopsida; order Santalales; family Viscaceae; genus Viscum; species Viscum album. The sequence continues at coordinate 929,621,582 of OY728147.1, read as the reverse complement.
TACTCATGTCATCATCCTATTTGGTTTCTCATATCCACAAAATTTCATTTCATGTTCAATGTTTATATGATTCCATTGGTTTCCAGGCATTGAATAAGAAAAAAATGTACAGTTTCAGAGACAATAATCATAGTGGGGGAATCATATTATAATTTAAAGGATGTCTATATCATAACACATTATTTTCAAAATAAAAAACCTTCGATTTAACCTCGGTCATTAATTTTCCACATCTATTCAAGTCCTTCATAATGGCTTGTAATGAAAATGTGAATTATCATAAGCATATCCCATTGGAGTTTCAAACATAAGTGCCTAGTAAGGCCCATTTTCATTCATCAGGTGATGATATGGTAAAAAACAATGAACCCCTTTCATATTTATTACTCATAATGAAAATTGTTCTATAATCACTTCCACTTGAACTATTCATATGAGGATGTATTTCTAGGAAAAACTATATAATCTCTTTCTTACCCAAACTTAAGTTTTCTTCTCTATACTTATCCAAAATGAATACCTTAGGTTTATTTCCACTAATTTATTTTTTCCATCATATAGTTCTAAATATTTCTACAAAAATTCCACTAAGACCAACTATAACTACCATAATTCAAGAAACCCATAGTCAGATTATTACTTTATTACATTATCATAATACACATGTAATCATATACTAAAGGATGAAATAGTTTAATATTGTAGGTAAGCATGATACGTACATGATTTCTATATAACTTTTGAAGAAAATCCCAACATTTTTTTGATAATAATTTTTTTACCTATATAATATTCTTTCATTTCATTCGTATTACACATCATGGATTCATGGGATCGGAAAAAATGAGGGTGGGATCAAATTCTTAGTAAGTGTTAGGTTTAATGGATGGTATACTGAATCAATAAGTATAATCAATATGGAAATGTAAATAACTAAACACACAAGAAATTTAAATAATTTGACTAGAATAATCTACATAAAAGGTAAATAAATAAATAAAACATGAATTTAATCAGTAACATGAAAATAATAATTGGATAAACAATAATAAATATAAAAATATAAATAACTGAAAACGGATTTAATTTAATCATTAATCTAAGAATGATATGCATACGAAGATAATATCATTATGAGAATATCATGGGTAAAAATAATGAAATTATGAATGATGGAAATGATTAATTATTTAACATCCTGATCTTAGGCATCATGGAAACCTATAGTCTCAAGACCCCCCCCCCCAAGATAGTTTAAAACTGATGGTTAAGTATACATTAGAAACCCATTTAACCAAGAATTTATAGCATATTAGCTTCAGGAGAATATAAGTGAATCTATAGCTATCTATAATTGGTCCTCACCCATATCTATATGTCTAAATGTCTCCCCATATACAGAATAATCAATTTAATTAATTAATAATATGCTTTATCAATAAATTTCTGCATCGAGTAAGGAATATGAATGAATAATAATTTCCCAGGTAATTTATATTACATTGAAAGCAAAACACATTATATTGAAATGATATATGGTTCAAGAAATAATAATATCCATGATAAATAGTATGAATATTTAAAGAAATTAATTTCCTAGTGATCACTGGAAAATTAACATTTCAATGGAAAGTTGATTACTACAATAATGAATCATGAAACTGAATATCAATAATTTCCTTGTTCAAAACAATCATAAAACATCCATATAAATAAAAAGTATCAAATAAATACAATATACCCACATTAATGTTTAATTAAAATAAGGGTTTGTTGTTGGTGATGAATAGTAATATCATAAAAATATATTTAAGGTATTTCTTGAGGAAAATGTCTATTTAACATTTAAAATGTTTTTTTGTACAAAAATATCCCAAAATGTTTTGAAAATACATTACATTGAAAATTATCTTTTAATCCTTCTATGGAATTTTTAAAACATTGGGTGGTCATGATGGTGGGAAATTACATACATTTCATACACGTTAAAACAAAATTTATTTTCAAATATTTGCTAAAACCCAAATTGGGTTTTTCAAAAAATGACCTGAATCATCCTTTCAACAGAATTTTGTAAAAACAAAAACATTGGAAACATATTTTTAATAAACCATTTGGTGAATTTTTTAATAAAGTTTGAATAAATTTTTATAAAAAATGGGTTTGGATGAAAAATAGGTCAAAGATAGAAACAAAGTAGTATTTAAAAAAAACATTTTTTCAAATGTTTTAAAAACCAAATAGTACAAAAATGGTGATATTTCTTGAAAAATTCAAGAATAAACACTGTATAATAAAATTAATGGGTATTATTATAATATAATCAAATAGATTCCATTAATATAAATTCAACCATAAATAGTCCCGATTAAAATGAGATTGTGAAATAAAACCCTTGTAAAGATGATAACGTTGAAATGAAAATTAACCAACGAATCAATTATGTGCATCAACTTTAAATATATCTAAAATAGTTTAAAAAAATAAATTTATATTCAAAATTCATTATAGTAATAATCATAAAATATTAATGATAATTAAGAAGTAATATATCCCAATGAAAATAAATTGTGTTATAAAATTCTTTATAATATAGTAACTTTTATGTCAAATCCCCTTAAATGAAATTATTACAATTGAAAATTAAAAGACCATGAATTATTTAGGAATCATGATATTACATATAAACGGTTATTTATATACAATATGTACAAGGGATTAGGTTCATAACATTACAATATGCCTTAATAAAGGAAAATTGAGATGAAGATCCTTACCTCACGTTTCCTTTTGGATGAACATGAATTAACATACTATAAAATGATTTTAAGTATGTTATTAATTTAAACTAAAATATTATTAATATTTATAATCTTATACATGATCTTCTTATAAAAATTCACCACATTATTGTAAATAACATTACATCATTTTCATTGTTTGGAGTGTTAATTTCCTTGTTTTCTCATGCATGTTTTGTAACGAATCTTTTTATAATTACATATATTTTATATATCTATCACATATAGAATGATATTAATGTTATAAATATAATATTTAGGCTTTTTATATTTTTTAATAATTTCTTAAGGTTGGAAAAGAAAAATTAATCACATCAATATGTGGAGATGATGGGTTGTACATATGCATTAGTGATGAAATCTTTCAATTAAATAGTAAAGGAATAAGAAAGTTGGTGAAGTGATAATATTAAAAAACAAATAACATTTCATTAATATAATATTTATTCATTAATTTTATCATTATTACTTCTAGGTAATGAGTTTATGAAAAAATAATCACATCACGTCGTGAGATGGTAGTCCACCGTTTACACGAGCGACATTATCATATTTTAAAAAAACTGAACATAAAAAGGTATGTGTGATATTTTAATTATAGAATTATAATACTATTATAAATATCATATAAATATATTAAATCCGTCATGATATCCAACATTGACTTTTAGTGATGGAAAAAAAATTAAATCGATTCACGAGGCGGTAGTCCTCCATACACATGATTGATAATTTAATTTCCCATTTTATGGATAAATGTCATTTAATCCAAATGATAACATCGTAGTATATAGTAGATAATGGGTTTATAAAATTTACATAGTTTATACATAATTTAAGGATGTAAAACAGGAACAAAATAAAATGATCTTAGAGAAGATGATAACCTTCGCTTTGTGAATCCTCTTTTGGATCACTTCTTAATGACCCTTGGGTTAGTATTATCGGATGAAAATAAGATCCATAATGTGTATCAGAACTTTTAAGAGCGAATGTGGTAGGTTTTGGTAGTTCCAAAGTTCTTGAGAGGTGTGAATAAGTGATTGGAGGGAGTTCCGTTTTATAATTGGGTGAAAGGGAACCCTCTTGGAAATTAATTGTGAATTTCCTAAAAGAATCAAAAATGAAAAAGTCATTCCAAAGAAACTCTTTTAAAAATGACATTTTATTCGATATTGGGATGGATAAGGATGAAATATGTCCTGAAAATTTGAGTTTGACATTTTGGAAGGTCATTTTTAACCACTGCCTTCTTAGTTTAACCACTGATAAATCATTTTTTACCTTAACCATGTTAATTAATATTTATTTCATTTATAATTTATAATAGTCAGAAATTAATTTACCCTTATTGAATAATATAAATTATTCAGATTAAAAATATAGAAACCATTTTAAAATTTTAATTAATAAGAGTGGAATAAAATTATTTAAAATTATACCTACAGATGCGATGAAAGAATGCGTTTCCAAAGAAAAAATTATTATAAGTATTGAAGATTTTAATATCAATATTCAATATAAAAATGATTAAAATGACCTAAACATGATAAATTTTAATATTATTTAACTAAATTTACTTTAAAAACAACATTAACTTTAATTTAACATAGTTATTTATTCAAGTGAAAAGAAAATTTTCGATAAAAATCAATAGTTTCACTATTTATCAAAAAATGCAACATTTTAGAAAAATCCGAAGAATTCTCCACAAGCTAATTTGGATTTAATGATTTAAAAAATTATGATTATTTAATATGTTAAATTTTCTAAAATAGTTGAAAATTGATTTTCAATTATTTTGGAAAAAAGTAACAATATCATCTTTTTGAAAAAAAAATGTTTTTCAGAATACATTTCTATTTAATTTAAATATTTATTATTTTGTTTATAATCTGTAGATAAACATTATTTTTATAATTTAGTTAGAAATATTCATAAAAATGATTAATGGTTTGTTTATAATGGTATACTATATTATGATTCATTTATACATTGGGTTTCATTCATTGTAATATACGAGAGAGATTAAAATAAAGAAATATATTTTATGGTTTATTTATGATTGGTGTTGTATGTCATATAATATTGGTTGCGGATGTTAGCTCTTAGTCAGAAAAATTATTTTGGTTTGCACCAAAAGACATAATAGGTTGTATATATGACCAAACTATATATTCATAGATGATATGAGTGAAGAATGGAAGTGATTTTGGAAATCCTTCGCTAAATCAAAGTGCTTTGGATGTTTGAAGAGTAGAGAAGAGGGTGTCCTTTTATATGTGTGGAAAGTGGAACTCTCATAATTTTTGAAAATAAAAATTTCTATCCACAATTTTTAAATTCAAAAGGCTATAAAATATTCTATTATCTATCTTTATAAGAAATAAGGTTGAAATATGGACATCCAATGAGCATTGGAAAAGTTTCTTATGTCATTTTACCCTATATAATTTTTTTACTTTAACACCTTAATAAACCCATTTAACCATAAATGTGGTAAATAATTTTAATGCATTTACTATTCATTGTGGTAGAAAAATTAAGTTTAAATTATTTGAAAATATATATTTTTATCATTAAAAATATGGAATCAATTTTTATAAACTCCATTCATAGAAGTTGGAAATTTTAATTTAAAATTAATCACATATACATGAAGAAAAAGAATTTTTTGGAAGGGAAATTGTAAATACTCGTAAATTTCAAGGGAAATTTTTTTCTTAATTTTCTTTGGGATTTTACAAGAATGCAGTTTCTGACGACACCTGATTTCGAGGCCCGGTGTGCCCGGAATCATTTTTCAAAGTTTAGATCGGGTACGTTTAGTGAACGAACAAGCGGGTTTTCCTATCTTTTAACTAGTGCTCGGAATCGAATTCTGAGGGAACCGATTGAATTGTAGCACCGATAATTGCTTAGAAACACCTTTTTCGGTGTTGCGTTTTCTCGGGTGTGGTTTTTAAGTTTTTGGGTTATGTAAAGGAATAAAATAAAATGGTGCAACACATTTTTATTTTACTTAATGTAGTTTAACTTAAGCTAAGTGTTGGGAGTGGTACCCACAATATCCTACCCACTAGGTAGGATATTTGTGAGGTGGGACCCACACGAGCCTCGCCGTTTCTTTTCTTCCTAAACCTCCTCCTTTAATAAGGTAACACAACCGCACCCCCATTAAGTGGAAGTCAACTCTTGCGTTTAACTTAATATGAAACGCCTATTTTAATTTGGTGTTTTAAACATTTTTATTAATTCAATTAATTAATTGTTTCAATTTTGAATTTCAAAGGCGTTGGCTTGTGTGTTAATAAAATAAGACAAGTCTTATTTTATTAAGAGGTTCGTTGTGCGTGAAGGCTTGGGGAGATTTTTCTCAAGTTCTTTAAGTTCTCCTTCCTCGACGAAGAACGCGAAGAAGGCGAAGAAAGCCGACCTCCGAGGACGAACGACGGTGAGAGACGCCTTCCTCGGAGATTGACGAACCGACGCGCATCTCCTCGTTCTTTCTTTCCGCGTCAAAGGAAGGGAGACACCATTCCTCCGCAACTCGATGATCCGCCTTATTCTGTGGCGATCATTTCCGCGACGTCCCTTTCCGCGAAAACCTCATTCGACGACTACGCTCGAGGTAGGGGTTTATTTTATTTGTTTGTTCATGATTACTTCCGTCGATTTCTTCTTTTCAATTTGAGCCTCCAGATATCGCAATAACTGGAGGAGTCGGACCGCACGAACACGGTTGACCCTCCTCCCCCTTGTTGGTTCAATTTTGTTGCGGCACATGTAAGGCGGCGCGGTGGCGAAGCACCGCACGGGAAATATTAAAGGAAGGGTGGAGAAGCACGGTGCTGTCGCGCTGCGCCGTTGAAAATGAACTAATCCGCAGCGCCGTCATGCCGCGCCGGAGAACCTCGAAGGAACCTCGAAGACACCGCAGCCGGAGCGGGGCCGCGGTGGAGGGGCGCGACACCGTCACACCGCGCCGGACGGACCAAGGCCGTGGCGGAGCAGGACTTGCGGCCGGTTCTGGGCGGCCTGCGTCGAAGAAGGGGGGACGGGACAGCCCCGGTCCAGTGGCGGCAGCAGCCGGCTGGCTGGAGCGGGCCGGCTGGTCCTTGGAAAAACCGGGGGTTCGTAACCCCCGGTTGGCCAGTAGGTGCGGCCCCCCACATGGGGGTCGCGACTTCACTATGCAGGGACAACGTGCCCCCCCCCCCTCATCGCTCGGCTGTAACGGTCGGGCCGCCAGGCTGCCTGGCCCCCCTAGCCAGGCCGAGCCGCCAGGCCAGGCCGCGCCCAGGCCGGGTCGGGCCGCGCCCAGGCCGGGCCGGGCCGCGCCCAGGCTGGGACTGGCCGCGCCCAGGCCGGGCCGGGCCGCGCCCAGGCTGGGACTGGCCGCGCCCAGGCCGGTCCGGGCAGCTCCAGGCCACGCCAGCCAGGCCAGGCCATGCCCAAGCGGGCCGGACCCGGTCCCGGTTCGGGTCGACCCGGTTCGGGCCGACCCAGAGGGTATCAGGCTGGGTCGGACCGGAGCCAAACCCCCTAATACCGGACCCGTCACGGTCTTTCACCCATAATGTGGGCTGCTGACCTCCGATCGATGCACTGTCAGCTGCGATGTGATCCTTGGATCGAGACGGACGTTTCAGTATATTACACTCGAGGTTTAGGTGAACTTTGGGTTCGTCCGGGTTGGTTTGTACACGAAACCAACCGGGCCTTCGGAGCGGAAACCCTTATAACTTGAGCTCCGGATGTCCGATTGACGTGACATCGACTTTGATGGATTCCTCTTAGTGAGACCTACTCTGCTCGAGGTTTGGACGCGGATAGAGTATGGTTGGGTTGTTTTTCACCTAAAAACCAACCGGGCTCCTGGGACGAAAAAGCCAATAACTCTCAGACCGGGTGTCCGATTGACGCGCCGTCTGTGACGTTGAGTTCCTTTTGATGATACAGAACTTTTGGATACATCAACCCCGGACTATGTGTCAGTTGATATATCAGCCCCTCGGCTCGTGGAGCGGACCCTCCCGAACGATCTTGCTGTGTGTGGGAACCCTAGAGCTGGCTGTGACTATGACGACGATGACAACTGTACAGAAATCCTCCGTGGATTCGATGGCGATGACTACAACACTCAGCGATCCTACGTGGATCAGTGCTACCGATCCTGTGTGGGTAAGATCCTGTGTGGGTCAGCGCTCAACGGTCTTTTGTGGGCCAGCGCCTACAGATCCTCTGTGGGTCTGATCTTGTGTTGGCCACTGCGGGGGTTAGTTACCTATCGATATTTTTTGGGACTTTGCTAGGGTTAGTACCTATAGATCCTGTGTGGGTCTGATGGCTTAGATGATTCAGTGGCTACATCTGATCATCTCTATTGTATTACTAAGAAGTATACCTGTGTGAGCTGAATCTTGACTTTCAATCCTTATCTTTGATAAGTTTGACTTGATATCTTATGTGGATTACGTTATGCTTTCCTGTGTGGATTGGGTTGTGATTTCATGTGTGGACTGGGTTGTACATGAGCTCGGATGTTGGAGACGAACTGGAATTGATAACTTCGGTATATGTATGGGAATATACCCAAGTAGTGTCGGATGTTACTTCGTGATTGTACCTTTCCTTTGAGGATTATCCTTTTTGGATTCTGGGAGACCTTCTCGGGTCTCGGGGTCCCTACTGAGTAGCTTATACTCACTCCTGTACGGGCTATGCCATCACTACGTTCTGTTGGTTGCAGACGACGGACATCGTTTATCGTGGTTGGGGCTTCTGGAGCAGGTCAGTACCTGGAGGTGGACCACTGGGCGGGACGTACTCGGAGCGGACGGCTAGACCTGAGGAGCTGTGGAGGCTATTTTTACCCACCCTTCAGGTGGGACTTCTAGTGGATAGCTCGAGGCTGCTACTTTACATTTCAATTGTTGTACTCCATTTTTTAGTTGTACTTTACTTTTAGTTTGGGTTTGTATTCTGGACCACTTACTTTTCCGCACTTACTGTTGTACCCAATTTTTACATAGTGTTTACTTATGATTTCTTTCTCTGTGGTGTTTGTTTTCTTTACAAAGGAAATGCCTTTTCTTTTTACAAAGAATTATGCCTTGCTACTAGTCGCCAGCCCCTGGCCTATGGAAGGTGGGCTTGGGGTAGTCACGACACGGGTCCCGAGGACGGGTCGTGACAAATTGGTGTCAGAGGAGTTTGGTTCTACCGCAGAACTCAGGACTCGGATCTTTTTTCAATGTGAAGCAATAGTGTTAAGGGTATTGAGTGTGGTTATCAGTCCAGGGAGTCCAGTGTTGGTGCGGGGGCCGACGTATCTGTACACCAGGACCCTGACTTCTGATTTCCGACATAATGCACGGAAACATTGATTGCATGTGTATTTCAAGTTTTTTTTGTGATCACTTTGTGTCATCTCACCAGGTATACTATTTGACCGTGGCACACCTGTTTCCTTTCAGGATGGCCCCATGACGGCTGGGAACTACGGTTTCAAGCATTATACGTGACGACAGCCCACCGAGCGACGAGGCCTCGGTATAGGGCCCTTTGACAGTAGAGGCACTGGCGGTACCTCTACCCGCCAAGCCACCGATTCTACCAGACCCAGCCACTGACCATGCATGTCGCCTTAGTGCACTGCACGAGTTTCAGTGTCAGCGACCGCCTAGGTTCCGCGGGGAGACAGACCCTCAGGCAGCCGAGGATTGGCTGGAGGCAGTTGTATGATTTTTCCGTTTGGTGAGGACAGCAGCAGACCTCATGGTGATCCTCGCAGCGAGCCTCCTGCACGCAGCAACAGGCAGATGGTGGAGCTTGATGCTCCATATGCACAACGAGGCATCTCTCCTCTGGATAGACTTTGATAGCTTCTTCCGCGCAGAGATCGTCCCAGCCACCCTCCGTGTAGTGCGCATCCAAGAGCTTCTACAGCTGCGGCATGACAGCCTGACGGTCGCCCAGTACTCGGCGAGATTTACAGATCTCTTGCGCTATTCGACAGACATGGTACGGGACCCATTCTTCCGGGCCTGGACCTTCGAGCAGGGATTGAGGTAGGAGATCAGGGAATCGCTGATCTCCCTCAGCATTCCGACTCAGGCAGGGTTACTGGAGCGATCCCTTCTCATCGAGAGCTTTCTTGCTGAGTCTACACCAGCGGAGAGACGTACCGCAGGGAGGCACATAGTAGAGTCTTATGCAGCCGGTAGTCGATAGATGACTCATGGGTCCACGAAGACCAGACCCTCATGTAGATGACCTCAGGACACCGGCTCAGAGGTGAGGGGAACACAGCACAGAGCTAGTCTTTTGAGATGAAGACAGTGCTACACATGCAGCGGGAAGGGCCACATGGATCGTGATTGCCCGACCCGCTGTGTTGTGGAGCAGCAGACAGTTGAGGGACCACCCAGGCAGAGGCAGAGGGTCGACCGTGGCGGTCCACAGAAAGTAGGTGGATGAGGCAGAGGGGCTGGCCGAGAAGCAGGTGGTGGGCGATGCATTGAGGATCTACCTCCACCACCCCCAGGAGGTCCACCCCGGCCACAGGGAGCTGGCAGGCAGAGACAGGCACAACATCAAGCAGCGGAGGCCTACGACCATAGCGCGCCAGAGATGATTCTAGGTACTATCTGTGTCTATTCCACCCTTGGTTCAGTTCTTATAGACACAGGAGCAAGTCATTATCTCATAGCCGATGCCCTTGTTCGGAGCTCGGAGATTCCGACAGAGCCGTTGGATCGATCCTTATGTCTAGAGACTCCTACGGGAGAAGACTCGACGATTACGCACTGGTGCTTGCAGTGTGAGCTTACTCTAGGAGGTGAGAGCTTTGGCTGGGATCTTCATGTAGCGGCATCGAGGCCTTACGATGTCATCTTGGGCATGAATTGTTTATCTACAGTCCATGGTCAGATTGACTGTATTAGGTGCAAGGTGCGGTGTGTATGCACCTACGGGAGCAGGTTCACCATCACCGGCTAGAAGGGAGCCTTTAAAGCACATGATGGACTCTCGCATAGGAGAGGACATCCCATCACTCATCATTTGGCTAGAATCATCCTAGGAGCAGTTGAAGTGCAGAGTCTTGGTTTTCCTGCAGTGGTGGATCAGTATGAGGACGTTTTCCCCGACGATGTTCCAAGACTACATCCTCACAGAGAGGTAGAATTTTATATTGATCTGTACCTCGGGACAACCCCTATATCCACCCCAGCATATCAGATGGCTCCCGCCGAGCTTCGAGAGCTACGGGTACAGTTGGAGGACTTGTAGGGAAAGGGATTCATCCGACCGAGTGTTTCACCCTGGGCTTCCCCAATATTATTCTCCAAGAAGGAGGACGGGGGCTTGCGACATTTTGTCGACTATCATTGCCTGATCTAGGTGATAGTGATGAAAAAGTGTCCGCTACCGAGGATTGATGACCTCTTCGATCAGCTCAAGGGAGCACGATGGTTCTCGAAGATAGACCTTAGATCAAGCTATCATTAGCTCAGAGTTCGGGACGAGGACGTGCAGAAGACAACCTTTAGATGTCGGTATGGACACTATGAGTTCTTGGTAATGCCATTCGGCGTGACCAATGCTCCAGCAGCGTTCATGGGCCTCATGATGCACCCTATTTGTGTATACATTTCCATATATATAATTGAAGATAAAGCATGTTTTCATAAAATATCTGTGGTTTCATGAACATATTCTTTGATTTTGGTGAATCTGTTTACTTTCAGAAGCTTTATGTCTTAATACACGGATCAAGGGACGTTTTTGAATTTTTTGAAACTACACGGCGTGTACTTTCTAAACACGTCGTGTACATCCAAACAAGGACATGGACCAAAGAAGGGAGTACACGCCCATGTCTCTAGGCAGAGATGCATGCCGGGTGGGTCGGCGCTACACGTCGTGTACCACTTTCTAGAAGCAGTGGATACGGAGAAAAGTCCACACGACCATGGGGCCGTTGATGAAGACATGGCGTGTTTGAACTTTTAAACGCCGTGTCTGCTATTCTAGAAGGGGCTGGACGCGCTACACACCATGTATGGAGGCGCTACACATCAAGGACACTCAACTTGCAGGCGGCTTCATGTGAAAAAGTCAAGAACGGCATGCTCGGCTACCTGCCATCGGAGAAAATGGAGCCAATACGCGTTGAAGAAAAGTACACGGCGTGTACTTTCTATACACGTCGTGTACATTATTTTTCTATAAAATGATGCCTTGGCCTATGGATTTGGGAGTTCAGAACCATTGGAGGAGAGAGAAGCTCTACTACCACCATTCCCGAAACCACCGAGGTGCCGTCATTCCACTATTCTGTCATTCCACCTTCCGATACACTACCTCCACGCCTACACGATGAATCCATCAGGTATCATGTGTGTCATTTCTCTCCTAAATTCTATGTGTAACTAAACCCCTCGTGTTGGGGCTGTGGATGATGGGATCATACTTTGTATATTGTTTTAAATAGTTGTGTTTGAATCGTTGTAATTCATCTTACTCTTCTTAAACCACTGTCTAATATAACTGAGAATTATTAGCTGGACCAAGGGAAGGATTCTCAGTGATACAAAAGAAAAGTAACAGTGAAAACATCCATGACAATTGGAAGGTTTTCACCAATTCAAGTAATGGACTGGATGTAATAAATAATTAAGGACATTGACTACAGGACCAAGGAGTCAACTGATCTAATTCCAAACAAGAGGAACCGGACCAAGGAAACCTTGTAACAAAATGAAATCCTGAATGATTGAATTATTATGGACAACACAACCATTTGAACAATCTGCATAATAACTCCTTATTCACCACAGCCCCGACACATCTTTTCTTTCCATTTCTATGAACTCTTTAAATTTACCCATTATTTTCTTTCAAACAGTATCCATTCTTCATAGTAAATAAGTTTAGTTTTAATCAAAACCCAAAAATCAACCCAATCATTTCTAAATTTTGCATACTTCACCAAATTAAGTATTAACTCAATTAAATTCATGCACGCCATGGTTCTTTGTGGATCAACCCCGAACTTATGCTATACTAAAGTTCTAAGAACGTGTAATTAATTTGGGACGCATATAACTTCGATCAATGATAAGCGTAGACCAAATTTTGGCGCCGTTGCCGGGGACACCATTTGGTTTTAGTGCTAAGATTTAAATTGTGTTAATAATTGATTTAAGTGAAAATAAAAATCAAAAATCATCAAAAATATCTTTCCTAATCCCATTTCAACTTTTTTTTTATTTTCCCCATTTACGCCTGGTTTTCGTTTTTGTGTTGTGCAGCACTTCAAGTATATGTTTCGAAGATTTACAAGATCCAGAAGAGCTGAGTCTTTGGAATTAGTTCCGCTTGACCCGGAAATCGAACAGACCTTACTTCATCGTCGGCATACACGGATAGAAACTCACAACCATCAACCACAACCCATGGCAAACAAGGATGAGGGAGCACCAGCCGTAGATGCTGCGACTAAGCATCAGTACCAGGATCAGTAGCCTCCTGCTGCTGGTCTACCTGAGCAACCTCCTGGAGCCTTCATGGAATTCCTCCCAAGGGATTACCAATGTTCGCCGCAGCAACTCTTCCCACGGCCACAATTTTCTCCTCAAGATGATTTTATGCAAGATCCACCCCATCAATAACAACCACCAAGACGTACCCTTATAGAGTACGGACTTCCATCGATTCAAGGAGCTGATATGGGCATCGTTCGTCCTCCGGTCCAGGCGAAGCACTTCGAGATCAAGCCTGATATCATGTAGCTGATCCAGAACACCATCCAATTTGGAGGCCTGGCCAGTGAGGACCCGAACGCCCATCTCTCTAATTTTCTGGAGATCTGCGACACCTTTCGGTACCATGGAGTGTCCGAGAACGCCATCCGTCTTCACCTATTCCCCTTTTCTCTATGGGATAAGGAAAAGGATTGGATCAAGGGGTTGCTGCAATGATCTATCCTCACCTGGGAGGAGCTATCCCAAGCATTCCTGTCCAAATACTTCCCACCATCCAAGACGGTGACACTCCGAAATGAGATTCATAATTTCCAGCAGCACGACTCTGAGTCATTTTACGAGTCCTGGGAACGCTTCACGGAAATGTTACGAAAATGCCCCCATCACGTACTTCCACTCTGGATACAAGTCCAGACCTTCTATGGAGGACTTACCATGAAGACCATGTCCGTGGTGGACACTGGTGCTGGAGGTACGATGATGCGGAAGTCCCCCGAAAAACTATTCCAACTACTGGAAGACATGTAAGCCAATAGCTTTCAGTGGCACTCCGATCGGGGGACACAAAAGCGAGGTATGCATAACATTAACACTACCACTATGTTAGATGCTCAGTTGGATGCTGTGTCCAAGAAGATCGACGCATTAAACCTCAAAGGAGAATCTCAAGTTCATGCGGCACACCATCCAGCATGTGGTGACTGTGGTGATAACCATATCATGGGAGAATGCCCGGGATCAGCTGGAGGCCCCTCGACGATCAAGGTGAGTTATGTTGACCAAAATTGAGGGCCCAACCAGTACCAGTAGTACTAGAACCCGGAATGGAGAGATCAACAGAACACAGGCTGGGGCCAACAACAGCAGAATCCTCCGCCCCAGTGACCGCCAAACTATAACCAACCTCTATATCAGAACCAATTCCAAAGGCCACAACAACCCCAGTAGGGTCCTTATCAGTAACAAGGGTATCAAAACCCTCATCCACAGCAGCCACAATATCCACCTCCTCCACCAGCTCAACAACCACCTCAGCAGGAGAACACCTCATGGTTAGAGGATCTGATGACTAAATTCATATCTACTATTGAGACTCGGTTCCAGAATAAAGAAGCTTCGATTCAAGGCTTGGAGAATCAGATTGGCCAGCTGGAAAATCAACTCTCAGGGAGGCAGCCCGGTACACTACCGGGGAACACTGAAAAGAATCCAAGGGAGGAGGCCAATGCTATCATGCTCCGGAGTGGAAAATAGCTCCACCAGAACCAATCAGCACAGCAAGGTGCATCCACACCCACTGTTGAAGAAAAAGGTACCAATACCAACCCCTCCTCATCCAATAGCCCATAGAATGAGGCTTTACAAAATAAAGAAAAGGATGTAATCCAACCATTCAAGCCTGCCTTACCCTTTCTGGAAAGATTTAAGTAGAGGAAACTGGACCACCAATTCAGCAAATTTATGGATGTTTTCATGAAGCTACATATCAACATACCATTTGTGGAAGCCCTGACACAAATTACAACATACACTAAATTCATGAAGGAAATCCTCTCGAATAAGAGGAAGATGGAGGATTTGGGTGTTATTGCACTAACGAAGGAGTGCTCCGCGGTGGTTCAACATTCCATTCCTCCCAAACTCCAAGATCCAGGTAGTTTCACCATTCCTTGCACTATTGGATCCTGCGAGTTTGGGAAGGCCCTATGTGACTTCGGGGCCAACGTGAACCTTATGCCCCTCGGTGTATTCAAGAAGCTGGGACTCCACGAGCTCAAGCCTACCCACGTCGCCCTTCAACTTGCTGATCGATCCATCAATAACCCAAAGGGACTACTTGAGGACGTACTGGTCAAGGTGGGTTGTCTGATTCTCCCTACTAATTTCATCATCCTCAACATGGGGGATGACCAGGAAGCACCTCTTATACTTGGAAGGCCTTTCTTGGAAACTGGGAAGGTACTGATCGATGTGAACCAAGGAGAGTTGATTTTCCGGGTAGGTGATGAAAGAGTTTCCTATAACATCCTCAAAGCCGTCAAATGTGATTCCTTGTCAGAGCATGGGGACTGTTATGAAGTTTCCACCATGGATAATCATTTTAGGGACAAAGGGGGTGAACTGGTATGTTCTTTTATTTTGAATAATTTAACTAATCCAGATATTCTATTAGAAGAAGCGCCAGAAGACTTGCAATTCCTAGAAGGCTAGGGCGGCCACTATTGGCAGCATGCAGTTGTTCCTGATAGTTTGGAATGGGACAAGGTGCATCCACTTGTGCCTTTGATTTTAAAGGCACCTGATCTCGAAATGAAGCCTCTACCATCTTCTCTCAAGTATGGGTATTTAGGACCCAATCAAACATTACCTGTCATACTTAATGCAGAAATATCACAGGTGTAGGAAGATGCACTTCTGCAGGTTCTCAAACAGCAGAAGCATGCTATTGGGTGGATAGTCGCTGATCTGAAGGGCATCAGTCCTACCATTTGAACTCACAAGGTGCTACATGAAGAGGGTGCCAATAAATATCAGCAACCACAACAGCACTTGAATCCTCCCATGAAAGAAGTTGTAAAGATGGAGGTGATCAAATTATTGGATGCAGGCATCATCTATCCCATCTCGGATAGTCTGTGGGTGAGTCCTCTCCAAGTGGTACCCAAAAAGGTGGGTATCACTGTGACATCAAATGAAAATAACGTGCTCATCCCTACACGCACTATCACGGGCTGGCAAGTCTGTGTGGATTACCGAAAGCTGAATGATGCAACAAGAAAAGATCACTTCCCCTTGCCATTCATGGATCAAATTCTAGAGAGGCTAGCAGAGCAGAACTTATATTGCTTCCTCGATGGTTTTTCCGCTTACAACCAAATATCCATTGCTCTGACGGATCAGGAAAAGAGTACTTTCACATGCCCCTACAACACATTTGCTTATCGAAGGATTTTTTTTGGCATGTGCAATGCCCCCGCCACCTTCCAGTGCTGTATGCTGGCCATCTTCCATGACATGGTGGAACGAATCCTGGAGGTATTCATGGATGATTTTTCCATTTATGGAAAATCATTTACCATTTGTTTACGACACCTAGAGCTTGTTTTGGAAAGATTTGAGCACACTAAACTTTTATTGAACTGGGAAAAGTGTCATTTTATGGTGAAAAGTGGCATAGTCCTTGGACATAGAATTTCAGCCAAGGGGATAGTGGTTGACCCGGCGAAGATTGAGGTCATTTCACAACTACCAATACCGACTTCCGTCTGCACCATCCACAGCTTCCTGGGTCATGCAGGATTTTACAGGCGGTTTGTCCGCGACTTCTCAAAAATAGCCCACCCCCTAACCAATCTTCTAACCAAGGATTCCATATTTGAGTTTGATGACCATTGTGTCAGATTATTTGAGCATCTAAAGAAGCTCCATGTGAAAGCTTTAGTTATGATTTCTCCCAACTAGGAGGAACAATTTGAGGTGATGTGCGATGCGAGCGACTACGCAGTGGGAGCAGTCTTGGGCCAGTGACTTGATCGGATTTTCCGACCTATATATTATGCCATCAAGATTCTCAATGAGGCACAGATTAACCACACCACCACAGAAAAGGAGATTCTCGCAGTGGTTTTTTCATTTGATAGGTTTCGTTCTTACTTAGTGTTATCTAAAGTTATTGTTTATACTGACTATGCAGCACTAAAGTACCTACTCAACAAGAAATACGTGAAGCCCCGATGATCCACTAGGTAATCCTCCTACAAGAATTTGATCTTGAGATCCGGGATAAGAAAGGGAGTGAGAACTTCATTGCATACCATCTCTCCCACCTCAAGATGCCTCACTTGGAGAAGGAAGAAGATCGGGAGATCAGGGAGGATTTTCCTGATGAGCACCTCTTTTCGATCTGTGAAACACCTCAACCATGGTATGATGATATTGCTAATTTTCTAGTTATAGGTGTCATTCATCCTGACCTCTCCTTCCAGCAAAGGAAATGATGTTTCTCTGATGTGAAAAGGTACTTCTGGGAGGATCCTCTGCTATTCCGATCCTATGCAGATGGAGTGATCCGCCATTGCATCCCAGAGAATGAAGTTCACGGTGTCCTGGATTTCAGTCACGCCTCACCAGTAGGAGGACATCATGGCCTAGACCGTACCATAGCTAAGATCCTGTAGTCTGGATTTTTCTGGTCCACCATGCATAGAGATGGTCGGGCCTTTGTTTCCTTTTGTGATCGGTGCGAGAGGACAGGTAATGTGGGACATAGAGCCGAGATGCCTCAGCACCCCATCTTGGAGGTCGAGATTTTCGACGTCTGGGCAATAGATTTCATCGGTCCTTTTCCCCCATCTTTTGGGAACACATACATGCTGGTCTGCATTGACTATGTCTCCAAATGGGTGGAAGCTACTGCTACAGCTCACGACATAGAAAAGGTAGTCATAAATTTCTTAAATAAAAATATCTTTAGCAGATCTGGAGTTCCACGAGTACTGATCAGCGATAGAGGGACCCACTTCAACAACAAACTGATGAGAGAAATACTGTCAAAGTATGGAGTAAATCATCATATGGGGACACCATATCATCCCCAGTCCAGTGGACAGGTAGATCTCTCCAATCGAGAGCTCAAGCAGATCCTAGAAAAAATAGTGAACACTTTACAGAAGGACGGGTCCAAGAAGTTAGATGATGCCTTGTGGGGAAATCAGAATTCTTTCAAAACACCATTGGGAATGTCCCCGTTCCTCCTCGTCTATGGAAATCCCTGACATTTTCCAGTAGAATTGGAACACAAATCCTACTGGGCCGTCAAAGCCATGAATTTTGATCTAAAGGCAGCTAACGCGAAACAGAAGTTCCAACTATCAGAACTAGATGAGATCTGATTAGAGGCATACGAGAATGCCAAGTTGTACAAGGAGAAGAAAAGAGCCATTCACGATCAGATGATATCACAAAAATCTTTCCTACCTAGTGATTAGGTAATTCTCTTCAATTCTCATCTTCGCTTATTTCCAAGGAAATTAAAGTCACGCTGGTCGGGACCATTCCACGTTATCCGCGTATTCCATCACAGAGCGGTAGAAATTTCTCGAGAAGATGGTCATCCATTCAAGGTAAACGGGCAGCGCTTGAATGATTACCATCCTACAGATAATATGGTGGGAACTTTGTCCACCATACTCCTCTGGTAAGAAAGGTAAGTAGGTCGAGCCAATGACCTAAAACAAAGGCGCTTCCTAGGAGGCAACCTAGAGGTTACACGCCGTGTACCACTTATCTACACGGCATGTACTAAACCTTTTTTAATTTGTAAACTTAATTGTATAAATCTATAGAATAACAAATAACTAACCAGGGATGATGCCGGTGCTGATGGAAAAGTCAGTGGAATTTATTTGAGCCGTCCTCGGTTCGAATCCTCCTGACCTACCTTCGGCACGGGGTTCCTCCTTTTAATTACATGATGTGTGCGGTATTTTTAATCTATATATTTATATATATAAATTTGTTTAATAAAACCCATGATGGGGATGGGCCGGTTGGCTAAAATTGTAATCTAGTTTCAAAAGACCCGGGTTCAAATCCAGACAACCGTCCCATTTCCATCATTTGTTATTTTAATAAAACCACACAACATGTACTCCGATATACGCTGTGTGCACCATGATTCTTCTTATATAAATGAAGACATTTTAAAAATAAGAAATTACATGCGGGTGAAGTTGGCGGATTGGAAAAGTCTTGACACCAGGTTCACAAGACCCAGTTTTGAATAGCACTAATCTGCCCTCTTTAACCCCATCCTTTTCTAAATAAAAACCACACGCTGTGCTTTTATTTATTTCCATGTGTATAGTCCTTATAAAATAAATATATATATATATATATATATATATAATAAATATAAATAGAAGAACACCCTTTGCTCCAGTGGGTGAGGGCGTCCGTTCGAATCAGCCGATCGCCGGTTCCAATCCCGCCCCAAGAACCGGACCAAAGGTTGTACTACTCTTTTTGTAATTTTAAAATACACAGTGTGTATTTCCCGATATACGTAGTGTATAATCTTATGTATAATATAATTTGTCAATATTTATATTTTTAATAATAATTATTATATAGTTTACTATAATAATTATATTTTATAATTGAAAAATAACAGGATACACGGTGTGTAATTTACATACACACCGTGTACCTAGGATATATAAGCCATGGGCCACCCAGCTTGAGGCCATGTTTCATGGCCACCCCATTCCTCCCTTCTTCCCGTTTCTTCTCCCGAACGACATCCAAACCCCCTTTTGCCAAATCCGTCGATTTAGGGCGTTTCAAGTTCTGATTCCTCTCATATTGTGATCCTCGATCCAGGTACACCATTCTAAACCCTCTGTTTCAAATTTATAGACTCGTTTAGGGTGTTTTTTCAGATCGGATGACCGTTCGGCTTCCAGCAGTACACGACCATGAAATGAAGAACACACACCGTGTACTTCTGAACACGGCCTCAGAATGAATTCTCGGAAATTTGAATATACATGGTGTGTATGTTCGGTACACACCGTGTCTATTTAATCATGCGCATGTACACCTTTTCACACGGTCTCACATACCATTTTCATTTACACGGTGTGTGTCTGGTACACGCCGTGTCTGTTGTTTGTGTTGGCCCCTTCATGTGTGGCGCATAACATGGCCTGTCACCCCATGTTCCAGAACATGGCGTGTATGTTCGGTACACGCCGTGTCACTTATATCTGTGGTTAGCCCATGTCTCCCCCTCTGCATGACCATGTTCTTCGTGTGCAGTCCACGCCGTGTCCCGAAACTACACGGCATGTATTTTTCTCTCTGAACTGATAAAAACATGGCCATGTCATTTGTTACACAACCACCTGCACTTTGATGTAAAAACAGCACGTATGATCGGTACACGCTGTGTCCTATTACATTGTCTCTTTCCACCCTCGGTGTGTACTCCATAGAACATGGGATACTCTCCAATCCTGACTACACGCTGTGTACTCTGGAGTACATGCCGTGCACTTTAATTTTCCAGTTTTCTCACATTTTCTTTGTTTTATTTTCTTCTTTTGTTTTGTTTTCTATTTCTTTTTCTTTCTATTTCAGGATATGGAAGATCATGATCATTCGCGTGGGAAGCAGCCAGCCTCCGCCACTGAGGGCGAGGATTCCAGTTATCGTCGGATCCGACTCCGACCACCTACTCAGCCGGACCCCGATGCTCCGGTCTTTGAGCTCCCTCCGTTGGCCATTCTACCGCCACTCACTCCCTCAGATAAGGCGGGGCCTCCTTCTGCTGCACCAACTGCCACTTTCGTTGTACCATCATCCTCAGCAGTCGGTCCCTCTTCGAGCACCCCTTCCACCGAGCCACCTTCTTCTTCGGCGGATCCACCTCCAGAGCCAGATGCTGCTGCTGCACCAGCACCTGGGCCGGGACCTGCAGGTGCTCCCTATCCCTGCATGGTATTCCCGGTCACCGAACTCACATAAGACAGGCTCCGATGCTTTTCCCGTCGGCCGATACCATTGAGCGGTCGGTACCTTGACAGCAACATTCCGCAGCGGCTCGGTATTTGGGAGGAGTTGGAGGTACTTCTCGGGCACACCGCACTCCTCGAGATTTTCTAGGTCAGCACTCCTATGTTCTGAGATTTATTTTTGGAGTTTGCGGCCTCCTTTGTGTTCGATGGAGCAGAGTACCGAGAGACGCCTGGCAATGCGGTACCCGTAGTTCGGTTCTGGCTAGGCGGCCGATGTTTTTCTCTGACGATGAAAGAGTTCGGCCGAGAGTGCGACTTCTAGCCCCATCCTTTCACCCCACCCACCTTTTCTGACTTGACCCGGCCCGAGCGCTCTGACCTCATTGCCATGTGGCAGGAGATCGCTGGGCCTGACCACCAAATACTTCCCCACTTCTCAGAAGAGCACTCTTATACCCGACCCCGTCCTTCGTTTCACCCACCGGTGCTTCAGCTCCATACTCTTCCCCCGCCATGAGGATATGGGGGTCGTGACCAGCTGTGACATAGAGTTTCTTATCGGTGTCATCTGGCACGCCTACCCGGACCCCCCTTTCTTTCCGCCACCTATTTTCACTCCATGTTTATCGACCGTCAGGGAAACCTGAACGGCGGGTTTTTCACCACCCGTCTTTCCCACCACTTGGGGGTATTTGAGCCCTCATTACCTCATGACTTGTTAGGTTCACCCCAGCGGATGGACTTCCTCATGATCATTCGAATGAGATTGTTCTGGAAGCAGGGGGTGCCTACATCCTTACTCAGGCTCGAGCCCCGCCACCTGATGACCCTGCCCCACCTGCTGACCCCGCACCTCCTTCCCCACCCCCTCCAGCTTCTCCACCTCACCCACCTCCTACTGACCCCACTTCTTATGACCTTCCTTCTTCTGTCCCATCTCCCATCCCACATACCCCCGCACCCTCGGTCGATCCGGCCATTTCCCTCCACTTAGCCACGATGGAGCAGCAGTTATCCCATATTATCAGCCGCCAGGACACCATTGCACGCCATTTGATTCGTCTGGATGGCCGCCAGGACCGGATAGATCATCTGTTGGTACATATTCCTCAGCATATTAGTGTTCCACTACCTCAGCCACCCGCCCCTACCTCTGTTCCTGGCCCTTCTGCTGCTACTCCATTGTCGTCTCCTACACCGGCCACCGATTCCATTCCGATGACTACGGTGAGCTCTGCTGCTACCACTTCTGCCAGTCCAGGGCCTGCTGCTGAGCTTCTGATCCCGATTCTAGTACCTGCGGCTCCTACTTCTTAAGATACCCTTCCTAATGTCGAGTCAGAGCCTCACCCTTCCATGGCTCCTCCGCCGTCTCTCCCGACCGATTCTGTACAGGATGATGCTTCCCCTAAGGCGACACCATGATAGTGACATTTTCCTTTATCTTATATATCTCTTCTGTCATTTTCGGTGCTGTGATATTATGCATGTTTTTAGTCTTCTTTTTTCTCGACAGTCACAGGTACGGGCATTGAGCGCTTTGGGCATCACTTTTCACGAGGGGAGTATTTTTCCATTTCTATTTTCTTTCTTTTTGGATTTACTTCTTCCACTAATTTCCCTCATTTTGTCCCCCATTTCTCCCCGCTGCCTACCCTTTACCTTGGTGTTGCACTTGGTGGACCATGTGCAGTGTTAAGTATGGGGGCGCATATTTATCTTTCACCTTAGTGTTTGCCCTTAAACTAACCTGGGATAAATCATTATTAGACTCTATATTTGTAAATGTAAAGCAATTTTGTTAATCAATATTGTAAATTCTAGAGTTATCAGTAGGACCTTTTGGAAAGGTTACATGCTTTTTCGTTTTTTTAAGTATTTTAAAATGATTGATGATATAGTTTCAATTACAACCTTTCATCCTCGATTAAATTACATTCATTAGGCTAATCATTTATATGAATGTCATGACCTGATTGTACCTTTATTATTTTCCACTCCTGAGAGGTATTCTAAAACCTTTTTTGTATCTATTTTCTAATACCCTCTTTCTTGAGAGATTCTAAGGATATGCATCACTACCAGAATTTGAATGTTTTTTTTAAACAAGAAGAAATTTTTGAATTGCTTTAACATGATTGAGGCATTAGATTGTTTCAACCCCTTTATCTTGAGACCTACCCTACATTTAATCTTCGTTAAGCCCATTGAAGCCATGAACAGCCTTTATAGGAAGCCACATTACATGCCTATTTCCCTTCCTACCCTATTTCTTTTTAAACTTTGCATGATTATTCATTTATGATTTAAAGAGGGAGTTGGAAATATATGGCATATTTTTCTGTACAACCATGAAATAAAATGTGGGGGAGTGCCTCTTGATTATTTGGACAGAATGGCTTTTAAACATGTACTCATTGTATTCACAAGGGATGCCCTTATGTTTTCTTGTAATTAAAAAAACAACAATAACAAAAAAAACAATAAGGGGACCATATACTTATTTTCCTATAAACCCTACTTACCTAAGGGAGTTGGTAACAATTAAAAAAGCATTTGACTGAGCTTTTGAAGGTTGTATTTTCAATGAGCATGTTTCCGACGCTTTCGCCGGGGCGCGCGTGCACATCTGTCCGTGGAGGAGGACGCGTGGCGCTTTGTTGCCCCGTATTCCCGCTTTCCATAGGCGGGCGGCATTCGCTCCTTATTCAGGGACGTCTGTTCCATGATCGAAACAGGATGACGGGATGTCGGTTCTTCCTTCTGTGGATTCCTCCCCAGAACTCGTCACCTAGTCTGGGTCTCCCTCATAGATTTAATACGTAGTTCGTGAAACTCTTCCCAGTTCCATGTTTCCATGGACTCCGGTTAATTACACTGCTTCTGTCGGGACTTTCCAAAGGGTCCGGTCAGGGCAACAACCTTCAGTCGGTGTAGTCACGTTGAGGCATCAGTAGCGTGTCTGGATGCTGGGAACCTAGAATGTCTGTCTGTTATCCCTGGTCACAAGGATTCTCTAGGGCGTGGAAGCCCGAGGCATACCACATCGATCGCGGGGAATTATATGCCATAGACACATATCTGAGGTTTTCCTTAGCTTCTCATGTTTAACACAGGGTATGCCGCGAGTTTAACATCTAGCAGAGATGGATCAACCCAACCAGAGCATTAGCTAGGATAGATCGGATTGAGGGATTCTCCTTGAAGGGTTGTCGATACCGGGGCCAGACTATGGGCCGCTGTGAAGAAGAGCGTACCGACATGGTTTCGCAGTGATATGACGGTCCGGGCGAGAATCGGGATGGACGGTAGATGGATGAATGGAGTGGTGATGGAGTGAAATGGGACCATCGCAGGGGCGACGGTGAAGTTGGGCTTCAGCCCTGAGGAGGCTTCCTACGTATCCGCATGGCAGGGAATCAAAGTCCGCGTAGTTCGGGATGGTGCCGGTAAACCGACGTGAAGGTGGACCTTGTCCCGATAAATGTCGTCAGTGAACCAACGTGAAGTTAGACCTTGGTCCGATGGGCATCGTCAGCGTACCGACGTGAGGGTGGACCTTGGTCCGATGGGCATCATCAGAGTGCTGACGTGAAGGTGGACCTTGGTCCGATGGGCATCGTCAGCGTGCCGACGTGAAGGTGGACCTTGGTCCAATGAGTGGTGGGCTTGAGCCTCTGGAAGGCTTCCTACGTACCATGCATTGACATGGATCAAAGACCCCATAGTTCAAAGGGTTTCATCAGTGAACCGATGTGAAAGTAGACCCGTGGGTCCACTAGTGGTGGGCTTGAACCTTGGGATGGTTTCCTACATACCATGCCTTGATATGGATCAAAGTCCTCGTAGTTAAAAGGATTGATGGAATACAGTTTAACGTCATGCGGGACGGTAGTGAACCCTGATGTGAATAAACGACGGGCGGTGGGTGTCGGCGAACCGACGTAAATAAGGGACCTTGGTCCGATGGGAGATGCGATTGAACCTCTGGGAGGATTCCTACGTACCATGCCTTGACACGGATCAAAGTCCTCATTGTTCGATGAAAATTGAGGGCTTGAAACACCGATAAGGAGACGGTCTGGGCCAATGTTTGTTGGTCTTGAACCTCAGGGAGGCTTCCTACGTAACATGCCTTGACACGGATCAATGTCCTCGTACTTCGGATTGGGAAATGTAGTTTAACATCATGCTGGACGTGGGTGAACCGACGTGAATGAGGTCGGAATGACTGGATGGTGGGTTTGAACCTCGTAGAGGCTTCCTACGTACCATTCCTTGACACGGATCAAAGTCCTCGTAGTTCGGGTTGGTAACAACTGCTTGTCGTCGGACTGGAGTTGCAGTTTAACGTCGTGCTGGACGTAGGTAGAACTCGATGTGAATGATGATGGGTGGGCTTGAACCTCAAGAAGGCTTCCTACGTACCATGTCTTGACATGGATCAAAGTCCTCGTAGTTCAGGTGGGAATGGGTGTGCAGTTTAATGTCATGCGGGACGAGGGGGGCATACAGTTTAACGTCATGCTGGACGAGGGCATGCAGTTTAACGTCATGCGTGATGGGGAAAAACTTGACGTGAATGAACGACCGAGCAATGTGGCTTGAACCTCATGGAGGCTTCCTACGTACCATGCCTTGACATGGATCAAAGTCCTCGTAGTTCGCTATGGGTGGGGTTAGGGTCGGTGCTCACTCTAAGCCCATGTGAGTCATGCTCAGTGTGAGAAACAAGAGGTTGCAAGGACCTGACAATCACGTCGCGATGGGTGCGTCCATGAGAAGCGAAGAGGGCTTACACGTTAGGCGGCCCATGGTGCTGGGACTTACTCCAAGATGGAGGCCCATGGTGCGACAAAGCACAGGAAAGATGGACCTTAGTCCAATGATGGGAGGTTCCTCGTTCCTTATCACGCCCTCCACTGACCCTGGTAGTGGGGAAGTACGGAGATACAGAGGTGCAGCCTTCCGTTGGGGAACTAGGGTCGCCCTTATCCTATGAACATACACCACTCCAATAAGGAGGATATCATCCCTTATGGATGGGTGATTCCATTCCTGTGGAGACGAGTGGTGTAAAGAATGTTTGAGCTGGGGGGACCCTTCGTGAGAGGCACGAGGTCGGGTCACAGTTCAACGTCATGTGTTGAGGACATGGTGCTTGGAAGTTTAACGTCCTGCATCTCGGATGAGGTGGGTTCACTCCACACCACTAGGACATACATAACCGGTACCCCCCTGGTCCTTGGGGAAGGGAAGGTACCAGTAAGGCCATGGTAAAGGGGGGTTGTGGAACGAACCATCAAGGGGTCCACGTTAGCGTGGATATGTGAAGAAGCAATATCCGTTAGCGTGCCAATGTGAAGAAGCATTAGGCGAAGCAACGCTACGGGTGGTATTGTCCATGGGACTTTGAAATCACATCGTTCAAACCTGGAGGGTCACACGGGAAGAGGAATTTCTATGAAAAGGAGTGTGCTTTGTGAAGTGGAGTGACTTGGCCTTAGCATGGGGCATAGGTGTGAGTGGAAGGTGCTTCGAGAAGTGGAACAGTGTTCGCAGAGCACTGCCTCGCGAAGAAGGGGTGCCTCGCGAAGCAGGGTCCTACGAAGTAGTGTGCTTCGCGATGTGTAGAGATCTTGCCTTAGCATAGGGATCACTATCATGGGTTGGGTGTTTTGCGAAGCATAAACGCTCCGCGGCTGCCCGGGTTCCCTTGGGAATAACCTTCCTTCGCGAATTCCCTTGAGCTTCGCGAAGGGCATCCCTCTCGGAAGAGGGGCTCAAAACGAGACAATGCAGAGGCATCTCGCGAAGTAGAAGTACCTCGCGGAGCTCATGATTCCCGGGGCAAAGAGTGCTTCACAATTCGGGAGAGGGGAAGCCAAAAGGTCATATCGTCCGTCCTTGGGACTCAGGGGGAGTCCAATATTTATAGGTAAAGGGGCGCAATGAATCATAACTCACGCGCCGCCTCTGGTGGTTCACGGCGCGCTCGAGAACGTCAACGTCGTCCGCGGAGGGTACCGCCTCTGGAGCTTCGCGGCTGCTCGCGAACGTCAAATGCGTTCCCGGAGGATTACCTCCTCTGGAGCTTCGCGGCGGGCTCGCAAAAGTCAAATGCGTTCGCGGAGGGTTACCGCCTCTGGAGATTCATGGCGGGCTCGCGATGATCAAGGCCCCTCGCGTTGGTCCTTCATGTCGGTGCTTCACGGCAGTGCTTCGCGGCGGTGCTTCGCGAGGCAGCGTGCCAGCCTTCTTTTTCGTTCCTTCCTTTAGTGCAATATTTTGGCACCAACAAATGCCCCCCACAGACTTGGAGCCATGGAGGGAGAAGGGTCAAAGTCTGAGGTAAAATCGCCAAAATTGTCGGTGGTTCACGATGCAGCTATGTGAAGGGGCCCCGCGGTGCTCACCGGGGCCACCGATCCGGGTGCGCCGCGATGCTCCGCGCGGCTGAGGCGCGCCACGATGCTCCGGGGTCGCCGCCTATCAATAAGGGGTTCGACCTCTTTTTTCTTCACGTGCCTTCCTTGTATTTTTGTGCTATCGACTTCGCGAAGCTCCGCGTACTCCGTGACTGCCCTCCACAAATCGAGCTTCGCGGCAAACCGCGGGTCTCCGAATCCGCGTCCGCGCCAAGCGAGCCTCTGTTTGTCGGCCTTGGGAAGACTTCACGGCTTGGTCTCACAACCAATCTTCGTGATCAGGCTTCGCGATTCAGCTTCGCGGTCGAGCTTTGCGATTCAGCTGAAAAAATTCTTTTCTGAGGGCCAGAGTTAAAATGGCCCATCAAGAGGATGTATTGGGGGTGCTTGCAGATGCTGCTCATCGGGATGAGATGGCCAACTGTCCAGGCCTGGGGGAGATGATCTGAAGCCACTTGGACCACACTTCTTTGATAGATCTACTTTCGGAGGGTCATAAGGATTATTCACAGTGCAAGAAACTTCCATTGTACGGCTTCGGGCTAAGGGATGACGTCTTTATCCCTGAGGCGAGTAGGGACGAACCAGCTTGCTGGTTCAGGAGCATACCATGCCAGCACCAATGGTTCAGGGCTGTCGATGGTCACGTATAAGAGAACTTCCCACCCGTTACCGCTGACTGTCTCTACAACCATGTGGACAACATTGACGGGAAGCCACTACAGCCGGAGACTTCCCCTCCCCTCTACCGTACCATGCTGAAGGAGGCTTTGCAGGATTCGAAGAAGGGATGCTCCGATGAGTGGGACCTACGCCATGGCAGCAACTTTACTGATGACTGGGCTTGGGCCTACTGGGTAGGCGCCTCATGCGAGGAGTTTAGGGCCGAGCTGAGGAGAGTGGGGTTTTATGAGGCGGCATGGGCCTCCCAATTCCACATTTACCAACCGAAGCAGATAATGCTGGAATTTCTGAGTAGATGGTCGTGTAGGACCAACACTTTTCACTTGCATCACGGGGAGGTGGGCATCAGCCTGTGGGATGTCCACCAGATTTCTAGGGTTCCGATCTTGGGGGCCATGTATGACGAATTCCTCCCCGTCGTCAGCGCGTGGGGGGATACGGAGCAAATGCTGCAACTGGCATCGGCACTGATGGCACTTGTCCCCTGAGAGGACAAGGAGGCAGTGAGGGATGTACATTTTAAGAGATGGTTCAAATGCTTCCTGAATTTGCCAGAGATTCGAGAGTTCCCTACGAGGCCTCGAACTTGTCCAAGGGTGGGCCAACGGGGAAAGGGGCACTCGTATTGGCGGGACTTGGAGGACAACCAATGGAAGACTTGGGGTTTCAGTGTCAGCACTGAACAACATCTGATAGTCAGGCTGGGGGCGTTCATCGCGGCTCTCATCTTGTGGTTGGATCCTACCGGTGAGAGAAACAAGCATGGGGGTACAGCCCAGCTCGTTTATCATGGCGTCGATGTTGGCCATGGGGCAGCGGATCAATCTGGGGATTCCGATGCTCACCAAACTGTACAGAATGCTGCGGCATATTAGCGAGGGAAAGAAACCGCCAAGGATATGCGGGACCTTCCACCTCCTGTATGGGTGTTTCGCAGCGCATATCAGGGGGATTTACAAGTATCCAAATGCCATTTCGCCGCCGGGATCAAACTTCCGCCCCTCCATCCTGAACGCGGTCAGGAGCATCCCGTTCAAACTGGCCGTTCCGATGGTGCTGAATCGGGTGTGGAGGGCGGATGAGTTCAACTTCCACCCTTCCCATTGCCGACGGGGATGCTTACTGATGACGGACGGGGAACGGAAGAACATTGGGCTTACCTCCTGGCCTTTCGAGGTGGAGTTTTGGTGGCACGAATAGATCGGGAGACGCTCTGTGAACCGTACACCCCGCATCGGTTTACGAGGCAGTTCCGGTGCCTCCAGCGGCTGACCCTGCAGGTCTACTGGGAGGTGCGTCACGAGGAGCACCCATGTGTGATGAGGCAGCTATGGCTCATGTTCACACGGGAAGATGGAAAGATGCGGATTTCATTGCCTCCATCCACCACCGCATTCAGATCGGTGAAGGAGTACGCCATCAGTTGGGAGGCTACTTACCCAAGAGAGATGCTGAAGCAACCAACTATCTGAGTCGGTGATAGTGGGCCTCCTCTATCTTGAGGCTGGGGTCGGAGGGTAGCTAGGGCCGCTCGTGATAGCGGGGCTGCCATGGCGGCGAGACCCGCACCGGCCGAGGGTATGGCAGCAGCGGTGGATCTAGTGATTCTGGAAGAGCAGGGTCATCCGGAGGGGCGGCCAATGAGGGGATTTCGTAGGATATCCACTCAGGCTCCGGGGAAGCGCCTGCGTCATATTGACATGGCAGAGGATGTTGTCTTCCCCGAAGCTTGGGACATTTGGGATGTCAACCGGCAATTCCTCAGCCCACCAGAGATATGGACCCACCTGAATCACCTCGGGATGGAATTACCGGGCATAGGCCCAGTTCGGGCTGGATTCATGGCGTCTCCGGTGGAGGTAGCATAGTACCTGGACGAGCTGGAGGAATACGTTCACTCCAGTGGTGTCCCTCGCCCAATGACAGACCGAGTGAGGGTACTGTTGAATCAGACGGTCCCCCCACAGTTATCGGCTGCCGATCTGAGGGAGCGCTTCCCCTTGCTGGAAGAATCAGAGGACTCCTCTCGGGAGGATGAGGCTAGAGGAGGGGGTCCGTTGGAGGAGGGAGATGTTGGAGACTGAGGCTCAGAATCCGACGATTTCGCGGAGGCTCTCGAGGTAGCATTCCGAACTTCTTTCCCTATGATATGTTCTTGGGTCACTATGGAATTCTCACCAATGTTTAAGCCATGCAGGAGGAACTTGTTCACAGGCCTCGTTCTCGCTCCTTGGCGGGTGATGACGCGGGACCTTCAGAACCTGCGCCTATGGCTGCATCTAGTTCTGCATCTGGTGGGACCAGAGCACCTGAGGTGGCTCTTCTGGAATCTCCAGACCTTCCAACAGTATACGGGGGGCCTCGTCTCGGGGTCCTGTTAGTACCGGCTCAAGAGCAGCGCCAGGAAGTCGATCTCCGTAAGTCTCCTCTACTGGTCTCCTCGTTGTCATAGGTAGACCATGCCTGCCAAATAACGTTTATGCCCCTCTCTATCATATAGTTCTTCGACTGGCGTGGGCCGTTGCGGCAAGACTGGTCGGGATGTCTGGTGGCGTCCCTCCTAGGGGCATGCCGGTGATGGTGGCAATAGTCCCGCCATCTCCTCAAGCTGCGACGCACATCATCACTAGAGGGACCACCAGCAGGGTCGTTCCCGAAGTCATTGAGGTGGAATCCGAGGAGGAGGACCAACCGGTCGGTCCCAGTCTTGTCACGCCTGCTTCGGCGCCAGGTGTCGTACTGGATTCAACACCAGACGTTGATCCTGCCGAGGATTTCCTGTGGGCGTATCTCGCGTACGAGCCTTCCAACCGCGCAGACTGGGACAAAACGGCCTCCGACGAGGAAGATAGCAGCGTAGTCCACCGCCGGTCATGGAAGCTGATCACGCGATTTATCAAGGACACCCCCCAAGCGCAGCAGCTGGACGAAATGGATAGGCTCCGCTCGCGGTTGCGCAAACTATGCGCTGGGGGAGTGGATGCCCAACGTCCTCATGCACTCATCCGAGATCTTATGGCTGAGAAGATCCGGGAGCATGATCGTGGGCTCAGCGTGGGCTGACAGCGGAGGAAGGCGACCAGTATCAAGAAGCTCCAGGAGGCTGAAGGCGAGGTTCAACAGATGCAGACCCGAGCAGACGAGCTTTCAGCCTCTCTTGATGCACAATCTGAGCTGGTCTCATGGTTAAAGGCCCAGCTGGCAGAGGCAGAAGAGAATATGAGGCAGACCTCTGGAGAGATGGCTGTCTTTCAAGCTGGCATAGAGAGGGCCAAATCCAGGACTGACGAACTGCGCCCCGCTGCTGCTGAGGAGGATCGGGAGCTGATTCAGCGGCAACAAGCCTTGGATGCCGCAAGCCAACGGGTGGCGGAGCTGCAACGCTCTTTTAATGGGGTCAACCCGTCCATGGGGGGAGTCGACCCCCGAGTATTTTAACAAACCCATAAACCTTTTATTGGAACTTTCGTGCTTCAAAAAATTTTCTTTGTTTTGAATGCCATAGCGCACACGATTTCCACTGTTTAATTTCCTTGTTACATCCCTACAATGTTTGCGGGACGTTCGGCGACAATTCCCCAAGCCCACGTGGGTCGAGCCCGATGTCCGGGATTCGGATTACCAGTACGGATTTCTGAGAGACGGGAGATACTTGATCGGAGAAGTAAAATTCAGGATGGCCGAATTACCATTCCCTCAGCGTGCTCTTATGCACGAACAGGGCAACGCCAGGGGCGTTGAAATCGGTCCAAACAGATGAAGATGGGAAGCGTGAATCACGATACCCAAGATTCGGAACGCTGTGGGGATGGTATGACAATAAGGGACAACTGTTAACCTTGGAGGAGAAGTGGTATCCCTACTGCATTAGCCGGTAATGGGGACAACAAATGAGGGTCGGCCGTTGACCATGTTTGAAACACGGGACCATGTCACAAATGTTGTTGATCAATCATTCGGGACGTTGGCCCAGTACAGTTGGTGGACCATAGGTCAAAAATCCATACTGTTAGGGGGTCCTTCCAGACTTGACCCGTCTTCCGGAATGTTGGCCCAGGATGGTAGGTGAGCCGATGCGGCATGAGACCAGGTCGTCCGGGGGTTCCTTCGAACATGAAAGGGGACGAGGGTCCGAATAAGGGGCACACAAAGCGTGGAATATGGAGTGATGGTTGGTTCGAACAAAATCCAACACTTAGGTAGTTACACCACTGTGGTGGGAGTACGCCAGATGGGAGCATCTGTTTGATCATGGATCATTCCTTCTTTCAGACAGGGCCTCTCTGGCGAGGGGATCTATCACTTCCCAATGGGATCTTGGGGCATCCTGAACTTGTTCAGGGTAGAACCGTAGCTTAGTGTCATGTGTTGAGGACACATAGACTCCGGTAGTTTAACATCATATGATAGGACATGGAATAAAAGGGAAGGAAGCATGTGGCACGGTAGAAATGAAATCGACGTGAATGAGGACTTGGAGTCCAAATCATACCACATACCCCCCGGAGGAAACTCTTCAGGTCGAGGGACCAAGAGTGAGGATTGGGCTGGGCCCAAAGCAGAGTGGCCGGGCATTCCTACGTACCCCATGAGGATGGGAATAAGCCATACGTAGTTCTGGAAGCACATTTTAACGTCATGAAGGATGAGGAGCAGCCTGACCGTGTTGGTACACATCCTGCCAAAACTACTAAGCCCACATGAGTCGTGCTCGGTGTGGGAAACAAGCAGTAGTGATAGGAATTTCTCGACACAGAAAGGGGCAGGTTAGGTCAAAGGGACGCTTGGTGAATACCGGCCCAGTGACACAAACACGATCATTTAGCGCACCTAGATGCGCGAAGAGAAAGAGCCGAGTACGATGGAATTCCACTTGATCATGGGGAAGTGGAAACATGTGAATGATGGTGCTGGAGATTCAGATCATGATGATGGCGGCGTGACGACGGAGGATAACTGCTGACCGTATTCACAACACAGAATCATGTCACGTTATCCTAGAATGGGGACAGACAAATGAGGGTCGGCCGTTGACCATGTTCGAAACACGGGACCATGTCACAAATGTTGTGAAATATCCGTAGGGACGTTGGCACGAAACGATTGAAGGGACCATAGGTCCAGCATTCATGGAGAGACCGTAAGCCTAGTATCCATGTCGTCCGGGGGTCCTTTCGGATGTGGAAGAGGATGAGGATCCAAATAGAGAGCTCATGAAGCTTTGTCATGGGATGAAGGGAATGTCCGGATGAAAGTCCCACACTTCGGGTTCTTTGTCGAAACACATCTGAATACGAGAACAAAACGTATTAGAGAGAGGGAGCAGATTCCTTTCCCTTGGGGAGATCTTAGTTTAGGGTCGTAGATTTCGGACCATGGATGGGAAGAGACATAAGAGGTAGATGGTGGAGTAACTCAAACACCTGGCGCGAATGGGAATAGGGGGTGTGTGCGGTGCGCTGAACAACCTGACAAGAATGAGGACGTATTCCCATATCACGCCGCTCGACCCCCTTAGGAGAGGTTTTTGGTCAAGGGACCGAAAGTGAAAGTTAGGTTGGGCCCACGGGGAAGTGCCCGGGCGCTCCTACGTATCTCATAGGGATGAGAATCAAGCCTTACATAGTTCTTGAAGGACCATAGACAATAAATGGGTAAAGGGAGCAGGGGACGCATGGCATCAAAACCCGACGTGAAGGAGGACCTAAGCCCTACTTACCATGCATTCTCTGGGGAAATGCTCGAGTCAAGGGACCGAACACAAAGGTTAGGCTGGGCCCTTGGGGAAGTGCCCGGGCGCTCCTACGTATCTCATAAGAATGACAATCAAGCCATACGTAGTTCTGAAAGGTGACAAGGTAGGATACCAGTGTTAGGGGAAAAGGGGAGTGCGGGCGTGGCCCTTGCACTAAAAGAAGCGGAATTTGATGTATCTTGTTTGTTCATTAAGGTGAATGGTTTTTTTGTGTTAAGAAAGAGGCCTAGAATAGTAGGCCGTGATGTCACCACAATGATCAAGCCGTGATGGGAGTTGACAAATGGCATGGCATGTGACCAATACCCAACGTGATGTCCTCTACAACAAGGTCACCACAATGCAGTGCCTATTTTCGTCGTGCGTCCTGGACGATAATTTCACAGTTTAGGGTCGTATGATAGGACCAAGCATGAATTTTATCATCATGCAGCGCAGACATAGCAGAGACGATGCTAGGCAGGAAATGTGCGTAGTTTTATAAAACACAATTGACGGATACATGATCGCACATCAAATTTTATGCCATTCGGAGAGGGAAACCTTAGGCCGAGGGGCCTATATAGAGGTAAGAGGTGAAACCGGGGGAGAGACTGGCTCCCTAAATGGGCTGTACCTAAAGACATGGCGTCTGGGTAGTCTTACGTATCCCATGATGATAGGAATCAAGCCACACGTAGTTCTGAATGGATCTTAGTTTAGGGTCTTAGAGCTCGGACCATGGGAGCCCCGAAGGATGCCATATTGCAGCTTTGTCCCCCCCCCCCGACATGCAAAGGAGTACCGAGGGATAGTGCCAAAAGTGTCGAGATTCCACCTGGACATGATGGGGTGGAAAATGATGTGTATCATGCAACCAATATTCGAGGACTGAAGGGGCTCGCATGACGATAGAGGATAACTGCTGACCATGTTCGCAACACAGCATCCTGTCGCGTTAGCCTGAAATGGGGACAAACAAATTAGCATCGACCGCTGACCCTATTCGCAACGCGGGATTTTATCGATTTGTTGTCCAAAAACCTCGGGGGCGTTGGCCCGTAATGGTAGGAGAGCCCTTGGGCATTGTATCCAGGCCGTTATTGGGGGTCCCTCCGGGTGTGAAAGGTGATGGAAGCCCGAATGGAGGGGAACACGAAGCATGACAAGTGGATGGAACTTGATCAAGTTGAATCTGACACTCTTGGTCCTAGACCAGAGTACTCTTAACACATGGGTGAACCACTACAAGGGGTCAAGAGACTCAACTTGAGGGTAACCAAGAGATGGAGGGTTCCCGGGGAAAGGGGGCATGGTTCCCCAAACCTTGTATCATACCTACATATCTCCCTCCTGGAGAGGGATAGACCAAGTGGCCTAGGTGACCTGGAGATCAGGAGATCACCAAGAGGTGGGGCTGGACCCGAATCCTAGACACTCAGGTGGTCCTACGTATCCCATGAGGATGGGAATCAAGCAACACGTAGTTCTGAAGGGTTCCTTTTATTGTCATGCGGGACAAGGAATAGGAGGGTTAACTATCAGAACGGGGTGCACGTGGTGTAGCTATTGCAAACCCGACGTGAATGAGGATGTAGTCCTACACTACGCCACGCGGTCCCTTGGTCGGGGTCCCAATGGCAGGACCCGAGAGGCGAATTAGCTGAACTCAAGCTGGACCCAAAGACAAGGGGTCTGTGAATTCATACGTATCCTATCAAGATAGGAATCAAGCTGAACGTAGTTCCAGATGAGAATCTTAGTTTATGGTCTTAGAGTTCGGACCGTGGAGGGTGAAAACTCCATGAGTAAGCACAGATGCAACCAAATCCCTAAGACCACGTGAGATAAACTCGGTGTGGGAAACAAGGGGGGAAGATCCTTATCGCAATACTTGGGGCGTCCATCAAAGGGGAGTCGGAGGAGAGCCCCGAGGGACACCTCTGACGCAGCTTGTTCCCCCAATGCGTGGACGTGCATGGAGGAAAAGTACCAAGAGTTACGAGACTCTACATGGACATGATGAAGTGATGAAGGGTGTGAATCGTGTACCCGACATTTTGGGCTTAATGGGTTGGTGTGGCGATAAAGGAAAACTATTAAGCATGGTGGAAACATAGCGTCCATATCGCGTTAGCCTGAGGTGGGAACAACAAACGAGAATCGACCGCTGACCATATTCGCAACGCGGGATTTTATCAATTCGTTGTCCGAAACTCTCAGGGGCGTTGGCCCGTAACTGTAAGAGAGCCCTTGGGCATAGTATCTAGACCATTCCTGGGGGTCCCTCCAGGCGTGAAAGATGATGAAAGCCCTGATGCAGGGATACACAAAGCCTGGAAAGCGGGTGCGGACGTGTCCAAGTAAAGCTTGGCGTTCCAGGTAATAAACCAGAGTACTCTTAGGCACATTGGTGAACCGCCGAAAAGGGATTGACGAAACAGCTCAGTAGGGGGAGGTACATGGAGTGGTCATTACAGGACCGACGTGAATGAGGACATAGTCCCACACCACACCATATAATCCTCTCATGGAGGAAGGATAGGCCAAGGGGCCAAGATGGGATGAGGATTCCCGAGAGATGGGGCTGGACCCGAATCTCGGACATTTAGGTGGTCCTATGTATCCCATGTGGATGGGAATCAAGCCACACGTAGTTCTCCAAATGTAGTTTAACGTCATATGCGACGAGAAGGGGAGTAATATACTCCTAAACAAGGGAGGTATATGGTATGGCGAAGAAGCCGACGTGAATGAGGACGTAGCCCCACACCACACCATACACTCCTATAAGAGAGGACATGGGTCGTGGCCCGGAAAGGCCAAGGGGCCTGATGCTGAGCCTCGGTCAGGAAGGCCTTACTGGCTTGCAGTTTAACGTCTTGCAATGAGGAAGAGGGTCGGGGACCCGAGGAGGCCAAGGGGCCTGAGGCTGGGCCTCGTAAAGGGGAGGCGTACAGCATGGTACACGATCCTGACATGAATGAGGACGAAGTCCCACACCACACCATATAATCCGGGTAAGAAGTTTGGCGGAGGGGCCCGAGAAGGCCAGGGGGCCTAAGGTCAGGCATCGGTCAGGAAGGCCTGACGGGTCTGCAGTTTAACATCTTACATGAGGACAAGGGTCGGGGACCTGAGGAGGCCAAGGGGCCTGAGGCTGGGCCTCGTAAGGGAAGGTGTAGGGTATGGCGAAGAAGCCGACGTGAATGAGGACATAGTCTCACAACACACTGTACACCCCTATGGGGAATCGGGGTCGTGGGCCCGATCGCTAGTACCACCTGGGGGGAAGTTTGTCACCTCGGGATGGGGCAGAACGAATCACTGCACTCGATGACTGGGACATCTTGGGGTAGACCCGAAGATCCAGGACACTGTTGACCATGTTCGAAACATAGTGTTCCTATGGTAACCTGATATGGGAGCAACAAATGAGCGTCAACCGCTGACCAAATTCACAACGCGGGACTTGTAACAGCTTGTTACTTGAAAACCCTCGGGGGAATTGGACCGTATCGGTAGGAGAGCCCTTGGGAGTAGTATCCAGGCCGTTCTTGGGGATCCCTCTGGGTGTGAAAAAATGATGGAATCACAGTCAAAGAGTGGGCGAAGCATAGCTGTATCCATCCATGAAAGAGGCAAACATCTCCAGGGGGGATGTGCAGCCGGGTCGAGGCTTGCTCGATGTGAGTCGGGGCAAAAGTGTGCACCTTGCCATGTCTTAACACGAGGGGAAGATTTTGGCTTTTAGGCAGGGCCAACGGATGAAATGTCTGGGCGTTCCTACGTATCTCATGAGGATGAGAATCAAGCCATACGTAGTTCTTGAAGGACATGCAGTTTAGCATCATGCAGTGAGGATGTGGGAGGATAGAAGAATGGGAGTGGGAACATGGTGCGACCCTTACAGTCCTTGTGCGAGCGGGGTTGCATGAGCGGGGCCAAGAAAGCCTAATCCTTGCTACCAAAGATACTCCAAGGAAACTATTCCCAGGGGGAATAGTGGAAGAGAAAAGCTTGGGGCTGGGCTCAAGACGAGGCGTCTGAGCGTTCCTACGTATCCCACGAAGATGAGAATCTAGCCACACGTAGTTCTAGAAATGCAGTTTAACGTCATGCGGGATGATGAGAAGCATCTCATTTGAGGATATGTACGGTACGACGAGTAATCCAACGTGAATGAGGACGTAGTCCTACACTATACCGTACAATCCAGCAAGAGGGTAGATCGGGGAAAACCGGGGGGCCTGGGGCCAGACCGCGGTCATGAAGACCTGACCAGTTTGCTGTTTAACGTCTCGCGGTGAAGACAGGGGCCGGGGGCCCGAGGAGGCCAAGGGGCCTGAGGCTGAGCCTCGGTCAAGAAGGCCTGACCGGCTTGCAGTTTAACATATTACAGTGAGGACGAGGTGCCAGGGGCTGGAGGAGGCCAAGGGTCCTGAGGCTGAGCCTCGGTCCGGAAGGCCTGACTGGCTTGCAGTTTAACGTCTTGCAGTAAGGACAGAGATGCAGTTTAAGGTCGTGCGGTACCATCTTGCAGTTTAGGGTCATGCAGGACCATCTTGCAGTTTAGGGTTGTGTAGGACTTTACAGTTTAGAGTCATGTTATACCATTATGTGCAGTTTAAGGTCATGCGGGACCGTTTCACAGTTTATCGTCTTGGAGGATGAAGATGCAGTTTATGGTCGTGCGAGACCATTTCATAGTTTAGGGTCGTGCATGACACTTTTTCCCTAGGCAAAGTATCGTTTGAGGAATTTGGATTTGGTGGGAGGGGTTATACGCTCTCCATCTGTGGTCACCAAAGAGTACGCTCCATTGGGGAAAACATTATGGATGATATAAGGCCCTTCCCATTTGGGTTCTAATTTGGGCTGTTTCATATCGGGAATCATTGGCGCTCGAAGGTCCAGTACCAGGTCGCCCTGTAGAAAAGAGCGTAGACGAACCTTCTTGTCGAAGGCCCTCGCTATCTTATCCTGATGCCTTTCCAGATTGTGCAGGGCACGAAGTCGGTTCTCGTCCAGTGCTTCTAATTCGGCTAGACGGATCTCGGCTACCTCATCTGATGTTTGGTGGTCATAAACTGTAGTGCGTAATGATGGCAGCTGGATCTCAATGGGTAGGATGGCCTCAGCTCCACACACCAGGGAATATGGAGTCACCTGGGTAGAGTTGTGAGTCGTTGTCCGGTAAGCCGAGAGGGCATTGGGGAGCTTGTCCGGCCAACTTTTCTTGTTCTGACCAACCATCTTCTTCAGAATGTTAGAGAGGGTCTTGTTAAATGCCTCGATATATCCATTCGCCTGCGCGTGGTAGCGGGAGGTATGGTTCGACCGGATGTCATACTTGGCGTACAATTTCTTCAATTCAACTGCTCGGAAGTTGGTGCCGTTATCGGTGAGGACGGAGTGAGGTACCCCAAACTGGTGGATAATGTTGGAGCTCACAAAGTCAACGATGGAATGGGCCTTGACCTCTTTGAGTGGAACTGCCTCTGCCCACTTGGAGAAGAAATCTGTAGCAGTCAGGATGAACCTACACTGGCGCGCTGTTGCCGGTGGATACGGTCCCACTACATCAAGTCCCCATACCACAAATGTCCAAGAGTACTTGGTGGGGTGGAGGGGCTCTGGCGGCCTATTGAAGAAGTTGGCGTGTACTTGGCACGCGTGGCATCTCCTGTCGTATCCAATACAATCATGGATCATAGAGGGCCAAAAGTAACCCAATCTTCAGATTTGATGGGATAGCTTCGGCCCAGCTTGATGGGCGCCACGGGAACCGGCGTGAACATCTTGCATAACTTGAGGTATCTCCCCTCCTTGGATGCAACAGAGGAGGACACCTTAAAAACTCCGCTTATAAAGGATTTTTTCAAGACTGGGGCCGCTTTGGAGGGTAAATTGCGGTGCGCGGCGTCGAATTCGCTCATGCTCGGCCCGGTCATCCGGGAGGCGACCATTTTGGAGATACTCGACAAAAGGTGCTCTCCAGTTGGGGGTGGTTTCAACCACTGCGTCTGACGAACCCGGGACCCCTGACGTGGAGGGTCCGGCAGTGAGATGACTTACCCGCAGTTCATCATGGTCCTCTTGGGTGACGAGGGCAATGAATCTCTGGTGGGCCACATGTATGATCAAATCATCATGCTCGGGTTCTGCGAGCGACGCGGCTAAGCCAGCCAGGGCATCTGCTTGGCCGTTCTGCGACCGTGGGACATGGGTAACCTCTGGTCGAGAAGAGAACTGGGCCGTTAGGCGGAGGGTGTACTCCAGCAACGGTGCGAGCTCCGGCTTCCTGACGACGTAGTCTCCATTAACCTGTTTGATTACCAGCTCGGAATCTCCCTTCACATGTAGATGGGGCACATGGATCTCAAGGGGTAACTCGAGGATGGTGATGAGGGCTTGGTACTCTGCCTCGTTGTTCATACAGCCTTCTGACAACAGGAATGAGTATGGCAGGATGGCTTGTGTCGGGGTAATGAAGACAATACCCAGGCCCACTCTGTTGAGCTTGGGATCGTTGAGCCTCCTACCGGTGGGGCTCCGGGAGGCACCGTCGAAATGCATTTTCCAACACGGGACAACATGATCGACAGAGAGGATCGTCTCATCAGGGAAATCCAGGTCCAGGGATTGATCCGCGGAGGTTGGATGGGCAGCTAAAAAGTCTTCCAACGCCTGTCCCTTAATGTCCTTCTAAGGTACAAACCTGATATCAAACTTCTGGAGGATCGCTGCCCACCGTGCTAGTCGGCCAGTCAGCATAGGGCGGTTTAGGGTGTACTTCAGTGGGTCTACCCGGGAGACTAATTGCACCTCGTGGTGCTACAGGTAATGTCGCAACTTCTGCACGGCAAAGACGTGCACAAGGCAGCTCTTTTTCATAGGGGAGTATCTGACCTCTGTATCGAGAAGCATGCGGCTGAGATAGTAGAGACTATTCTCAGTACCCTCATTATTCTTCTGGGAGAGCAGCGCACCGAGATATCTCTCCAGGGTGGTCACATAAAGGACCAGTGGCTTTCCGGAGATGGGTGGCATCAAGACTGGAGGTTGGAGCAGATACTGCTTGATTTCCTCGAAGGAGGTCCAACACTCCTTATCCCATTCGTAGGTTGCGCCCTTCTTCATGAGCCGGGAAAAGGGCTTACACTTGCCGGCCAGATTCGCGATGAATCAGCGTATATAGGCTAAGTGGCCTTGAAGGCCTCGAAGCTCCCGAATGTTGCTTGGGGGAGGCATTTGGCTGATGTCCTTGATCTTCTCTGGGTCGATCTTGATACCTCGGTATCTGACAACAAAGCCCAGAAACATCCCAGAGGTGACCCCGAAGGCACACTTCAACGGGTTCATCTTCAGGTGACGGGAACGGAGGAAACCAAACACTTTCTCAAGGTCTTTGAGATGGTCTTGACGCTGACATGATTTTACTACAAGGTCATCCACGTAGCATTCCACCAATGTCCCAAGAATCGGCTTGAATATGCGATGCATGGCCCTCTGATAAGTGGCACCTGCATTTTTCAAACCGAATGGCATAACCTGGTAGAAAAAGGTACCTTGGGGAGCTCTGAAGGCAGTGGACTCCTCGTCTTCAGGGGCCATCTGGATCTGGTTGTACCCGGAATAACCATCCATAAAAGAGAGGGCTTGGAACCCAGCCATGGCGTCAATCAACAACTCAGTCACCGGGAGTGGGAAGTCATCCTTTGGGCAGTGGCGATTAAGATCGCGGAATTCGACGCAAACCCTGATCTTCCCATTCTTCTTCCTGACTGGCACAATGTTGGAAAGCCACTTGGGGTACTGGACTTCTTTAATGATGTTGTCTTTGATAAGCTTGTCAACTTCGGCTTCAACAATAGCACCATACGAAGGGTGCATCTTCCTGGGAGGCTGCTTAAACGCACGATGTTTTGCCGAGAGGCCCAAACGGTGAACGGCTACCTGGGGATCTAGCCCTGGAATCTCGTTGTAACTCCAGGAAAACACATCACGGTGTTGTTTAAGGAAGTCTACGTACTACTGTCGCTCCTCGGGGGACATGGCTGCACTGATCAATGTGGGTTTCAGATCTGCCTCGCTACCAAGGTTCACCTATACCAGTTCATCAGCCGTGGTAGAGACGCCTTCTTCAAAGGTGGGGGGAGCATCCTATAGGTCTTCCTCCCCAACTGTGGGGGGACTTCCCATGACGGAAGATACTTCTGGGCTATCAAAATCCGTGGGGCAGCTAGTGCCAGCTTGGGCAGCAGCAGTCATCACATAGGGAGACTCGCCTGCCATCAAGACCAAAGCAATGAAGGCAGTCGACCCTATCCCATCTGGCCTTCGGCCTAAAGGGCCACGTTTGATGATATCAAAGCAGTGGTGACGTGTCAGCCTGAGTCGGTTAATTCCAGCCCGTTGGAAGAGACACGTATGGCGTACCTCCGTTGTCATAAGCTTGACACTTCTGTACTGTACAGGGGTAGGAGATTCTGGGATGACCTGAGCCTGGTTGATGTAGGAGTACAAGGGGATTTTCCGCCGTCGCTTGTACACGGGAACATGACTTCCTTGCGTACCCGAAACAACAAAACATTGCCCCATGTCAGGGGTTGTGGCCTCCA
Organism: Viscum album; assembly: GCA_963277665.1. Taxonomy (NCBI): domain Eukaryota; kingdom Viridiplantae; phylum Streptophyta; class Magnoliopsida; order Santalales; family Viscaceae; genus Viscum; species Viscum album. The sequence continues at coordinate 929,579,022 of OY728147.1, read as the reverse complement.
ACCAGTGGATCGAGAGGATGTAGGAGTCATCTATGCTTGCCTAGGGATCACTTTTGACCGGGGCGGGTTCATCCTCGCTTACTAGGATTTTCTTATACTTACTTTTGTAATAACCCACATCCAGATAGCGGGCCTCACAAGAAGCGAAAGGGGACGCACCTCCTTGGAGCATGCCTACTCGACCGTTGAGCGAGTATTTGAGGCACTGGTCATACGACGAAGGGACCTCTGCATTCATATGGTGCCATGGCCTACCCATCAATGCGTTGTAGGCGGTGTCCTGAGAGACGACCATGAACTCGGTGCTGGAAGTTAAGCCACCGAACTGAGTCTTCAGGTAGATCATGCCGACTGGGGTTTGCTCGGTCCTGTCGTACCCCTAGATCCTGAGGTCAGAGGGAGTCAAATCACCTTCAAACAAACCCAGATTTCGCAACGTCCTGGTCGAAATTAGATTGATTCTGGAACCCGTGTCAACGAGGCAGTGGCGGAATTCCACGCCATTGAAGTGGCCAGTGATGTACAACGGGCGAATGTTCCCCTGTATAGGAGGGTCCTCATCTTCACCAGAGAACGAGATAACCACCTGACATTCGGCGTTTTCAATCGTCTCAGTATAGAAGGCTTCTGCAGCGGCTACCTCCGTCTCAAACTGGAGGGGGCTCCTTAGGGCCTCAGCAAGTGCCTTGCTCATTTCGGATGACAGGTAAAGGGACTCGAGGATAGAAAGCCTCGCCGGAATGCCATCCAGGTGCTTCAGGACTTCATAATTTCATGCTAAATGCGACACTATGCCTACAGGAGGTCGGTCGGCGTTTGGAGGCATAGAGGGTCATGCTGGTTGAACCAAAGATCAACTAGTACTGGGTACATCTTGCTGCCTACTAGTAGAAGCCTGGAGAGTAGTCGTCGGACTAGGATCGGACAGCAGAGGCTGGCCTGTAGCCGGGCAATACTGACTGTGATACGAACGAGGCAGCTCCCCCCGATCTAGCAGCATGAACGGCGGTGGAGGTAGAGCCTAGGGCGTGAGATGGGGTTGCGCGTGCTGAGATTTGCGCTGAGCCTACTGCCTGGTCTCAGTAGCGTGCACGGATTGGCCAAAAGTTCCTGCTGACGTACCTCAATGACCGGAACGGTTGCGATTCCGCTGACGTTGACGTCGGCTGGAAACGTTGGGGAGGTCTTCCTGGCATTCCCCCTCGTCGGGGGTCATATAGGGCTTTACCAGCTCCACGGTGTTAACCGAAGCGTCCCCCTGGCTGTCGCTCGAGGAGTCATCCACCGCTGGGCAGATTCTGGGAGGAATCCCCATTTCAGGGGGCATAAAGTCGCCGAGAGTGCGGGATGACGACGGCACCGGTGGTGCGCGTTGCTTCTTCTTACGTCGCCGATGCTTGCCCTTTTGGGAAGAGGCCGACTGTGAAGATGATGCGGAGGCACCAGCTACATCTTCTGAAGGTTCCGACTACTTCAGGCACGCCCGGATGATACCATGGGCATGGACGACGGTTTTTCGAGCCATCCAGTCGTCGTATTTCTGGGATCTGTGGCTAGGGACCTACTGCCACTCGCCTTCGCTGTCGCTGCCGATCTCTGATCCTGCAAAGACACCAGCCACTTGCACTGGTGCTGGGCCCAACTTGACTATGTTGTTGTTGACCTGATCTTGAAGCTAGTATTTAAACACATAGAATTGCTGGAGGGAGTTCCCCAGGATCCGATGATAAGGGCAGTAGTTGGGGTGATCGGTGAGATTTGCCTCTGTCGGCCTTCTACACTCAGGCAGACGCACAATCCATTGCTCTAGAGCACTTCAGAAGTAGCCAGGGACCTGATTTTAGTTGAACGAATAAGTCTAGTACATTATTTCCGGGTAGGGGGCCTGGCCCTGACGAGGGGATGGAGGGGCCTGCCGAGGAGGCCGCACCTGATTGTCTCGCCTAGGTGGCGGTGGCGCATTGCGCGGGGGAACCTCTCGGTTCTGATGCGGTCGCTGCTGGGCAGGAGCCTGTGCTTGAGGTAGGGGAGCTCTGCGGGGTTGCGGGGGTGATGCCGCCGGTAGTAACTCTAGCTGCCTCAGGGCTTCTATTTGGGCCACCGCGGCGGTTTCAGCCCTGGTGGTCCTTCTGGCCGGGATCATAGGGGGCAACAAACGTGCCTGACTGGCCTGTTGCAGGGCTTCCTCAAGGCGTTGAGCCTTATCTGAGAAATCTCTGAACCCTCCAGGGTAGTTCTGGGTAATCAGGGAGGGTACCAGCTCTTTCTTGACGTTCCCCACTCACATCGTCAGTAGTTGCTCCTGAGTCAGTGGCATATCGAGGGAATACGTAAGTCCCTTCCACCGGGCGATGAAATCTGCAACCCGCTCATCAGGCCTTTGCTTGCACTTGAAGAGGTCTCCAATACTAGTCTGCCGTGTGGTGGAGCTGAACTGGTATAAGAACTGCCGGCGAAGATCCTCCCAACCGGTCACCGATCAGATAGAGAGATGGCTGTACCATATGAATGCCGAACCTTCCAATGTCTGTACGAAACATCGGAGGTTGGCGGCTTCTTGCTGAGTCGGAGTCCCCAGCATGGGGCCACACCTGGAAGAAAAATGAGCCAAGTGCTGCGGCGTGTCCCCTGTCCCGTTAAAAGGCAAGAAAGTGGGGTTCCCAAAACCCGGAGGTGCAGGCATATCATCCACCCATGCGGGATAAGGCTTGCCATCCGGTTGGACCACCACCTGCCATGTTTCCAACGCTTCGAGGCGGGCTGTGAGCCCCACGATAAGATCATCTGGGTGGGGGTCCCTATCTTGACGGGGATCCCTAACCACAAGTGCATTTCCAGGTTCTTCAACATAGTAGAAGGCTTCGGCCGCTCGTGGGTCAACTGGCTGGACGACCCGCAGGGCGACTGGGGGAACCCAGACTGGATTCTTCAGATTGCCCCGTCGCTCGGGGGGATTTGGAGAGACGTATCGCGCCCTCTTGCCATAAGTTTCGGCTTCTGCCCTGTCTGCGGCAGTAGCCTGATCAGGGTTTCCTGAAGGCATCTCACCGGGGGGAAATTGTTCCTGCCCCTGCTGCCCCGGCCTGGGATTACCATAGTCGGGTCGCCGCTCTGCGGCGCGCTCAGCCAAGAGTTCGTCAACCAGCCTCTTCTGCTCAGCAAGCAGCTGGAGTAACGTGGCCTTCTCGGGATCTTCATCCGTTTTCTACACAGAGGTGGATGGGTTGGTGTGATTTACTGTTCCGACGTGCTCCTTACCCTTGCCGGTGTTTCGACCGAGTACCAGCGACTCAGTGGGTACGGGGAGGCCTAGCAGGTTCCTCTGCTGATGGGTAACTCTCCCTGATGGGTCCAGCAGTAGCGATACGCCCTCGGGGGGTAAGTCTCCATCAAGGAATTAAATCTCATCTTCCTTGTCCACGATGTCAGCCATGTGGACCACGAACCCTCTCGAGGGCATGTCCTCGATGTCACATAATGAATCGGGCTGCCGTCAGATAGGGTCAAAGAGGAGAGCGGCATAGTGTCCCCAACCACGGACTTGCACATGGGGGTGGCTTCCCTGACGATTCTGCGGAGTGCTTTAAAGCTCTGAACAAATTTTCGTTGAAGGGCGCTCCGGTGGCCTGGCGACTCAGGGTGCTGGGCTACAAGGAGTGCGGCCGCATCGACCAGGCGGCACTGCTCGCCGATTTCTTCGAAGTGCTCTCGACTTCTGGGGTACACCCCCCATTCGTAACGAAGGAGGAAGTGTGTATCCCAGAGGGTTCGACAAAAGCACCCCACTTCTTCAGGGGTAAGAGACTCCGGTATGCGAACATTCAGCACCGCCGTCGGCCAGAACTTTTCCGGGAAGTAATCCACTATGAGAATACTCCAGAAGCTCCTGGGATCGGACTCAGGGTCTGGCCCTTTGTTTCCCCACTCGTCAACTGGAGGTGGATGAGGGACTGGTAGCGGTACCAAGGCGGACCTCTGGGATAGTAAGCTCGGCGGTGGAGAATACGGCGAGCGAGCTGACTGGCCGCCGAATTCCGGGCCATCCTCTGAAGAGTGAGGTGACCTGGCCACGATGTCACGATACAACGGGCTGATAACCACAGCTTCTGGAACAGGAGCCGCGGCCACCGGTGACAGGTCTTGTCGTCGCTCGACCTTCTTTGGCCCCCAAAATAACTCTCCGTGATCTCTGGTAGAGGTAGAGGATGCTTCTGGTGACAAAGGCGGTGATTGTGCGGTCGAGGCCTGCGGAATTCCCACTATTTCTTCCTCCTGGATGTACCTGCGGAGAGAGATGGGAATCTGGTGGACCTCATATTCCGGGAGAATGAGGCTAACACGTCTGGTTCCTGCCCCAGTCCTTGATATGGAGGAGCGGGGAGAAGGTTCCATCACAGATTCATATTCTGCTTCAGAGTCGGAGAAGCGGGCATGTTTGATCTCCACCCGGGCCTTCCCAGGATTCTTCTTGTGGTGGCGACGACCTGCTCTCCTGCCCCGGGGTGGCTCTTCGGGATAGGGTTGATCCCTACCAAGCAGTCTCGGGGGGGCGGTGGTGCCGTGGCGGAGAGGGACCCCGCTCGAGATAGCCGAGGTGCGAGGGGCGCCAGGGAAAATGTCGAAGGGTACATGGGGAGGACTTCCATGAACACCACCCATGTAGGCGGAGCCTCTATTAGAATCGGCAGGAGCATGGGGAGGACCTCGATGGTCGATGCGAGTGGAGCGAGGCTGACCTTCACTCCTCGAGTTGCTGGTGCGAGGAGGACCTTCGCCGGTTGCAGAGAGGACGTAGGGAGGGCCCCCACGTTGGAGAAGGACCAAATGGACGGTTCCTTCAAATCGGCGGTCAGGGGTAGGAGGATGGACTCCATACCCTGTATAGTGGGCGCGGGAAAGGTTTCCGTGCTGAACATCACTGCCGCAGGGCAGGTCTTCCTTCGGGATGGGGGTAGCACGAGGCATACCTCCATGAAGAACTTCAGAGCAGGGAAGGCCCACGCCCTGTGAAGTAGTGGCACAGGGAGGACCTCCGTACGGGGTGACATCACCGCGGGTTAGTTCGCGGCGATCACCACTTGGGCCTGCAACCCGGAGAGTCAACCCAGCCTGCCCGTGGGGCGGTTGGGGTCTCGATCCTGGTTGGGTGATGGAGTGCCCCTGCTCAGTGTATGCAGGGGCTTCACGATGCACGTCGGCGGTGGCTCGGGCCACTGTAGCTGTCGACGTTGACGCGCCTGGGCGAGCATCCTCAGCCCGGGCCCGGCACTGACGTCAGGTTAGGTGAGCTGGTGCAGGTGGGGCAGGGACGTAGCCTTCCTGCTCTTCCTGCGGGGCCGGACGGCGGCGCTGACGCGGCCAGGCGGGAGCTCTCGCCTGGAGCCCTTGGGTCGAGACCCAGAGCGGGCTGAGCCGGACGGCGCCCGCCTCTTCAGCGTAAGGCGAGGAGTCGTCATGGCATTCTGGAGACAGGGTCCCAAAACGGTTGAACATTGGGGTGGGGAGCAGGGGCTCCCAGTGCGGCCTATTAGGGCGGCGTTGACGGCGGGGCCTGGAGGCCTCCAGGTTCAGGCGGGCCATATCCCGAGTTGGGATAACCCCTTCTTCCTCGTACCTACGCACGAGGTTGTTGATCACCCTTCGCTGGATGACCTCTGATGGGGAAAGGGGATGTGGGCGCCCCGTATTCCGTGATGTGGCGACCGTCGTGGCGGTAGCGGCGCTACGTGGGGTGGTCGTGGCGGTGTTGCCCCTGCCCCTACGTGGGCGAGGAGAGGACGGTGATCGCGTCTCTATAATAGTAACCTGGTTCCTGAGAAATGAAGGGATCAACTCATCAGTACTGAGAGGAAAAGGATTGACAGCCAGTGCCCCAGCGTCCTTCCATTATCCACATCTGTAAGAAGGATCCACGCCAACACACTGCAGAACGGAGTGCCCCTCGTTCTACTACCCCGACTTCCGGTGAGTTTCATGACAGGCCCGCTATTTGCTTGGCGGGACCAGGTGCCGGATATCTGGATCCGGTGACACGTCAATCTACTGGTGTCTCGAACGCTACTAATCTCCATATTTAGGAGAAGAGTTTCACGTCGGGTTCACCATTTCTATTTCTGACGCTTTCTCCGGGGCGTGCGTGCACATCCTTCCGTGGAGGAGGACGCGCGGCGCTTTGTTGCACCACATTATGGCTTTCCAAAGGCGGGTGGCATTCTCTCCTTATTCAGGGACGTATTCGCCTTGATCGAAATAGGATGATGGGATGTCGGTTCTTCCTTCTGTGGATTCCTCCTCAGAACTCGTCACCTAGTCCGGGTCTCCCTCATAGATTTGATACGTAGTTTGTGAAACTCTTCCCAGTGCCATGTTTCCATGGACTCCGATTAATTACACTGCTTCTGTCGGGACATTCCAAAGGGTCCAGTCAGGGCAGCAACCTTCAGTCGGGGGAGTAGTCACGTTGAGGCATCAGTAGCATGTCTGGATGCTGGGGAACCTAGCATGTCTGTCTGTTATCCCTGGTCACAAGGCTTCTCGAGGGTGTGGAAGCCCGAGGCATCCCACATCGAACGTGGGGAATTATATGCCATAGGCACATATCTGAGGTTTTCCTCAGCATCTCGTGTTTAACACAGGGTATGCCGCGAGTTTAACGTCTATCGGAGATGGATCAACCCAACCAGAGAATTAGCTAGGATAGATCGGATTGAGGGATTCTCCTTGAAGGGATGTCGATACTGGAGCCAGCCTATGGGCGGATGTGAAGAAGAGCGTGCCGACATGGTTTTACCGACATATGATGGTCCGGGTGAGAATCGGGATACACGGTAGATGGATGAATGGAGTGGAGATGGAGTGAAATGGGACCATCACAGGGGCGACGGTGAAGTTGGGCTTGAGCCTTGAGGAGGCTTCCTACGTATCCCTGTGGCAGGGAATCAAAGTCCACGTAGTTCAGGATGGTGCCGGTAATCCGACATGAATGTGGACCTTGGTCCAATGAATGTCGTCAGCGAACCAACGTGATGTTGGACCTTGGTCCGATGGGCATCGACAGCGTACCGACGTGAGGGTGGACCTTTGTCCGATGGGCATCACTAGTGTGCCGACGTGAAGGTGGACCTTGGTCCAATGGGTATCGTCAGTGTGCCAACGTGAAGGTGGACCTTGGTCCAATGAGTGGTGGGCTTGAGCCTCTGGAAGGATTCCTACGTACCATGCCTTGACATGGATCAAAGACCCCGTAGTTCAAAGGGTTTCATCGGTGAACCGATGTGAAAGTAGACCCGTGGGTCCACTAGTGGTGGGCTTGAACCTTGGGAAGGTTTCCTACGTACCATGCCTTGACATGGATCAAAGTCCTCGTAGTTCAAAGGATTGATGGAATACATTTTAACGTCATGAGGGATGGTAGTGAACCCTGACGTGAATAAACGACAGGCGGTGGGTGTCGGCAAACCGACGTAAATGAGGGACCTTGGTCCGATGGGAGATGGTCTTGAACCCCTGGGAGGATTCTTACGTACCATGCCTTGACACGGATCAAAGTACTCGTAGTTCGCTGAAAATTGGGGGCTTGGCACACCGACAAGGAGACGGTCTGGGCCAATGTTTGTTGGGCTTGAACCTCAGAGAGGCTTCCTACGTACCATGCCTTGACACGGATCAAAGTCCTCATAGTTCGGATTGGGAAATGCAGTTTAACGTCATGATGGACGTGGGTGAACCGACGTGAATGAGGTCGGAACGACTGGATGGTGGGTTTGAACCTCATAGAGGCTTCTTACGTACCATGCCTTGACATGGATCAAAATCCTCATAGTTCGGGTTGGTCACAACGGCTTGCCGTCGGACTGGAGTTGCAGTTTAACGTTGTGCTGGACGTTGGTAGAACTCGATGTGAATGATGATGGGTGGGCTTGAACCTCAAGAAGGCTTCCTACATACCATGCCTTGACATGGATCAAAGTCCTCATAGTTTAGGTGGGAATGGGTGTGCAGTTTAATCTCATGCGGGACGAGGGGGGCATATAGTTTAACGTCATGCTGGACGAGAGCATGCAGTTTAATGTCATGCAGGATAGGGTGAAACTCGACGTGAATGAACGACAGATCAATGTGGCTTGAACCTCATGGAGGCTTCCTACGTACCATGCCTTAACATGGATCAAAGTCCTCATAGTTCTCTATGGGTGGGGGTCAGGGTCGGTGCTCACTCTAAGCCCACGTGAGTCATGCTCGGTGTGAGAAACAAGAGGTTGCAAGGACCTGACGATCACGTCGCGAAGGGTGCGTCCGTGAGAAGCGAAGAGGGGCTTACGTGTTAGGCGGCCCATGGTGATGGGACTTACTCCAGGATGGAGGCCCATGGTGTGACAAAGCGTGGGAAAGATGGACCATAGTCCAATGATGGGAGGTTCCTCGTTCCCTATAACGCCCTCCACTGACCCTGGTAGTGGGGATGTATGGAGATGCAGAGGTGCAGCCTTCTGTTGGGGAACTAGGGTCTCCCTTATACTATGAACATACACCACTCCAATAAGGAGGATATCATCCCTTGTGGATGAGTGATTCCATTCCTGTGGAGACGAGTGGTGTAAAGAATGTTCGAGCTGGGGGGACCCTTCGTGAGAGGCACGAGGTCGGGTCATAGTTTAACGTCATGTGTTGAGGACTTGGTGCTTGGCAGTTTAACTTCTTGCATCTCGGACGAGGTGGGTTCACTCCACACCCCTAGGACATACATAACCGGTACCCCCTGGTCCTTGGGGAAGGGAAGGTACAAGTAAGGCCATGGTAAAGGGGGGTTGTGGAACGAACCATCAAGGGGTCCACGTTAGCGTGGCTATGCGAAGAAGCAATAGCCGTTAGCGTGCTTATGCGAAGAAGCATTAGGCGAAGCAACGCTACGGGTGGTATTGTCCATGGGACTTTGAAATCACATCGTGAAAACCTTGAGGGTCGCACGGGAAGAAGAATTTCTAAGCAAAGGAGTGTGCTTCGTGAAGTAGAGTGCCTTGGACATAGCATCTGGCATAGGTGTGAGTAGAAGGTGCTTCGCGAAGTGGAACAGTGTTCGCGGAGCACTGCCTTGCGAAGAAGGGGTGCCTCGCAAAGCAGGGTCCTGCGAAGCAGTGTGCTTCACGATGTGTAGCGATCCTGCCTTAGCATAGGGATCACTAGCATGGGTTGGGTGTTTCGCGAAGCATAAAAGCTCTGCGGCTGCCCGGGTTCCCTTGGGAATCCCCTTCCTTTGCGAATTCCCTTGAGCTTCGCGAAGGGCATCCCTCTCGGAAGAGGGGCTCAAAACGAAACAATGTAGAGGCATCTCGCGAATTAGAAGTACCTCGCGAAGCTCATGATTCCCGGGGCAAAGAGTGCTTCACAATTCGGGAGAGGGGAAGCTGAAAGGTCGGATCATCCGTCCATGGGACTCAAGGGGAGTCTAGTATTTATAGGTAAAGGGGCGCCATGAAGCAGAACTCGCGCGCCGCCTCCGGTGCTTCGTGGCATGCTCGCGAACGTAAACTTCGTCCGCGGAGGGTACCGCCTCTGGAGCTTCGTGGCAGCTCGCGAACGTTAAACGCGTTCGCGGAGGATTACTTCCTCTGGAGCTTCGCGGCAGACTCACGAACGTCAAATGCCTTCATGGAGGGTTACCGCCTCTGGAGCTTCACGGCGGGCTCACGATGATCAAGGCCCCTCACGTCAGTCCTTCACGTCGGTGCTTCTCGGTGATGCTTCGCGGCAGTGCTTCACGAGGCAGTGTTCCAGCCTTCTTTTTCGTTCCTTCCTTTCGTACAATATTTTGGCGCCAACAGAGCATTACTTTGAATATCATGCAATGTTGTTTAAAGGAATTAGCCATCCTTTTTCGAGCCTCAGAATTTATTTTTGCATATGAACCTACAAACCCTTAGCCACAGAAACATCTAAACATTATTGAAAAAGCCCTCATGATTTTTGTAAATTCATTTTTTCTGAAGTGGAGAACAAGATATCTTAAAAACCTATGGATAGAATGTATATGCCTTGGATTGAGCATAACTTCTATTAAAAACATCTTGAGTGTGGAGTTTGATTTTAACTAGTAAGGTAAATCATCAAGTGGCATGCTTATTTTTGAAAGGTTGAAAAATGTGTTGAAAGAGGATGAGAGTATTTAATTACATTATATATGAGGCATGATTTTAATATCTTTTGAATTGAATTTGATTGTGCCTTTTAGATTCTTTTTCCTCATTAACATTATCAGTTATATATTTTATTAACTAAATTCCTTTCTTTTTAATGTATAGGCTCTCTTAATTAGATGTTGAGATTTTTCTTGAGGGAAGCAAATGACTAAGTGTGGGGGAATTTGATGCACCCAATTTGTGTATACATTTCCATATATATAATTGAAGATAAAAGCATGTTTTCAGAAAATATCTATGGTTTCATGAATATATTCTTTGATTTTGGTGAATCTGTTTACTTGCAAGAGCTTTCTGGCTTAATACATGGATCAAGGGAAGTTTGTGAAAATTTTGAAACTACACGGCGTGCACTTTCTATACACATCGTGTACATCCAGACAAGGACACGGACCAAAGTAGGGAGTACACGCCCATGTCTCCAGGAAGAGATTCACACCGTGTGGGTCAGCGCTACATGCCGTGTACCAATTTCTAGAAGCAGTGGTTATGGAGAAAAGTCCACACGACCATGTGGTCATTGATGAAGACACGACGTGTCTGAAATTTTACATGCCGTGTCTGCTATTCTAGAAGGGGATGGCGGTGATACACACCATGTATGGAGGTGCTACACGACGTGTTCACTCAACTTGTACGCGGCGCCGTGTGCAAAAGTCAAGAACGGCGTGCTCGGCCACCTGCCAGTGGAGAAAATGGCGCCAATACGCGTTGAAGAAAAGTACATGGGGTGTACTTTCTATACACGCCGTGTAATTTATTTCTCTATAAAATGAGGCCTTGGCCTATGGATTTGGGAGTTCAAAACCATTGGAGGAGAGATATGCTCTACTACCACCATTCCTGAAACCATCGAGGTGCCGTCATTCCGCTATTACATCATTCCACCTTCCGATACTCTACCTCAACGCCTACACGATGAATCCATCAGGTATCACGTGTGTTGTTTCTCTCTTAAATTCAATGTGTAACAAAACCCCTCGTGTTGGGGTTGTGGATGATGGGATCATACATTGTATATTGTTTTTAATAGTTGTGTTTGAATCATTGTAATTCATCTTACTCTTCTTAAACCACTGTCTAATATAACTGAGAATTCTTAGCCGGACCAAGGGAAGGATTCTCAGCAATACAAAAGAAAAGTAACGGTGAAAACATCTAGGACCATTGGAAGGTTTTCATCGATTCAAGTAATGGACTGGACGTAATAAATAATTAAGGACATTGACTACAAGACCAAGGAGTCAACTGCTCTAATTCCAAAAAAGAGGAACCGGACCAAGGAAATCTTGTAACAAAATGAAATCCTGAATGATTGAATTATTATGAACAACACAACAATTTAAACAATCTGCATAAGAACTCCTTATTCACAACAGCCCCGACACGTCTTTTCTTTCAATTTCTAAGAACTCTTTAAATTTACCTGTTGTTTTCTTTCAAACTGTATCCATTCTTCAAAGTAAATCAGTTTAGTTTTAATCAAAACCCAAAAATCAACCCAATCGTTTCTAGATTTTGCATACTTCAACTAATTAATTATTAACTCAATTAAATTAATGCATGCCACGGTTCCCTGTGGATCGACCCTGAACTTATGATCTACTAAAGTTCTTAGAATGGGTAATTAATTTGGGACACATATAACTTAAATGAATGATAAGCGTAGACCACCTCATGAACAGGATCTTTCAGCCATACCTCGATCGATTTTTCGTGGTCTTCATCGACTAAATTTTGATATACTCGATGACAGAGGAAGAGCACGCCTACCACTTGCGGGTTGTACTAGACACACTCTGAGAGAACCAGCTTTATGGTAAGCTCTCGAAGTGTCAGTTCTGGATATGCGAGGTCCACTTCTTGGGACACGTCATCTCTGAGGCGGGAGTTGCGGTGGATCCTACGAAGATCGTGGCAGTGCTAGCTTAGGAGCCACCCAAGAGCATGACGGAGGTGCGGAGTTTCTTGGGACTATCTAGGTACTATCAGAGATTTGTTCCAGACTTCTCTAGAGTTTCGGCACCACTTTCAGCTTTGACGAAGAAGGGGAAACCCTTTGTGTGGTCAGACAGATTTCAGTAGAGCTTCCATGAGCTGAGAAAGAGATTGACCAGCGTGCCTATCTTGAGGCTACCAGAGGAGGGAGTAGGGTACGTAGTCTACTGCGATGCATCAGGGACTGGAATCGGATGTGTCCTGATGCAGGAACGAGCCGTGATCACCTATGGATCACGTCAGTTGAGGCAGCATGAGCAGAACTATGCTACCCATGAACTGGAGTTAGCAGTAGTGGTCTTCCCTCTAATGATGCGGAAATAATATATTATGGGCGAGTTCTTTATAGTCAATTCTGACCATCAGAGTCTCAGGTACATCTTCTCGCAGAAGGACCTGAACCTGAGACAGTGGAGATGGCTTGAGTTCCTCCAAGAATATGAATTTGAGATAGTCTATACTCTTGGAAAGGGGAACGTAGTAGCCGATGCACTCAGCAGGAGGACGGGCATTCAACAACATGGGGATGCGATAGAGCAGCTAGCCGCTTTGAAGATATCCATTGTGGATATAGAAGGAGTAGCCTTCCTTCAGTCAATCATAGTCACTCCTCCACTACTGCAGCGGGTCAGAGAGTCACAGCGTGGGGATGCCGACTATGAGACACGACGTGCGCAAATAGCCTCAGGACAAGAACCTGATGGTTTCTATTTAATAGGAGAGCACGATGTCCTTTTAAGAGGACGTTCCTTGGATCCAGTTTCTTTATGAGAGGAGGTGCTGAGAGAGTTTCACACTTCCACTTTGGCGGTACAGCTTGGCGTGGCGAAGATGTACCAGGATCTCAGATGACAGCACTGGTGGTTGGGCATGAAGATGGTCGTGGCAATGTTTGTTTCTTGATGCCTCACCTGCCACCAGGTGAAGGCAGAGCACCAGGTACCAGCAGGCTTGGAACAATCCTTGGAGGTCCTAGAGTGGATGTGGGATGTATTTTCTATGGACTTCGTGACTGGACTTCCACACACTTCCATAGGTCACGACTCCATTTGGGTGATTGTCGACTGACTCACCAAGTCAGCTCATTTCTTACCCATCAGAGAGAAGGGCTCAGTGGAGAGATTGGGATTTCTCTACATTCCGAAGATTGTATGTATTCATGTTGTGCCATCATCTATCGTCTCCGATCGAGATGCTCTCTTTACTTCCCGGCTTTGGAAGGGGTTGCAGGAGGCATTCGAGACGCAGCTTCGTCTGAGCACCGCCTTTCACCCTCAGACGGATGTTCAGATGGAGAGGACCATTCATACACTCAAGTAAATGCTCCATGCATGTGTTCTCGACTTTGGTCGCAGCTGGAAGGACCACCTACCCTTGGTGGAGTTCACGTACAACAACAGCTACCACTCCACCATCGAGATGGAACCATATGAGGTGTTGTATGGACGACCTTGCAGATCTCCACTGTGCTGGACAGACCCTGGGGAGTCAGCCCTTGTGTGACCGGAGATGGTCTAGGCCATGACAGAGAAGGTCCAGGTCATCCAGGAGTGGATGGGGACAGCTCAGAGTCAACAGAAGTCTTATGATGACAGGAGGCGGAGGCCATTGGAGTTCGAGGACAGCGACCACGTCTTCTTGCGGGTTTCACCTCGACATGGATTATGGAGATTTGGCCGAGGCAACAAGTGGTCTCCATGCTTCATCGGACCATTCTAGGTCCTCAGCAGGATTGGAGAGGTGGCTTATTGTCTGGATCTACCACCTCAGTTGCACTGGGTGCACGACGTCTTCCACGTATCCCAGCCGAGGAGATACGTGCACGACCTGAGACATATCATTGACCATGGGGAGCTGGACGTTGATGATGGGGTGACTTTTGAGGAGGCCCCGGTGGAGATCTAGGGTCGATAGGAGAAGTTCCTACGTGGAAGGTTGATTTCTATAGTGCGCATCAAATGGAAGAACGAGAACCTCTAGGAGAGCACTTGGGAGCGGGAGGCTCAGATGCGTGCTCAGTACCCGCATTTATTTCCCTAGTTTATGATGTATCTTTATGGGGATGTAAAGCCCTGAGGTGGGAGTAATGTAAAGACCTGTAAAATTCAAGGGAAATTTTTTTATTTAATTTTCTTTGGGATTTTACAAGAACGCAGTTTCTGACGGCACCTGATTTAGAGGCCCGGTGTGCCCGTAATCATTTTCCAAAGTTTAGCTCAGGTACGTTCAGTGAACGAACGAGCGGTTTTTCCTAACTTTTGAACCGGAACTCAGAATCAAATTCCGAGGGCACCGATGGAATCGCAGCGCCTATAATTGCTTAGAAACACCTTTTCCGGAGTTGTGTTTGATTGGGTGTGGTTTTTGAGTTTTCAGGTTATGTAAAGGAATAAAAAAAAAATGGTGTGACCAATTTTTATTTTACTTAATGTAGTTTAACTTAAGCTATGTGTTGGGAGTGGGACCCAAAATATCCTACCCACTAGGTAGGATATTTGTGAGCTGGGACCCACACGAGCCCCACCGTTTCTTTTCTTCCCAAACCCCCTCCTTTAATAAGATAACACACCCGCACCCCCATTAATTAGAATTCAACTCTTGTGTTTAACATAATATGAAACGCCTCTTTTAATTTAGCGGTTTGAACGTTTTTATTAATTCAATTAATTGATTGTTTCAATTTTGAATTTCATAGGCATTGGCTTGTGTGTCAATAAAATAAGACAAGTATTATTTTATTAAGAGGTTCGTTGTGCGTGAAGGCTTGGGGAGATTTTTCTCAAGTTCTTGATGTTCTTCTTCCTCGACAAAGAATACGAAGAATGCGAAGAATGCAGACCTCCGACGACGGACGACAATGAGAGACGCCTTCCTTGAAGATCGACGACCCGACGCGCATCTCCTCATTCTTTATTTCAATGTCAAATGAAGGCAGACACCGTTCCTCCGTGATGCGACAATCCGCCTTCTTCCACGTCGATCATTTCCGTGACATCCCATTCCACGACAACCTCATTCGACGACTACGCTCGAGGTAGGGGTTTATTTTATTTGTTTCTTAGTGATTACTTCCATTGCTTTCTTCTTTCCAATTTGAGCTGCCTGATATCGCAATAACTGGAGGAGTCGGACCGCACGAAAACGGTCGTCCCTCCCCCCCTTTATTGGTTCGATTTTGTTGTGGAACGTGTAAGGCGATGCGGTGCCGAAGCACCGTGCGAGAAATATTAAAGGAAGGGTGGAGAAGCGCGGCGTCGTCGCGCGGCGCCGTTGAAAACGAACTAATCCACGGCGCCGTCGAATCGTGCCAGAGGACCTCGAAGGAACCTTGAAAACACCACGGCCGGAGCAAGGCCGCAGTGGAGGGGCGCGGCGCCGTCGCGCCGCGCTGGACATACCAAGGCCACGACAGAGGCCGCGGCGGAGCAGGACCGTCGGCCGGTTCCAGGCCGCCGGCGTCAGAGCAGGGGGGACGGGACCGAACCGGTCCCGTGGCAGCAGCAGCCGGCCGGTAGGAGCGGGCAGACCGGTCCGGGGGAAAACCGGGGGTTCATAACCCCCAGTTGGCCAGTAGGTGCGCCCCCCCCCACATGGGGACCATAGCTTCACTACGCGGGGGGCAGCCCCCCCCCCCCCCCCCCCACATCGCTCGGTCATAACGGCCAAGCCGCCTGGCCGCCTGGCCACCATGGCCAGGCCAAGCCGCCAGGCCGGGCCGGGCCGCACCATCCGGGCCAGGCCGTGCCCGAGCGGGCCGACCCCGAGGGTATCGGGCCGGGTCGGACCGGGCCCGAACCCCCTAATACCGGACCCCTCATGGTCTTTTGACCATAACATGGGCTGCAGACTTTCGATTGACACACCGTCAACTGCGATGCGATCCTTGGATTGCGAATGTCATTTCGGTATATTACACTCAAGGTTTCAGAGAACATTGGGTTCGGCCGAGTTGGTTCGTATACAAAACCAACTGGGCCATCGGAGCAGAAACACTTATAACTTGAGCTCCAGATGTACGATTGACGTGCCATCGACTTTGATGGATTCAGCTTAGTGAGATGGACCTTTTGGCTTACTCCGCTCAAGGTTTGGACGCAGATGGAGTATGGTCGGGTTGGTTTTGACCGAAAAACCAACCGGGCCCCTGGGATAAAAAAACAATAACTCTCAGACTGGACTTCGGATTGATGCGCCGTCTGTGACGTTGAGTTCTTCTTGATGATACAGAACTTTTGGATACATTAACTCTGGACTATGTGTCAGTTGATGTATCAACCCCTCTGCTCGTGGAGCGGACCCTCCCGAACGAGCTTGCTGTGTGTGGGAACCCTAGAGCTGGCTGGGACTGTGATGACGATGACGACTGTACAGAAATCCTCCGTGGATTCGACGACGATGACTACAACACTCAGCGATCCTACGTGGATCTATGCTACCAATCCTGTATGGGTCAGATCCTGTGTAGGTTAGCGGTCCTGTGTGGGCCAGCACCTACAGATCCTGTGTGGGTCATTGCGGGGGGTAGTTACCTATCGATCCTTTGTGGGTCATTGCGGGGGTTAGTACCTATCGATCCCGTGTGGGTCCGACATCTTAAATGATTCAATGGATACATTTGATCATCTCTATCATCTTATGAAGAAGTATATCTCTATGAGCTGAATCTTGACTTTCAATCCTTATCTTCGATATGTTTGACTTGATATCCTGTGTGGATTACGTTATGCTTTCCTCTGTAGATTGGGTTGTGATTTCCTGTGTGGACTGGGTTGTAATTGATCTCAGATGATGGAGCCGAACTGGAATTTATAACTTAGGTGTATGTAGGGGAATATACCTAAGTAGTGTCGGATGTTACTTCGTGATTGTATCTTTCCTTTGTGGATTATCCTTTGTGGATTCTGGGAGACCTTCGGGGGTCTCGGGGTCCCTACGGAGTAGCTTATACTCACCCCTGCACGGGCTATTCCTGCACTACGTTGTGATGGTTGTAGAAAATGGACAACATTGATCGTGGTTGGGGCTTGCGGATCAGGTCGGTACCTGGAGGTGGACCATTGGGCGAACGTACTCGGAGTGGACGGCTGGACCCGAGGAGCTGTGGAGGCTATCTTTACCCACCCTTCAGGTGGGACTTCCAGTGGACGGATCGAGGCTGCGACTTTACTTTTCAGTTGTTGTACTCCCTTTTTCAGTTGTACTTTACTTTCAGTTTGGGTTTTATTCTGGGCCACTTACTTCTCCGTACTTACTGTTGTACCCAGTTTTTACTTAGTGTTTACTTCTGTTTTCTTGGTCTGTGTTGTTTGTTTTTCTGTACAAAGGCAATGCCTTCCCTTTTTACCGGGAATTACGCCTTGGTGCTAGTCACCAGCCCCTGGCCTATGAAAGGCGGGCTTGGGGTAGTCACGGCACGGGCCCCGAGGATGGGTCGTGGTAGAAATGCTTCAGATGAATAGAAAGTTTATAAATTGAAATTAAATATAAAATTGATTCCAATGACCTAAATTGGATTAATAGATATATAATTATATTTATGATACTTTTAAAATATTATTACAAAAATTTGTAGTTTTGAAATGATTTAATGGCATGGAAAATGTTAATAAAATTCATTATTTTTAACAATTAATAGAAAAATGCATCTTCTCACTAAATTTTCAAAAATTAACTCTAGGATATTTTTGAAATTATAATTTTAAAAGTAGTTTTCATTTTTTCAAATAAATTTTATAAATGTGGAAAGAATTATGTTTCGAATATGTGCCCTAAATGCAATAAAACTACATTCTAGAAAAATAATGTTTTAATAATTAAATTTGATTTGTTTTATCTAATTTTTATAAAATACATATGATTAATGGTAAATATTATATTGGATATATAACATTTACATTTATTTAATATTATTCAATAAAAGTGAATTTTTTAATATTTTTATATAAAAAAAATTTGTGCTTATATAAATTGTTTTTTAGAAAAGGATTTCCATTAGTTTCAAATGCTTGTTATCGTCATTTATAGTTAATTTGTAACCAATGAATTAAATTTAGAATCATCTGTAAATAAAATATTTTTTAATTTATTTAATCTTATTTATAACCATTATTCAAATTGTTAATTGATAACATTCATATTAAATAATAAAATTATAATATTATTTCACATTTTTTTTAGACTCGGTGTTGCATATACTACAAGATAAACTCAGTGTTTCATGTAATGAATGAAAAAAATTTGTGTTGCATGCAATGAAGAATATTAAAAATATGAAATTAATTTGAAAAATTATTTCAAAAAGTCACAAGGTGTTATAAATATAATGAATATATATGATATATATGACATGATATTGATTCTAAAATTTTAATATACCATCTAATTGCTTACCCTTTCACTCATTAAGGAAATGATATCATCACTCATATGCACATAAGGTCTATAATCTCAATGAACTCATACGATTCATTTTCCGTGTCCTGTCATCAAGAATGATTATGAAAATGTATCTAATGAGTAAATATGATATTAATTACATTATTATCTTTCTGAATATGATAAATCTATATTATATTAATAATAACTAGAAAATTCATGAAAAACATACATGTGAAGACAATGAAATTAACACCCAAAATAATGAATAAAATGAAATATCATTAAAAATAGGTAGTGAAATGTTATAAGAGGATCATATTTTATATTATAAAAATTAATATGGATCTATTATAAATTATTTAAATTATTAAAACCACTATACAAGATGTTAAATCATGTTAAATAAAAATGAATGACGATGTAAGGGATCATCTTGATTTCCTTTCATTAATGTATATATTAATTTTGTGCGGCTAATTTATATTATATGGTGTATTAACTTACTATTTGTAATGTAAAATGATGATTAATTAATAATTCATGGTATTTTAAGTTTCAAATTACATTATTTAGGTTGATTTTAACTTAAAGAAACAATGAGGTAAATAATTTCATAACACTATTTATTTTCATTGTGTTTTATTAATCCTTCTTTATCATTGATATCAAAATATTACATTTGTAATTTTTTGACTATATAATACAGTATATAAACATTATTTATGTTGATTTATATTTTATACAAATAATTGATTTATTTTTTAATAATCACTTTAATGTTATGATCATTCTAAGGGTTTATTTTATAATGTAATTTTAATTGGGAATTTTTATTCTTGAATTTCCATTGAAAAAAATTATTTGATCATGGGATAATAAAACCATTTCATTGTATTCCCCTTTATTTATTAATGATTTTTTCAAGTAATAGTGAAATATTTCTACTCTACGATACTTTAATGGATTTGGAAAATGTTTTCAATAAAACCTAACATCATTTCTATATTTGATCAAAAATAATTTTTATCTCGAAACCTCATATTATTTTTTTAATAAATTCTTTTAAAAATCAATTTTTTTAATTAAATTCATTTTTACATATTTTTTAAAAAAATTTAAAGGTATATTCTTGTCATTTTCCAAATAAAGTTCATTTGGATTTCACCAAAATTGTCGAAGGAATATTTTATTAATGTTTACAGAATGTACATAATTTCCCACCATAATGACCCCTAAATGTTTTAAAGAGTCCTTTATGACGTTCGTAGTGTCTTTAAATAAATTAATTTCCAAATATTTTTTGTAGTTTGATTTTTATAAATATTTTCCAAGTAAAAAAATGATATTTTAGAGAAGAATGTTTTTAATGATTTTTTTATATTTTTTATTCCTCATTGACATCATCTATTTATTATAGATATCATAAAATAAGTATATGTTTAATGGAAAAATTAATTAAAATTTATTCTAATGATTTACCACCAGTGTTATTAGGAAAGATATTGATATTTTATTTATTGATTAATATTTTTAATAATTAAAATTACCCTTAATATTCATATTCTTATTATAATTAAAGAGTACATTTCCCCAAATTATCCATAGAAATTATCATATATATACTTAGTACTTAAAATTTATATCATTTATACAAATGGTATTTTATTTTCAAATTTATATGATTGATTGGAAAATTATTTTTTGTTTCCATTCCATACTTTATTTGACAATTATTAATAAGGTATATTTTACATGAATTAAATTTATTATTAGATATATAAAGAATGATTAGGAAATGTAGTGATGGTTGTGGCCCAGTAATAGATAGACCCTCGATGCATTGATAGTCTCATGAGACAAATTAGTTTGATATCCATAGTTAAGTGGGTTTCTGTTGTTTACATACCCATATGTTTTAATCATTATTTTCAATGGTTTTTAAAGTTTAGGTACTAATGCCAAAGATCATGATGTCTAATAATTAAGAATTTACTTCATTAAGAATTAATTTATTATTATCTATGAGATTATTGAATCAATATTATCAATATATGCATTTCAATATTTTTTATTGATGAAATTGAATGTGTTTTCTGTTGTTTTCCATTCGATATTGAATATGATTTATCTAATAATTATAGTAAAGTTATTAATTAAATGGAATGTGTGTTTATATATTTAAAATTTTATATTTATTATGCCTTTTCTAATCATGATAGCCATGGTTTTAATTAAATGGAATAATTTTGTACATATTTACCTTTACACACTGATTATGCATTATCCAACCATGATAGTCATGTTGTAGATTAAATGGAATGTGTGTTCAGATACTTAACTTTCCATATTTATAATTACATATCTGAGCATGATATTAAAATTATTAAAATGGGATGTTTGTTATGTTATTTACCTTTCCATTTTTATTATGATTATTGATTTATGATAGCTTCCTCTTTATGTAACTTTTTCTAAGAAAATGAGATCACTGTTGTTATGTTTCCATTTTAAATAATCAAAAAATTATATTTTTTATGATTTTAAAGTATATGATATAGGTAATAATGATATTCTCTAGAAAAATAGATAGTATTTTTTTTTCAAATGTATTGCCAGACTCAAGTGTGTATCAATTTTATCAAAACTACTGAAATATTTGGTCCTTAGGGTAGCAATAACTTGTATCTTATGACAAATAAGTATTGCAACCTCCCTCTATGAGATAATGGGGTAGAGGTATTTATAGTTGATATAAAAGAATATTTAGTAGACACCTTGGGAACATGATTCAAGAAATCATTGATTGGGGAACCTAAACCTATGATAAAATATTACTGTAAGTATAGAAGAACACCCCAATATTTTGGTATAGTAGATATTATGTGATTTTCCAAGAAATATGTCATTATATTGATACTAAAAGTGGTCGTGGTTTTGTAACATATATATCGTGGGGTAATAACTATGAAAAATATGAACATAGATTGACACAAACAACACCTGGTACATAATATCGAGCCTTAAGAAACACATGGTTTGAAAATCCTGGGAGATATGATTTGGATAATTCATATTTTCATTAATAAAAATTACGAATTATTTAAATAGATGATTCCAATGAATGACCTAGGTTAAAACTAATATGTATTATATTGAAAATAACGTGTAATTATTTTGAAATTCCATAAGAGTTTTTTCAACATTATGTGGTTTCCCACTATGATTATTGTTTCTCACACTATGTTTTTTGGTTTTAATCAATGAATAAATCCTAAAGGAATCATGTTAACATTGAAAAGGATAGAAAATGTGGTGACTATGTGAAACCAAATGAGATGCTGATTGAAATAAAAGATATTATGATTATTCTGAGGCAGTTATCTTAAAATATGATTGAAAATCTATACCTTAATGACTTCTCACACTCACTAATGAAGAGAAGAGTGGAGTATGCAATGCGCTCAAGTGGTAGAGAACATAGAGGAAAGAAGGCTTGATTTCCTTCATGTTATAAATGATGAAATAAACACTAATAAAGATTTCTTAAATAAAAATAAGATGTTTTTGTAGAAAACAAAGTAAAAAATAAACGAATTAATGGGAAAAAATGAAGATTATTATTTATGGAAATAAATTTCCTCATAGAAAACTATTTAGTGTTTCTTTTTTTAAATATGTGGAACCTAGGAATTATACAATTCAATTCCATCATCTAAAGATTAAACCCCAGACTAAGGAAGGACCTAAAATGGAATAAATGTGTTGAAGTATTTATGTATTAGGATTATAGATTTATATTGTATAAGTATGTTTACCAATAGTATTTTGGATATAAGAATCATGAAACATATAATTATTTTTTTCAAATTCTAGAATCATATATGTATTCATTAACATAAGAGTTATGTATACCATCATGAGTTTAAAAGATTAGGATTAATAATATATTAAATGTATTGAACATCACCTTTTATGTTTTATGTGATGAGAATCTATAATGATTAAAAATATTTTGGGACATATTTGTTGAAATAAAACCAATTTTTTTGGTATATGTCTTAGTGAAAAAGTTATTCAAGGGAGAATTCTCGTACTTTTTGTGCATTAGTTAATGGTTTGGGAAACCAATGGTGTTTATCTCATCTTTGATATTAACATAATTATGTGATATTAAACTTTGTGAATGTTATAGGAATTAAATTAATATGGTTTTAGAAAACATTCAACCTAAATCCTAGGTAAAAAACCATTGAATCTGGATATGTCACAGGGCTTAAACCCATAACTGAAGGGAGAAAAGTGTATTACGCTTACAATTGGCCCACACGTTGGCCTGGTTAATATTTTTTTTACTTAAATGATTTGATGAATAAATATTAATGAATGGACCATTGGTTTTATGTTTAGGATTATATATTAATGTATTTTATTTGACAACATTTTATATCCATATTGGTATTAGAAAATATTTAGAAATAGTTGGATGAGTCATCACTCTTTTATAAATCTTATGGATCGTTAAAAAAATATTCTAACGATTTAGAAAAAAATTAACATTTGGATATTAGATTATTGGTGTGAGTGAGTATGTTGAAATTGATCAAAGAAAATTAAGAATTTTTTTATGAAATAGAATGATATCATGTAAGTATATATTTATTTTATAGTCAATATAGTAAATGAATTCCCAAATTTTTTGAAAAATGATTTTCCCCAAAAATGTTATCCTATTTTCATCATATCCTATAAATAAAATGGTATCTTACGTCATCAAATATTTAAGGATTTTAGGTTCTTAAATTTCTAATTAATATTCAATTTCATGTGATCAATGATCTCTACCAGTCTCTATAATTATTTATTCTTTTCTTTAATGTCAATCTCTTCCCTTTCTAATGGTGTTCTCTTATTGGGAAATATAGTATGTGTTGACCCATATGAACTTTATACATTCATTTCTCTCTTATTAAATGGATATTATTTTACCTTTTTTAAAATGAGTGCTTACAATAAAGGGTTTACCAAATTTCAAACCCTTGATTACTATGTTTAAGAAACAATTAAGAGAATGAAATTTATTTAAGGGGGTAGAATGTAATTCCTTGAGATTTTAGAAGAATAAAATTATGTTTGATAGTGTATATAACACAAGAAAATAATATTATACAAGAATATAAATCCCATAGAATTTATGACATATTTTATTAATAAATTAAATATCTTTGATATATTACGATGGAGGAAATAATTTATTTTAGCCGAAAAAATAATCCATTAAAATATTATTATTTCAAAAATTACAATTATAACCCATATGTTAAGTTGGCGGGAATGAGTAGCACAAAATATATTTTTAAATTTATATGATTTACACATGTATAAAAAAATTAATTAGTTATTTATTAACAACAAATAAAAAACAATTATTGGAAAAGAAAATAATTGTTTTCTAAAAAATAGTATTTTGTGAAATGTAGTTTAGTCGCACTTTTTGTGAATAATTTAAAATTTATTTTTATCTATTTTAAAAAAATTATTTGGACATAATTAACTTAATTTTTTATATCTTCGTGTACAAATTATCTTTGGGTGAATTTATTAGAATCTTATAAAAAGAAATTTTTTGATGAATTGTGAAAATTACTGTTTTTAATGAAAACCACATTTTTTAAAAATATTTACAAAGATAAATTATACATTAACTTATTTTTAATGTATATTTTGTCCAAATATTTTTCAATTTAACTAATCTAGTTCATTATAATCAATTTAATATTGATTTAATATATAATAAGTTTTTAATCATTAGAATTTTTTTCGTTCAAAAAAACAAGTTTTCGATATGTCTCCCGGTTAAAATTTAAAATGAAATCTTCCATTTATTTAAATTGAATTTTATAAAATTTATTCCATATTTTGAATCATTATATTTTAAATTATCTAATTATTTCTTCTTAATTTTATACCACTGTGAATTATAAAAGTAGTAAAAAGTGATTTATTCAGTTAAGGTTAAAACATGCTTATCAAGGGGTTAAAATAAGAAGAAAAGGGTTAAAATAAATTAATATTTGTTGAAAAACAATTTTATTCACATATGTAGGCCCTAAAATCTATTAGGATTGATAATAAACTATTTTTGATCCTTGTGGCATTTTAAAATCATATGTACAATTTATTATTTTCCAAAAACCTGTGTATATCCTTTCCCCCAATTACAAAAGGCCACTCCATCACTTTAATTATTCACACAGAAAATTCCATTGGATAAAATAATACATGAAATAATAACTAACCAAAATGACTAGAAACATTCTATATCTTCTGGTCTTCCCAAAAGGCCAAACCTTTGTTAAATAAGAGGAGACCCAAAAGATATTTTAATAAGAAAGGCCAATTGTCTTAACAAATATATTTCATTTTCATTATTAATTTCCACCTAAATTTTAGTATTAATAAATAAAATATAAACCAAAAATAACTCGTATATATTTAGATGTTATTATATTTATGGAATAATATTTATCTATCTATTACTCCATCTAATGGGAAATAAGATCTTCGATCATGCATACAGAGGACTATCGCCTTGCGTATCGATATTAATCGATTTCCATCAAAAAATAACACAATTGTATATAAATATGGATTTAATGAATATATATATAATATTTATTATTTTATTATAATTTTGTAATTATATTATCACATATATCATCGTAATTTTCATGAAACTAAAAAAAACTACAACGTCACTTGTGTGTACGGTAGACTATCAACTCACAAAGTGAAGTGATTTGTTTTTCACATATAATTATCATGGAAGGTAGTGGGGAAAAATATTTTAGAGACCCAAAAGTATCATAAATATACATTACATTTCAATATATTAATATTAATTTAATATCATAATGATCTACACCAGAATCGTTTAAGTCTTGTGCCTTTGGAAACATGAACACAAAAACAATTGGTCCATAAGTGAGACACATCATCTACCGATATGTTTTCCATAACTATAACACTTCTTATAAATATCATATATAATACATTCAATTATAAACTAAGGAAATGTAATTCAATATAGGGAGAGATTAGATGCCAAATAAGGGCAGACAAGGGGGATATCAACATATCATGAGCATAAGGGTATTAGAACATGAGAAAAAAATATAAATCCATACCCTTAATATCATAGATATTAAAATTGAGTCATGGAATAAATATTAAAACTTATAAATAAACTAATAATAATATAATTAAACTATATGAACCATGGGAACATAATATTTTAATAATTTATAGATTTGGGGAAAACAAATAATCATAGTAAATTATTTACATAGTAGTCAAGACACATTTCCAAAACTAAAATTGTGAAATGGTTTCACATCAGAAACCACCATTGTAGTCAAGGTTCACTCCCAAGACTATCATTGTGGACAAATTACCTTATTGAACTGTGTTCACTCACCATTTAATTCCTAAAAATAACATGAGATATCAATCATTACACAATGCATTGCAAGGAGATATATTGCCTACCTGTCTTGGTTTTAATGGATCCACCTTCAATTGTTATAATGTAATTATCATCACATAACGAAAATATTATGTATGTGTGACACAAGATAATAAAATTAATCTTATAATAACACCTGAAAAAATAGATTTCATAATCATTTCATTGTAACATAACAAGTGGTAAAGATAAAGGTTTCATAATCATTTCATTATTTAATATAAAAATATCCCATGGAAAAAGAAACAGGATTCATAAGAATTTAATCATGGTATAACCCATTAAAGTTAAATAGGTTTCATAAACATATTATCTTTGTAAATATAATCCATTCATATAAGTAATAAGAATGCCTATGTTGGATCATATATTGAGTAAAGAATTGGTTACATAAAAGGGTGTCATCTTAGATAGGTAATGATTTTTAATGATTATATTAAATATTTATGTAATAAAATAGTATTTTCAACTGGAAAAATACTTTTTAAAACATAAAACATTTTCAAAATAATTTTATTTAAAAATAAAATTAGAATATTATAAATTAATCATTAAAATGTATTTATATCATTTCTTGTCGAAACAATCCTTTCGTTGAAAATCACTTTTAAAAATAAAAATTCATCAAAAAATTAAGAATCCATTTTCATTTAAAATAAAATTTAAAACGTATAAATTATGCTATAAAACATTGGGTGGGCATGATAGTGGAAAATACCACTCATGTTGTACATATTAAAACTTATTTTTCTTTCATAATTTTGATAAAATCCAAATCTGTAGTTTTTGGAAAAGGAGATGAAGTTTCCTTTCTAAATATTTTTAAAAAATATTTTCATGGGATAAATTATTGTGAATAAATAAAATTTTTAATTTTATAAACATTTAATTATTTTTAATAAAACAAGGTTTTGGATGAAAAATGGGGTTTCAACCTAAGAGTTAAAAAAAAATTTTATAAATAAAATCTTTTCAAAAAATGAGTACACGAAGAAATGAAAATGAACGGAAAATGTGTATTCCAATTTTATAACCATATTATTATTAAGTTCAATAGTTTCTATAGAGATATATCTAAATAATTCATTATCAAAAGAAAAACATATATAATCTTGATAAATTTTGAGATTATATCATAATACTATCACTAATTTAATTACATTGAATCAAAATATCCTTAAATTAATAACATAAAATCAAGCGTAAAATATATCTAGATAAATAAATTCATGATATTATATATCAATGGGTTTTTATATAGTACTCTTAAAAAATATTGGTTCATGACATGATATTTGTCTAAAAAAAGTAGACTGAGAAAAAGATCAGTTACCACTTTAGAAAATTTTGTATCGTAAAACACATGACAGAGAGTTCATAAAAATTTTATGAAAATCAGAATAATATTTTGTATTATAATCATGAAATACATAGATGGGTATTATATATACTATATAAAATAAATAGACGATTAATTTGTAAAGTGTCACACATATGTAAAAAGTGAGATGAAAACCCCTTACCTGAAGTCTTAAATTCATTTAAACATGTTCAAACCAACTATATAATAAATATAATTTTATTATACATATATTAAATAACAATAATAATATATATCATATCACATATGATTTAATTATGACATTATATTGATCTTTTATTAACAATTCCTTGTTAAAATCACATTTCTTGTAATTACAGACTTGTTAATCATGCATGATTTGATTTTTTATTTTTCATGCAATTACATTGATCATGATTCTGAAGTCTATATAATTTTAAAAATTATATATAAATTATATATATTTGTTTTAATTTTAATTACATTAACCCATAATGAGTTGATATTGAAAATGAAATACATCGTTCATAGAGATGGTTGACCATACATACTCATGAACATGATTACTATTTTATCGACAAATGAAATGAAATAAAGGAAACCAATATATCACTATTAAATAATAATTTTTTTCCTTTTAAATTACTTATATTCCCTAAATTTACCATAATTACCTTCTATGAAAAGTGGTAATTAAAAATGAATCACATCACTTCATGAGGCAGTAGTCCGTCGTACACAGTAACAACATATCCTATCCCCTAAAGAATGGAAAGTATGAAATTATTTGTTTTATAATAATTAAGTAATTATAATTATTTCAAAAATATCATATATATTCATTTTATCTATCCTTATTACAATCCATGTAAAACAGAAATGAAAAACACATCACATCAGTTCTAAGGTGGTAGTCCGCCTTACACATGATCAACAATTTCGTATCCAATTTGATGGAATAGGAAACAAGATTTATGTTTTTAAATTAAAATAAACTATTTATATAGAAGTTATGAGGTTATTATATCATCATGGTTTAAAAATAATTAAATTATGTGGATGAATAAATAAATTAAAACACTCTGTTTGCAAAATTACCACTTCTTCATACCACTTCTTTTGGTTTTCAACAAAAGGATTATTAGGTAGTATTTATGACTAAAATAAGGATTCTAGGTTGTTATAATGAAATTAAGGATTTTAATTTAGATATTATTTTTTGAAAAAAATGGTTTTTTAGGTTTGATGAGGAGAGGAGAGGTGGTGTCTATTTCTAAGTCTGGCGGGTGGCACACATGTAATGTTTGAAATGAAAAAGGTGTACCTATTTTTTAAAGTTATAAAAGTAATAAAAATGTACCATTATAAAACCTAATTGTTTATAAGGCCTATATATGGACATACAAAGGTTGTTTTTGAAAAGATACCCTATTGTTTTACCCCTTATCATTTTTGCTTAACCCTCGGTAAACTCATTTGAACCAAAACCGTAGTAATTAGTTTTTAGTATTTATTCCATATATTGTGGTCGAAAATTATTTTTAAATGAATATATAATTTAAATTTTTATTATTATAGTTATTTAATTCATTTTTCTAAATTAAATTAATATCATTGGGAAATATAATTTAATATTAATCTCATATACTTGATGGAAAAGAATTTTTCGAAAGAGAAAATTTTCAGAAGTTTAATATGTTTTAATATCTAAATTCAACATGAAACTGATTAAAATGAAATAAAATATATTAATAGATATATTTATATACTAATTTTACCTCTAAACCATATTAGAATATTTTTATGTTTTTCAATGCATTAAAATAAATTAAAATTCGTAAAGAAGAGAAGAACTTTTCCCTCTTAATAAAAAATTGTATCTTCTCAAAAAATTCTCAAACATTATAACTAAGATAATTTTTACAATATAATTTTAATAATTAATTTTATTTTTTATATTAAATTTTATAAAATTTGAAATTTTTTATATTAACATAAATTCATAAAATGAGACAAAACCATTTTTAAAAAAATTACAATTTTAAGGGTAAAATTGTATTTATTCTAGATCATTTATAGAAAACACATAAGTTGAATTTTAAATATTATATTGAATATAACATATATAAATTGTATTAATATCATTAAACAAAAGTTATTTGTTGAACTTATTTATGTAAAACACACTAGTGCACAAAAATAGTTTTTTTAGAAAAAATCTCATTTTATTTTAAAATGGTTATTATTTTCATTTATAATAAATTGGTCACCAAAGAAATAATTTTATGTAAATGTGAAAATAATATTTTTTTAAATTTACTTAATCATATTCATACCCAACATACAAAGGCCATGGAATAACTTTCATATTAAATAATAATAGTTTAATAGTATGTCATGTTATGTCAAAACTCTGTGTTTCATATAACACAAGATGAACTTGGTGTTATGTATAACACATGAAAAAATTAGTGTGGTGTGTAACAAAAAATATTAAAAAGATTAAATTTATTTAAAAAACTGTATTTTAAAAAAATTTACGGTGTTAAATTCTATCCCCTTAAATAAATTGCATCCTCACAATTTATACTTGTTCTCGGTAAGTATGGGTTTACAATTTGAAAATACCTTTATATGTAACCCACATTGAAAAATAGTTAAAAAAATTACTGAAAATAGATATAGGTATGTGTTAATCCCATCTAAATGAACACATACTTGGTTAAAATATAGTAAAATATGTCATGACCCCCACAAAGTGTACCCCTCCTAGGTCGGTAATGGGAGAAGAGTGATAGTGACTCCCAAGTCCTACCTCCAGTATGCCCTAGGATAGAAACTAGAACATAGGGTATAATAAACAAGTAGATGTGTTAAATTACCATCTAATGGAATCACATGTGAACGTTATAGATAATACAAACACCAACTAACTCTTGATTAGACTTTAACATACAAGAATACCCAGGTACACAAATGTAATTTCATACAAGAACCTATAAAACTAAGAGGGAGAACTATAAGTTCCAAAAGGAATTAAATCTTATAGAGACTATGAAGCCCGAATAGCTCTAACAACCAAAAATATAGTAGTAACCATCCTAATCTCTAACCCACTCCAAATGGAAAAAACATGTTTATATATACATAGGATGAGTATAACAGCGTTCTCTGTAAGATCCTCCCCAAATCCTCTCGTACTAAAGTAAGGAATGAATGCTAAATAAACATTAACAAAAATTGAAACTAACTCATAACCTAAATATGAATACAATATTCCTAGACTCCACATGGATACTCTCACCACGTTTTACTTACAACATCACCAAATACAGTAAGGATTGTCAAGGGAACTCTACTAGAACTTTCCCAATGGTTTTCTACTCTTCCCAAATGTCGCACGTGCCAAGCGTCTCTCTCCAAAAAGGATTGCCCACAAACACCTGGGTGAAGTACAACAACATGAAACCCATGTAACACCCCACCACATCCATGTAAAAAAGTAACTAGGAGGTTTCTAGGAGCCACCACAGCTCGCATAACATGTATCATACATTAAGTATAATATCTCAGGGCATCACAACCCATAAATAGAGTAAGGATCCACAAGACATCACGACCTATACATGTTCTACTAATATTTGTAAATTGGAAACTATTTCCAAAATATATGTGTACAAAATAACAAAAATCCATTACATCCATCTACACTCATATATGGGGAAAACTAACCCCCGTGCATACCAGCACAAATATCTACCTTGGGTAGAGTGTGGGGCCAAAGAGGGTAGTCAGCAATCCATCCTACCATTAGGATGTTGGAAAAAACACCCACAGGTCTCAAAATCCCCAGGGTTTTAGTTTCCCTAACCGGTAGGGTGGAGTATCATATAGGAACACAAAAACTACATGATATATTACTTCTCACAACCACACTAAAGGCATATCATAGTCTTAAAAAAACTATAACTAACGTCTATCGGACTCCCAATTGTCGCTGCTAAGACTACATATCATATAAGAAAAAGTGACTTAAAGATATATATTAAATTATCTTATTCATTTTCATTAGTTGAAAATTATATTTATTAATTCACAACCTTTAATTAACCATTTCCATTTCCATATTACATTAAATTACTAGTTCCACAAATATCAATGCCCTCCTAGTATAAGAAAACTGAGTCTTCAGCTTCTCCTAACTTCAACCTAAACATTTAATCTCTACATGCTCCAACCCCATGGGTTAAAAATTTATTCAATTATATTACAAAATTAAATTCCATAACACCAAGTTCTCTAGGAAAAATTATAATCTCTCCTAACACAATTGTTTCAACATGATGAGTAGATGAACTACCCATTGAGTCTCTTCCACATATTACAGGAGAGTAAACTTATCCAACCATTATGAGATAAACATGGAAAGTAGGTGAAACATACCACATGTCTTCACCTCCCATGTAAAGTGAGAAACCAAACACATTAGTATACCTCATGTAACGGGGAAAGAAATTCAGATAAGCAAACAACATGGATGCCATCCAAACAACATATTAAACATGCATTCATCTTTCATAACATTGGGTAACCCCAACCTTTACTTGTTTATTAACCTCTAGTTTCATACCATACACCCTCAGGCATAAATCAATGCATCTATCAACTCTAGGCATGATCTAATACAACAATAACTAGACCTCCCCGCCCCACATACCACAACAGCCCTCTTAGATCAACCTTCCCAAGATCATGACACATCCAGGGCTCCCTGCCCCACATACCAAAATAACCCTCTAGGCTTAGCAATCCAAGGCTCACGTCACTTTATAAGAACTAGGTAACAAACATAAAAACCATGCTCTTGGCCTTAAATAAATTCATTCATCATTCAAACAAAATGATCTATAATTTCTCCAATGCACAAGGAACTTGGCCTTAATAAGAAAGTGGGAAACTCAGGCCCTACAATGGAATTATCTTTTATCACAAACCCAGTTCTTATTCCATCTTGAATTAACCGATCCATTATCACATGTTCCAAAAATGGAAAAAATAATAAGGAAGTTATCTCAGCTATATAATATTAATTAAAAAATTAATTTAACAACCCTAAAAATAATCATCCTTCAGGTTTATTAACCAAATTAATTAAACATGCATTCTTGCATCAATTTAATTAACATAAAATTAGAACAACCTGATTAATTAATTATCCATTTTTATTTTTTATCCAATTAATTATCAATTAATTCAGGATTTATGTTCTTTATGAGTTTCTATAAATAAAAACATGCTAAACCGAGAAATACATATATACCACACTATCTATAAAATAAGGAGGCAAACCTTTATCACAGTATAAAGCAACCACATTTCTATATGATCGATACCAATTCATTGATATAGTTCATTTATTTAACTAGATAAAATTCATTGAAATACCTGGGGATAAACCATGCTATATTCATGATTAAACATAATTAAATAGAGAATAAATGACCCCCTACGTCAAAAAGGACGTCAACATTATTCACATGAGAAAAAAACATGAAACATATCTCTGATCACCCCTCTCATAAGAACTACATCCATACAAGGATTTTTCGACACCACTGAAATAAAAAAAACCAAGATAATCCATAGTAGATTCATGGGTAATAAAATATCATAGAAAAATGAGAATAATGGGAGGAAAAGAACATAATTCTAGGAGAAATAGATAGAAATAAGTGGAATATTGAACAATTGATCTAAACAGATAGAAAATAGATGCCAAAGGATAAATCCCCCTCAAATGTAATCCAAAATGCCAGAGATGATACTATCAGGTCACCATGGAAGAGAGGGAGGGATGATGTAGCTGTAGGTTTTGAAACTAGAGTGGTTGTAAAATGTTTTAAAACACGCAATATTGGGGGTTTACAAAACATATAATCCCCTTTCATGTTGTGTAATGCCTACAGGTTGATTTACCTTGAAAAAACCATCACCTTTTGATTTTATTTTATTTTTAAAACTTGGAAATATTACATTATTTGAATCACGCATTAACGTAGTGAAATTATTCCACATGGTGAGAAATCGACATTGACATAGTGAAAGTTTCATACTCCAAATTTATAGCACCCTAACTCCTCCAAACATCATTTGAGACTCATACGAACTCCTCAAGCCTCAAGAACATGAAAATGGCTGATCCACACGAGTTTCAGGACTTACATTAGATACCTCTCAAAACATTATCATCCTTGAGAATCTAAAACCAACTAAGAGAGAAAAAATAATGAGGTCATCCAAATAGTCACCCCACAAGATACCTCTCAAGGTTCTCATCACCACAGGAACTCACCAACTCACTAGAAGAATATTCGAAGCACCATGAAACAACCATAAACATCTCATAAACACTCTCTTGGGGGAGATACTTTTTAGAAGACATAAAGACAAACCCATAAAAAAGATTAATCCATCTCCAAACCGAGAATGGGCCACAACTGCAAAACGAATAACATTACATGGCAATATCTAAACATTAAACTGATTTGGGTATTGAGCACATATCTACGACTCATGTTCCCAATTACACTCCCCCGCACCACTATTCCACATCAAGACATGAAACAATGAGATATCGCTCTAGTGTAACAACTTCTTATAGCCATTTTGGATCTCTAATGGATACTCCTCTAAAGTCAAATAATTATAAACATCAATCTATCCCCAATCAATGTTGTGAAAGACTTCATGAAGATACTGATGGAGCTACTAAATGTGAAAAACATCTTTTATCTAGATCATCTGTGGGGGAAGAGATATCTGATATGGCATATCTTCAACATGATCCAAAACTTCTAAAGACACAAAAATATATCGAGAACGCATAATCCCTTGAACAACCCTATACTTCCCATTATGGGGAGTCACCTTAAGGAACACATGATCCCCAACATTGAACCTAATAGGTCTCCTCCTTTGATCAAAATAGGATTTATGAAGATCTATTGCTACCTTCATCCTCTCAAGAATCACCTAAACCATCTGTATCATAATTTGTACCAGTTCTAGCCGCTAAATTTTTGGAATTTATAACCCCAGTCCAACACAACATAGAATGAAAATGTCATCCATATACAACCTAAAATAGAGCCATGCCGATAGTGGTGTGAAAAAACTGTTGTAAATTAACTATACCAAGTGAATGTGCCTCATGCACGAACCTGAAAATTCTAGGACACAAGAGCACAACATGTATTCAAGTTTATGGATGGTCTGTTCTGTCTGACAATCTGTTTGTAGATGAAATGCAGTCCTAAGGAATATATGAGAACCAAAATAATGTTGGAGACCTCTCCACATCGTGGAGGTAAAATTATTATCTTTATTAAAAATGATCTTCTTCTGGACTCCGTGGAGTCTCCCCACCAATCTAGATATTGCATGAACAAAACATCAGCTTATCTTGACTCCTTAATCCCTATAAAGTTGATTGATTTCATAAAATTATCCACTGCCACACATATTTCATCATTACCTCCCTAAGATATTTTCAAACCAGAAAAAAAATGTCACCTGATATGTCCCCCCACTTCCATTGAGGAACATATAATGGATGGAGAAAACAAAAGAGAACACGGTGTTTGTCCTTCACCTTCTGGAAGACCAAACAAAGAGACACAAACTATGAAACTAAATGCATCAAGCCAGGACACCCAATCTAACATCCCATTGCTAGGTACATCATTGCAATTATAGGATGTAATACCAAAGGATATCTTTGGAGATTGATGATATACTTTTCCTGCATCTCCAATGGAACAAAAAATAATTCCTTGAACCAACACTCACTGTTGTTTATCATTAAACAACCCATCAAGGGCCTACCATAAACAACCCGATCTCTCCAAACCTCCACCTCAAGATCCACCAACTGGTACTTCACCAACTACTACACTAAAGACGACTAGACCATCATTTGAAAAATAACACCTCTGCCCCAAGATCTCGCATATCTAGGTGAAATGTTAAATATTATTCCATCACACTCAATGAAAAAACTGATTCTAGCACTGCATCATTCTGCGACTTCCTACTCAGTACATCTTCCATGACATTCCCCTTTCTAGGTGTGTAAAAAATTTCAAAGTTCTGGTCATTTAAGAAGTTCATCCTCTAAGGCTGAAGAAAGTTCATGAAACATTTGATGAAAATGTACCATAGGTTGTTATGATCAATGAAGACCCTAAAGAACTCCCCAATGAGTTAATATATCGAAAAGATCAGGGAAAAAACCACTTCCACCAAATCAAGATATTAGGTGGTATAGTTATACTCATAGAGACATAACTGATGATTCCTATAAGAAACAAACAATCTTTGCTGCATTAGAACACAACCCAACCCATGGCGTGAAGCATCACAAAAACCATAAAATGGACTCCTTATACATGATAAAAATGAACAAGAGAACTAAATAACTTCTCCTTGAAATACTCAAATTAAAAACGACAAAGATAAGTCTATAGGAACGCTTGATCATTCATGGTCAGTGATGTCATAAGAGTAACATCCATAGAGAAATTGTCAACAAACCTTAAATAATATCTTGTAAGGCCAAGGAATCTTTTCACCTCTGTCAAAATCATAGGGGATTCCGAAGACACAACTGCCTCTATTTTCATTTTATCAACATCTACTCCCTAATGGGAGATAACATGCCCTATGAAATGAAATTCTTGAGTCCAAAAATAAGAATTCAACAACTTCCCATATATCCACTCATAATGAAGAACTCCCAAAACAACACACCAATACTCTTCATGCTACTCCTTGGACTTGGAGTACACAAGGATGTCACCGATGAAATCCATTGTGATATTATCTAGGAACTAATGCAACACAACTTTAATTAACCCCTTGAGAGTTTTTGGAGCCTTAATCACACCGAACGACATCACAATGAACTCATATATCCCTTAATGACAACATAGACTAGTCTTCATAATATCCCTATGCTTCACTCACATATGATGATACCTTAACCACAAATCAATATTTTAAAACCAACTTGCATCCTTCAATTGATGAAATAAATCATCAATCTGTAGGAGTGGGTATAGGTTCTTCACTGTCACTTGGTTCAAGCAACAACAATCATTACACAACAACAAATTTCTATCATCTTTCTTTACAAACAAAATTGGTTCACTTCATAAAGACACAATCAGAACAAAAAAAACATTAATAGACCATTAGGATCTATACGTAGATCTCATTACTCAAAATTCTATTTCATATATGGATACATTGATAGAGGAGACACTCCATGCTATTGTTCAATCCTGAACATGATCTCGCATCTGGGGGGGTAACGCTATATCCTCCTTTGGAAATACATCAGGGTAATCTTCTACAAAACAAATAAACATTGACTTTTTATCCACTTATGAACTTAGAATAAACACAAACATCAATGATGAAAAAGAAAGGTACACATCATTGAGCCATATGAGGGTCTTTCTCACCAGAAAACACAAATAGATCTCCATCAACATCGAAGAACCAAACCTTAATCTTCATAGAATCCATGATAGTCTGTATCAAATAGAATAAATCCATGTTGTGGATGATTCCATATGGTTGTATCTGTATACATAGTAAATCTCCCCATGAGTGGTGATTCCCCAACAATAGCTCAAATTTTTAGATAATTAAACCAAGTCAGCTCAAAATCTAACTCATGTAGTCAAAACCAAGCGAATTAGAAATATCTCTACCTCAAGTCCCAATTTATGTACATGGGAAAGATATATGATGGAGTCTGTTTCCCCTAGATTAAAAAAACATGAACCCATGTATAAAAAAGAAAACATTACCTCAAACGATGTATGGCTCACCCGGCATTGGAAATACGAAATCATGAAGTAGTCGACGACCTGCTCCACAACCTCTATGACCATGTTAATGACCACCTATGTGATTTTTCTATGGTCTCTGAGGATGGGGTGCATCCTAAGCATATCCTCTACCAACCCTATTTACTCTCTGATGGTTCCAAAATGGAGCAACATGGAGCAGCTGCCTCGGCTAAAACTACCTCAATGGAGGATCCTGAAGTAGAAAAATTGGCGTACACTGACTGCTTAGAATGCTCAGTCACTTTATCTACTAATGAACATTTCCTTGAAAATAAAAATAGTCATATGATCCATTATAATTAGTCTGAGAACCTACACCAATTGAGAAAATAGACATTGAAGACTGAGACTTACCCTTGAATAAATGGAATTCCATCTGTCATGAAAAATGGGAACCCCAGACCACAATTATGCATCACGAGGATTCATAACAAATCCAGTATCATGATAATCATATTATTTCTAATGACCTCTATATGACCTCAATTCATTCCATCACATCCTGACATGTCTGATAAATAGGGTGACCTGGCACTAGATCTAAGGATACGAATCCTCTTTGAAATGCCTCAACCTGGCCTCCTCATATGACAATAGGTCCGAAACATATCGCATAAGGTTCATGAAATGGATTCAAAACTCTCACCCAGTGGATCTCCCTGACCAAAGGGTGAAAATATACTAGTGACTAGCCACCTTTATGGTTGAATGTAGAAACTCAACTCTGAAATGGTCTCCAAACATAGCCTATGAGACAACTGACACCTCATGATCCTCAATGAACAAGAACCACCACCAGCTCACAGCCCCAAGAAACATCATCAAAGCCAACAACACCATCTGTTCCATCCAAGAATTGATAAAAAATAAATATATCTCAAACTCCCCCCAAAAGTCTTCTATTACTGAATTTTAAATGGACCCCCCATACCTCTTCAAAATATGGTGCCTAAACTCTTTGATTGTCCTCCATCAAGTCTGACTTCATAAACCTCTACGCTACAATGATCTACTGGTGTATCCTTCTGAACATCTTCTATGCTTATTTGATGGGGTTTTTGTCCAGTAACCATACCTAAAAAATAAAAAACAATCATAGCTCCTCAAACTAGAATATGGATGATTTTAGCTTTAATTAACTATTTTATTTTATTCTTTTTAGGTTAACATATCTCAAGGTCTACCTAGTAAAACATATGTGAAAATAATAATGAATCATCATCCTTTCCTAGGCCTTATCCCTGCAACCAAAATCACATCGTTTAGTAGCCACTATAAGGTTAATGACTGAGGAATCATATCTTATGGGGGCCGAAATACCTGTGTCTCTACTAGTCTCCAATGTTTATAATTCTTAAGAACATAACTAACACTATTTCCCTACCAACAATTGAATCCTCATCTGTACCTTACACAAAAAACTATCATATCCCTCCACATGAAAATTTATTCCCCTATATCAAGACCCCTCCCGATAATGTGCACCCCTCTACGGTCAGTAATTGGAGATGAGAGATAGTGACCCCTGAGTCCCGCCTCTAGTATTCCGCTGGTTGAAAACTAACATCAAGTTTATAATAAACATGTTGATGGGAGGAATTACCCTCTTAGGGAAACATATGTTTATGAGAGAGATAAGAAATGCACCAACCAAATACTATTCAGACTATAATATAGATGAAAATCCAAGTAAAAAAATTTAATTCCGTGAAAAAACTACTACAACTGAAAGAAAAAAATGCATGTAGTAAAAGAAATTAGTGATGGAAATGACCATGAAGTGCAAACAACTACTGTAACCTACAAGATAGTAGTAACCAACCTCCTCTCCAACTTTATTTAACTAAAGTGAAAAATAGTTTATATATAAATAGGATATGTATAATAGTATGCTCGATAGGATCCTCCCTAGAGCCTCTCATTCAAAAGTACAGAAAGCATGATAAAGCACAATGAACAATAAGTGAAACCAATTCATCACCTAAAAAGGTATAATATGCTCCCAGCCTCACCATTTCTTTCACCAAGTATAACATACCAGAGAATATAATATAATAAAGAATTTAACGGGAACCCTACAACTGCTTTCCCAATAGTTTTCTACTCTACCCCAATGTTGCATGTCCTGAGCATCTCTCTCTAAAAATTCTAGCTGACAGACACCAGGTTGAAGATCCACAACATGAGCTCCATGAAACAAACCACCATATCCACATAACAAAAAGTCACTAGGTATTTTCTTAGATCCCCCATAGCTCACATAACGTGTATCATACATTAGTTATTATACCTCGATCCATCACATCCGATACATTGAGTTAGTATCCACAAGACCTCAAAACATATATATGTTATACCTATAGTAGTCCATAGGAAACAATATCTAGAATAAATGTGTGTAAAATAACAACAATCCATTACATCCCTCTACACAGATATATTTGTAAAACCAACATGTATGCATATAAACCAAAATATATACCATGAGTAGAGAGCATGGCCAAAGGGGGTACTCATCCATACATCTTCCCACCCAGTTGTTGGAGAAAACACCTCCAGTGCTCAGAATC
Source organism: Viscum album (assembly GCA_963277665.1). Taxonomy (NCBI): domain Eukaryota; kingdom Viridiplantae; phylum Streptophyta; class Magnoliopsida; order Santalales; family Viscaceae; genus Viscum; species Viscum album. Next base: position 929,539,099 of record OY728147.1, on the reverse strand, counting down.
TCTAGGGTATGAATTTCCCTATCCAATATCATGGATAAGCTTATTGAAACGCAATAATTTCATTATATAATATATCTCACAAATAGACTAAGGGAATATCCTAGTATTAGAAACATTTACTGCTAATGTCTCTTTGAATCCAGGCTTCCCCTGCTAAGACCTAATATTTTATAAACACACCCCCATTTAATGATCTACATTGAATAATCTTTTTCCTTTTTACCAGTTAAACATTACATTAATAATTATTATCCATTCATTATCCATTTTAATTTATCCATTACATCACATTACCATTTCAACAAAGATCCATTCCCTTTACGCATTAGAACACTGTGTCCATGAATTCTCTAAATTTCAATTTCATCATTGCATCCCATCATCCTCCAATTCCATGGGTTAAAAATATATTAATTTATTTAACAACATTAAATTTAATATCACCAGGTTCTCTATGAAAACATTATATTCTCCTCAAACACACGGGGATCAACATTGGGAGTAGATAAACTACCTGTTGAGTTTTTACCGCGTATAGAAAGAGTGTAAACTCATGTAAACATGAGTATACCAACATAAAAAAGCACATAGAATACTCGGTTACTCTTCATCTCATATGAAAGTAGATTATCCAAACACATTTGTATACCTAAATTAGTGGGGAAAGAAAACTACATAAACAAACAACCTAGCTGCTATCCAAACAACAGATTCAACAAGAATCTATTTTTCCTATCAATGGGTAAGCCTAGCATTAACCCTTTTCTCCACCCATAGTGCCATCCCCAAAACAGTCATGCCTAAAATGATGCAACTATCAACTCTAGGCATAAAATTCTATAAAAAAACTGAAACTCCCCACCCCACATACCACAATATCCATTTAGTCCTAGCCATCGACGGATCATGACCCATCTGCAGCTCCCTACTTGACATACTACAATATCCCTCCTGACCCGACCATCCAAGGATCACGTCACATCATAATCATCACAAAACAAACATAAAAGATGGTATCTTGGCTCTAAAACAAGGCATTACTCATTCACTCCCAATGATCTATCATGGTTCCAATGAATAAGGAACTCGACCTCCAAAAGAATGTAGAAAACTCAGACCCTATAAAGTAATTGTATTTTACCATACACCTGATTCTAATTCCATCTTGAATGAACAAATTCATTATCACAAGTTCTAACTATGGATGATCAAAGAAAGAATCTACCAAAACTATCATATATTAATTAAATAATTAATTTAACATGCCTTTAATTCATTTATCAATAAGATTTATCAAGCTACAGGTTCATTAACGGATACAATTATACATGCATACCTATATCAATTTGATTAACAAAAAATTACAACCACCATATTCATTAAACATGCCTCTTATCCAATTAATTATCAATTGATTATAGCTTTATGTTAATTACCATTTTTTATTAATAACAACACGACAAACCAATAAATTCATAGATATCACACTATCTAGAAAATCAAGATGCAACTCATCATCATGATATAAACCAACAACATCGCTATGTGATCGATATTAATTATTTAATCCAGTTAAAGTACTTATTTTGGTCATTTTCATTATAATACATAGGAATAAACAATGGAAATAAATTATTTCACATAATTAAATAGAGTATCAATGAATCCCCTACATCAAAAATATCATTAGTGTTATTCATCGGAGAACAGACTACTTAACAAATCTTCAATCATCCCCCACAAAAACTGCATCCATATGAGGACATCGTGGAACCACCACAACTTCAAAAAATAAGAGAAAACCCAATACGAAATATGAGTAATAAAATACAACAACATGAGGAGAATAATATGAGTAAAATGAAATCCATTTTGGAGAAATTGATTTAAAACAATGGAATAACGCACCTTGGATCTCCAGGGATTGCTACTGATCGAAGAAGGAAGACAAAGGATCAATCTACCTTGAAGGGAATAAAAAAAAATAGGGATGGGACTGTTAGGTCCCCTAGAACGAGAGGGAGGTAAGCTATATCTATACTATTTGAAAACCTGAGTGGCTAAAAAATGTTTTATAACATCCAACAACGGGGGTTTACATGAGGTGTAATCCCATTTCCCAGCTTGTAATGCCTCGAGGTTGATTTTTTGTGAAAAAACCATCACATTAAGATTTTATTTTATTTTTAAATCACAAAAATATTATATGATGTGAATCCCACTTTCATGTTGTGAAATTATTCTAAACATCTTGAAACTAACTTTCATCTCGTGAAAATGCCCCTCCCCTTATTATCAGCACCCAAAATCCTTCAAAATTCATCCGAGCCTCCTCCATGATCTACAAGCCTCAGGAACATTCAAAGGGTCAATCCACTCTAAAACATGCCATTAAAATATATAAGAGTGAATTGAATATTTGTACATGGAATAAAAGTGTAACATCTAAATAAATATGTACAGTGGCATAGATCATTGATCACATAATGTTGAATGATCATGTGAAATTCAACAAATAGAAAACCATGAACCAAATAGATTTGAAAATGGTCATTAATATTATTTGAAATGATGGTAATTTGAAATCATTTTATTTCAATATCCTTTTCCATAAATGGGGTAATTTCCCCAAGAAGATATAATTATTTTATTTCATTTATTTTCATAATCACAATCTCATCCTTCGGTAATACTTCAATAAAATTACACATCATCTACTAATTTATGAAATGAAGAATATTTTTATGCCTAAAGGACTAGTGGATCATATGACCAATATAAGAATGATAAGCCATTCAGTCATTCTACCTATAATCAAAAACATAATTTTGAGGACATGTTATCCAATAACATCCTATGTTCAGTTTAATCTATTTTCTGAATAGTTATATTTAGTATCCTCCATGTTTATCCAATATTGATATAAAAAATATAGAAAAAAGTTACTAAATTTCCTAATATAATCATAATAGTAATCCCCCAATTATCAATAATCATCTCTTACTTGTCACATACCAAATATGTGAATACATTGATCTTATATTCTTTTAAAACATGGTAATATCGTGAATTACCATAAAAAAATAATTAAAAATAATTCCTTTTAAAAAAATTAACACTTTAATTATTACAAAAAATAAAATCACATATTATTGAATATATTAAATAAATCAAAAAATGTTTTAATCTCCATCATTGAAAACATATTACACATTTTCAACAAATCATTAATTAGTTATGGGGTTATCAACAATATCCAGTTTACTTTATCCATATCAACCATCTCTTTATCTTAACTAAACTAAATTATATCAATATCAACAACTTATTAATGGTTATATTCCCTTAATTAAAATATCACATTTACATTAAATCACTTTTATAGGCCCTCAGTACCATTTAACTTATTATTGAAACTCTTTAATGAAACACTACCATGGAACAATCAATTTATGTTTCATGATTATAATAATAAAAATAACATTGTTAAAAATATAATACATCGAATTCCAATACATTAACACATTAATCATTTAACATTCTTCATATATCATTAACATGGATACACTTCCTTATTGCTTTTCACTTATTTCATTTCACATATCATTTATACTCTCTTCATCCGGAGAAATATGACCATTTCTCATAAAAATATTATGATACTCATCATGTTCATTTACCATTGAGCTATAATTTTTAGAATTATAACAGGTTACACATTTGAAACCTTAAACTATTGAGATATGTTAGGGAGACCACTATTGTCATCCATTGAATTCTAAAAAATTTCCATTTTCCTTAGCAATATCTTAATATGGGTCCTTATTCCCTGTATATAAAATATCTTGTCATTCATTTTATACATTCCTAGGAGTTATTCTTTCCACATTGTTATCATATAAAAAATATTAATTATTCCATGGCCTCCACCACCAAAAACTAAATTTAGTGTATCCTTATCTTATTTGGTGAGTCCGAGAGCTGGTTATGGTGCATGTTTTTAATCATATATCACGATAACTAATAATGAATAATCAATATATCATTCACTCCATTCATCATCCCATTTTGTTTCTGACCACACATTTTATATCACATTAAATGTTAATACATTTTTTTATAGATCTCATAATTGACTAAAACCAAAAAAGCATTGTGTGAGTAATAATATTCGCAGTGGGAAACCACATAATAATGAAAATTCACATATTGGGTGTCCAAATAACAAAACATTATTTTTGATCGATGACTCCTTATGCTTAATCAAGGATATTCATGGTCACTATTTAAATTATTAATGATATCTAATAAATAATTTTTTAATTTCCAATGCATATCCCCCAGAAGTGGAAAAGTAGGTACACATTAAGGTTGGTTGTCATGCACTAGGTGATGGTCATGTCTAGATCAATGCACCCTTTTCATTGTTATTACCCCTATGTAACTTCTATTCCAAATCCATATCCACTTTTAGTATAAAGATAGGAATATAATTTCTTATAAACTATTTACTATATCCATTATGAAAATTCAAGGGAAATTTCATATACTTTTTCTCATAATTAGGCTTATCCTTAGAATTATCCACAAACATATCATTATAAATATTAATAGGAATCTCAATAAATTTACTCATCCTAGTTTCCAAAAGTATTAATTAATTTTTCTATAATACTAACTTTAGAGACCCAAACTTCGCATACATAAATATTATATCATAATATCTTAATATTAATTACCAAAAAAAATTTCACAATATAATTGTTTATATTAGGTGTTGTTGGAACTTGGACACAAAAAAAAGAATGTCCAAATGTGAGCCACGTTACCTACCACTAATTGTTTCATAACTATCACCCTTCTTAGAAATATCATTGATAATTAATTTAATTATTACTTGAGGAAATGAAACCTAACAAAAGATGGTTTTAGATTCTCAGTAAGTATAACAATGGTAGATATCAAAACAGTAGGAGAATTTATGTATGAGAACATGAGAATAACATTTTAAAACCATTCCTTTCATATCATAGATTATAAAATACAGTAATATAAAAAATTTTGGTAGTTAATATGACATGAATCATAATAGAATCAATGAATATAATCTATGGGAACAAAACATTGGGATATAGAATAGATTTTTGGAATATAAATAAGTATCGTAATCATACCCAAAATAGTAATGTATCATTTCCAAAACTATTATAGTGGAATGGGTTTACTACTAAAATCATTATAGTAGTCAACGATCACTCCAAAAACTATCATAGTGGAGAAAGTCCCATAATGAATGGAGTTCACTCCACACTCCAGTCCAATTTATCTCATGAGATATTAATCATTACCCAATTAATTGGAGGGAGATATAGGTCCCACCTGCATTTTTTATAGTGATTCCATCATCCTTGACTATAATATAACCTACTGAAATTAATGAAGATCAAAATTTTATATTATAAAAGATCATAAAATATTCATCATATCAAAATCCATGAAAATAAATGGGGTTCAAAAACATTAATTATAACATAAAATTTGTAAAATAAACATGTTTCAGAATAATATCACCATTTAATAAAATCATAAAAATACAAAAAATAAATGTGTCTCATAAAAATTTTATCTTGGTATAACCATGTGAGAAAAATTAGTTTCATACAAATATTGTCATCATAAACAAAACAATTAATAGAAAGAAAATTAATGGTGTATGTGGATCATATCCCTGACAAAAAATTATTTTACATCAATGGATACCATCATATGTAGAAAATGTTTTTGAATGATAATTTGAAAAAAAATTTTTGTAAAATTTCCTGTCAACTTTGAAAATAAATTTCATAAAAAATAAAACATTTTTAAAATAATTTTATATGAATATAAATATAGAAACTTATAAATGATCCCCTAAAAATACTTTAAAACATTTCTTGAGGAAAATAGCCTTAATTTGAAAATCATTATTTAAAAAATATTTACAAAAAAATAGAAATAATTTTCATTGAAAATAAAATTTGAAACTTATAAATAAATCATTAAAACATATAGTGTTCATGATAAAGAAAAATTTCGTTCATTCAATAAATGTTAAACCCAATATTTCTTTCACATTTTAAAAAGTCAAATGAAATTTTTTTTGGGACATCATTTGTTGATTAGTTAAAAAATATGTTTCAAAAATTCAATAATTTTTTCGAATTTCCTTAATACATCTTTTGCATACTTTTATGAACATTTTTGAAAACATTTTTATAAAACATGGTTTTAGATGGAAAATGTTTTTTTTTGACCAAAGAGAGAAAGATAATCACTTTTTCATAAAAAACAATATTTTGAACTATTGAGTAAATAAAGTGAGTAAAATTAAGGGTAAAAATTACCCCACATATCACATCCCACATTGGTTTCACCTTTTTTAGTTATCATGTTGTATTTGTTAACCAATTACACTACCTAATTGAGATGGATACTAGGGATCAACATCATCCTTTCCTGCACAAACCAGTAGATTTTGAAAAAAGGAATGACCAAACCAATGTGCTCCTCTATGTGTATACTATACAGTCCTTATGCATCATATTTACATCATATATGGATCCCTATATACATGCGGTGTGATTCCATGAAGCTATACATGACCGACTCAGCCATTTGCTACTATACAAAATCACTGGAAGGATTTCCCTTGGGTGTTGACCCCTTGGGTCCCGATCAATATTGTTGAGGGTTAACTTTGGGGGATATGAGTTAACACCAATATTTTTTATATAATGCATCATTTATATACTTATAAAAACTATAGAAAATATGCAACCAACAAACTATTGGATTTCCAACTAATGAATCTCATTATTCTAAAATTATATTGAAAAGTATGATTTTAAATGGTCTTTATTTATTTCTCTATTGTTGTTGAAAACATATTGAAAACATTATATAATGTTTAATTTATTATTATGAAGGGTTGAAATAATCATCACGTTCATAAAAATAATAATTTTTCATATGTGACTACCAATTCCCTAAGATGGATCCCTAATAATTAACTAGGAATCCCCACTACGTCCATAATTATTATCAAGGAATCACAACTTCATCCAAACTACCCATACACATATTGACACACTTTGACAACAAATACAACACGTAGGATCAACAATATCCCCCTTTGTATTTTTCTATTAGTATGCATTTACACAAAATTGTATATGTTTTTTCATTTTATCCCCCTTAATGATAATCACATTCAAAGGTTATGTGTGGTCTTCTTATCTCATATTTCTTCTCAATGTCCTCTTCTCTGATATTTTTAATAGAACGAATGAAATCACATGATAATTAGAGAATATACTTTAGTTAGTCACCTATAATTCTACATGGGTGTTCCAATTTTATAAAACTAGTGAGATATAACTAAGGGAATATAATAAATCATTTAAATATCTAGGAATGTGAAATAAAGATTATAATCTCTCAAATAAAATACATGATTTGACACCCAATTTATAAAAAACATCATAAAGTTTTGGTGTAGATGATTAATTATCCCTTTTCATTTAAATTTCATCAACCATGCACTCACCTTTAGCAAGTAAAAATTTTAATGGTATTTGAGAGTGTGACTGGAATACATAATCCTCATAAAGGCTCCCACTCAAGATATGCGTTGAATTTCATAATCATGGAATTAATTTGGATCCATGTTGAATAACTCTTCTCATAAAATTCCCTAATTATTAGAATAATAAACATAAAATAAAATGGAATAAAGAGATACCCATTGATAGTATATGAGTCAGAGGAGAAGGTTGAACATGATTTTCTAGCCTTTACAAAAAAAAATCTCTTTTGGAATTACATTGGTGAAAATATTTGTGACCAGATCCTTTAAAGAAATATATTGCATCTTGATATTTCAAATTGACATTTAATATTTGATAAAATTACACCTGATATAAATATTCACGGATCTTTAATGTTTTATTTTATTTTTAGTCAATACAATATCATTTTGATTATCACATGAGTTTTTATATGTTTCCATGTATAACTTTTTAAATATTCTAACTATAATTGAATTCACATCCTCTATGTACATGAATGTGTATTTTCAACATATTAATACTCAGACACGAATAGTTTAAATGAATTATTATTCTTACTATACCAACTGACATAAACTTAATAGAGAAATAAGGTTCCACAAGATGTTGATCTTATGTCAGTACAATCATCTACCAGGTCAACATTTATAAATCCAAATAGTTTTAAATATGAATTTTTTCTATATAGAAGCCCATAGATCAGAGTTCCTTACATGTATGTCATATTTTTCATAGCTTAAAATAAATGATACTATTTAGGGTCACTCTAAAATATGGAATATATTGTAACTACATAAATTCTATCTATCCTTGATTTTTTTATAAAGAAGGAAACAAAGGATTATATAGAAATTTTTCTAAGTAACATTACTTTAAGTTATATCCTTGAGTAATTTAGTTCCAAATTAATTGGGTTTTGTATCTTAATTTTCATTTTCCATTCGAAACTTTTTAATAAATTCCCTAGTATACATTTACTATAATAGAAATATAGAATTTGGTTTCTTCTTAATATAAAATTACCAAATACATTCCATCTGAACATCATGGAAATATCAATACTTGTTTTCATTTTCTCAAAAAACTATCCCTATAGAGACTCTTTGAAACTAAAATATATGATTCCATCTACATATGTAATGATCTATGGGTCTACCTTTTTATATTTCTCTAACACAAAATTTACTATCAGCATTATATTTATAAATATTATATCCTGGAGAAAACAATCTAAATCGGAATACCAGGCTATAATGGACTATTTTAAACCATACAAAGATTTCCTCAATCTTCATACCATAGTTTCTTAATTATATAATAAAAACACATAATGTTTTTCAAAATAGACTTCTTCGTAAATATACCATTAAAAAGGAAGATTTCATATACACTTGATAAATACAATAACGTTTCTATACTGATACTGTGAAGAACATTCTAAAAGTTTCCCGTTTTGATATTAGTGAATTTTTTTATTCAAAGTCGATTACATATATTTGAGAATATCCTTGGTACACAAGCCTATCTTTATTTCTAAATACTTCACCTTTCTCATATATCTTATTTTTGATAACCCATTTGGGGAAAATAATTTTTTTCTATTTTTAAGTCTTGATACTATATTCTTTGAAGAGTTTTTTTCTCAATCTAGTCATGTTTTTCATTCATATATTGAATCCATTTCTCAAGCCTAACTAATTCTTCCCCTGTATGAGGTTCAATTTGAGAAATATCTTGATAATGATATTAAATTCTCAATCTTATTCTAGTTATATGTTGACGTTGTTGACTTCCAATGATATTTTTAGTCTTAATGTGTTTCTTCAATTTTGATTATTTTTTTTCTTATTTCCATCATCTTTATATTCATCAATATTATGTCCAGAATAAATAAAATAAATCTTTGAGTCCTTATTAGTAATATCATCATTATCCCATTACATTTTCATAAAATTTTATCCAAAATATTTTAAATATGTATCAATTTAGATATATTTATTTTCAATAATTTTTTAATCACTAAAATAAACTAACATTTTCATCAATCTGTTCCAACATCATTATCCTCCACTATTAGATAATTGTCCAATGAAAATTCAGTCATCATATATTTCTTCAAATTTTCACATATTGTTGTTATTGGTCATTTTAATTCAAGGTATTCTAAAAAATATGATGTATTTAACATTTTGCTTTTTCTTTAACCACATTTAATATGATGCCTTTTTTGTTTCCAGTCACAAAGAACACTTTTTCTATATATCTATTACAGTACATATAGCTTCACTCTAGAAATACTTTGAGGTGTTGAGTTCAACAAATAAAGTCTTTCCCATATTGACTATGTGTATGTTACTTCTTTTATATTTCATATTTTGTTGTGGAGTATATGGTGTGTTGTACTGATTCTTGATTATATTTTTGGAAATATAACTTATAAAATCATCACATGTAAAAACCTTAATAATACATGATCTTAGTTTCTTGATATAGAGACCCTTATTCTACTCTTCTTGTCTTCTAAATTTTTTGAACATTTTATTTTCCTACTACTTGTGTTTGATAAGAATGACATTTGTTAAAAAGGTATAATCATCCATAAATGTAATTAAATTTAGATATCATCTCGTATAATTTTATTTCTTTAGGCCACATAATTCAATATAAATAATTTCAAAAGGTCTAGAATATAGAATATCCATCCATTTGTGTTAACTATGCACCAATTTCCCATAATGGATTGTTTTAAAAAATTTATCTATTTCTCTATTTCGATTGGAAAAATTTATCACAATAACGGACTTCAATATTTTACTTATAATCCTTTGAAAAAGGTGTCCAATCCTTCTAATACATAATTTGTTTTAATATTTTTCACTCATATAACTTGAATCAATAGAATCACAAATTTAAAATAGATTAACATTGGTTCTTTTTCACTTGGGTGAAAATATTTCTATACTTTGTGATTTTGATGACACATGGTCCTTTTTTAAACAGTAACTTATGTCCGTCATCATAAATCTAGTTAATGCTATCAAAACTCCGCTTTATCCCTTTAAAAAATAAACATTATTAGATTTTCTATTATGGGATTCAATATCTACTTTGACAATTCCATTAATTTGTAAGGGAAAATCATTTATAATATATTATTAATCCTCCTAGATGATTCTCAATGTTGCTTAGATTTTTTGTGTTACTAGTTATTTGTGACGAACGTCCACAACCACAAATCCAAGACTTGATTTTTATACTATAATTTAAATAAAATTCAACAAAACATGATTTATCTATATTCATTCTTTGAACTCCTATTAGTTTCTCAATCATGGATGATTTTACAAGGAGAATACTCATGCACTCTTTAACCATATAGACTTGAAAATCACATCTACCACATATTTATTTTAAACAGAAAAAATATTTTGAGTTGGAAGATATGATAAATTATTGATAACTATTTTCATTGAGAATATTCTCTCATTTACTTATAATAGATTACCTTTGTTTAAGTCTCATCTCAAATAGGTACATGTTACATTTAAGGCCTTCAGATATGCACTTCCTGATACAGTAAAAAATGGTGTATATTTCATTATAAAAAGTAACTGAAAAATATAAAGTCTTTTACATCTGATAGTATTATTTGGAATAAGATTTGGAGAGAAAGGACCACTATTACACATTATCTGAGTTAAAATGGTAAATAAAAATGAAGAAATTTTTCTTTTCTCTCACCAAATCCTTATCAAAGCTAAACTCCATGAGTCTTTTAAATGAACTTAAATTATTTTATAAAACATAGGTTGAGCATAATGTTTTAGTAAGGAGTTTTAAAAAATCAAGTGAAATCCTTTTTGGAAATTCTTTTATGAAAATATAACTTTGGAAAATACTTTTATAAAAATCCTTTAAAAAAAATAATAATTTTTAAAAAATTATTCTGAAAACACCTTTTCAATATATAATATACATAAAAATATTTTCAAAAAATGATTTTGAAAATGCCTTTGAAAACACTTATGCTTTCAAAATAGTATAATACCATTGAAAATACTAATGCTTTTGAAAATTCTTTAAAACAATCTAGTGATTTTTTAGAAAATATTATTAAATATTTTAAAAACAAAACCATAGGGCCACTTGAAACATTGAAGGCTATCTATACCTATTCTCATTTTCAAGGGATGAATTAACTCACAACTTTCCCATCATTTTTACAATGTCCAAGTGACTCATTTTATAAAAAACCTTTTGATATTCCTATTATATATATATTCATCGTATTTGTAACATTAAAAACCTTTCAACAAATTATTACAAATTTCCATAATTATTTTTATACAAATATATATAAATATGAAATTTTATAGTGAAAATCATTTTAAATTTGGATCAAAAAATCTCATAATAAAAATCCATTGAATACATTCATGGGATGTTAATAAACAAATGATTAATGACCATGTACTTTAATTTGCATTCATGAACTCATAAAATAAATTTAACGAAATAGGGATTAATTTTTTTAAATTTATCATTTAAAACTTCAACCATAATTAAATATATTAGATACCCATTTACTTGATTCTAAATTTGATATTTAAAGTTTTATTTTATACATAAAATAATGGTATGAAGTTATGAATCCTTTATATAAAATAATAGTCATTGTAAAAATACTCGTCACATATAATAAATTTTGTAACAATATATATAAAATCTTAATTTCATAAAGCAATCATAAATATAAAAAATTATACCCTTTACATATATTTTTAAAATAAAAATTATACTATTCACTGAAAATTATAAAAATTAACATCTAAAAAAATTCATCCTTACATATATGAATATATATATATATATACATATCATATGTTTATGAACTATTATAACATTAAGAATAATTTATTTGTTACATAAACTATAAATGAGTTCAAATGAATTCCATCATGTTGTATAATATCTTAATTTGAAAGTATAAATGTTTATAAAAAATGAAATCCCCTTACATATGTATAAATATTAATGAAAATATTAACTTCAAGAATTTTAAAATAATAAATGAATTTATATATACTTGAAAAATGTGTAATTGAAAATAATATATATGTGTACATATAAAAGTGAATAATTAAAATTTGTAATTTCAAAATAATATATATATATATATATATATATATAACAAATCCTTAAATAATTATGAGTGGGAAATAATTCCATAATTATAAGTATTAAAACTAATAAGATTTTAATGTATGTCTGTTTTGAATATTATAAACATTATGATTGGGAAATAATATATAATTTTATACATATGTACTCTCTAACATAATTATAAACAGGAAATTGTAATTCATAAAAATAAAGGTACTTGAAAATTGAATAAAACCCCTATACATATATATATGTATATATTTTTAAATAATATCACATGAAAGTTGAAGATAATATATAATTAAATATAATACACCCTTCCAAAAAAAGTACTTTTGAAAATTAATATAGTTTTAAAAAATAGAATATTCCATTACTTATTTGTTGTAAAACCAGGCAAGGTAGTGGCCTATTTGGGGTGATCAAACCAAGAGAAGATGGTGACCGTCTACTGGTATTATAGAACTCGAACTAGTTGAAAGGGACGTGACAATGGGGTTGGTTTGGATTTTGATAGAGATTCTTCTACAAACCAAATGTATTTGTTATTTTTATGTTTAAGAATAATATATCTCTATCACACACACACATATATATATATGGATTGGGAAGACATTGCTTCACCTTGAAAGGAATGTTAGGATTTTTCTTCTTCCTTAAAACGGACAATAGTAACATATGTATTATTGAATTTCTGTGGGTGGATTTTGATACCACTATTTGTGTACTCTGTTACTCTATGGAATAATGGGTAAAAATAAAATAATTTTAATTTTGTAATGACGAAACAAGATTTTAATTTTTTATAAGAATTTATGAAAATTCATCCACTCATACTGCCGAACTATGCTTCTTTTGGAAGAAGTGGAAAATTTTGGTGGATAGAGATTCTCGTGGGTCTAGATATTGAAAATAGTAAATTGGTATATTTATCACCAAAAAGGGGTCATTAGGGGTAACATAATGGGATTAGGTCAATTTTACTATCAATTCCCTTCACTATAATGTAGATAAGAGGACAGTCGAGTTGTCGATGGAGTTGGACTAGAGTGTGAAGGACGAACCAGTGAATAGAGAGGGTCAAAGGTAAAAGTCACATAGATAAGGATTTAGTGACTATAATGATTTTATCCAACAACTATGATCTAGATTGTTTTTTTAAATGTATGAAAAATGTCCATATAAGGTGATCCCACATCAAAAAAAGTTGTTGTTCATCACTCTCAAAGAAGGTAAGTAGTGACCACTGCTTTCCAAAAGCTTTTAATGGGGTCTTCACCCATGGGCCTTATACATGGGACCAAATGGTATTAGGCCTAAAATATGCACATGGTAAAACACCCACCTTACCTATACATGACATGGTATTGTCCAAACATGTTCCTCTGATATCTGTGGTCAAGGATGGCTCCCATAGGGTTGTTTAACACAGTAGTCCTCTCATGTCCCACATTTAATATTATTTATTTTACTGTTTTCTTATAATGGAAAATTATTTTCAAGCTTCAGGTTGATTCTTGGTTAGAATTTATGAGTTTTTGTGAAAAATGGATGTTTTGAGTTTCACAGCTTCTAGAACATGGTTTGAGAATGGTTTTAGAAATAGTGCGGCCACCATGAAGATCGGTTTTTGATCTAGGTAGATGTGTTCAGCACAGCTGGCACACCATTGTGTAACCATGTGGCCAGCCCGTGTGAGTACCCCATCATTTAGGTGGGTGGCACACGGTTGGCACATGGTCTGGTAGACCATGTGACCAAACCCTATGACCTTCCATATGCTTAAAAAATATATAAAGAGTAAAATTTACAATGAAAATAAACTAAAATTAAATTAAAAGTAAATGTATAAATAATAATAATAATAGTAATAATTTTTTTTAATTTTGAACATTATTATTATTATTTAATCTATTATTAAGACTATTATTGTTAAGAATATTAAAATTATAATTTGGTTTATTATTATGATAATAATAATAATAATTATTATTATTATTTTCCGTTAGTTATTTTTTAAAGACCTAAAACGGTGTCCTTACTCACCTATTACACCTTATGTGACCCGACCCCTTCCTCCCCCTCCTTCTTGTGCATACCACTCACCTCTAGGGCCTCCATGGGTGACCTACCTCTCCTTTGGCGCACCCTCCATCTTCGGAAGCAACAACCCCATCGTCCTCTAGTGGCGCATACCTCCTCCTGATGTGTGCGTGACACTCCTCGTACAGATCTACATCATGATGCTCCGCTACCTTCCTTCACCTTTTCCTCTCTCATGTGGTGCCCCAGTAGAAGGAGGCTCCCCCTGGCATGCCACTGCATCCTCGTCTCTCCTTCCATCATCCATCTTCCTAGCTAATTTCTTATGATATTTCATTAGGAAGGTTTTCATTATTATGTTATTTTTTTCTCTTTTAGTTTCATTATTATATTCTCTTTGTGATAGTGTGCATTCCATGAATGAACCCTAATTTAATTTGGGTGTTTTTATTTTGGATGATCCTAGATGAATATGGTTTATTGGAAATGTTGATAATTTTTTATTCCACAGTTTTTAGACGAAGCAGATTTTTCTTCAATTTGGGTAAGGTTTCTTAATTATTTCACTGCAATTTAATTTTAATTTTGGGGTTTTGTGATTTTTTTATTGCCGGAAAATTTTCTAGTGCGCATGGGACCTTATTGTGGTTGTTTTGTATTGTGGGTTTTGAGAGTTCCAATATGTACTTGCATAGAGTGATATATTTATATATATTTCCTCCTTGTAAATATTCCCATATAGTGCACGGAATATGTGAAAATTCCTATTGGTGTTTTTATATCTATCGGTATAAATGTATGTGCATGTAGATGCGAAGTTCTAGTTTTGGTGGTCGTCTTCATGGAGCAGAATGTTTGTGGTAGTTTCCCAATGCCTATATAACTAATTTTAATTCCATATTTTCTTTATTAAATTAATAATATGTTTTATATTTTTGTATAATATATATAATATGTGCAATCTGGTTGTGGTTGTTAGAAATGTTTATGCATTTGTTTTTGTAATTTATATGTGCTTCCAAAGTGTGATTTTCTTGTTGATATATTCTCTCGACCTTATTTAGAAAATTTAATACATTTCTGAAGCACAATTAGTGTTAAATGTTAAATTTTTAAAAGTTTTCTCCAAAATTTTTGGGATAGTTTGATAAGTTTTTCCAAAGGTATTTTGTGTCTCTAAAATAGTGGTGTAAGTTGACATGAGTGATGATCAGTTAGTACATGATTTTAAGAAGGGAAAATTTCTTGTTTTGGATAGTTTGAAAAAATGAGATAGTTTCGTTATAAATGTTAGGTTAGCTGATATTTTTTTATTTATTAAATGATTTGATCTTTTTTAAGAATGGTTTTTAACTAGTTTTTAAATGTGTGATTCCTTAGTTGTTTAATTAGGCATTTAAAATGTTTTGGAATATGTTGGGGATTATGATTTTCGAAAATAAAAATATTCCTTGTAATTTAACAAGGCCCATTTAGCAAATGATAATGGTTTTTGAAAGTAAAAAACCCCTCTTGAGGCATTAACACTAGTTTGAGAAATGTGATATAAGTGTTAAAATGTAATTTGTGACACGTTCCTTATGTTGAGGCTGGTGAATTATTGTGTGATATAAAAAGGGGAAGTCTCTTAAGGAGGGAGGCCAGTTATAATAATTTGAATGGGTTTTTGAAAAAGAAATGTGATATGTTCAATTATTTTTTCTTCATAAAATCTCACCACTATTTGGAATAGAGAACACAGGTAACCCTTGTTACCTATTTTGGCATAATAGGACTAGTATTCTAGATTATATGGAAGTGGTTCATCCTAGTTTCATCTAGAAATATTGATGATTAAAAAAGTAACTAAATGATTATAATGATTGGAGACACTAGGTTATGGGCGTGTACCCTACTAGTGGATTGTTCATGAGAATACTGATGAACATGGTTTCTATACCACGTTTTACTAAGGTAATAAGATGTTAGTTCCCCGACTAACACTAGATGCTTAGATATTTTCCATAGTGATTACGACATGATTTCCATTTCAGTTGTTTCATAATTTTCCTCTTCTTTCTGAAAACCATATTTTAATCTAAATCTCTATAATTCCATTTTCAAATGTAAATTCATTATTGGGAACTATTTAGAAAATGTATTGGACTAGAAACATCTTCCTTCAAAATGTAAACTTGTTACTAGAATTTTAAATGAATGAAATCCATTATTTTATTATGTCTTATATTAAAAATAGAATGATTGGGATTATTTATAAAGTTGGGGGTATAAGGATTTTTTGTATATTGGCATTTCTAATATGCATCTTGCTGCTCACACATAATTTTTACTTTCTATTTTACATTCTAGTTTTGGATCGCTATTGTAGGGAGTGTGTATCATCATTTGGTGGTGACCCATGAGGACACACTGAGGTATGTTTATCCATCCATATGTATTTATTTTTTTTGGCTTTTAGAGTATTTTTAAATTTTTTCAGTTAATATATATTCATACATATTTTATTTATGAGAGAAACTATCCTCAATTGTCTTTTTTTGGTGACCGACACTAGTTTTATCCCTTATGGATCGAGAATTCCCTTTAGGACGTATCGGGGGCCAACTCGAGTGATTGGTCTAAGGTTGAACCTGGGATAGTTCATTAAAAAATGGTGTCATTGGAGGCCCTTTTCATTTAGGGTGTCAGGTGGCTTATATATTTGGATTTCTAGGACTCAAGAGGAAGGTGCAGGAAGTACATCCTGAACACATTCTCGTCTCGAGCCTCGAGTGGTCAAGGATAGTCAGAGAATTGAATTATTCATTTTATTTGTCTGTGTGGGTATGATATGACCAAGGGAGAGAGCTGGTGGTATGTGACAAGCAATCATGGATTAGAAAATCATGTATTTCCATAGTGCACGGTCTAGGATACTAGTTGTTGTTGATGCTCTCTTGAATCATAGAGAGATAAGCCATGTAGCTGGGTTGGAGTAGCCAATAGTTCCTTATTTTTGGTAGTTTCGATGTGAATTTCATTTGGGGTTCATTTTTTTTGTTTAAGTGGATTTCAAAAATGATTTAAAAAAAATGGTTTTCAAATGGGAATATTGTTTTTAGATGTGGAAGAATATATTTATTGAAATGGAAATTGCTCATTTTAATGGAATTTATTTTTTAAAAAGAAAAAATAAAAGGTGTTTTAGAGATTGATTTGGGGTTTTGAAAATAATTTTGGGAATGTGAAATGAATCTTGTTTTTGAATTTTAGATTCAGGTTGAATGACCTATTTTCTGAATGAGAAATATTTTGAATTGACGCTTGGTATATTTTTGAATGATCACATATATGGAGTTGCGCATGTGGCACGTGGATAATTGGTGGTATATGGGGATTTGTTTTTATGATTTCATATATATATATATGATACTTCATATAATACCAATGGAAGGTATTTGTGTTTATTTCATACTAAAAAGTAGTTTTTAAATGGGTATATTTCAATGTTTTTAAAAGAGTGAAATTGTTTAATGTTGTCCATTCATGTTTTGTATCTTTTTTTATTAGATTTTGGTTTTTTACATACTGAATTTTGATTGGAATGGTCAATCAACATAGGGTTTTGGTTTTTAAAGAAGTGTTGTGTTTTGTTTTGTGATTAGTTTTTATTCAGTGTTTTTCCTCTTTATTTATGTATTCCCTAGAATGGTCCTAGAGAGGAGTGAACAGTAAGACTCTAGGTTACCTTTATCTATGTTTAGGTGAGGATTAGTTTTTGTAGTTGGGATTTTTTCATTTTTAGTGGTTGGAACTTGTCAAAATTGAGGTTGTTAGGGTTCTTGAAGAAATTCTAAATGAGTGTTTCAATGAATGTTCTCATTGGAGACTCTACCTAGACTCTTTATTGATTGGTGCAGCCAAATTATATAATAATGTTTGACCACACCCGAGTCTCTATCGTTTTCTGCATACCTTCAAAAGATGAAAAACATGAGAATGCATCATTCATTAATGCATATGAACAGTTTTTTGTTCTCCATAGTTTCATGGGTTATTTGAGGGGGTTTAGTAATTTCAATTACTGAAAGAGAAAGTTTTTGTTATTAATTGATAGCTCCTAAAATTAGGGAAACATATAATTCAAGATATCATATCCCCAGCCATAGGTCTCAGAGTGAAGATTTTCACATAGTCAAGAATCATTGGATTTGGGGAGACCATACCCTACTTTTTCTCCAGTGTTAGGATTAAGAAAATTTAAGTATCATTATTATCATTTCATCATCATGAAGGATATGTTTGTTTTGTAATAGGGAATAGAGGCCTGTTCTACTCAATGTTGTTTTATTTCAAAGTCCCTCTTTTTTTTAAGAAGGCCTAGTAAACTTTTATACTTCTAAATCTTTGTAGGTGTGGTTGTTCTTTACGGAAGGGATCAATTGAAATTTTATCTCCTTGTGGGTGTGAGTCATTGAATGGTTTTCCTTTTATGGTTGGATCTTTTGGACTAGTTTTAGTTTTATTTCTGAGTTGTACTTGTTTTGGAGATTTGTGAATCTTGGGGAATAATGAATATTGGTTTGGTTTGTTATTGGGTCTGGGGTTTTTCATCCAATACCCCTTGTGGTGGGGGGTCTGGTCTATGTAGAGAGATTAAAGTATCTTTCTGTTGGAGTTTCTATGTTCGTACCATTGAGAGGGTTTAGTTTTTAATTGTGGGGAGAGCTTTCCCACACCTCCATGGTTCACCCATTTGTCTGTTGGTCTTATGTTGGTTAATTTTTTTTGTTCTCCCTTATGAAAAGGGTTTCTTGTTTCAAACGGAAATTATCAATAGCTATGATGGTTGGTTTGTATGGGAGATTTTGGTATGGGTTTGTGATTTTCACTTTGTTTTGTATCACTAGTTATAATGTAAACCCATTTTAAGAGTCTCAATGTTGGCCATGATAGTTGGGTTCTGGTGGTGGGGAGAACCCTCATTGTTTCCTTAAGGTTTTTCTTGATACGTTTTCTCTTAAATTTGTTCAAGAGTCACTGGTAGAGTTAGAAGTCACTCCATCTTCATTGTTTTTTTGGGCTTGTTTAATTTCAAGCTCATATTTGATTCCTCACATTTCTGGGTGACTATATCGGGAAAACATTACTTGTGGTGGGGAGAGTTATCACACCACAACCTCAAAAATAATTTATTTCATTATTTTATTGCCATGGGATATTCTTGTCAATGTGCAGGTTGAGTGTCGGTTAAATATTTTTAGTTTTTGTGTAAAATTGATTATTTGATTTTGACAGCATTTGGCACATGGTTTGCTAAAGATTTGGGAAATTGTGCGGCAACTGTGTGGCTATGTTTTGGATCTAGTCATAGGCGTTCAACACAGTTGGCGCATGGTCTGGAAGACTCGGTGGAAATACCATGTGGTCCACACTAGGGTAAAAAAAATAAATTTTAAAATGAAAATAAAATAAAATAAAATAAAAAGTAAATGTCTTAATAATAATAATAATGTTATTATTATTATTATTAAGTTTAATATTATGATTATTATTAATAATATTATTATTAAGAATATTATTATTATTATGTTTATTATTAAGATTATTATTATTATTACTAAGGATTACTTAATTTTTTAGAGACACCTTTTGTCTCCATCCTCCCCCCTTACCCGTTATGCAACCCAACCCCATTCCTACCTCTCCTCCCTTCATGTAAAACCCTCCTCCAGCGCCTCCACCCATCGGCCTTCCTCTCCCACGATGTACCCCCATTCTTCGGCAGCCAAACCACCCTCCTCCTCAGGTGATGACTCCCTCCTCCAGGCATACATGTGACCTGCCTTGGTCAAATATCCCTCACGACACACCACCACCTTCCCCTCTTCTCCTCTATAATGTGTTTCCCTAGTTGAAGAGGCTCCCCTCGGTGCAACACTTCCACCTCACCACTCTATTGAGCATCCATTTTTAGCGATTATTTCTTATGAGATCTCTTTAGGTAGGTTTTTTTAATTATCATATTTTTTCTCTTTCAATTTTAGGGTTTTATTCAGTTTTGGGTGTTTTTTATTCCATGAATGAACATTAATTTAATATGGGTGTTATGGTTTTGGTCAATTCTTGATAAATACGGTTTGTTGGTCCTATTGATGATAGATTTTACCACTATTGTCAAAGGAAGCAGGTTTTGCGTCAATTTCTGTAAGGGTTTTTAATTATTTCTCTTTAGTTGAATGTTAATATAGGGGTTTTGTGATATTTTATTTTCCTATAATTTTTCAAGTGTGCATTGGACCTCACTGTAGTTAACTGGGGTGATAGTTGTCAAGAACACCAATATGTACATACATAGGGTAAGGAATATATATTTATATGCCATCATTGTACATATTCCATCATGGTGCAAGGAATATGTGAAATTAAGTTAGGGGTATTTATATATATATATATGTATAAATTCATGCATTTGTAGGTGTGAAGTGTCGGTTTGGGTGGTTGTCATCATGGAGTGTAATGTTTGAGGTAGGTTCCCTATGCCTAACCCTTTAAATTGAATTACATAATATGTTTCCTATATTAAAAATATGTTTTATATTTATGTAGTATATATATAATCTATGAAATCTGGTTGAGATTGTTAGAAATGGTTCTTCATTTGTTTTACATAATTTATTTAAGATTCAAATGTGTTCTTTTCTTGTTGATATATGCTCTCAGCTTTTTTTTGTAAAATGTAATACATTTCAAATTCTTAACTGGTTTTAAATGTTAAATCCTTAAAAGTGTCTTCCTAAATTTTTTTAGTGTGTGATAACTATTTCTAAAAGTATTTGGGGTGTAACTAAATGTTGTGCAAGTTGACTTGAATAATGATGAGTTAGTGACTGATTATAAAATGGGGTAAATTTCATGTTTTGTTTAGTTTAGAAAAATTCATTTGTTTTTTAATAACATTTTGGTAAGTTGGGATTTTTTTTATTTATTAAAAGAATTGATTTGGTTTAAGAATTATTTCAAAATAGTTTGAAAAATTTAGGGGCCTTGTCTATTTTATTTGGATTTTAAAAGGTTTTGGAAGGTGTCAGTAATTATTATTTTCGAAAATAAAAATATTCCGTGTAAGATATCATAGACTATTTGGAACTTGAGAATGGTTTGTGAATGTGGAAACCCCATCTTGATGCATTCCCCTTAGTTTAATAATTGTGATGTATGTGGTAATATGTGATTTGTGATATGTTCCTAGTGGTGATGCTTGTGCATTATTGTGTGACATAAAAAAGGGAAATTTACCTAAGGAGGTAAGTTTGAGGTGGGATATTGAATGTGATTTTGAATAAATAACATGACACGTTAATATATGTTTTCTTAATAAAATATCACCTCTGTTTGGAATAGAAGACATGGGTAACTCTGGTTACCTAGGTGTGCAGACTAGGACCTGTACACTAGATGATACAGATGTGGTTTTTCCACTTTTTTTCTAGAATGATTTACAATTACAACACTAACTAAATGATTATTATGATTAGAGAAAACTGGGTTATGGGGGTTTACAATACTAGTTACTCATGACAAGAATAATGATTTTCATGGTAACTATGATAATTTTCACTAATGTATGAGGATCATAGGTCCCCAACTAACACTAGATTCTTAGAAATTTCCCAATGTATTTGTGACACGATTACCAAAATAGTTGTCTCAAGCCTGTCCTATATATTGTGAACACCATATTTTAATTTAAATTTCATTCTTTCAATTTTAAAATGTTAATACATACTTGGGAACTATTTTGAAAATATAGTGTAATAGAAATATTTTCCCTCAAATTGTAAACACACGAATTGAATTTCAAAAGAATGAAAAAAATCATTTCATTATTTATTATTTTCAAACTAGTATGATTGGGTTTATTTTTAACAGTAATGGAATAGGGAGTTTTTGTACATTGGGATTTTTACTGAGCATCTCAGTGCTCACACCAACTTTATGTTTTTAGTTTTCAGTTATAGTTTTGGATTTCTCTTGCAGCGAGTGTGTTTCTATGTTTGGTTGTGACCCATGAGTTCACTTGGAGGAATGTTTATCCACCCTGTTCTATTTCTTTTTTCACTAATGGTGCTTCTTTATTTTTTCATTTTATACTGATCATTATGTGTTTATTTAGGGCCAAACCAATCCCAATTGTCTCATTTTGATGCCTATCACTAGCTACCACCTAGTGGGGATTGGGAATGCCTTTCAGGCAATGTCACGGGCCGTCTCAGATGATCAATTTTGGATTGACCGGTGTTGGTTCAGGAAATGTTCTCTTAGCTTAGATGGAAACCGTTTATCATAATAAATATTAAAACATATTAATTAAAAATAAATTTAGGTTTAAATTGTCATATTTTATTTATATTATTAATACAATTTATCTACAAATAATAATACTAAATTTATTACTTTTTAAAAGAAAATACCCAAAATTAGTCGGAGACCATGTTTTCCTAACATTTTATGATACTTATTATTAATATTTGATATTACAACTCATGAAATAATTTATAGTTTTTACTAGTCACAAAAAATTGAGATAATAATATTTTCAAAATTTAGTACATTACTAATTTAATAATAAAAAAACTATGACTATATAAACATTTATATACATTATACATCATGTAAAATATTAATGAAAGGATATAATTTTAAAATAGAATATATTATTAAATGTTCTTTTAATAATATAGGAAATCACTTATAATGACAATGTAAAATTTACACATTAATTCATATTTTAAAAATATATTTCATCTTGAATTTTGAAAGTAAATTTATTTATGAATATATATATATATAAATATACTTACATATTCCTTAATAGAATAAATATAATAATTTATCATAACTTATAAGAAAACAAAATTTGTTTAAACAATACATTAATGTTTATGTTTACTTACACTTTAGTTTGCTTTTAATATAAATTTTTTTACTAAATATTTATTTAAATGATTATATTTATTGGATTTTACATTATAAAATAAAAAATTGTATTTTTTTTAAAAGACTCTACAACAATAGCATTGATCTAAAAACCTTGAACTTCTTAACTGATAATAACCTAGTTTTGAAGATTACTTTTGTTTTTTTCATATATAAATATTTACATTTCTCCGAGTAAAAAAATATTCATGGGGAATTTATTAATTCATTTCAATTATAAGATCATTTCTCACTAGTGTTCATGATCCATACTTTCAAAGAATTTATTTTTAGACCTATATTTTTGTAGATATTATATTTATTTTGAGATTCATAGAGAGTTAAATTAATCCATTTCTTTTAATGCCTCTTTTAACTTGTTTGTGATTATTTTTACTTGACCATAATAGATTTTCATAAATATTATCTCATATTTTTCAATATATTATATTCTTTAAGTCATTTATATTTAATCCTTACCAATTATTTTTAATTGAAATCAAATTTTTCTTTAATTTAATTTACAATCATTTCCATGTCATCTACATTTAGTTTGTATCATTTAATCTCTTTATATTATGGAATATATTTCTAATCACATGATTCCTTTTACTAAGTTGTCATTTCTTTTTATTACAACAACAATATCTTTTCCTTATTGAGCTTTATATTTTTTTCTGAAACAGATTCTAAATAACTTGAAAACATGTGCTCCATCTCTATTTATTAAATTTCATTATATTCCCTACCAGAGGGGTCAACACCTTTTTCAACATGAACCATGAAACAAGTTTCATCTTTTTATTGGTTGCATGAGGTTTCTTTAGCATCCTCGTTGCTACAAAAAAAATATTCTTTTACTTTTAAATAATTTCCTCTTAATTTCATCAAATTCAGTTTTTCCCTTTGAAATCTTCCACAATTTCTTTTTATCCTATTTCACATCATCAGTATCAGTATCCAAAAAATTTTATAAAATTTTCGAGAATTATTTCCAATGATATAATAGTTGTAGCACATTGGTAATAATTTAAGTTTACCCCTAAAATTTACATTCTAAAATATTTTTTATATAAAATAAATGATCCTATAAAAATATTTATCTTTATATTCATCATCATATTCATATTATTATACTATTTCCTCATCTCTAATTTTTAGAATCCTCATGGCCTCAAAATCAACATCATATTTGATCATCTTCTTGAAGACTAGGATCTTTCACATTTCAAATGCAACGAGTATGTCATGTAATTCATCAAAAGTAAGATCATCTCTATCTTACAAAAATAGTTTTTTAGGTTCATACATATAAAGAAAACTTCTCATCATTTTTTGAAAATAGTTAAACCATCCATATTTTAACCAAAACCAAAAATATTACTGCTGATTTCATTAACTCTTGTGAAGTATTCATCAACATTTTATTCTTTATACATATCAAAAAATTCATATTTTACCAAAAAAATTTCAATTTGGTCTCCTTAATTTCCACATTTCCATCACAACTTCTTTTTAATTGATCAAATATTTCCATATCATTTTTGAGTCTCAAGACCATTGATTAAATCTTTTATGAAAGAGATGGAAAAATAAACTTATGATATCGGATATCAATATAAATATTATTCTTTTAAGATAGATTCATAAGAGAATAATTAGTGATAGGTTGGAATCCAATAACAAATATGTACTTACTTTCAAATCCAAGAAAGAGAAGATAAGGAAACATATTACTGTTCCAACTATGACAGTTCTTACTATCGAAATAAAGAATTCTCCTACTATTAAAAGAATTCATTTTATCTATATTCAACACAATGGGGATCCAGATGGAGGGAACATATAACTATGATACCAATTGATGTTCCCAGGGAGGAGTTACACCACAGAAGTGGGAATGGGAGGGGGGTTCAATCAATGGTGATATTTATGGTTTTTATTTATTCAAAAATCAACAACTGTTGACCCGTAAGGATTCAACCAATTCTTATGATAACTCTACCACTCTTAAAGGTAGTAAATATAAATATTATATGAACACCACATTTTTACAAGGTTACATCTCCATATGAGTATACTTATTATTTTAATGGGTTTTACTCCCCAATCAAATATTATCCACTATAATCAAATGTGGTTACAACATATGTTTCTTTATTACAATAGAGCCCCAAATTTCATTATAGATTCCCACAAGAACAATAGTTTTAAACTTCAAGTTATAAAAATTGTTAGAAAAACCTAAGAAATATCACTTCTATATTATGGATTATTCTTAAATAGTCGATAAAGATATTTTCTTTTTTTCCTTGATGATAAATAAAATAGCATTTACAAAAATTATGATGAATATGAATGAACTAGTTCTTCCACAATATCTGATTATTAACAACTCAAATATATAATGGATATGTTGTATGTGAAATTATAATTTCGAGAATAAAATAAAAAAATTCATACAATTTTAGCATAATGTCTACACAAAAACATTTACTTCTTCACAAACGTATATCATCACTATTAGAAGCAAAATATTTTATTAGAAAAAATTCTCCACACTTTAGGAATCACATTCCTATATTAAATATATAAATCAACAATGTATTTCACTAAAAAATATTTCACTTTTACTGACATGGGAAAATATGTTGGTTAAAGTGTATTTTCTATTGGTAAAACATTTTACCAACATATATGTCTCTGTCACTAAACTATTGGTAATAACTCTATTTCTAAATGTTTTTGTGACATATAAAAAAGTTCTGTTGCAATTATAATAATGGAAACAGATAATATACATGTCGGTTAAAGTTTTTCTCAATAGGTTCTGGTGGAAAATTCATATGTTGGTAATAATATTACAAACATATAATATTTTTCTATAAATTACATTTAAATTAAATTTATAATTTTTTTTGTAAAATTTATTATTATATTTATTAATTTATCATATATAATTCATATGTTTTAATTATTAAATCAAAGGAAATATTAACACATGTTCAAAATTCAAAAATAATAAATTATATTAATAATAAAATTTATTACAAAACCAATTCATACAAAGGTGGTGGAGAATCCCTCCCCCCACCACGCTGGATCCCCCCCCACTATACTGGATCCCTTAAAATTGGATCCACCAACCCATCAAATCATGCCCATCATTTCCAGACACTCGAGTACCAGTAAATCCAACCCGCCTATGCCAGCTCTAGCCCTAATAATTCCACCCATCCAGGTCAGCTCCAACTCTAACTCTATCCCATCCATGCTAGATCCAGCTCCAACCTATCTGTGCTAGCTCTAACCCACATGCCAGCTCCATTCTATGTCAACTCCAGCTCCAACCCATCCATGCCAACCCTAGCTCCAGCCATATCTATCTCTAGTGTATGTCACACCATTCCGTTCCAATATTTAAATCACTATAAACCAAAAATCATAACCACTGATCAGTGAAAACTATCTACATGAATTGAAACCAAAATAGAAATAAATTAAAGTATAATTAAATAACTCTGACATCGCACAATGAGCTTTTTATACTGCTTTTTAATGTCCTTCTGATCTTGAGAGAAGTTTTTTTTAATTATTTTTAATTCCTAGATAACATATGAGGTTTTTTATACTATTAAATCCTTGATGAAATACTTCTTTTTTTTCATTCTATTAAATAAACATTCCATTTTTTTATCATGACTGCTTCTCTTATTTTTAAATTTCATTTTTTTGGTGATGTAAATAGTACCTTAGAAGGTATTTTATTCATCAGAATAAGAAGAAACAGTAACAGAGTTTGTGAGGGGCTTTCAATAGTTTTAAAGAGGGTGAGAGAGAATTTTGTACCCATTTATGTATGTGGTATCATGTGAATGATCCTCCTTTAACTGGGAATCAATTATATGTTATTGGGCTGTCTATAGCATGGTAAAGTTGGCTGGGTTTGTCATGGTTTTTAGAGGTGATTAGGTTCTTAGAAATATGTTGTAAGGCCGATTTCAATGGATGAATGATATACCAGATTTGGATGAATAAGGAAAGGAAATGAGATAAGTAAAGGTTATTTTCTAAGTGCATATGAAGCCTTTAAATTTGGAAAATGAATATAAATTATGAAAAAAAAATATAAATTGGAAACTTTGAATTTGTACACACTAAAAATTTGATAGAATGAGAGTGTAATTGTGTCAGAATTTATCAGTTTATTAAGGGCCTAGATTTTTTACTAGCTACTTAGAAAACAAATTAGTAGGTAAATACGCGTCAAAAATTAAATCACCATTTTTTTTTCAAGAATATAATCATTTTCATCACCCTCACATTTGATCAAAATCATAAATAAGGGAAATAGAAATTTCTAACTAAATCTACATCATGTATGAAAGAAATGATGAGTGAAATTGAAAATGTAATAACCCATTCTATAGCAGGTCTAAATATCTTTAATATAGATAATATTTTCATAAAAGACAAATAACCAAAAAACCTATTGGGTATGGGAGGAGACAAATGATATCTCACTTTTAAGATGTTCAATTTCGGCATCATGAACCATGTATTCAACACAAAAATGGATTTTTCTTTCTCCACATCCTGCACGAGAGAATGTACCCCAAATGTATGATCTAATTATAATATTTTCAATCCATGAAGTGCATCTGTAATAATGGAAATAATAATATGAGGCCTAAAAAGTTAAATAGTAAACACATTAAATCAATGATATAAATACATAATGGTCTCATATACCAGATCCATCTTCATTCACATTAAATTAGCTTCATTGTGTAAAGAAAGAATAAGCCTTTCACCCAAACTTGCATTTTTTTGGAAATAAATAAATAAATCTCATATATCAATGATAATAAATGGGTTTATGGTAAGTGTTATGAATTCAAATGACAAGTATTATACACGATTATCAGTTAGTGTAGTAAATCTGACCCTATTTGATGCATGTTGACATCTACATTTTTTCAATGGATCAACCTTATATAAACCTTGTACATCAATGAGAATAAGGATTAAATATATATAAATTTAAAATGCATATATATATATATGAAATATAGATATATTTCAAAAATCTATATATGCAAGAATGTAAATATAAACTATTGATTTATATATTTATCAGAAATATGTACATGCCAAATATATATATATATAAACTGCATAATGTATTTTGTGTGAATATATATATATATATATTGAATCAATATATATGTATTATAATAAAATATATTTCAGAATGTATATAGAAACTAAAAAATACATATGTATCATAAAAATGTGTAAGTGTACATGTGTGTGTTTGTAAGTATGTGTAATTATATAATATATCAAAATTAATATATAATTTCATAAAATAATAATAAATACGAGAATATTATTATAAATATATAACTAAAATTATATATATTAAAATTATAGAATCTATAGATGTAAATTGACAAATGTTTATACAAATACTTTGAAACTCACCCTGAAGGATTGTGAAGAATGGAAAACGCCCAAAAATGCAATATAATTAAGTCGAGGTGTTACAGATTTCAAATATAATTGATGTAGTTACACCTTATGTGAGTTTCCAAATCATATTTTCTACTATAGAAGCACCGAAAAATGATTTATATTTTGATTCAAAGGTATGTGTTGCAATAGTAGTGACCAGGTTACCTGATGAAAAATTTCAATTTTTATCCTATCCAACACATCGAACGACATTAAAAATTACCACCAAAATTATTGGTATTGTCCTGTAAGTTTCATGAAGGCATAGACTAGTTAGTAAACTAATAGGATAAATTTATCAAAAGTGTCACATTCTAATCCCTAAACATTGCAATCACCCTGTCAAAATCTGAATTATTTTCATGTATAAATTGATAGGAAGAACATTGTTTTATTAGATAATAAATATCATCATTAGAAAATAAATTAAGGGGGGGGGGAATTAGTTTGAAAAATGGATGACTGTGAGATAAAAAAAATAATGATATAAACTAAGACCATTTATTATGCCATAAAATTTCCAAATTCCATGTTTAGATGTTAGAAATATATATTACCATGGTATAGTTTATTATAAACCACAATGAAAAATAATTTCCAAATTCCATTTTTTAGAGATGGAAATATTTGTAACGAAGGTATAGTTTGTTATAAACCATAATGAAAATGAATAATATTTAAATGGTCTTAATATTACAAAATATAAGAATGCTGCATTCATATGGTTTAACTACCTTTAAACATTTTAATTCTTCACAGAAGAAAAACTATATTTACATATATTTGAAAAGTCTGATCAAAGTAGTAAAATAATTATATATTTATCTATAAAATGGTATGTATAAGTGTACACACATCAATGAAATGAAATCAGGCTTATTATTATTAGTACTATCAATTCTCATCTAAAATAATAATTCACCTTTGATTTGATTGAAAATCTCAAATGCAAGACTCAAAAATAATTTTTCAAAAAAAATCACGGGATACTTTATAATCAATTGGGAAAAGGCCACTAGAATGTAAAACAAAAAAAGGGGGTGGGAATCGATTAAAAATCAATGTTTTTAAGGAAATTAACAAAATATATTTCATTTCCCTTTAAAATTCTTCTTCATATATATTGGAAATGCGATGATTTTAATATGGGATTGAATATGTACTCGTGATGCATAAATTAGAATATAAAGTATGGATTTCTGAGGAAAAAAAATCCAAATTTGAGTTTAGTTTAATAAACTAAAATATGCAAGAGATCATATAATTGAAAAATTTATATGAAGGATCATCGGTAAAAATACATGAATCATGTATATTATAAGTACAATGGTAGAAAATGAAACAAAACAGACACACAGAAATTGAAAGACTCATATAGAATAAATTTTTCTGCAGGACCATGGATGTCTGATAAAATATAGAAAATATAATTACATAGTTTTCAGAACAACCAAATAAAGAAGATATATGGGCTAAAATGCATGAAGTTATAAAAACCCAATTAAATTTCATAAACCTGAATATTATTAGCATTATTTTATGTTACAGTATGATAAAAATAGTTTCCAAAAGAAGACATAATTCATTGAAGATGTAAACAGTTTTGACCCTTAAACCCAATCCTCTTACAATATAGGTCATGATAGAAATCATTTGATAAGTGCAGTAAATGCTTTATAGCCTAAGAGAGAACCCAAATTCAGACCCAAGCTAGAGGAGATGACTTCTTTAGAATTATTACATGTTATAGGGTATATCCCATTGGAGATGAACTCACTTTCCTTAACTCTGCCACTTTGATCCCTATAACATACATTCCCGTAGAAATATAATCTACTTACTCCAAAACAACAAAAGGATTAATAGAGATAAAATACCCACTCTTGTTTGAACCGAATACCACAAATAACCATTTCTATGTAATGAAGACTTCACATGGGACACTTGAGTGTCTCCCTGGACCAAAACCTCATCCACTTGTAACAGATCACTCGTAACCACTTCCAGTGAGCAGGCTCACTTCTCATTACACATAACACCATGGTTTATCAAAAGTTACAAGTATAAAAACCAAGATTCTTGATTCAACAGACTATAAACCACATTTCAAGGGTTCATTATAACCTTTTGAATGACTGGAGAAACCTTCAACAATGACAGAACCCTCTCTCTACGCAGCTAAGAATTCAAATGCTCCAGCAACCAATGAATGGTGGTTAGGTCAGCTCCTTCAACATCCCTTTGAGTAAAAAATAATGGCCTCGAACAAACACCAACTCCCTCACATCCCCCCACCTAACGCATTGTGTGAAAAAGGGAAATTGACACCCATTAAAGTGTAAATTGACATATCCCAAATCCATAGGGAGAAAGGGAAGATCAAATCGAGTGGGTTGATTGAAAATGATGGGGGAATAAACCCTAAATTAAAAAACATCAAAAGAAACCCAAACAACCCCGAAATCAATTTATGAAGCTGACACTACATAGCATCGCAAGAAGAAGAATAACACCACCGAAAAATAGTTAAGAGAGAACCAAGGAGGTAGTGGGATGCAAGGTGAGATAGGGGAATGAGATGCGAGGTGCGATAATGGGAGGTGAGGTGGAGAGATGTTAGGAGAGGCGGCGAGAGGCAGTGCCGAACACATGACATTTTCTTATTGTTTTTCTATAAGAAGTATAAAAATATTTATTTAATAAAAAATATTGTAAAATATAAAAACAATTAATATCAAGATAAAAATGAAAAATATAAAAATATATAATATTTCTATAAAATAAGGAATTAAAATCAATTATGAAATGTTTTTAATAAAAACCCAAGAATTAAAAATTTAATTTGATCCTAAAAATAATATATATATATATATATATTGTTTCTTTTAATTGGTTTTTGATTAATTTTTTTTAGTGTATGGTTTATTGTAAAATTATTATTAATGGTAAAAAATTTGTTGGTAATAATTGTTATTAATAATTGATTCAAGTTTGAGGAAAAAAATGTTAGTATTAGTATGATAAACTAATAGATTCAACTGTTGGTAAATGATATGTTGGTATTGAATGATCAATACCAATAGATACATAATTAGGTATAAATAAGTGTTGTAATTAAAAATTAATAAAAATAAAACATAATATCTGTTGGAAATACTCATTTCTAACAACAGATATAAAATCTATCAATAAATTTATGTTGGAATTAGCCACTTTTTGTAGTGTTTATAGGGAACTATTCACTAATTGTTCAATCAGTTGTTATACTATAATTATTTAAACAAGGTAAGTAGATTAATGATGTTAAATGACACGCACATATAATTAAAAAAATAATATCCAAAAACTCATCATCAAATACAATAATCCAAAAAGAAACTAGTTCATCCACAAATAAATTTTTTTCCCTTATTGTATAGAATTTATATTCATATCTATATAGAAACTTATTTATTTTCACATTCAATTTCAATCATTCAATCATACTCTAATTCTCATCATAATGTATCATGTACACATAGAAAGTTCATTTTAAAACTCTTATTTAGTATGCAGTTGTGAAATCACCATCTATCCCCACTTATAATTTCATTTTCTATGAGGCTTCACATAACATTATTCATTAGAAAATCATGCATTAGTTTTATAACATACTGAATGGATGTATTAAAATAACCTTATCACATATCATTAATCCACAAAAGACAATTTTATTCATCTTCACATATAATTTTAAAAATCAAAAGAATAAAATTTTCCATTATTGCATACTAAAACTCTATTCATAAAAAATAATCATTATTCTTCAAATAATTACCAAATAGTATGTATGAGCACTTTCACTAGGCTCCCATGTGGTTCAAAAACCGATCTCATAACATGGGATCTAAAAACTAACAATATTATTATATATCATATAGACTGTCCTGATCCACATAACAATATGTTTTCTTCAAACTAAACATGAAAATAAAATTTCATATATCATTTTAAATTCTATGAGGCTTCATAGATCATTCTATTTCCCCATTGATTTGGCATAAATACCTTATTTAATGTTTTACTCTTCATCTTAATGGAACCTTTGAAAATCATTTATTTTATTTGTATAAAATATTACATAGGTATTTCCAAACTCCAAATGAATCTTGTTTGATCTCACATGGTGCATGATCTAATTTTCATTTTCATTATTTTATAACCTTTTTTGAAAAGGGATTGTATATAGGAGGAAAAAGAATATCTTCCACATTGACCAGATGAATCAAATGAAAAGGATCAAACAAATAATGTTATATCCATCTTTTTAATGGATGGTAGAATAGTACCCTACATCTCAGATCCCACGTCAGGTTTTCCTTTTGCCTTTCCCATTGAATATTATTTAACCACTACTCATTAATCATTAATCTAAGTCCAGGGGATCAATTAAATTCTTCACTGGACACACCGCTTGGGATTTATCCCATTATCTATTATCCAAAACTCATCAATCCTATATGCGTACACTCTACATGCCCAATGTATAGTCCCACTAGCATATCTTGATCCCCTTAAATAGGGGGAGCTCTTGTGGGCCTATTAATGGACCACTCAAACCATAGCCGCCATCCGACCTCCCTATAATGCACTCCCATGGGGGTTACCCCATGGGTCCCCTTAAGTAGGAGTGAGTTCTAGACTTGGCAGAAATTATATGGCCCCAATTTTTTTAATGTATTTCATTATTCATATACTCAGAAAATGTATAAAAAATATAGAATGAAAAAATGATTTTCCTATAGACTTTTCAATATGATTATTCTCAAATAAAAATGAAAAATATTATTTTTAATGGTCTTAATTTATTATTTTAGTTTTTTGGAAAAAAAGTTCATACTCCATAGCACATGCCTTTTTTGGTTTAGATCCATTCAAATAATCTTCTTATTTTTACCCATAAGAAGTGTCTATGTGTGAAATCCAATGCCACAAGATGGATCCATAATAATTCTCTAGGAATCATCACTTCTTCTACAAAAATTATTTAGGAATAATTCCTTTATAAAAACCCACAAAACAAATATTTAAACAATTTAGAAAAACTTAAACACTTAGGTTTAATAAGGGGTGGCCTTTATAAGTGAGGTGAGTGTCACACATGTAATTTTTGAAAATAAAAATGTGGAACCATATATCTAACATGATAAAAGGATACAAAATTGGCTATTATAAAAAATTATAAGTTATAAGGTAAAAATATGGATAATGAATGGGCGTTTGAAGTGTTTCTATGTCATTTTAACCATTAATTATCATGTTAGATAATAATATTTATGATGATTTCAAATAAAGAACCAATTTTGAAAAATTTAATTTACAGAAGTGGAAAAATATAATTTTAAATTAATCCTACAGATGTGATGAAAAAGCATTTTATTATAGAGATAAGTTTTAATGGTTTTAAAAATACTATTTTATAATTAAATATTTAATTGATACTGATGACCTTAATTAGATAAATATATTTATAAATGTATTAATTTCACATTTAAGATCAAATTGTATCAATTTATAAGGCTTTAAATACTTTAAATATATGAAAATTCATAATGAAAACCAGTATTTTTCACAATTCCATAAAAATTCATATTCTAGGAAAATTCCCAAATATTCACCAATAGATAATTTTAACATCTATTTTAAAAAAAAAATATTTTTTAAAATAAATTTTATAGAAGTGGCATTAATTTTTTTTAAATAAGTGTAGGAAATGTGAAAATAGATGTTTTTTTAAATATAGTTCTTAAGCGTAATATTTGGATTATTTTATGTCACGCCTAGAAACCACATAATCTGAATGTTAAGTTTTTTATTGGTTATAAAATTTATATATATAATTAATATAATTCACATAAAGTGATTTTTTTAATTTATTAATGTAGAACACATTCGTGTGCTTAAAAACTATATTTTAGAAAAATATTTCCTTTTTTTAAAATGTTCTTATTTTAATATCTAATCAATAATCACCATATAATTAATTTTAAATAAATATGTAATCTATATATTTTTAATAATTTATTTAATATTATTTATACCCTCCATTCCATCATATAGGTGAAAAAGTTCCTATTAAATAAAAATATTCTAACAATATATCATGTTTTTAATCTCTATTTTTCATGTAATGGAAGCTAAACTCGTTGCTACATGTCACACAATCCAAACACAGTGTTGTGTGTAAGACGATATATCAAAAGGATTATGTTTATATTAAAAAATTGTTTGAAAAAATCATAGGTTTTTATAAATCTAATAAATGAATATGATATATATGGATTTACATTGATTATGTAAAATTAATATACCATCAACTTTTTTACCTTTTCACCTAAAAAGGTATTGATATCATCACCCATTCGTACATATGACCTACCATCTACATGAATGGTTGTGATTCATTTTCAATATCAATATCTGAATAAAAATCCTAAAAATGTATATAGTGAGTAAATATGATATTCATAACTTTATACCCATTATTAAGATGATTGATCTATCAATAATACATAATGACCATAAATTCCATGAAAAAACACACCTTTGAAAACATGACAATTATCACCCAAACCAATTAATATAATGAAAAAGTAATAAAAAAGTGGTGAAATTTTATAAGAAGATCTTATATGATAGAATAAATACAAATATTGTTCTTTTATAAAATAATAACATGTTTAAAGAAATTATATAGGAGGTTAAATAATGTTAAACCAAAATAAAGAGTGTGATTAGGGACCACATATAAATTTCTCATCATTAATGAAAATTGTAATGTCATGAATTTAATTTATTTTATATGGTGTATATAATTCCCATTTTACATGTAATTTCATGATTAATTAATAATTTTTGTTGTTATAAGAATAAAATTTAGTTATTTAAGGGGATTTAACATAAAATTTACAAAGTAGTAAAACAATTAATAACTCAATTTCTTTTCCTTGTGGTATATTACTTCTTAATTATCATTGATATTATAATATTATTTCTGTAATGAGTTTTAAATATATGATTTTTTATATTCCATTATTTTATTTGGACTTACCTTTGACAAACAAAATCAATTCATTGGTTAATTCTCACCTCAATATAATGAACATTTAATGGTTTATTGCATAATCTCATTTTAATCTGGATTATTTAGGCTTGAATTTCCATTGAATGAAATTATTTGATTATTAGGTAAAAACCCAATTCATTTTCTTCTCCTTTAGTTATAAATAATGTTTTCATGTAAAAATACCATTTTACTACTCTTTTATACTTCAAATTATTAAGAAAATATTTTCAATAAAATCCAACTACATTTCTATCTTTGGTAAAAAATCCTTCATTTCCCAAAACCACATTTTCTAAAAAAGTTAAATTTATTTAACATTATCTAAATGATTTAATAAATAAACATTTTATTTTTTTATTTTTTTAAAAAATGTGGTTAAAGGAATAAATATATATTTTTTCAAAAAAGACAAAATTTTCTTTTTATGAAAATTTGAATAAAACTATTATTTTAACACGTATGGAATTTTCCGAATTTCCCACCACTATAACCAATAAATTTTTTAAAGAATCATTTATAATTTTGAAATTTTATTTTAAAGGAAATAAATTCTATATTTTTTTTGATCTTTAATTTTTAAAAATGTATCGATGTAAAAAAAAGATATTTTCCCCAAGAATGTTTTTAAAAATAATATTAATCTTTTAATATATAATAAAGAAATAAAAAATATTATAATTATGATACACTAGGTATATGTTGTATTTATATGATAATTATTTTTTATATGGTTGGCTTATGATTAGTTTAACCAAAGAAAGTATTGAAATTCTCTTTATTGATTAATTTCTCTAATCATTAACTTTCGGTTGAATATTCAATTTGGTAACATAACTTAAAATTACATTTTCCCTGAATATCCATATTAATTATCATGGAAATAATTATTGAATAAATATTATAGTAATTAATAATATTGAATTTTTCTTTGAATGTTATACAATTGTATGGGGAAATTATTCATAATCTGTATTCCGTAGTCAATATAGAAATTTATTGATAATGAATATTGTTCATGAATCGAAAGGATTATATAATATATGAGGAATAATTTGGAAATATAATGATATGGGGGGATAAATTATAGATTTCCACTCAAATTATCACCAGTTTCAATAGATTAATAAGATGTATAACCATTGATAAATGGGTTTATATTGTATACCTACCCAGACTTCATGAAATCTAATAATTAAATTATTCATCAATTAGTAATTCAACTTTTTATTAACCATGATATTTTATCAATGATAATAAGTATGTATGCATTTTATTATCAATTTACTGATTAAGTGAGATGTGTTTTGAGTTGTTTCGATTTCAATATTAAAAATTCCTTATATAATAATTATAGACATGTTATTGATTAAATGGTTTGTGTATTAAGATATTTACCATTTCTTATTGGTTATGAATTATCTAATCGTGACAGCCATGTTTTTGATAAAATGGAATGTGTGTTCATATATTTACCTTTTCATATTGATTATGATGTATATTACTATGATTGTTAGGTAATTGATTAAATGGAATGTGTTTTCAGATACTTACCTTTATATATTTATTATTATCTACATAATAATTTTATTTAGATTATTTAAATGGAATCACCGGTTAGTTATACACATTTACATGATGATTATTCTTATTAATTCATGATTGCTTCAGCTTTATGTAACTCTTATAGAGCATCTTATCCCACCCTTAATAAGTTTCCTTTCACATGAATCCAATATGTGTAATATAAATGATACGAAGGAATACACTACAAGAAATAATGATATTCTTGAGAAAAAATTACTATGTAATTTTTTCTTTATAATTTAAATCAATACTCAAGTAGGTATATAGTTTACCATAACTACTAAACTCTTTGGTCATTGAGGATGTGATCACTTTTATCTTATGCCAATTTTGTAAATTAACCTTCAGATTTATGCTACTGGGTTCATGGTATTTATAGAGATAATGATATAAATATCATATATATTCATTATATATATATATATATAATCATCCATATTATCTATGTTTTGAAAAATTTATTACACTCTTTATGAAGATAGTATGCCAAACACATGCATGAACGCTATTTTCACCTTTTAACTGATGGAATGAAATAAAATAAAATAAAATCACCTCTATAAAATCATAAAAATAATAAATAATTATAAAATATTACCTTACTACTATCCATGTAAATAATATATGAAAGAAAAATCGCATCGCTTCATGGAGGTGGTAGTCCACATGTATACATGAGTGACATTATTATTTTATAATGGTTTGGAATGTAAGAAGTTATATATGATATTATAAATCAAAAATTAGAATTATGTAATTAATATTATATATAAAAATTATACCCATCATAATAATTATGCATAATAGATAGTTATAAAAAATGAATTGTATCCCTGGATGGAGACAGTAAGTCGTACGTATGCATGAACAATACTTTCACTTCCCATTTCATGGAAAATGAGTAAATAAAGGTGGATTAATAAACATAAAAAAATTGATTGTATTTTGGAAATATTAGTGTTTATACCATGAATAATATAAAATATTATATGTGTTAAAATAAAAATAAAAAATGTAGTGATTAGTCAATGAAATTGCCTCTTCTTTGAATCAATTACTTTAGATCACCTCTTAAGGACTATAAAGTTGTTCTTTTAGGAAGAAAAGAACATCTAGAATTTGGATAAAAAATTTAGGA
Source organism: Viscum album (assembly GCA_963277665.1). NCBI lineage: Eukaryota > Viridiplantae > Streptophyta > Magnoliopsida > Santalales > Viscaceae > Viscum > Viscum album. Next base: position 929,499,984 of record OY728147.1, on the reverse strand, counting down.
AAGGATAAAAGTAGGCGATATTTTATTTATAGGCCTCAAAAGAAAAGAAAATGTTATTAGATGTGGCGAACTTTTGTAATTGAGGTGAGGGGTTTATTTTCAATATATTAAAAGATTAAAATATAACAACATAATTTTCTATAAAAATTCTTCTATGTAACTCCATTATATTTTATGAAAAATGTTTGTCAAATTAATTTAACATTTTAGATATTTTTTATTAAAGAAACCATTGACTGTCTGTAACATTATATGCCACATTTAGTTTGGATTTCATTACATGAAACACTGAGTATAGGTTTCATTACATGTAACACTGAGTTAAAAAATGTGAAGTATTATTAAAATATTAATACGTAATATGATAGTTATAACACATACTTTCTAATGATGGGTACGAATAAGATAAAATAAATTATTAAATTATTATTTACCCATGTATATTCGTTCAATTCTTCAGTTTCCAATTAATTTTAAACGAAAATAAGAACCATTTATAATAAATAAAATCATTATTTAGATAAAATATTTTTCTATACATAAACACATTTTTTTAAAAAAAACTAAGCAATGATTTTTTAGAATAATTTTAATTAAATTTATATATTATATATTTAACCAAATTTCTAACATTAATCTTCTGTTTTCGCTAGATAATAAATGAGAATAAATCCAATTTTACATAGAAAAATTATATTTTTCTAAAAAATAGTTTTGTTGAATTTTAAACACTTGTTTAAATTTTTTTAAAAAAACATTAGATATTTAATTTAATAAAATGAAAATTAATTCTAAAATAATCTTATAAAAATAATATTAGTGAGAATGTTTTATAATTTTATGAGAAAATTAATTTTTTGATAAGTAATAAAAAATATTGAGTTTTAATGAAAACATCATATTCATATAAATTATTAATAGCATTAATTTATATTTTGAATTTGTTTTAATGTAATATTAGTTCATTTATACATAAATTAATCCAAATTAGTTAATTTTATTGATTTTTAGATTGATTTTTTATATTAAAACCTTCTAAACAATTGAACATTTTCCGTTTTGAAATCTACTTTCACTTTGAGACCGTGTGATTAAATTTAAATCAAAATTTCCACATATGGGAATAAAATTTAAAAAAATTAATTGAATATCTAGTTGAAATATAATTTATGTTATCAGAAAATTTCAAATTAATGTTTTACCAAAATAAATACTAAAAATAAGAAAAATAATTTACCGCAGATAACATAAAATGGTTTAACTTGGGGATAAATTAAAATGATAATGATTACAAGTGAACCATAAAATTTTAAAAAACCAATTTTATTGAAATATTTATAAATTTTAGCTTAAATTATCTACAAGGGTCTCTTATTTTGGCCTTGGGACTTGATAAAAATGTGGGTGGAATTCTCTCCTTCAAAATAATTACAATTGTGCGACTCACCTAACTTATAAAATGCCTCCCTTTATCCTCCGTAATCCACACCATAAATTTTTTTTTACAATTATATAAAAATAAATTCCAAAATAAATTCCAATCATCCCAGAATCCTTATTTTGGATCTAAATCCAACATAGAAAGGATTTTGGTGCATACTAATGGTGGATACCCAAAGAAGAGGCAACATTAATCAATCGGTGATTTTGTTTTGTTTTTCCTCCACCACCAAAAATTATTATTATTCCATGATGATATAAAACACTCAGTATATCACATATATGTATATGTTATTGTGTTTAGTGAATAACCTACAACCATATCCACTATAGTGAAATGGGTAATGAAATCATCGTTCATTTGTCCGGTGGATTACCCCATCACGAACCAATGCCATTCATTTTTTCCATTAAAACCCATTACGTTTATAACTAATGATTGATTTATTTTTTATGTTAGATAACTATGATGTTAGTATTCTTATATAATTATTATATCACACAAACCTTAATTTTTTCCATTTTTGGTGAAAACAATGACACTGCCTGTGTGAACGATGGACTACAACCACACGAAGGGATGTGATACATTCACACTCTAAAGGGAAGGTAATATGGATGAATTGAATAAAAATATGTGATATATATGATATAAAAATTATTTTATAATGTTAATATATATATCTTTTACTATAACTTTATTCAATTAGATATGTATATGGAAAATAGGTTCATGCATACGTATGGTCTACAGTCTCCATAAATGATGTTTCATTTTTTATAACTAGATTATATATATAACTACAAATAAATATATAATTAATATATATGATATTTATATAATGGAAAAAATTATACAAATTATTAATCTGTGATTTTTTGAGACGGGAAAATAATTATAATTCAAAACATACATGAAAAATAAAGTAGTTTTTTTCCAGAAACATGGCCTTAACATGAAATTGTTTATAAAAGCGTAATAAAACTCCATAATAAAATCATATACGGTATAATATATATAAATATTTATCCTTAAAATATTTATAGTGATATTATATTTATCATTGTGTATTTTTTAACAAGTATTATGGAAGTCAATACTTATGGGAAGAGATTTCTAATGTCCCTTTTATTGCTGGAATACATATGCAAATCCACCAATAATTTATTTTATCTTGTGTATATAATGAACCTTTGACATGATATATAATGAATACAATTAGTTTCATCATATTTAAGTTTTCATTTTATATTCTTCTTTTTTAGGGATTATGTTCCAAATGATTACTAAAATGGTAGTGGGTTTCCATCTCACTTTTATTTTTGTGAGAAAAATACCATAGTCACCCAATGTTTCTTATACTTGGTGTATATAACAACCATGAATATATTTTATGATTCTTATCCTAAAAATTATTTTGATTTATACACGTATTTTAGTATCTCTCTTTCATGGTGTTTATGGTTTCAATGTTACCAAAGTGGTAAGGGATTTTTGTATCGATTTACCTTGTTTGGGAAGTACGTTATGTTATGCACCTATATAATTTCATGAGATCTATATAAATCCCATTTTACATGTAATATAATGAATTTATTTATACTAATGATATTTTCTGTTTCATTTTTCGATATTCCTTCATGGGGATTATGATACAAAGTTACTAAGGTGGTAAATATTTTTTGTTAAATTATTATTTCTTATCGAGATTGATTGGAATTATGTTTCCAACGATAAAGTATTATAATCCATATCTCAATAAACTATTGAAATTTGTTCTTATATGTTTATTCATGATATTTTAAATAAAAAATACCATTTTGGACACTATTATACTTATGATAATTTAGATTTTTTAAATAAAATAATACTTTATCATTCTCTTCAGTCCAAAATCCATTTTCTGGAAAAACAAAGCATTCAAATTTTTTTTGAAAAATATTTATTATTATCCATTGAATTAAAAAATAAATTTCAACCGATGTATTAATTTTTTAATTTTTTTGAATGTATCTTCATTTCATTTTTGAGATAATTCCTATAGGGATTTTCCCAAAAATATGAAAGGAATATTTATCTAAATATATATCTAATAAAAGAGATAAACTTCATCATAAACAATTATTTGACTTGAATATTATTTATAATATTTCAATGTTACTTTAAAATAAATTTTTTTAAAAACTTATTAATTATTAAAATGTGTTTTCCTAAGAAGAAATAATATTTTTCAAAAGAAATTTTTTGAATAAATTTTTTTAAATATTCTTTTATAAGCATTCAAGGATATTTTTAAATAAATGGATTTTCAAAAAGGATCTATGTTTTAAAAATTATTTTTTGAGATATTTTATTTTAATTAATAAATGTTTTAAATGATAAATCAAAATCAGTTTGCATATAATATTACATCTTTTGATGTTACCCATACCTTACTGGCTATATGATCTATTGATAAATTTATTAATATTTCTTGAACGATATGTGTTTACGATGGGATGATGTATGTGAATCCTATTTCTCTTCTGCAGGTTATACCATGAAAAGAATCTTATGAAATATTTTTTATATGGGTTATACTATAATGATTATGAAACTTATTTATTTTCCACATTTTTTTATTTGAGGACATTTTTATTAAAACCATTTCTTTTAATGGATTATGAAATAACGAATTTCTTGTGTTCTTGTGGAAAAATTATTTATGATTTTCCTTGTGTGAAGGGTGGGAAATATATTTACCTTAATTGTTTTGGTAATGATAACCTTTCTATAATATCATAAGGTACATATGTCACTAGAACTACCCTATACAGAGGATATATAAGAGGTTAGCCCAATATTGAAAAGGAGGGTACACAGGTGGTTAGCCAAAATCCGGAAGAGGGTACACGGTAGGTCATACCAAGAGAAAATCCGATTCATATGTGGTTTCCATAATCCTATCATGTTAGGAATATATTGGTGGGTATCCTTGACATAAGATTTTATATATATGTGTGTTCCAAAAATATTTTCATTATTCCAATTTTATGAAATTATGGTTCATGCTCTTTGATTCCCTCTTGATTTCCATATTATGAACTTCCAATAATTATTCTATAACATAGTATTATGATCAGTTATATGTAGGGTATGGTTTTAAAATATTTTTATCAAGTTCTCTTTCCCATATGTTCTTTTTATTCTTAAGTATCTCATTTTTTATCTTTGCAACATATTTGATCTCACCCTTTCTTATATTTACTTTCCCCTTATTATGATGAAAGGTTTTATATATAGAATGTAGATCACGAGTAATCAATGGAAAAATATCAATGTAAAATACTATATATCTTTCACCAAATTAAAATATTGTGCACTTAGTCTCCAAATACACAAAACAATTAAGGTTCTCTTGTTTGTGTTTTTGGAATGTATTGAATATTAATCAAATATGATGTAATATATATTTATGAAAATATTCAGTTATTATAGTTTTTATTTGAGGAAAAGTTTAGTTAACCATTGGAAACTGGGATTGGTAAACATTCGGGTTAAAACTATAGATATTTATAAGTATATGATTATGGATGTCTATAAGTACAAATTTGTGGATAGGTATATGTATTAGATAATGTAATAGAATTTTTGTATAAGAAATAGAGGGTAGTTTCAATTAAATTACATCTTTGTATAGATTTTAGAAGAGGATGTGGCTCTGGAACAAAGGAATCTATGGGTAATTACTCTAAAAACAAATTATTTAATTGGAATTAGTCATCACCTTGTGCATGAAAATTATCCATTATTCACAACTAGTTTGACAATAAAATGGGATATGTTTTTTATAATCACAAAATATTTAATAACCATAATAAATTATTTAAATAAATTATAACTATTAAAGAGTTGTAATAATCATAAGGTGTCATTGGTTAAATATAATGTGACTGGATTTATACATCCTATAATTTATTTGCATGATTCTTTTATTTCACTTTATGATTAGAGTTTTTCACATAATTTTTTTGCTTTAGTCAATAGAGGGAACCAAAAGAAACTAGGTTAACATTCAATGTGATAAAAAATTGCTAATGGGAATCCAAATGGGTTGATGATTAGACTAAAGTATATTTTTATTATGTATATTCAGTTATCATAGAACATTATTAACAATTTTCATCTTAACCAACTCTCAGATTCCCCAAAATGAGAAGGATATAATATTATTAGAATTTAAGTATGGGATATCATGAAGGAAAGAAGATTTAGTTTTCTATATGTCATGAATGTGGGAAGAATCATTCTAGGGAATATCTTAAAAGATTGAGAATATGCTTTATGTGTGGAGAAGAATTTCATAGGGAAATCAATAACCAATTGAAAATGAAAACTTTAGTTAACTTGATTGATGGATCTATTGGTATTCTTAAGGTGTTATCAAAGGATTAATGATTTAAATATAGAATTATGGGAATTATGAAAATAAATGTCTTATTGAAGAAGCTTGTAGAGACAATCTGAATGGTGGTACAGATAATGGTTACACTATCAATGATTAAGAGACGACACATGTCACATGAAAAAAGAATTATTAAGGAATAAGATAAAAATCATAGTTAACGGCTTAATAATGAGGTTAAAAATTCAAAGTGTATATGTATTGTAATTCAATAATTATGTTACATGAATATATATATTTTTATTGATGTTTTTCATTAATTATTTTCAGGAATATATTAAATAGTACACATAGACTACGAAACGTGATTTAATTGAAATGACATATTTTTATTAAGGGAAGAGGGCCCCTAATATATTCCAGATGTTGGGATAATATTATTAGAATAAATAAATTTTTGATATGAATAAGGAAATCAGATTATATTGATTACCTTGAAACCGATTAATGATTTTTTGATAATGTATTTTATACAATCAGTGATGGAGTTTATTTTTTTTGATTTAAGGAATATATCCAAAAATTCATGTCATATTATGGGAATAAGGAAGCATTCATGTTTTTAATAAGGTTATATGGTAATTCAGTTTGTTACCATGTTTCGAGAGAATACATGTTGAAGGTATTAATTTTATTGGTATGTGATAATCCAATGCCACTTTATAGTATATGAGGATTAATGATAAGTTCTTTTTTTAATTTAGTTACATCCTTTCTAAAGTTTATGGATATAATATATTGGAAGGATTATAAAGATAGAGATTTATGGAATACTTTATGTTTAACATTTGAAGAGTCTTTAAATAACAATTTATTACTTCACCATATGAATATTTATCCATATTTTATATCTTATACTAACCAATTTTATTTGTGATAAAAACTAAGTATTGAGGAAATGACATATCATTATATTAATGGATCTCAAGATCCATTAGTGCTTCAAGAAATAAAAATTCATATTTACTATATGGTGTAAGTAATGAAATGGAAATTGATCAAGGAATAACCAATGTATGAGACTGGGCTTATAAAATGGAATGAAATCAAGTAAGTATATCGTCCCGTGAAAGTTATTCCCCATTAGGAAAATAAACATGAAATAAAAAATTATCCTATCATCATTATTTTTGATGATATATTTGTAATTTTTAATGCATATTTGGTTAATGTATTTATGGTCATTATCCTTCTCTATATCACCAAATTTATTATGATCAATGTTCTCATTTCACGGTATATTAGCATTTGGTTGTTTTTTTCTCTACTATGTCAATGTTCTCACTTCCCACCCATGTTTCCTAATTAGAAACTGAATACGTGTTATTACAAAAGAATTTCACAAATCCCTTTCTATTTTTGAAGAGTTGTATTTATTAACCCTATTTATGATGTGGGGTTATATGAGGTAATTTTAAAAAGATATGCATTTGAAAACTAGGATGAATTTCGAGGGATAAATCTATTTTACGGGGGTAGAATGTTGCACCCCAAGATTTTATGAAATATTATTTATTCAAATTAATTTAATCTTTTAGATATTTTTAATTGAACACAACATTGAGTTAATGTTGTCTCATATAGAACAGTGATTTAGTATTACATAATAAGAAACACTGATTTTATCTTGCATTACACACAATAATGAGTTTAAATGAAACATGACTTATTATTAAAATAATATTATTTAATATGATTGTTATCAACTAACTTTGGGAATAGAGGGTATGGATAAGATTACCTAAATTATTAAAATATGATCTACAAGCATATATAAGATGAATTATTTGTTGAATAATTACTTATAAATGAAAATGATTTCTATCTGAATAGTAATAATTTTTTTTCTGAAAAACTAATTTTCAAGGAAAAAATCATTTCAAATTATGAAAATAAAAAAAAATTGTGGAGAATGGTTTAAAAAAAATTATATTTTATAAATTCATTAAAATTTTTAACATTCATCTTATTTGTTTTATACTCAATAAATAAGAAAAAATCCAACATTATGCTTAAAAACTGTATTCTTCTAAAAAGTAGTTTTTTTTTCATATTTCATACTTATTTTAAGATTAAATTTTTAAACTTTTTCAAAAATAATTTTATAAATTAAAAATATTTTTTTCAATAATAAAATCAAAATTATCTTAGGGTTAACTTTTCAGTTCTAAAAATTTTCAATTAATTGAACAATGGTGAAAAATACTGAATTTTAATTTAAAACTGCCTTTTTGTTTAATGGTTTATAATGTTAAATTATATTTTTATTTTTTTTAAAAATAAAATATATAAATTTTAAATACATTATACAAATATTTTTCCTTGGAATAATTTTTATATTGAGTTTTTTTATAAAAAGTTTGTAAACATTTAACCATTTTCTCTTTATAAACCCGCTTTGACACTAAGTGTGTGGGATTAATTTTAAATTAGGAATTACCACTTATGTGAATAGAATTTAAATAAATGGATTAAATATTTTTATTAATAATAATATATATTATCTAATATGGGAATATTAAATTTTGAAAAAAATTAATAGTGAAAACAATAAAAATTATTTACTGCAGTTATGGTAAAAATTGTTTTATCGGGGTTTAAAATAAAACGAAAAGGGTCAAAAATAACGAAAAAACATGTCCAGAATACATTTGTAAAAAATATTTAATCCTTATACATTCTATAATAGATAATAATTCATTGTTAGATACTTTTTACATGAAAAAATATTGTTGGAATTCATTGTTTCCAAAAAAAATACAATTATGTCACTCAACTCCCTTATAATAGGCCACCCCTTATCCTCTCTACTTCAAACCTACAAACAATTTGGGTTTTCCAAATAAAAACACAAATAAAATCCCAAATTTTATAATATAATACTATAATCCACATTTTGGATATAAATCCTCCCAATAAAGGATTTTTATGAAAACATAAAGAGGATACTCGAATAAGTGGTAACATAAAACTATGAGAGGTTTAGTTTTATTTCATTCTCAAACTCCTTTAATTAATATTATAATATTATGATATAATAAAATCAGTATATACCCTATAATGAGATTTTTTTTATATTAATGGAATTACCTAAAACCATTTTCTCTTCTATCAAATGGGTTAAAAAATAATCGTTCATGAGTACCATAGACTACCACATCCTCAATCGATGTCATTAATTTTTTTCCATTACAACCTCTCATGGTCGGAAATTAATATGTATTTTTTTCTCTCTATCTATATATTATATTTATGATATTATTATTATTATATGATTTTTATATCACATATACCTTTATTATTTCCATTTTTAGGAAATAGATAATGTTGCTCTTGCATATGGTGAAATATCACCTCATGAAGTGATGTGATTTGTTCACGATTTATATACAAGGTAATAAGGATGATTTTAATTAAAATATTTTACATATATGAAATAAAAATGATTATTTAATGATAATATATATATATCATTTAATTTTATTTATTTCAATCCAAAAAATAGAAATAATGCTTATGCTATGTATGACCTACAGTCTCCGTGAATGTTTTCTTTCATTAAAATCACTAAATATAATGGATTTGTATAAATAAAAACATAATTAATATATATTATATTGATATAAAATTTAAAATTTTGGATATTATTAAATATTTATTTATTTAAGAGGGATAAAAAATAAAAATTCAAAAGAAACATTAAAAACATAGCAGTTATGTCCGGAAATAAGACTTTAACGTTGAATTGTTAATAAATTGGTAATAAAAGATTCATAATAAAACCATATATCGTATGATATATACGAGTATGGTTATTTAATAGATATATTAAAATATAAATTTTATTATAAAGGATGTTTTATTGTGTATGATGGACGTCAAAACATAAGGTAAGGGATTTCAAGTCTCAATTTTATTTCTATGAGAAATATGAGTATTCATCACTTGTTTCTTTTATGTGGTGTATATAGTGTCCATTTGAAATGTTATTTCATGAATAAAATTGTTTTTATAATTTTAGAAGTTTAATTATATGTTATTATTTATTGGGGAGTATGTTTCAAAAGATTACTAAAGATGTATGGGATTTATGTGTCACATTTATTTTTTGAATGTGAAATTCCATATTTACCACATATTTGATATATGTGGAGAATGTAATTCCAATGAATTTATTTTATGACAATTATCTTGAAAAAATTATATATTTATACATCAATTTTATGATCTCACTTTCATGGGGTTTACAATTTCAAAGTTATCAAAGAGATATGGGACTTGTGTCTTGATATTTTTCCTTTGTGACATACATTATAGTATACAGCAAAATCCTTTCACAAGGTGTATATAAATCCCATTTTACATGTAAAATAATTAAACTATTTAACCCATTTAAATTATTATTTCCATTTATTATTATTATTATATTGGTATTATGATTCAAATTTAGAAAAGAGAAAAATATTTTATGTTACAGTCTCATTATTTTTTTGGATTGATTATGATTAAGTTACTGATTGTTAAATATTATGCTAAATGGCAATAGAAACTCATGAATTATCTTATCATATGGTTATTTATGGTAACATCAAGTAAAATTACTATTTTCTATAATTTCATACTTAATGTAATTGATAAAATGTTTTTATGTAAACCAATAATATTTCTCTCTTAGGTTAGAAATCCATTTTATTCCCGAATGAGGTTTTATAAAAATGTTTTATTATTATCCTATGCTTATAAAAATACATTTTACCCATTTTTTAGTTTATTTAAATGGAATATTCATGTCATTTTCCAAAACAATGCATGTTTGTCTTTCACATAAAATGTGAAATGAATCTTTGTCTTAACCTGTACATCATGAACTAAACATCCCATCATCATGAACATTATTTTATTTAAATCATAATTTTTATTTTTTCATGTTTATTAAGAAATAATAGTAATTTAAAAATGTATTATGTTTTAAAATGTGTTATTCTATGTTGAAATGATATTTTTCTCACAAAATTATTTAAATGTCTTTAAAAAGATTCCTTTCCCGGCATTGACGATTATTTTAAAAGAAATTTATTTTCAAAAAGAATTTATGTTTTAAGAGTTATTTTCAATGAAAATTAACTTTCATAAATAAATGTTATAAATTAGTCATGAAGATAATTTTACAAATAAAATTTAATTCTTTGGTATTACTTATGACTTACTAGGTATATGAACCAATGAAACCATTATTATTCATTTTTGAATGGTTTCTTTTTATGATGGGATGATGTTTATGAAACCCATTTCTAATCGAAGGGTTATACCATGAAAAGGTTCTTATTAAACTACATTATCTTTATGAGGGATTTTCTATGATGATTATGAAATCTATTTCTTTTCCATAGGTTATGATATGATGAAATATTTATAAAACCCATTTATTATTATTAATTAATATATGTTGAAAGTCTTTTGATATTTTGGATCACTTATATATCATTTTCAAATATCTTGTGTAATGATAAACATTCAACAAGATTAGAGGGTACGTGTGTGGTTAGACAATGCCTAAATTAGAGGGTACACAGGTGGTTAGCCTAAGCAATAAAAGGAGGCCACACCGGCAGTTATCCCAAGCTCAAAAGAGGGTATCTGGGAAGTGATCCCAATCCCGAAGCAGGTAGACATGTGATTATAAAATTCCTAACATGTTACAAATGTCTTGGTGGTTAACTAGGACATAAAATGTTTGTCCACATGTGAATTCAACAAATCTATTCCTTATTCCAATGTTATTCTCTCATGGATCATGTTTTTTGATAACCTTATGATTCATGTTTTATGAACTACCAATATTTATTATATTAATTAATATTATAATCTTTTATACATAAGTTATGGTTTTTAATTATTATTCTATTATTTTTATAACCTTATTTTCAATTTATGGTTACATATCTAATTTTTTTATCCTTATCATTACAAAGTATCTATGCTCACCCCTTCATATATTTCCTTTACCAAGGTTATGATGAAATGTTTTATGTTTTTTATGTTTAAATGGAGTACTAAATAGGAAGATATTTTGGGAAACATTGAATATATTTAACCAAATTTGATGATTGTGTACCTAGTATTCAAGGACACTAAACTACTATTTTCTTATTTCATGTGTTGTGTAATGTATTGAATATCAATTTGAAAAAATGTAATATATATATATATGAGAAACCTGTGTCATTATATTCCAAATGTCTAGTGATTTGAATAAAAGGAATTATGGTGTTAAAATACCACTTAAAAATTAAATTTTGACATCTTTATGTCATTTTAAACATTATATAATTGGTAAAACCCCTTAGTTATCATATTTTAACCTTAAATACAGTAAAAACTTTTTCACTCTAAAAGGGTTATAATTTTACATATATGTTGATAATAGTTTCAAAAATGGACAATGTGTGACTTTTAATACCATATCTTATCTATATTTTTGAATTTAAATATTTTTATGTAATTTACATAATTTAATAAAATGACATTTTTATAAAATATTATTAATGTCAATTTTGACATGATTCATTTAATTTAAAATACATAATGATATTGTTGGAATTCAATTATAATCCCATAAAACAACATTAGCATTTAATACTCATATTAAAAATTCATGGAACACCAAAAATCAATTAAATTGTTTTGCTTTAAATAATTTTAAAGTCATTAATTTTATTTTTCTATTAATTGAATACATACTTGATCAATGATTCATTAGAAAGTATTTTAATTATATAATTAATAAAACTATAAATAAATTTTCATTATGAAAAGAATTTTTTATTTCTAAAAATTGAAATTTATATTTCTTCATAATTTGTTTCCCTTGAGTAGATACATTATAGATATTTTAATGAGAGTGGCATTTTCTATTTTAATTTGATTTATAAATTATATAGGTTATTTACATACAAATGGGTCCATTAAGTAATAAAATTAATATCCTTTAGTAAAAATGGTTTATTTAACTTCATCAAATAATAATTAAGATGAAAAATAGTGACTTGAATATTTAGTTATAACCTACATTAACCCGATTTACTATTTAGAAAGGTAATAAATTTTTTGAGATTGTTATTCAAATTGACCAAAAATAAAATTTACATTCTTACCAAATTATATCATCCTAGTTCCAAATATTTTATCCCTTTTACCACATCTAGTTCTATAAGTGGAGGAAATTAAATTTAAGCTAAGAAAGAATAACATGACGAAAATCTCTTTTTAAAGAAGTAAATTATTAATCATAAAAATGGACTAATTATTATCTCATACCTAGATGAAATAATATATTATGAAAATTAACTTTTTATTGAATATATATTATATAATTTCAATTAAAAATATTTCAAAATACTTTTTATAAAATTATATTTCATGCATAATTAAAATATAATTTTTCTAAAAAATACATTTTAAAGATTGAAAATATTTTTATTACAATTTTAAACATAATATATATTCCAATGATAATAATTGGATTATTATTAACATAAATGAACTAATTTTTATATTAAATAATTTTTAAAGATACATTAGTAAAAGAATATTATTTAAGATATAGAATGTTCAGTATGAAGAAATTAGATGACATATACATCATATCTATTGTCTGAGATTAATTTATCTTCAAGAAAACTATTTTAATTAATGATCTCTTAGTTTATTAATCATAATAATTTCATTATTAATTATTACAAGGAATTTTGAAAATAAGTGATGAATGTTTCCATAGTTAAAAAATTTATTTGGTAGTTTACCTTGATAATTATATTCCCCTCTTTTGATTTTTATTTTAATCAGGGATATGATCTCATAAAAACCAATTGAATACTCACCTTCATCGCATCCAATATTATAATATTATATTATCAAAAAAAATTAAATTAAAATTCTCTATAATTTTCTTAGATTCTTTGGATAGTAGTTTCACTTATAATATCATAGAAAAATAAAATGTTATGGAACTGATTAGTTATGAATATATTAATATTACTATATTCAAAATCTAATATCCTGGGATCAAATTTATTAGGAAGAATCCTCCTCAATTTATTAAAAACTATGAAGTCCTTTAGTGTTTATACATATCCTTTGAATTTTTTGAAATGATTAATAAATTTCTTTAATAACTCATCAACAGATTCAACTTTTTTTTTCATGATCAAATCAACATCTAATTTTTTTAAATTCTTCCTTTAGTTTATTGTCTTTTACATTGATGAGATGATGTTTTTATATATTTTCATAGTAGTTTAACATCACATAAATTTTTCTAGATATTTCTATAATAATAAAGATAATAACTCATTCCTTTACCTTCCATCAGTTTTAATATTCTTTTTATCAAATAAATACAATGCATAAATATTGATTTGTATTATAAAACTATGAAGGAAATAATCAAGGACATCATCTCCAAGATAGTGAAGATATGGTACCATTTTTTATAAAAATTTGGAAACATTTCTTCAATTTCGTTTTAATTATTTTGTTGTTATCTATATTGGTATGATCCATTTCAATATCAAAGAGATATATTTGAATGATAACCCTCGATTTGATACCAATTTTTAGAATAACATGATTGATGGTGAATACTAGTAGGTTTGAATCAGTTTTGGTAGTTTTTATAGTTTGAAAACATAATAACTCTAAGAAATATCCTAAAATAAGATCATAAAAACAGATGGAGTGGAAAATAAACAAATGAAACAACACATATTATAATGAGGTTCACCTTCAACATGGAAGAATATGTACCTAGTGAGTGGTTGATTTTATAACTGTCACACATTAATGTTTTGTTATTATCAATATGAAAATATGTTATATGGTATATCCTTTGAACTAGTTATATATTTACAATGAACTAGTTTTAAGAAAGGATCAACTTGATAAATTCAATTATAAAAGAGGTCACTTAAATGAATGATCATTTGAGAAAGAACATGATTAAAATTGAATGAATGAATATTATATTTTTCCTTTTTTTTTTCTATATATAGATATCTTTGGGTTGTATTCTTCTCAATATATTCAAAAAATAATTTCAGTATCTAATAATCCTGCTTTTTTAATACTGAATGCCTCAATGTTTTTTTGAATAATCAATATTGATTCATTGAATAATGTCCCATTATATAAATTTGTAGAATATTTTAAAATTAAGAATCATAATATTCTTATTTAAACTAAAGCTTTTTTGGTTATGGAATATCCTAGGAAATACTCTAACATTGATTCTTAGAGAGTGAAAATAAATATTCTTATTTAAAACTCCTCTAATATCATTCAAAGTTATTCTTATTTAACTTCTCTTAATATATCGACTTATACTTAACTTTGAGCTTCCACTAAACCATTATTTTCTTTTCCACCAAAGAATAATCAAATTAAATCAATTTTTTATGTAAATATTTATCTCATTGATCAAAATCACTCTAAATTTTTTACAACAAATATGGGATTAAATCTATACTTAATGCATTATTTATCATGATATTTATTCACTAATTAGTAATACAACATCAGAAAATTTTACTCTTACGTTTCAACTATGTATACTCATTTAATATCATGTTTCTAATAGATTGATATTACATATCAATTGTTTTCCTCAGGTCATCCATACAAATTACTATAGTTATTATAACATGGTCCATATTATATCAGATGTATCTTATTGAATCTTAAAATTACACTAATGTATCAAAAAAATAAATATTTTCTTTATTATGAATTAATTCTATACAATTTAATTTGAACTCATTTTAAACTTTATATATGTTATAAGTGATACTAAGTATCATCAAAGAGATATAATCTATCACAATGTAATCATGCCTTTACCAAATATTTACTCTTATGCGTGTTAGTGTAAACTCTTCTAAGCATTTTCCAATTTTTTCTATGTGTGATATTACAAATTTCCTATTCCATTTTTCAACAAACACAAAGATATTAAATAATGATGAAATATTATAGCTATTTATATATATGAATTATAAACTTATTATATTAACATAGATAACCTTTAATCAATAAATTAAACCAATATAAAATCCAGGAGGAGACATTATTTCTGGGTTACTGTAGCAGTACTGTAACGGCACTATAGCAGTACTGTAGCGGGAAATGTGCAGTACTGTAGTAGGTACTGTAGCGGGAACCTTATTAGGTACTGTTTGGTACTGTAGCAGTCAGGAATATGCCCCCATTTGGGCCTTCAGGCCACCAATTTGGTCCTCGAGTCCTTTAATGCCTTCGGGCCACCCATGACTTAGGGTTAATAAGGCCTTAGAGCCACCTCAAGGACTTGGGGCCCCCTTAAGTGCAGATGAAAACCAGACGACCTACGAGGAACAAGCTCTAAAATGAGGATGAAAAAGGAG
This sequence comes from Viscum album, assembly GCA_963277665.1. Classification (NCBI taxonomy): domain Eukaryota; kingdom Viridiplantae; phylum Streptophyta; class Magnoliopsida; order Santalales; family Viscaceae; genus Viscum; species Viscum album. The sequence continues at coordinate 929,483,663 of OY728147.1, read as the reverse complement.
ATTTCACTATAGTAGAAGCTAAACTGATTGCAAGTATTTGAGGGTATGTCACCTGCCATCGGGGCAAGCCTGTGCATGCATGGGAATGCCTAGCTGGACTGTCATGTGAAGGTGGAGAGATTATTTCATGATCAAGATGTTGGGGAGGAGCAGTTCCAAGTAGTTAGTATGGGTTATATGTAATGTTTTATGCCTATGGGAAAATAAATTCCTCTAAGGCCGACGGGCCATGTAACACTTATGCCTATGGGCCATGTAAGGGTTCCACCTCACCCCTTGAAAGGTGGATTATCAAAAATCAATAAAAAATGAAGGCCCTCGGGGCATTGGAGAACATTTATATGAATTGAAAAAAAATAAACATCATTATCAATGATATTAGAAATTCTAAGAACTCTTAATTTATATTTTATATAGGAATATTCATAAAAAATCATTTTGGAAAGATGTAAAGCTTTCCTAATATTTTTATCTATTTAATCATAATCTCTCTTTATGTTTCTTTTAAACATCTCATTGATGTTATATAAGAATTGTTTTTTTCATTATCTTATTGACTTAATATCTTAATTTATCATAATGTTATGATTATATTTTTTTTCTTTTCAACAAGGAATTAGTTAAACTGATCTATTTCATTCATTTTAAATATATGGGTTAACTTTGGTTCTTATTCATATAAATTTAAATAAAATATCCTATGTATTTCCTAAGATATATGTAATGATCCAACCAAAATACCTGAATGAACTCGAGATGAACACCATAATATCTTAAATACAACTCATGATTACAAGAGGATAGATAAACAATGAGGGATAAAATCTACACTAGTGGGAAATAATTTACCCTATAATATATTTAATTCATAAATAAATAAATAAATAAATATTCTAACAAAAAATTAATCATAACCTTTGGGGTTTTCATGATTGTGGGACAAGAGAATATCCATTATCTGAGTATCAAAAGTCTTTCGAGATACATTTTCTATAAGATGTTCTAAAACTATATCAAGAAGAATAAATATTAAAAAATTTCAAAAAATTGATATAGTCCACAAATAGAGTGAAAATATAAAAAAACCAGGTATATGGAAAGCATGACACCCAAAATATCCACCAGGAACACCAAATGAGAAGTTCCTAGGGGAAATATACTATGTAATGAACTATGGGGAGCCCCATAATATCTGAGGTGACTACCCATGCTCTTGTATGACCAACACACATATGTAGTTGTTTTAATTTTTAACATGTTCATGAAAAATAATATCTATGCACATCCATGAGGGAACACATGTAGGGTGTGAGTAAATTACACCTAGTGGAAGTCACCACCCGACCTTTGCCAGTCCCTTATAAAGTGACGTGTTCAGTACTAAATTATAATGTTTGAATGAAACATGTAAATATAATTCATCAATCATCATGTTAATAGAATGTGTGTAATCGTGATAGTATATTAGTTATTTTAATAAATCTAAATAATAAATAGATCATCCATTATTAATTATTTAATAATTTTTATCCACATTAAACAAAGTACATTGACCCAATCTTGGAATCCAACCAAGGAAACCTGTCTTCCATATGAAATCTTATGGTAATAATTATCTAAAAACATCAGTCTTCTATATGAGGTTTCGTACATGCATTTGTATACATATAATCATCCACCTATGGAGTAACTTCACATACCATGTAACATGGGAGGGAACCTATCCCTTTTCAGAGTGTTATCGTACAAAACCATCCTAACCTAGATGGAACAGTCTCCTTACAAGATAGAATGTGTGTGTGTTTCATAATCAAATTAATATACATAATGATTCATCTATATTATGTTATGTAAATAGTTATATATAGGATCCCCATGGGTAATCGGTATACATGCCCTGAGCTAGAGCCTATGTGACAAGACTCTACACCTATATGTACCAAACATTGAAAACAAGGAAATACATGTACAATATGAAGAAGAAGCCTGCATCCATTATAGACAAGTTAAAATCATGAAAAAATACCGTGAATATCATTGAAAAATTATTAACCCATCAATCATGTTACATTATATAAAATTAAATCATTAACATGTCTTGTATACAATTTTGTATTATAAATGAGAGCTACAACTGAAATCACAGAAAGGTAGTAATGAAATAACATATTTTCCAAAATTTACACTAAAATGGATGTAGAAAGTCTATTTTATATCATGTATGGGTATCCTACGTGTAATATCATAATAATTTAAATGAAATACAATGTTCTTTATCATATGAGATAAAAAACACCAATCATAATCGAATCTCACAATAATATTATTTAAAAATGACTGATATAACTCAACTATTGAATTAAAAGGTATAACTAATATTAACTGAGTTATGAAATATATATATACTATTTCTAATCAGTAAAATTTATTTATGAATTATCAAGAAGTAAGAACTAAATTTATATCGAACTATTTTATTCTAAAAAAATATGTTTTCTTCAAAAATTGTTTTTATTGAATTTTGTGATTGAATGTTATAATTGATTAAAAGGAATATGATAAATTTAACTTGATAAAAATTATATATTTGTTCAAAAAATTAATTTAAAATTATCATAGAGTAAATTTTGGATGTTCTTATGAAATGATTATTTTTCCTTGAATAATGAAAAATTCTGAGTTTTTTGAAAACTGTATTTTTTATTCATGAATTTATAATGTTTAATTTTACTCAAATTAATTAAAATTAAAATGAGTTATAATATATTATTAATACTATAATAAGGTAATTAGAATAAACTTTTTTGTGGAATTTGGTATAAAAAATTTTATACATAAAAGGGATTTTTCTGAAAACTGGTTTTTCAGTTTTTTCAAATTAATACTTAATAATTTCTTCCACTTATAAAAAATGAATCCTAAAAAATGGAATCAATATTTATAATCAAGGGATCATTTTTTTGAGGTAGAAACCTTTTTATTTTTTCAATTTTAAATATTAACCATAATAAATAATTGGCAATAGGGTAAGAGAAAATCGGGTAATTATGTTTAAAATAATATAATAAAGACTAAAAAATGAACCTAACATTTGAATTTGCCTAATTGGATAAGTAGAATTTATACCTTTCCATAATATATTTTATAATATGGATACTTAGTTCTATATTTCTTGGATTTTGAGTATTATAATTTCTATGTAATAGATGATGTGAAAAATGTCACTTTATTTCATTAAGTATCTATAATATTCTTTAACAAGGATAAAAACAACTTATATTTGGTTACGATTTCTTTGAAAGAAAATTTTTTATTATGGTAATTTATTTTTATATTTATTTATAATATAATTTTAATAAATCATTATGCAAAACCGACATATAATATATTCAATTAATAAAAAATAAAATAAATGATATACATATACTAAAAGTAATATAATTTGAATGAATTATTTTTCCCTGGAAATATTTTAGATAAATATAACATGATAATTATGTTGGAAAATATTATTTTATAATTTATTTTCATTCATTTTTATAGAAGTCAAATTAAATGAATTGTTTGAAAATTGACTTGAATGCTATTTTATAATAAATATTAATTTATGAAATGATATAGAATTCCTAAAAATGAAACAATAATACAAGTGATTGAGATATGGTTTAAAATATTAACCACTGTTCATTTATGGTCTATTCTTTTATAGTAACTATCTAGAATATAAAAAGGTAAATAAATTTATTTTTATAGTTATTTCTAAAAGAGTTGACAAAGGATTAAAACAAAAAAATATGATTTAAAAATAACCTAAAATTGTCCATTTTTTATTTTCTGATTTTATTTAGAGTTATCATCATATTTTATTCAAATAATATCAATTAATAATAATTTTAACACTAGAATTAATTTATATTAATTTAATACTTTAAGAAATTCTAGGACTCCTCCTCCACTCCATTATAAAAGGGAACCTCATATCTGCTTTTTTCGCAATTAAAAAACCTATTGGTTCATCGTATTCCTTCACAAAAAAAATTATTACGTCATTATCCATGTCAAATATTCCATGTTTTGATCATAAAACCAATCTAGGAAAGATTCTGGTTTAAACCTAAAGAGTTGTAACACCCGAAGCTTCCACGGTACGCTTCCCCTTGAATAATATAGTAACATGTGTTGTATGGAACTTCGAATTCTAACTCACGAGAACCAATCAAATTCGCCGTTTTGAATAGTAATACCCACTTTTTTAGAATTTTATGAATTTTATCTTCCAAAATGTAATTCATTTTTTGGATTCATAATATCGAAATTATCTTAGGGTGAATTTTTGGTACATTTCTAATAACTTTCATATTCTGATGAATAGTGAAGATTACTAAATTTTAATTAAAAACAAATTTTTTAATTGAAATAATTAATAGAGATAATTTATGAATTTTAGTGGTTTCAAAGTATATATTGAATATATTTTTACCATTTAATACAATTTTGTTCATTGGACGTAATTTCACATTTAAACCGGACATAAACAAGTTTAAATCTTTTGATAGTTATTATTTCTTTAAAAAACGCTTTTTGTTTTGACAGTGGAAAATAATTTTAAATTAATTTCGGCCACTTCTGTGTTTTGAATTTAGAAAAATGGATTCCATATTTGAAATCAGTATGTCCAAATTGTTTAAATAGGTAACTATTATTTTTATACACTTTTAATAATTACTTCGGTAAATATTTTATTTACCAAGGTTAAAGGGTAAATCCGGTAAATTAGGGTAAAAATAATAATATTATAATAATATTAATTTTACCTAAAACGTGTCCTAACCCTATTTGTTGATAGATGTCTGACCATCGGAGTCTTTGGGTCGATTTTGGGACCCCATGGATCCACTTGTAAGTGATAGGGACACTTTATATTAATTAAGTTAAAGTAAATTCAAAAATTACATAAGCATATATCTTTTAGCAAAACAATGTTTTCATAAGGTTATATATGTTATCATTTCAACAATAAAATTTAATTATAAAGATAAAAATATTTCCTACAAAATTATATTTTATATATAAAATTTATCCATTGAATAATTAAATTTATTTATGACACAATAATGATGCAGAATTTTATTTATTAATGATAGAATAAAATAATTCTTATTATAGATGTCAAAATAAATATAATTTGAAAGTATTGATGAAATAAAATAATTTTATTGGTTAATATGAGATGTTAGGATTTATTAGATGATTTTTTTTCGAATTAATAAAGTTTTTAGGACTTTAAAAATAATCAATTGGTGAATAGTGTCAAAATTGACATTTATATGTTTTAAAAAAATATTAGATTATTAATTGATATTCTATTCCTAAAAATCTAATGTTTTGCCAAAATTCATATATAATAATAGGTGTATTATTCATGGACCACTTGGGGGTCTCTTGGAATTTTATAGTATGCTTATTGAATATATAATATAAAAATTCAAAGAGACATGGTAAATGTCAAACTATTTAACTAAGAGTTAAATAAAAAAGATAAGGTTAATATAGTGAACCAAACCTGTCTAAAACCTATTGGTTGAGTTGTTTTAGACATATCCTCACCTTATACTTTAAATAATCAACTTTGGATCCATTAGAAACCGAATATAAATTTATTATAAAATAATATTTCTAGCTTTTCCTAAGGTGCCCCTCACCCCTCTTATAAAAGGGCACTCCACCTTCTCTCTAATTCACACCATAAAAGCCTATTGGATCGGCCAAACACTGCCCAAATATTTTCTAAACTTCCCTCAAATCAACATATAAGCTTTAGTTTGATCAGAAAGCCAACCTAAGGAGTCCTTTTGATCAAATCAAAAGAAAGAACCCGAAGAAGAGGTAATGTTTTCACCACCCTCTGTCAAGTTCCTTTTTCTTCAACTTCTTCTTTTATTGTTATTTCCATTATGAAATAATAACTCCAGTATCTTCTATATAATGTGATGTTATTATAAATATGGTACAACCATATTCAGTATTCTATCCATCCATTGAATGATATGTCACCATACGTGCGTACGTACGACTTACCGTCTCCACGTTGTGGTGTAATTGTAATTCAAAATATTATTATTTCGATGGGTATAATAATGATGTGTAATTCATGTAAACAAAAAATATAAAATGATAATTATTCTTCATATATGATACACCATCCAATTATATATTATTTTAACATCAAAAGAATGATATCGTCACTCGTGCGTACGTACAGACTACCTTATCGACAAACGCAATGAGATTCATTGCCCATCGTATCCATTCAAGAATAATTTTCATTTGATTGATAAAAATAATGTTTAAAGAATTGTTATAATTCTGGATATAAATAAGATACAACCTATCAATAACAAACACAGCTTACGTAACAAAGCATATAAAGGAAAATGAATCTGTTAACACTCGAAACAACTATAATACAAAGATATTATTAACAAAGTAATGTTAAAAGATCATATATGATATCATATTAAGGTATATATTTATTGTATAATTTAATAAAAATTATTTAACCATTTTAAAGGAGGTTAACCTACCCTCAACCAAGTAAAAGTTCATGGTAAGGGTTTATTTCACAATCTATTCATTATCCGTGGTTATTAATACGTAATTATCTACTGGGGCCTCTTTATCATTCACATCCATGTTTTATAAAAATGTATTTCAAATCATTATTACTATTTTATAGACTATGGGTTAAATTAATTTATACACTTTTTTGACTTTTTATAAGTTGTTTATAAAGGAATATTTCTGCCATCTTCCAAACAAGGACCTTTTTATCCTTTTCGACAGAATTAAGGTAAGAATGTATCTTTATTACTTATACGGTGGGTGTGGATACTTTCCACCATTATGAAATCTTCAATGCATCCCTTACAATCTTATAATGATATTTTTAAAATAAATGTATTATTTTATAATTATGTAACTTTTAAATGATTTCAAAAAAGGAGATATTTATCTCAAATAGTTTTGATTTTATCCATGTCAACATACTTTGATGAATTTTAAGATTATTTGAAGTTGATTTATTATGATACAAAACATCCATATTCTATTGAAGGTTTTGTGATATGTTTGACTGTGGATGTGTTATTTTTATACCATTCATTTTTTTTGGAGAACGTATTGACATTTCGTATCCTAGTTTTAATACTAATGTTTATGTTATGTTTAAACCTGTTTATATGAGGAATGCATTGGACTTAATAAGTGATGGGTGGAGCCCTCTATATCTCCTCGATGAATTGGTAGGTCTCATTAGAAAAAATAGTTTCCTAGAACAAGGCCTTGAAAAAATCATATTTGTAGTCTTGGAACAAGGCCTTGACTATGTGGTTATGATAGTCTGTCATTATGCATTCCATCATTATGAAAGTGGTTATTGATATTTCATGTGATTATTCGACTAGTAGAATATCCGTGTGAATATGTAAATGGAATTATTTCATTTTATCTTTTCTATATTATGCTGAAGTTCAAGATTAAAAGGATTTTGTTTTAGTTATTCATTTAATTAAATGTTTATTTTTATTTATGAAATTTTCCGCTATATTGTTATCCTTACTGAGCATCTGAGCTCACCCCTTTCATTATTTTAATTTTTCTCAGGATGTGAAGAAGTATTTAATGAATGAACTGCAGGGAATTTATGAGGGGATATGAAGACAAGATGTTGTTGTATTTGTTTTTCACTTTATGATCTAATGTAAGACATATGAATATATCTAGTGTTTCCATGGCTACTATACTAATCAGTATTTCAAGACTTGATCTTTTATGATCATGAAAATATTATGTAATAATTCACCGACTCTAGGTAACTGGGGTATGGGCGTTACAAGAAAGGTTTTGAAGAATATGTGTAGTTCCTAAGAAAGAGATTTTGTTTCATTTCTTATTCTTCCTCTTTAAAATATTATTATAACATGATAAAATTATAATTCCAGTATATACCATATATAGATATCTTTTAAAATTAATAGTACATCTTATATCTATCTCCTCATCTATTAAATGGGAAATAAAACCATCGTTCGTGTGTACGACTAACTACCGCCTCACGAACCGATGTAATTTTATTTCCATCACCCCCTATCAAGGTTTTTTATAATGATATATATATATATATATATATATATGATCTTAATGACATATTTATCATTCCATAAAATTATTATAACATATATTTTCTAAGATTTCCAATCCTTGAAAAGTGATAATATCATTCATCCATATATGTGCATTACCACCTACATGAAGCGATGTGATGCATTTTTCATTATCGTATATTGTGGTTAGTATATATATGTAAATTTAAATTAATAATATGGTATTTATAATATAAATACCATTATATAATCAAATAATCACAGTTACATTATTTCCATAATGATTGCTGAATAATGGAAAGGTTACTCATGTGTATGCATGACATATTGTCTCCATGATTATAACATAGCTAATTTTACACATCTATATTTTATGGTTGGTTTTTCAAGTAATATTTACTAATAATTTTTTTTATTATTTCATGATTTTAATTCTATAATTTTTTATATATTGTACTATTTTAGCATATTCAACCTTCAATAGTAATTTTGGACACATGAGTTGAATATCCTAAAAACATTGGATATGGACTTAATTGATTATGTAATTAAATATAACAAGGTATAAAATAAAATAAAAGGAATAATGAATTTCATAAAGGTTCTTAATCAAGTAAATAATTAAATTATGTTTATTATTTTTTAAAAAGAATGAATGTACATGATGAGTCATATTCGAGGTATGAGACACTTTAATTTAAACCCTTGTTTTAAAATGTTTTAATGATTTATTCTCTAAATATTCTTCTTCCAGATCCATAATCATAAAAATAATTTTTTAAATGAATTTATATGGACATAAATAAATTTTCAAGGATGTTTTATGTTTATTTTTACATTTTATCAATGGTTTTCAAAATAAATAATTTTTTCTTATTTTATATGTATTTTTTTGACTTTATTCACAAAATACAAAAGAATATTAACTTTTATTATATATATAATCAAAGTATTTTCCAACTTCTATAACATTTTTTTTAATTTTTGGTTTCCATTACAAGATTTCATGTTTTCTTCAATTAAAGAACCTATTACCTTTTTTCTATATATGTTAGTTTTAAAAACGGGGTTTTAAAATGGAAGGGTATATTGATATATAAATGTTCGTTATATATGGGTTAAAAATACAATATAAATGGTTTTATTGTGACTTGTGAAATTATACAAACAGTTTTTATATGGTACTTAAGAATTATATATGATTAGTGGGTGAGATAAATTGGACTTATATGATATGTGATCTCCATTATATCTCTCACATACATTGGGTAATGTTATTTATTTTTTAATGTTAATAATGATGGAGTAAATCAAGAGTTTTATCAAATGGATTTAACTAGGATTCAACTACTTTTAACATATTTAATCTATATAATTTTCAAATTCAAATAAAATGAGTTTATATTATCATTGTATGAGTTTTCACGGGTTTCATTTAGTAAAAATCTTTCTCTTCATATGGAAATTATATATTTCATACTATTTAAGAATGTTATGGTTAAGTTAACATTTTTATGTGTTTTATGGTTCATTATTAGACAATGATTTTTTTATTTTATGTCGATTTCAAAGATTTTTTTTCGAATACCATGTTTCAAAATGTTTTCCATAGGGTTTAAGGATGGGAAATGACAAAAAATGTCATACGCTGACCCAACACTTTGTATTTGTAGTTAATTTATTTATATTTGAGTTTTTTTTTATTTTTAAATATATTAATTTAAAAAAATTAAGGGAAAATATTAATTAAATTAATGTAAATTGTTTAATAATATTAATAATGATAGTATTATTATTGGGTATAATAATACTATTATCAATAAGTTTATTATTATTATTTTTCTTATTCATGTTTATTTTTTTCCATTATTAGAATTTTTATGGGGTCTCCTCTTCCACATCCATTACCGGCCCTATGTAGTGCACCCCCATCTTACCCCTCTTCCTATTGCACGACCCAGACACTTGATGGTCCCATTTCCTTCTGGGGGTTTCATATATGGGGACACCTCCTCACATGGCCTCTCTCCATACAACACAACATGACCCTCCCTAGGTTTCCACTTCATCGTGCTATTGACCCCCCTCATCGACTCCTCAGCCAAACATTGATTTATACTATATTTCTCGAAATTTCATGGCCAATATTTCATGGTGAGTCTCCTCCTCCATTTTTCTTCCACTTCTTTCCATTTTATATTCTTCCCTTTTACCCTATTTTATTTTGATCAAATGTTCTAGGGTTAGTGTTGATATCATTTTATATTTTATTTTGTTCTATGGTGTGTGAATCATCTATAGGGACTCTTTGGTTCATATTCTTCTAACTGACGTCAAAGGTGAATCAGTTATGAGTGTTTTGGTCTTCAATTCAATGATTTATGGACGGGTTTTCCTCTATTCTTCATTTTTTATCTTATTATAATTGGATATGTTATGATTTTTGAGTTAATGATATTTTTTCTCTAAATGAGTTAAACATTTTTATGTCATTTCAGTGTTTACTACTAAAGGTGAGGTTTTTTGGGAAGATTTGGTTGTTGTACTCGATTGAGGTAAGTGTTATATATCTGATGCTTGGTTTTCACAACATCTAATTTAAGGTCTATAATTTTTTAAAGGACCCTAGATAATTTTGTGTAGTGCATTGGACTGTTCTGAGTGGTTATAGGTTTCCGTTGTCTAAGGTGAATCACCTTCTTGTCAAATTGTAAGTATATATATATATCTTTGTGTGTGTGTGTGTGTTTGGGTTTCCCTATTTCATGTATAATCATTCATATTAGTTAATATATAATGGGGCTAGGTTGCCCCATGTATATATATATGAAAATGCATACAGAGGTGAGTGTTGACTAGTATAGGCATATTAGCATATATGTGAGTATACCCTTTCACATGATCATGGCCATGAAAGTGTGAGAATAGAGGATTTTTTTCGTTATATGGACGTGAAAGTGCATATGATTAGTGGGGGAGCATGAAATTGTAGTTTTACCATGCCAAGAGTTGAATGATTGGTTTGGTTCCACCCTGAGCTAGGTCCCTGATGCATATGCCTTTTGTTTGAATTCCATTTTCTTGTTAGTGTTTTAAAATGTGATTCTATTATTAAATTCTAGATATTTTCTATGAAAAGTGATAGATATTCATTGTATTTTAATTACCATTATGTTTATGGTTTTGTTTTATTCATTGAAATTTGTAGTCTTCGTTTAGTTTTTTTCCACGATTTCACTAGAATGATCGACACATTAAATGTTTAAATGTGTTTTCTAAAATGGTTTTTTGGCACGTAGTTGGTAATTCCCATGACATTTTTTTGTTTCCATATTAGTTTTTTATGTTTAGATGAATGAAGATTCCATGTTTGTGATTTTAAAAATGGGGAAATCACTTGTTTTGGTTAGTTTGGAAAAAATGCATGAGTTTGGGTAAAATTTTGATTTTTATTGGAATTTTTTATTTCTTAAAAGGGTTTCTTTGTTTTAATCATTGTTACAAGATATTTTTTCGTTTTTTGTTGTTCCTTAGTATTTTAATTAGTATTTTAAATGTTTTGAAATGTTTTATGTGACTATTCTTTTCCCAAATGAAAATATTCCTTGTGAATGTAAAGAGGATCATTTGGATCTTTAAGAATGGTTTGTGAAGATGGGAAACCCCTCTTGAGTAGTCCCCCCATGTTTTAGAAAAATGATGTGTACATTGACGGGTGAATTATGATATATTCCTAGTAAAGAGGTTTGTGTGTTTTGTGTGACAGAAGGGGGGGTGATCACTCAAGGAGGAAGGATGGTGGTGAGAGTGTGAATGTGTTTCTGAATAATGAAAATGATATGATCTTGTTTTTTAGTTTGATTAAAAATCACCACCACTTGAAATAGATAACATGTAAAGACTGTGGTATCTAGGTGAGTAGACTAGGACTATAATTCTAGATGATTCAGAAGTGGTTCATCCCAGTTCCATCCAGCAGGATTTATACTACAACACTAACTAAACATGTGATATGATCAGATACCACTAGGCCTTATGATGTGATTCCGCCTAGTGGCCAATCCAAAAGAACATAGTTGGGCATGGGTTTTGAGCCACATTTCAAAATGGTACGAGGTTCCTAGGGTCCCATTGTTCTATTTACCTATAGGGATTGACCATGGTTCTTTCTTATGACCGGGTGCTTGTGATGTGATTTCCATTTTAGTTGTTTCATGAATGATTCCTCTTTTCTGAAAAACAATAATTTAATTTCAATTTCATTCCATTCATTTTTAAGTTTTAATGAATTCATTGAACCTATGTTGAAAATGTAGTGAAAGAGAAAACATTTCCATGAAAATGTAAACTAGTGTCATGATTTTGAAGAGAGTGAAAAAAATTATTTTAATATTTATTATTTTTAAACATTCATTATTGGGTTTCTATTTAAATGAATGGTAATAGAGTGTTGTTTATCCCTTGAATTCATAATTTAGTGTCTCAGTGCTCACACTTAATATATTTTTTGGTTTTAGCTTCCCCAGGGTTGGGTAGCACTTGGAGTGAGTTTCGTATTTTCTTGTGATGACCAATGAGGTCACTGAACATATGTTTTTTTCTATGGTTATTTTTATTCCCACTATAAGATTTTTTAGTTTATTTTCATTTTATTTATTTTTATTTTCTTTATTAAATCATTCTGAACTACAATATTTTCTTCCCATGACTAGATTTGAGCCTGAGGGGATTGTGAATTCCCTTCGGGCTATGCCGCGGACTGACTCAGGTGACCGGTTCAGGGTCGAACCAGGATAGTTCATGGAAAAATGGTATTAGAGGTGGATTGTCCCATGTATTTTTGGGATGCATGATTTTTTAGAGTTAGGATAGTCAGAATCCAAGTATTAAATAGTGGGTAGGTTCTTGATCACCACCTATTTGGAATAACACTTGAATTTCAAGGGTGGTCTGAGATAGTCATTCGAAGATGTCTATTTTTTTAGGTCCTTAGTCTTGTTTGAGTGTTTCTGGAAGGCCTTTCAATTTTGTGGTCATTTTTTAGGGGTGTGTGGTTGCTATGCATAACCAAGAAATACATGTACATACCATGTAATTGTATATGATGACTTCCTATGTGCTCACCTGGTTGGTGCATAGTCTTCGAAGCCATGTGATCAAGCCATGTATAGAAATTACTAATTTGATCATTTAGAATATTGATTCGTTGAGTGAATTTGATTCATTGGGATGTTCTTTGTGTGAGATTTAGTGGGTTTTTCTGTGTTTTTCCCAGGTTATAAAATTGTTTATTGTTATATTGAAATTTTATTTCCAAAAATTAAAATATTAGGTTTTTTGAAAATTAAATTGGTTTTTTTAATCAGTGTTCTTTTGAGAACTATTTTGGAGATCTTTGAATGATTTTGTAATGTTTAAATCAAAAATAGAATTAGAAAATGTTTTTGGGGTTTTTGAAATTTTTTATAAATGTGAAATGGGCGTTTCATGGAAATGAGTCTTTGGAAAAGATTTCTTGACATTTGGTTTTCTTATGGATCTCGTGTATATGAATAGTGGACATGGATTTGGTATATGTGGATGGGTGCTGAGTTGGAATGGGGATGTTTGTAAATGTTAGACGTCATGAAATATCGATTTTTCGTTCCTGGGTTCTAATCCGTGTTTTTTTCTAATAGAATTTTTTATAAGTTGGTGTGTTAGAATGACTTTTGTCTAAAAGGCCTTAAAGTGAAAGTGGATTTTGATGTAAGTTATGGTGTTCAAATTATTTTTAAATTTAAAAATGTGTTCTAGTATTTTGGTTTTATTATATGATTTTTTGTTTTTTAATTAGTGTTCCTTGTTTGAAATGATGTTTTAGGTTTGTGTTTCATCAGCGAATTTGTTTCATGTGATGATTAGTGGTCTTTTTTTGAAGTGTTTCTGGAATCCATGTCGTGATTCCGCTCATGTGTTCAGTTCTGTTTTGGGGAACATTTCTTCTAATTTATTTGTTTGAATGGGTCGTTGGCATTCATTGTGGGATATTATATGAACCCATATAATGTTAATGAATGGTTGAAGTTCAACCATGGGTGATTAGCTGTTGAAAAATCCTTTGGTTGTCGAAAAAAAGAACTTACATATGAATCTTCAAGGATTGATTCTACCCCTATTCATTTTTAATTTGGAAGAACCTCTTGCTGTGGGATAGTGGTCGTGCAATGTAGAATGATACATTAGTTTCTTGAGATACACAAGTCACTGACTGTGTATTCCGACACTTGTGTGTCTGAAGGTCTTTTTTGGAAGCAGTGGATGTAATTATAGTTAGTAAAGGTCAAAGTAATTCATATATATGTGTTGTCTTTTTTTGAAGGGGCCTTTGAATTTTTATTAGTTTCATTCATGAAAAAATTAATGTTAGACCACCAGTGTGGAAAATCTGGTGGTAAGAGGATTTTATTGCTATGTTCGGTAAAATCGTGATGTTTCAGACATGGTTCAAGGTTCAACTCCTTTTCATGTCTCTACCGGTTGTAAGGGTCATATCTGGTGGTGTCTTGGTGTGTTGTGTTTTCTTGTATGGATAAAGTTGCATGTTTTTGGATCCTTCCATGGACTTCTACTTAAATTAATGAATGCTTACCTTCTGAGAATTTCTGAATTCTTTGTTTTGATTGATGGTTTCTTCCATGTGTTTTTCTTTTTATGATTATTATTCAGAGCGAGAAGGGTAATGTTATGCATCTTATAGGCTACTATCATGGTTAATGTGATGTGTATGAGTATTGTGGTTTTTAGAGTGTATTGTATCATAATGGTTCTTTCTTAAAGGTGGTGTGGTTTCTTGAGGCACTAGAAGGAGAAGTTTTGATCAGGGGGGTTCAAGTCTTGACTATGAGGCTAGAGATGCTTCAATCTCTAGAAAAATATCCATAAGTCCTGGAGTGTACCTGGAACATTTTCATGAACCCCCGGAGGATGAAAATGAACTTGGTGTAGTATCTATATTCAGTTTTGAAAATGGATAAATTTTAAGCATTTGTATAGGAATTCCATCTCGAACAGTCCCGTTAGTGGAGGAGTTATGAGGACGCTGTTTTGTTGCTATGAATGGCATGGGTGAAAGAGTTTTTCCATGGTTATAATGAGGGGGGTTTTTATCACTCTCTTGAACTATATTTCCCATTACTTTATATGTATGGATCTCTATGTGGTTGTCCATGTATAAATTGCCTTGTGAGTTGACCCCATTTTCAGTTTGGGATCATCTGAGGCTGGTAATTCCCATGGGAGTAGTGATTTGCTTAGTGTTTTCAATAAGGTTTTTAGTTTTTTTTATGTTCCCTTTAGGTGGGAGAATTCGATTTATGGGATGAAATAAAGTTAACCCATTTTTTTGTCAGCATGTACTAGTTGGTTTTGAGGGTTCGTGCTTTTGGTAGGGAGACCCATCAAGGTTCTCTCGGAGGTTTCTTTTAAGTGAATTCGTGTTAGCCAATTCATTTTTTGGGGATTCTATTCGGGCATCCCTATATCTAGTTTTCTAGCTTTTTCTCTGGTGTTGGTTTTTTTTAATGGGGTGAAGTCTGTTCGCACCACCCTCTGTTAGGAATTCCATTTTGTTCCTGGTATTGGATTCATGGTAGATAGTTTCATTTGTATATACCTAAAAACAATCTTATTTCTTGAGAAATTTTAATGATTAAATTATTCCCAATGGTTTCATTGAATTAAGGATACTGAATTATCCTATATAATGTGGCTAAAACTTGGTTTCTTATATAAAAAATGTGGTATGGGTTCCATTTGCTAATGTATGAGGTGTCACTATTTAAGGGGTTGTATAATGTGTTTTGAGAGTTCTTTTACTTTGATCGATCAAATGGAGGTGCTTAATCTAATGGGGGTGGGTGGAACATATCAAGGATTCCATTTTGGTATCTTGAGTAAGATTTGTGAGTCTCCTTTTCTTTTTATAGTTCTTTAGAATTCTCCTGGATCTTCATTCGTTTAAGATCTCCTCGAACTATGAAAGAATATCCTTTTTTGTCTATAACTTGTTGTATCTTATTGGGGGCAGAAAATGTTATGGTGGGGAGAATTGTCCCACCCAACCTAGAACATTGATGTTATGGTTAATTTATTTATATTTGAGTCTTTTGTTTTAAATTTTAAAATTTATTAAATTGAAATAAAATTAAATTAAGAAAATAAAAAATAAATAAAAAAATGGTTTAATAAAAATAAAAATAAAAATGATAATATAATTATTATTTTTAATATTATTATTATCATTAATATTACTATTATTATTATTCAAGATAATTTATTTCTTTCATTAGGTTTTTGTTGGGAACTCCTCTATCTTTTTGCTCACCCCCTACACAACAGACCCCCATATCCCCCCTCTCCTTATTTCATGATCTATCTACTCACATGTTCTATTTCATTCCAACAATCTCATCTATGGAGACACCTCCTCATGCGGCCTCTCTCCCATACATTGCGGTGCGACCCTCCATGGGTTTCCCCTTCAATGCGTGCGTGACCCACCTCATCAACCCCTCATCCAAACATCAACTTATACAAGATTTGTCCAAATTTTTTTGTTGATTTTTCATGGTTAGTTTTTTCCTCCCTTCCTCTTCCTCTTTCAGCTATTTTCCATTCTTCCAATTTTTTCAATTTTAACTCATCTGGACACCCTAGGGTTAGGGTTGATTTCTTTTTCTATTTTCTTATATTATAGGATGTGTGAATGATCTTTTGGGAGTCCTTTGTTATTATTTGGGTAACTATCTCAGAAGACTACACATTTCTGACTGTTTCGGACTACCCATCAATGATTTTGGGTAATGTTTTTCTCCTTTCATTATTTTTTATCTTTTCATAAATGGGTATTTCATGATTTATTAGTTCTTGATAATTTTTATTTAAGTGCATTGAACCATTCTATGTGATTGTGGAGTTTTCCATTGAAGGCGTGGTGTTTCGGGTCGACTTGGTTATCATCACCACTTGAGGTAAGTGTTTTGTTTCTACTTCTTGGCTTTGGCACCATTTAATTTAAGGTGCTTAAATGTTTAATGGTCCCCAATTAATTTTTTTTGTGCGTTGGACTGTTCCG
Source organism: Viscum album (assembly GCA_963277665.1). NCBI lineage: Eukaryota > Viridiplantae > Streptophyta > Magnoliopsida > Santalales > Viscaceae > Viscum > Viscum album. The sequence continues at coordinate 929,466,386 of OY728147.1, read as the reverse complement.
AGTGGTTTCATGTTTCCATAGTCTAAGGTGACTCGCCTACATGTGAATAGGTAAGTATATATATATATATATACATACCCACACACACACACACATATATATATATATGTGTGTGTGTGTGTGTGTGTGTGTGTGTGTGTGTGTTTCCATGTTACGTGTATTATCATCCATGGAAGTGAATATACATGTATGGGGCTAGGTGTTCCCATGTATGTATATTAACATGCATACGCGAGCGAGTGGAGACTAGTATATTCATATAAGAATATAAGTGAGGATCTTCTTGCACATGTTCAAGGTCATGCATGTGTTTTCAAAGAGGCTAGGTTTTTTTATATGTATATGAATTTGAATATTCATAGTAGAGGAGAAACAAATTCTCGTTAGAAATCACTTAGAGTTGAATGTTTGGTTTGGTTCCACCCCGAGGTAGGTCACCTTTTCCCACGCCTTTAATTTGAAATCCTTAATTTCATGATTATTTAAAAAAGCGATTTTAATATTAAATTGTATATAGGTGCTATGAAATGTGATAGAGATGCATGGTATTTTAATTCCCTTTATTTTTCATGGTCTTATTTTATGTTTTGAAATAAATAGTCCTCATTTAGGTGTGATTCCAATCTTTCTTTAGAATGCTTGACACTACAAATTCAAAAAAAAAATTCATAAATTGGTTTTTGGCATGTATTTGGATATTCCCAATATGTTTGATATGTTCATACTAGTTATGGACCTTAAATTTAATGAATATGAGTTAGTGTGTTATTTTTAAAAGTGTAAAATCTCATATTTTGTTATGTTTGGATGAAATGCATGTGTTTTGGAACAAATATGGGGTTCATTGTTGTTTTTCATTCCTTAAAAGTATTTATTTCTTCTAAGCATGGTATTGTTCTAGTTTTTTAATAAGTGTGGTTCCCTAGTTATTAAATTTGGATTTCAAATGGTTTTGGAAATTATTAGGTGACCGTATTTTTCTAAATTTAAAATATTCCTTACAATTTAATAATTCAGGTTTGTCACTTTATGAATGGTTTTTTAAAAAGTAAAACCCATATTAATGAATTCCACCTAGTTCAAAATAATTTTTTGTATCATGAATTAGTGAATTTTGATATGTTCATATTAAAGAAACATGTGCATTTTTGTGTGACAGGAAGGGGGTGCTCAAGGAGGGAGGATGATGGTGAGAGGGTGTTTTTATTTCGGAATAATGAAAATGATATTTTTTGTTTTTTAGTTTGTTGAAAACTCGCGACCAATTGAAATAGAGATCATGGAAATTCTAAGGTATCTAGATGGGAAGACTATGACTAGTATGATAGATGATTTAGAAGTGGTTTTCTATGTTTCAAATAACAGGATTTATGCTACAACACAAACTAAACATGCAATATGATTGGAGACCCATAGTCCTTAGGATGTGATTCCCCAAGTGGCTCAAGCATGGGAACAGAGTTAGTCATGGTTTCTATGAATCATTCCACCGACGTACGAGGTTCATAGGGTCCCATTGTGCTAGATACCTCTAGGGGTTGGCCATAGAACACTCTTAGGAAATGGTTCTTGTGAGGTGATTCTTATTTCATCTATTACATGCTTGATCCCTATTGTGTGAAAACCATATTTTAATTTAAATTTATTTTCATTAATTTTGAAGTTTTAATGCATATGTGGAATCTATTTTGAAAACATAGTGGAAGAAAAACCATTTCCTTAAAAATTTAAACTAGTGACTTGATTTTGAAAATAATGAAAAACATTATTTTAATATGTCTTATTTTAAAACTAGTATTTTTGGGTTTCATTCTAAATGAAAGGGAATATTCCGTTGTCTATCCATGTCATTCCTACTAATCATCTCAGTGCTTACACAAACACTATTTTTTCAATTTCAAGTTGCCATAGTTTGGGTTACTCTTATAGTGAGTGTGGTTTAATGTTTCATGGGGACCCACGAGGTAACATGAGGTTTGTTTTGCTGCTTATGTTATATTTATTCTCATATCCAGTATATTCAGTTTATTATTCTTCAATTTAAATATATTTTATATGTTATATAATTTCCAACTAAATTATTTGGTGCTTGGGACTAGTTCCATTCAGTGGTGTTTTGTAACACCTTTTAAGCCATCTTGTAGACCTACTTGGGTGATTAGTTCCGGGTCGACCAAGGTTTGTTCATTAGAAAGAATAATTCAGGATTAAAAATTAGAATAATTTTCATTAAATGAACAACAAATATATTTTAAAAATTTTATATTGTGGGAAATAGTGATACTATGTAAAAGTGTCCACATCTTAAAATATTGGTAATTATAAAAAATTTAGGACTTAATTCCCTAAAACTGTAAACCAAAAAGTTCCTCAAAATGATATAATGTGAATTCTAGACTAAAATCTCAAGGATATGAAATTTTTAATGCGAGGGTCCTCAAAGGTGGTATTATTGGAAAGCATTAGTAAGGTTTAAGAAGTTTATTTTTCTATGGTATTTAATTTTATAATTTTTCAATGTCATCAAGAGTTTATAAGTTTACGTTCGATCTTTAGTTCAAAGTCCTCAAAACCAATTTTGAGGTTTGAAGTGATGATTTTATAGTGTGATTAATGACATTTTGAATTTTTTTAATTGGTTTAGGTACATATAATCCTTTTTAAAAAGGTAAAGTATTATTTGAGGCAGAATTCCTTTACATTTAAAAGACTTAAGTATAAATTTAATCATCATATTTAGGGTTTATTTGATAGTTGGTATTGAGGAAAATATTGATTATTATGATTTAGAAAAATATATTTTACCATATTGATAACCTTGTTATTGAAATTTGATTTGATTATTATGTATTTAATGTTACTTCAGACGAATTTTACTATTTTGGGATCCTTATATGAATATAATAAATGAGAATATATTTTTTCATAATATGGGATTTTATTTGATGAATAATAGTTAAATTATACTTAAGAAGAATATATTATTTTAATGAGGCTTTAGGTTGATTATTTATTTATTTATTGATTAAAATATCCTGAGGATTATATGATTTGGATATATACATTTTTGGGTAAATTACATTATAAGTGATTAATAATGTTGGTAAAAAATGTTAAATTAATATCAAGAGAATATGAGGTCAAATAATTTCAATTTTTTGTTATCTAACTTGTTTATGATTAATTTAATGAATTTTATGTGTTTTTATTTTTGAAATTATATCTCACTACTGAAAAAAACATTTAACATGTTAATGTTTTTCACATCGGTTCTATATAACCTACGTGAAAAGATGGAAAAATTAGTTTAACATATTAGTTATAAAATTACCATTGTGATAAATCGACAGGAATCGGTTTTTTACATTAGTTATAAAATAATCAATGTTAAAAATACTAATAATAGATTTATCATGTCAGTTATTTTATGACCGACCTGAAAGACCTAATCTTGGCACAGTATCACTTCATTTATTTCATAACTGAAGTGATAAATCAAATCTCCGCAATTTATCACATGAGTTATAAAAGAACTGACATGATAAAAGATTTTTTACTTTGTTTATTAAATAAGTGACGTTATAAACATAAAAAAACAATTTATCATGTCGATTATTAAATAACCGATGTGATGAGGCTTTTAAATGATTTACCACACCCCATATTCAGTGATTATATTTTCTACGATCGGGCGAACTACGACTCGTCTCTCTCGTGTAGAAATCCTAGAAAAGATTCTACAATGTCGTTCCCTCCAACCTCATTTTCTCAACATTATTTATCATCTTTATTATTAGTGGATCTATCAGGTCGACTTGCGATGCTCAAGAAAGCCTCCCACACCTTGGTTTCTTTTTTTATTTTCTGGGATGCCCTAAACATTTGTCATGAGATGTTATTTTTTATATTTTTCTTCTTATCATGGTAAGTGTCATAGTGTTCTTTTATACCATGCTAAATTATATTCTTGTTAAATAAAACACACGAATTGAAATCATGAAAGTTTATGATTTTTGTGTGTTATATCAAATGTTTCTTCCTATACTTTCAAGTGTGGGGGGAGTGGGGTGTCCTGGGGGCGGGGGTGTTTGGGGGGGGGGGGGTCCAAGGGGTCTGGGGATCCAAGGGGTGGGGGTGTCCACGGTGGGTGAGGGGGATGTCTAAGTGGAAAGGGGTGTTCAGGGGTGGTGGTGTTGGGGGGGGGGGGTGTCCAGGGTGGTGGGGGCCTATCCAGGGGAGGAATTCTAAGGTGGTTGTGTTGTCCAGGGGGAATCCATGAGTGTCAGTGTGGTGGCCAGGGTGGTGAGGGGTCTTTCTATGGGGTAGGGAGTGTCCAGGTGGTGGGGGGAAATACACAGGGGGGGTCTAGGTGGTGGGTGTGTCCATTAGGGTGGGGTGTCTAGAGGGTTGGGGATGTGAAAGGGGATGGGATGTGTCTATGGGGTGTCCAAGGGGGTGGGGTGTCCAGAGGGGTGGGTGGGGGCTGTAAAAGAGGGTGGTGGTGTCCAAGGGATGTCCAAGGGGGTGGGGCTGTCCAAGGGGTGAGGGGGCTTTCCAAGGGGTTCAGGGGTGTCCGGGGGCTGGGGGTGTCCAGGGGGTGAGGGGGTTGTCCAAGGGTGTAGGGGGTGTCTGTAGGGAGGGGGTGTGTGGGAGGGCTTAGGGGGTTGTTTAGAGGGTTGGGGGGTGGTCCTAGGGGGTGGGGGTACTTGGGCAGCTGTCCAAGGGGTGGGGGTATCAAGGGGTGTCCAAGGGGATGGGGGGGTCAAGGGGGTGAGTGGGTGTCTGATGGGGTAGGGGTGTCTAGGGGGTGGGGGTGGGGGTGGTGCTGTCTTGGGGGTAGGGGTGTCTAGGGGTGGAGGGTGTCCAGGGGTGTGAGGGTGTCTAGGGTGTGGGGGAATATCTACGGGGGTAGGGTTTGGATTTCCACACACCCCCTGCACACCACCCCACCTCATTGACACCCCTACCCCCTTGGACAACCCCCACACCCTGGACACCAACCCAATCCCATGGCTACCCCCTTGACACCCCCACCTCCAGGGACAACCCCCCCCCCCCCCCCCCCCCCCCCCGACCCCCTTGGACAACCCCCACCCCATGGACAATCCCCACACCTGTACACCCCCACCCCCTAGACACCCCACCCCTAGACACCCCTTTTCCTTTGGACCACCCCCTCAACCTCTAGGACACCACCCCCACCCCTTGGAAACCACCCTAGACACCCCCACCCCCTCGGACACCCCCACTTCCCATACACCCCCTAGAAACCCCAACCCCGATGGATAGCCCCACACACCCTGGACTGCCCCCACCCCCTGTTGCAATAGATTTTATATTAGAGAGTGTATGCCGGCTGTTCTTAAACCATTTGTATACATATATCCCAACAGTTTTCCTAAAACAGTTGGAATATATTATATGTTGGACAACATATATACCAATGGTTGTTGAACTATTAGTATATATATATCCCAACAGTTTCCATGAAACCATTGGTATATATTAACTTCATGCAGTTTATACCAGTGGTTAATGTAGAACCGTTCATATAGGGCTATTGCAACAACCAACAAGCCAGTACCCGAGTGGTTAGGGCTCCTGCTTGGTATCCAAGAGACCGAGGTTCAAAACCGGGTAGAGGTGAATTTCTAGTTACTGTAGCAGTACTATAGTAGGTACTGTTCAGTAATGTAGCAACCATAACTATTCACCCGATTTGGGCTTTCGGGTCACCGGTTTGGGCCTACGGGTCTCCAGGGCCTTCGGGTCATCAGAGGTCTTCGAGCCTCAGGGCCTTCGGGCCACAAAGAACATGGAGTAGTCCTGTTCACATAGAGGAGGCCCCTGAAGAGGATCAGAGCAACAAGGCGAGCAGTCAAAATATGTAGAGCTATCAGATTAGAAATATTAGAGGGTATGACAACCGCTATCATGACCAGGCACCATGAAGCTTAGTACGGGGCAATACTTGCCGATCAGAAATTTAAAGTGGGGAGCTAGGTGATCAATGATGCAGAAGATAGGGGAGGGGTAGTTCCTCTAGGTTGGGTCTACGGGTCATGTATTGGGCATAATATGCCTCTAGGCCTTCGGATCATGTATTGTGAGTCATGTCGAGCCTTGTTCCTGGGGCCTATGGGTCATGTACAGGTTCCCCTTGATCTCTTAAAAGGTGGATTATCTATTATAAAATAAGAAATAAGGCCTTTGGGCCATCCGGGCAATGTATATTGCAAAAGCCATCATGCCAACGATGTGTGAAACCATTGCAATATTCTATCCCAACGGCTTCAGGGTATATTCCAACGGTTTCAAATCATAGGGATATGTGTAATTTCAAGTAGTGAAGGTCTACATATTTTAATATTTATACTTCATATTTATTGATTACAGATGGGTGAATTTGGTATCTAGTTGCACCAGGATGTATCATTTGTGCACCTTAAGAAGAAAGGATCTAAGATGAATTTAAGATTGTTATATATAACAATATTTTCTCTTTTACAATCAATTTCATTCATATATTTTACAAATATTCATATAAATTTTCTATATTAAATAATTTTTTTACAATCAAATTATGATATTTTTCATATTATTATAAAATTGGATTATCTTAAAAAGAAGTTTTATTTTGATATTTTTTATAGGTAATAATGAGTAGAAGTTGGATTATGGCACATAGAATGAGTAATGAATATGGGGAAGGTGTTGATTCCTATTTGTAATTTTCTAAACAAAATGTTCCAAGAAGTGAAATTTTCTTATATCCAAGCCTAAAATGATGGAATATGATGATGTTGAAAAGTAGAGAGATCTAAGTTCATATGATTTTTCCGGGTTTTATTCTAAGTTACAACCCTTGGATTTGGAATGGTGAAACTGGATAGAATGTTAGATATAATAATGATAATAATTTTCAAGATGGTAACACAGATGGAATTGAAGAAATGATTCATGATAATATAGTAGAACAAATTGACAAATAACCGACAGTTTCACATCTATATGGTGATGTTTAAAACCTTGATGTTACATTGAGAAATACGCATAAGTCAGGTAATCGTAGACATATTTGGAATAAAAGACCATTATTTTTTGAGCTACCATATTGGAGATATCATGAAGTGAAATATAATATTGATATCATCCACGTGGAGAAAAATGTATGCGATTGTTTTACTGGAACATTGTTAGATATTAAAGGGAACCCTAAAGATGGGTGGAACACAAGATTAGACTTACTATCGATGGGAATACCTTTGGATTTATCCCCTAATCTTAATGGAAGGAAAAAATTTCTTCCCTGAATTTTCCTAAATTATCGATGATGGAGAAAATTAGCTTTTTTCAGTGTATTCATGAAATCAATGGGCCTCATGGTTATTCATCAAATGTAAAAAAATTCCCTTTGAAGAATTTGAAGTTTATAGTTATGAAATCTCATGATTTTTACCTCATGATGCAACAACTTCTACAAGTTTAATTGTGTGGAATACTTCTCATCCATGATAGAAAGACTATAATGACGTTGTGTTATTTTTTCAATACAATTTTTTATAAGGTGATTGATGTGATTTCTTGGAACATTTTGGAAAAGGATGAAATTTCTATACCCTGAAAATTCAAAATGTATTTTGCCTTATCTTTTATTGATATAATGGTACATTTAATTGTTCATATGGTTTGAGAAATAAAGCTTTTTGGACCTGTATATCTTTATTGGATGTATCCTTTTGAAAGTTATATGAAAGTACTGAAGGGGTATGTTAAGAATCCATCTCGACTGGAAGCCTCAATTATTGAAAAGAATATTTTTGAGGAGGCTATATAGTTTTTTACGAGCTACCTGGTTACACCAGAGTACATAGGATTGCCTCCATCTCTCTATGAATAAGTTAACAATAAGGGAAAGGGGATTCACGGATTGAAATTAAAATCATTTTTAGCGAAACAAATGATGCAGTTAGAATTATAAATCATGAATAACATAGTTGATGCTCAACTATGTATTAAATTGCATATTAATGAGTTGAAATGATGTCATCCAATGAAGAAAGAAATGTGGATTTTGATTAAGCACAACCAATCATTATTTCCATGGTTTGTAAAGAATTTACTTTGTAGATCAGATGTATCAGAGACATTAATAAGGTTAGTGGCTGGTTTAAGAGTAAATGTTCTAACATGTTCTAGGTATTACATTATTTTTAATACATTTCATAATAATTCTCAGGACAAAAGAAGTGCTATTCAGAATAGTGGTGTATTAGTGTTTTCATAAGCAATACATTTTTTGATTTCTAAAGATAAAAACCAAATTTCTGCGTCATGTTCATATTATGGATCCACTGAAGAAATATGGGAGGTTTCTTACTTTAAAATTAACGTTCCTATTTTTAACTGCAAATGGGTTATCAGTGACAATAGTGTCATACACGATGAATTTGGAATAATAGTTTTTAATCTAAATAGATTGGAAGACACATCAAATTCTTTTATAATGGAAACACATGAAAAATAGATTTTCTATGTAGTTAATTAATCTGATTTGAAATGGTCTGTAGTTTTATAAGGGAAAAACAATATGTTTTTGGGGATCAACTTGATGAAGATGCTGAATTAAGGGAGATTCCTACTTCTATGGAAAAGTTAGAAAAAAAATGATGAGCATGTTGAAGACATGGTTTGTGTCATAAGGAACGATCATAACGAAGGAATTTGGGAAAACAATCCATTTCAAAATTCCAAATATTATAGGTAACATATGTTTAATTCTTATTTTCGTTTATTATTTTCATAAAATGTTAGATATTGTAATTATTTTCATTATTAAAACGCATATTAAAATAATTAAGTTGAAATTTTTGTTTATTTTAATTTCGTTTTGTTTAGTTTATCATGTTTACCATTACATAACATATAAATCTATTTATTTTTGTTGAATGAAAAATAGTTTACCATATTTACCATGTTTACCATATTATCTAGGTTTACCATGTTTACTATGTTTACCATGTTAACCATGTTTAATATGTTTACCACAATAATCATGTTTAACATAGTTTACCATAGTTTATCTTTATAAAACTAATAGATTTAATTGATTTTTTGAATGACAATTACACTACCAGGTTTACCATGTATACCATCTTTAACATTGTTTAACATTCATACTATATTCACCATGTTTACTATTACGTAACTTAGTTCAGTTTTCCTTTTTTTGTTTACTTTGGTATTGTAATATATTAATATGTGTATTTTTGAACAAATGTTTTCTTTTTTTGATTTGATAGATAATGACAAATCAATCTGTTGATCAACCTCATGTTTCTCGAGATGACCATCATGATCATACATCTGGGGAGGAACATTTACATGCTCCTCTTGATGTTCCCCAATCATCCTCATGTGCTCCCATAACGACAAAGAAGAGTTCAATAGTTGGTAAACGTGGTCTCACATGTTTTCCAAATTTATTACTTACCCATATCTATGACCATAGGATGCTCGTTGAGTTTGATGAGTATGATATTTTTATAGGTGAAAATGTAAATGTTTTTTGGATTTTTTTATCCAATTAGGGTAACAGAAAAGTAATAATTTTGAATGATGATTGGAGAAGTGTGGACAAGGTGATAATATCTCAGTTGTGGGAGACAGTTTTGTTATGATTTATTTCTATTGATTGACTAATCTTAAAATTTTCCTAGAATAATATAGTTTAACTCTTCTTCATCCGATGTCATTTCATATTCTTGACATTGGAGGAGTCTGTAAGAAATGGTTATCGATGGCCTCTAGGAGATGGAGGGATTTAAAATCAACCCTCACATTTTATTTCATTTTTGGTCATTGGAATCATGACAACACACGTCATATATATCCTTTCATAGATGAAGACAGTGGAGAAAATTTTAGGAAAGTAGAAGAAAATATTTGTTTTTGGAATGGGAAATGTAAACTTTTATAAGTTTGCTCATATAAATGATATTATTTATGTTTTTATAATGATTTTTTATTCTTAATGTACTGAAAACAAGGACATCTCATCAGGAGATCCAATCTAAAATGTAATACCCTCCTAGTTTATCTCGATGAGGGTATACATTATTGGAAGAAAAAATGATGGCTGAAAATTTATAAAAAACTGTTAGTTGAGTATTCAAGCTCTGCAGAGGTTTCCCCTATATACCCTTCATATAGACATGAAAAATAAAAGAGAGTTCAGATGAGGAATAAGGGGAAATATCATATAGAAGAATCGAGAATTATTGATGAGAGGATTGTAAGATATTATTTTATTTATTTCCGTTAATTATATTCATTATATAATTTGATTCATTCCAAAATATTCCAATTAATTAATATATGATTCTCTTGAGGATCCAATCCCAGAGGGGATATTTATAGCTTTTGGGAGGCAATATATTTTATCTAGAGGAATTTGTAAAGACCGACCACCTTGGTCATGTATGAGGATATATGACATGTGTATCAGTAGAAAAGTGTTTACCAGTTCTTCAACTACTTCCATTGAGGGTGTTTATAAAAAAATCATAATCCGTGGATGCTGAAGTTTGTAATATTAAAGCGATGATGGAGGAAAAATGTTAGAGAATCAGTACAGTCAATGTTTGTAGACATGAAAGACAATTTCTAGACTGTAGCTCCCACTCCTCCACCTCCCATTACAGACCCGATTATTTATCCTCCACCTCTGCCTGTAGCTCCCTCTCCCCCACCTTAGCCCGAAGAGCCCATTTTTATCCTACTCTTCCACCACAACTTCATAATTATTGTGAATTGTATGTTTTTTATCTTCACCATCATATAGGTGCATATGGGTTGGTATATTGAATAAGAGATACAGTTCATCATCAACAGTTAGAGGTAGAGCATCCTAGGGTCACTTCACACGATATTATGGATAGATCACCTCGAGTACCATTACCTATAGATGAAGTGATGATTGTTGGACTAGTGTAGCCAGTTTTTTAGTTTAGTCATCCAGAACTCTAAGCCTCATACTATAGAGGTATGTATGTTATATCTTTTATTTTATTTTTTATTATAGTTTTTTAACATTTAAGAACTAATATATTTTTCTATTTATTTTTATAGGAATACTTCAAAGGTTAAAAAATTCTGTATTGAAAATAATACAGACAAATGGCTATTACATCAGATACAGATTCAAGTAGTATTGATATATTATCAAAATATCAAATTTTTTGGCAGATCATTATGTGTTTCCAATAAAAGCTCTTGTTGTGGACATTCAATAAATGTGGGGACTATGAAAAATGATATCATAGAGAATGTACTGGATATAAGTTTGGCATCAATAGGGTTCAAATTTTTTCCATGTATGTCTTAACACATTTCCTACGTTATTTTATTAAAAATATATACTTATGTCAATTTTCATTAGGTATCATTATAAAAAGCATGATAAGAATTAGTGGATAGATGTATATGTAATAATGGACTTGCATTTAATTATCCATGAAGAACACATATTCTATGAGGAACAAGAGTACACTTATATTTCTGACATATTTGAATAGAATATAATCATGCTATTTTGGATGGTGCATTTTTGTGAGAGGTATGAAACATATAGCTGAAAAAGTATTCATTATATTTTAACATAAAAAACCACAAACCATAAATTTTATTTAATATCAGTGATCATTGGATGTTAGGTGTTTTTTGTACAAGGTAGAAAACACTATATTGAATAAACTCTATCCTTAGTGATGTGTGGGGAACTTTTAAGAATATGATGGAAACGTACGTTTCAATTTCATAATAGTTGTTTATATTATAATTAATTTTAAACTTATCACATTCATATTATGTTATAATAGGGGATGGGTCTACTTTTGAAAAAACAAAAAAAAAAGAGTTTTAGGATCAAATATGTAAATTAAAAGGTAAACATCCATTTATAATTTCTACTTTTTAATGTATTACAGAAAAATGTTATATTGAATTTACACTCATTTAAACATAATTTTTTTGAGAAAAATGGCATTATCGAATGAATATATTATATGCTAGGATTTATTTACGAAAAAATTACGATTTTAATACTTGTGAAGTTTGACCTGGTATGATTTCATTATAAACATTACCATAATATTTAAATTGATTTATTCACTATAAAAGTTAACTACTATACTTTTAATTTGTCTCTACTTGATGACCCTCAACCCTATAGTGATCATGATGTCAAACTCTTCTAAGTGGATTGTCTAAATTATTTTATAGGTTTGATTGGATTTTAGTTTGTTTTTAGTGTAAAATGTAATTCTGAATATCGTGATTATAATTATGTATTTGGTAGTTTTTAGATGGATATAGGGTTTTTAGTTGAAATTTTATGTTTTAAATGTCATATATGTCAATCTATAATTTTCTTCTTGTTCTTATTGTTTTGGTATTGTTCTTATGTTTTTCTAGTATGGATTTTGGTCTGCTTGTTGTCTGGTTTTTTATTATTTCATACTTATGCAAAGTATAATAATGGTTTCATTGGGGGGGGGGATGTCCAGGGGGTGGGGATGTCCATGGGGTAGTGGTTTTCAGGGAGTGGGGTTGTCCATGGGGTGGGGTGGGGGCTGTCCATGGGGGTGGTGTGGTGTCTATGGGGTGGGAGGGTTTCCAAGGGTGTAAGGGGTGGGAGGGTATCCAGGGGTGGAAGGGGGTGTCCAGTGCGGTGGGGTGGTGTCTAGGGGGTGTTGGACTGTCCAGTGGGGGTGTCCAAGGGGTGTGTGGGGGGGGGGGGGGTTGCAAGGTGTCATGGTGTCCAGGGGTTGGGGTTGTCCCGGTGGTGGAGGGATTTTCCTTGGGGGTCGGTGGTGTCTAGGGGGTGGGAGGGTGTCCAAGGGTGTAAGGCGGTGGGGGGTGTCCAAGGGGTAGGGGTGTCTAGGGGAGTGGGGGTTTCCAGGGTTGGATGTTGTCCATGTTGGGTGGGGTGGTGTTTAAGGGGTGGGAGAGTGTCCATGGTGTTAGGGGTGTGGGATGTTGTCCAGGGGGTGGGGGTTATCCATGGAGAAGTGGGTGTTTTCCATGGGGTGGGGGTGTCCATGAGGGTGGCGGTGGTGTCTAGGGGGGTGGCTATCCAGGGGGTGGGGGTGTCCAGGGGTGGGGGTCTAGGGGGTGTGGGCTATCCATTGGGGGGGTGTCCAGTGGGTGGAGGGGCTGTCTTTGGGTGTACAAGGGGTGGGAGGGTGTCCAAGGAGTGGGGGGCTATCTAGGGTAGAGGGACCATCCAGGGGGTGGTGTTGGAGGTGGGGGTTGTATAGGGGGTGGGTGTCAAGTGGGTGGGGGTTGTACATGGTGTGGAGGGGTTGTCTGGGGGTGTCTATGGGGTAGGTGGGTGTCTAGGGGTGGGGGATGTTCAGGGGGTGGAGGGGCTATCCTGGGGGTGGTTGGAGGGTTTCTATGGGTGGGGGCGGCCCAGGGGGTAGAGGGGGTGTCTAGTGTGGTGAGAGGGTGTCCATGGGGTGGGATTATCCAGGGGTGGGCGTGTCTAGGGGGTGGGGGCTATTAAGGGGGTGGATGTGCTATCTGGGAATGTCCATGGTTGGGGGGGGGGGCTATCCAGGGGGTCTGCGACTATCTGAGGGGTGGGGGGGTGTCGAGGGGGTGGGGTGTCTAGGGGGCGGTAGTGTACAGGGGGTGGGGTATCATGGGGTGGGGGTGTCCCAAGGGTGGGTATAAGGCCCCGGCCTTAAACATTAATTAATATTGAATTAAATGAATAATTCACATTTTGGATCTTTTCAGGTTTATAGTTTTAGAGAATTAGAACATAACTATTACATCTCAAAAGATTTACAAAGTAGACACTTCTACTAAGTTTCCATAGAATAAAAAAACTCTCTTAAAGAAACATGTATAGTTCCATGTTTTATATAGCATGAATTTCCATTGACCCCATCTCTGACCCTATTCCACATTAAGTCCTGTGAAAAACATTTCAAAAAACTTGGGGTGAGCATAAAAATCTCAGTAAGGGGTACACAAAGAATAAAAACTGTTAGTTTATCAAAAACAAAGTAGACCAGGTATAATTTATCAATGTAATACTTTTCACCTTTATGAAGTAGTAAAAACAGTTCACTGAATAAAATATCATTAGTTACCTTTTTGTAACCAAAGGATTACCATAAAACCCATATAAAGAACAAATAACATATATAAAGGTAACTTGGGACATAAACACACTTAAGTGGAATAACCATACGGTCGACTTCCACACATATCACTTAATGGAATAGCCATATGTTAAATTTCCATACATACTTAATGGAATAGCCATATGGCAGACTTCCATACCCAATGCATTGGAGGTTATAACGTAACCACCCGTCCTAGTATTCACGGAACCACCCGTCATATGGTTTATCAGGTAACCACCCGTCAAATGTCCAAGTACCATTACAAAATCATAAGACATAAAACTAATATAATGGAAAGAAAACATTTCCACACATTGATCACAATATATCACTCAAAAATATTGACATAACAAATCCATTATAAAAAACCATTTTCAATAACAAAATACATAAAAGAGTATATGGTATTTATTTCATTTTAAAAACATCACGGCTTGTTGAGGATGCCAAAGACCAAATAATACTCGCGGCGGCGGAAAAGGTCGTTGTCACCGCGTAGGTTAAAAGAAACATTCCTTTTTTTCTTTTTATAAAACTCTTCATAGAAAAAGATTCCTTTTGTATAAATGTAAAAGTAAAAGGGGTTTATACACCATATAAAAGATAGTTGTGTATAAAATGAAATATGCCTCAATGAACGGAGATTGAGACGAAGTCCCTTACCTCGGGTCCGACTTGACTCGATCATTCTTTAACGTCCTGAATAATAAACATGAGTTAATTTATAAATTATTAAGATCCTTTTTAAAGTTCATTATTCATTTTATATCACTTATTGCCATGTTATAAACATTATGTAATCATTTAAGTTAATAATGTTTGTTTTTTCGATATTTGGTTCTTAAGTCGAAAGTGGACTTCTTACAATTACATGTTGTTCGTGTTGTCAAAGGTTCTTTATATCCAGAATACAATTCCTGATTTGGATAGAATATATATCATATATATCCAGAATATACATGTATTTATAATATTACATAATCATTTAGAGGTAAGAAATGAAATGCACCATTCATGGAGATGGTAAGCCGTCCGTACGCATGAACGCTACTTTCATTTCTTTGTCATATTAATGGAATTAAAACTAAATGAGAGGTATGTATATTTTAATTCCCGAATTATATTCATCATTTAGATGTATCATTCATTATATATATCCATTATATACATGTAGTTTTAATAGTACATTACATTTGGGGATAAGAAATGAAATGCACCATTCATAGAGATGGTAAGCCGTACGTACGCATGAACGCTACATTCATTTCTATCTACTACATTAATGGAAATAAATAATAATGATATAGAGGTATATTATAATTACAGTATAAAATCATATATAATAACTTTAAATCCATCCTTTATACGTCCCACATATGGCATTAACGAATCACATCACTTTGAGGGGGCGGTAGTCCGCACATCCTTAAATGAAGATATCATGTTTACCCATAATGGAAACCATAAAGTTATGCCCAAAATGAAAAATACAGAAGCTTAAGGAAAACATAAATATATTATATATCATATATAAATATAGTGCCATCTTAATGGCCACCTTTGAAGGTGTTAAAAGAATGTTGAACAATCATCGTTTCAGGAGGCAGAAATTCACCATCCACAGAAACAGTATGTTCTTTAACCATTAGATGTAGGTGTGTGTAAGTGTAGCTCAAATCCTTCTTATTACAACATCCTAGTATATTTATGATACTGGATTTGTTACAAAAGAAATTAATAAAAATATTTTAGGGGGTTGGATAAGCAAAATAAAACAAAAGGACTCAAAAGAAGACATTACCTTAAAATCGGGTAACTCTCTTAGATTTGAGCTCAAAGGATTCCTTGGGAAGACTTCTGCCCAATGTGAGGCTTCAAAGAGTAATAGAGGGATGTGGAGAGCCAAAATGGGCAGGGATTGGTCGAGAGAAAGGCTTTGGGAGTGTGGGTATGGAGGTAGAGGTGGGGGCCTTTCATAAGAGGAGAGGAGGGGCACTCTTGGAAGGTAAAGAAAAGTCACATTATTTTAAAATGGTATTCGGATTTTAGAGGTCCCACATTGATGTTTTTAGAGACTAAGGTGATAAGGGTTCTAAATCCACTCATCCAATAGGTTTTGGACATGTTTAGGTCTTATATTTTACATTATCTTTCCATTTTATTTAAATCGTTAAATAATGAGGTCATCGCTGCATCATCATGATGTCATAAATAATTTAATTTAATTAATGTCTAAAAAATATAAAAAAATACTTTGATGTAGGAAATCTTTTTATATTTACAATTACTATTTATAGTCAAAAATATGACTTGTATAACCCCATGTAAAAATTGTTTTAGTAAAACATTTCATGTTTGTGTCATTTTTTACTTTAACATTAAATAAAAGGTATTTATGTCATTTTCCAACCAAAGTGGCTCCATGGGGTCCCCAAGTTGACCCATGGATTGTCTTAGTCGGCCATGACACATCCAATGAGGGTAGGACATGTGTCTAGGTCATTTCGTTTTATTAAAACATTATTCTTAACTTAAACTACACTAATTACCTCTAATCGCGATTAAGAACTTAAGAGTTACTATTCACCAAAAAATTATTTTAATCTCATTGAACCACATTTTACTTCTTAATGACAACCATGTATGTCGGATTTTTTAAATTCAAAACAAAGAAGTGGTAAAATTTCATTTAAACGAAAAATCGGTTTTTATAAGTACCACTTAGTGATTCACTATTCATCAAAAATTGACGTTTTTCAGAAAAATACCAAAAATTCACCCTAAGCTATATTTGATATTCCAAATTCAAAAATTAAGTCTATTTTAAAAAATTCAAAACATATAAGTCACATTAAATAATTTAATAATTAATTCCCGTTGTCATGACAAATAGCGTGTTTTTATGAAACAATAAGTATCAAAAGATTGACACTAGTTTAAGTCCGATTTCAAAGTGAAATTAATTCCAATGACCACTATTAGATTTAATGGTAAAAATATATTCTATATTCACTATAAAACCAATTCAAAAGGTAATCTAATAATATAAATAAATTAGATTAAAAATAGGTTTTGAATTAAAATACAACATTTTACACTATTCATTAAAAAAATGAACTTTATTTGAAAGATACCAAAAATTTACACAAAGTAAATTTTGATGTCCCGATTCTAAAGAAGAGTTATATTTGGTCCAATAGAATTTATAATATTGATCAAAACTATATTTAATGACGGTTCGCCATCAAAAGGTGATAGGTGGACCTTTCGTGAAAATTAGAGTATATGAGCCTAAAATTGAATTCTTTTCATATTTTAAGCATTTATCCTTTATTAGATAAATGTAAAAACATTTAACAGACAAATATAATCATATTTTAGTTATTTATATCCATTCCCACCAGTACAATGGCTACGTGTTAACTAACATTTAAAATAATATTATTTTATTACTAGTGTGCAACGTAAATTTTCAAAGGAACTCATCGTTGCGTATCATGTACGCTATCGATCATAGAAACCCATTTAAATTAAAATTAATATTTAATTCGTAAATATTAATAAATATGAAAATTCTTTATTCTTTATTTACCTGGGATGTTACATCCTTCCCCCCTTTTGGGAATTGCGTCCTCGCAATTTTATTCACTTATCAAAATAAGTGGGGGTATTTATCCCTCAAAGCATTTTCAGATTCCCACGTTGCCTCTTCAACCATATGGTTTTTCCAAAAAACCTTTACCTGGTGAATTCACTTATTTCACAACACTTGCTCTCTTCAGTCAAGAATCTGGACTGGTTGTTCTTCATAAGATAGGTTCTCTTCCAGCTGAACTACCTCTAGACTCAATACATGAGATAAATCTGGCATATACTTTCTCAACATTGAAACATGAAAAACATTGTGTACCAGAGATAAACTCAGAGGTAAAGACACTCGGTAAGCAACTGATCAAACTTTCTCCAGAATTTCATATGGTCCAATGAACCTTGGACTTAGCGTTCCTTTCTTACCAAATCTCATCACACTTTTCCATGGAGAAACCTTGAGGAAAACATGATCACCTACCTCGAAAGATAGATCCTTCCTACGGTTATCCACATAACTCTCCTGCCTGCTCTGAGCTGTTCTCATGTGTTTCTGAATCAACTGAACTTTTTCTGCCATCTCTTCTACCAATTCTGGTCCCATCAGCTTCCTTTCACCCACTTCATCCCAAAATGCTAGAGTTCAACACCGCTTCCCATATAATTCCTCAAATGGTGCCATCTGTATACTGGAATGAAAACTGTTATTATATGAAAACTCATCCAAAGAAATATGTTGGTCCCAACTTCCCTGATAATCCATCGAACAAGCTCTTAGCATATCCTCCAAGCTCTGAATTGTTCGTTCTGACTGCCCATCTGATTGAGGATGAAAAGCTGTACTAAAATTTAATTCAGTACCCAATGACTTCTGAAGGCCTTTCCAAAAGTTAGAAGTAAACCTAGGATCACGGTCAGATACAATATAGAGAGGAACTCCATGTAACCTGACTATCTATTTAAGATACAAACGAGAAATTTGATTTAGTGAAAAAGTATCTCGTATATAAAGGAAATGTGCAGATTTAGTCAAGCGATCAATAATAACCCAGATTACATTATTACCTCAAGGGGTCTTCGGAAATCCCACAACAATGTCGATGGATATATTTTCCCATTTCCACTCTGGAACTGGTAAAGGCTGAAGCATCCCTTTCGGTAACTGCCGCTCTGCTTTAACCTGTTGACAAGTCAAACACTTCATAGTAAAATCAGCAATATCTCTTTTCATTCCATCCCACCAGTAATACTCCCGCAGATCTCTGTACATCTTAGTACTGCCAGGATGAACTGAAAACGGGGAACTATGAGCCTCACATAAAAACTCATTCTTCAACTTTGAATCACAAGGAACACATAATCTCTTCCCAAACCTCATAACACAATCATTATCAATGTTGAATTTAGGAAACATACCCTTCTGAATTAGCTCTACCTTTTTCTACAACTCACTGTCTTCCCTCAATGATTGCTTAATTCTGTCTGATAGAGAATATCTCACTGATACCTGAAACAAAACAGAAGGACTTCTTGCACCAAAAAATTCTATTCCAAAGTTAATCAAATCAAAAACCAAAGGATCTAGTTCCAAACGTAGCATGGTTAATGAAGCATTACTTTTTTGACTCAAAGCATCGACCACTTTATTTTATTTTCTCGGATGGTAGTGAATTGTACAATCATAATCCTTGATTAATTTCAGCCGTCTCCTCTGTCTCATGTTCAATTCTTTTTGAGTGAATATATACTTTAAACTTTTGTGATCAGTATATATTTCACACTTTACTCCATACAAATGATGCCTCCAAATTTTTAAAGCAAAAAAATAGCAGCTAATTCCAAATCATGTGTAGGGTAATTTACCTCATGATTTTTCAACTGACGTGAAGCATAAGCAATTACCTAATCATTCTGCATAAGGACACAACCAAGTCCCTTCAACGAAGCATCACTGTATATAACAAACTCACCATTCCTGGAAGGAAGTGCCAAAACTGGAGCATTCACCAATCTTCTTTTCTACTCCTGAAAAAAATCATCACATTCTTTTTTCCAGATAAACTTAACACCCTTTCATGTTAGCATAGTCATTGGACTAGATAATCGTGAAAAAATTTCAACAAACCTTTGGTAGTAACCTGCCAAACCAAGAAAACTACAGATCTCGGTTACAATTGTGGGTATTTTCCATTCTTCAACAACTTTTGTTTTAGCAGGATCAACAATTATTCCATCTTTTGAAACAATGTGACCCAGGAATGAAATTTGTTGTAATCAAAACTCACACTTGCTGAATTTTCTATATAGTTTATTTTCTTTTAAGGTTTGAAAGATAACCCTTAAATGACTTTCATGCTCCTCTTTACTTTTAGAAAACACCAAAATATCATCAATGAAAACAACCATAAACTTATCCAAGAACTCATGGAAAATTCTATTCATAAGGTCCATGAATACAACAGGTGCATTGGTTAACCCAAAAGGCATAACTAAAAATTCATAATGTCCATTTCTAGTACGGAACGCAGTCTTCAGAACGTCTTCTTCTTTTAGTTTCAACTAATGGTACCTCGACCTCAAGTCAATCTTCGAAAATGTGAGCTCCCTGGAGCTGATCAAACAAATCATCGATATGAGGAAAATGATACTTATTCTTAACAGTAATATTATTCAAGGCTCTATAATAAATGCAACGTCTCATTGATCCATCTTTCTTTTTAACAAACAACACAGGAGCACCCCATGGTGATGTGCTAGGTCGAATGAAACCTTTATCTAATAACTCATGCAATTGTTTCTTTAACTCTAAAAGTTCAACTTGAGCCATTCGATAAGGGGGTTTTGAAGTTGGATTAGAATCAGGAACTAAGTCAACAGTAAATTCAACTTCCCGATCATGTATAATACCACACAACTCATCAGGAAAAACATCAAGATACTCATTTACCACCGACACATCATTAATCTGAACAGTTCCTTTATTTTCAACAATATGTGCAAGGTAACATTCATTTCCATAATTTACTAGTTTCTCAACTTCCTGATATGTTATCAAAATCAAGGGTTCATTCTTGTACTCAAACTGAAAATCTTTCTGAAAAGAAACCATTTTAGCTCTGCAGTCATTCTTAGCATGATAAACAGAAAGCCAATCCATGAACAAAATAACATCAAACTCTACTAGAGGCAAAACAATAAGGTTTGGTGGTAGATTCTTTCCACAGACAAGGATAGGAAGGTTCTTATAATTCCTTTTTGTCTCAACGTTCCCTCAGGGTGTTTTTACCATAAGTTCAGGGATCATATCTTGGGATGGAATTTCCAATTTACTAGAAAACTTCTCAGAAATGAAAGAGTGTGTAGACCCTGAATCAAACAACACATTGAAATAATCTGAACAAACAAACAGTGTACCTGATACCACTTGATTCGATGGCCCAACATCTGCTGAATTTGTTACAAAGGATTTCACCACCCCTTTCTGCTTGTAGTCTGGCTACATTCCCCCAGTTGAGTTCTTTTTTGGACACTCGTTTGCATAATGACCCATTTAATTACACTTGAAACATCTTACCGTTGGCTTTTCATTGCCTGCTTGATCATCTTCCTTACAGATACGAGCAATATGACCAGATTTACCACACCAAAAGCACTTACTAGACTTGGATAAACATTCTCCAGGATGCATTTTTCCACACTTCTCACAGGATGGATATTTGGTTTTCTTACCTCCTTGCTTCTTTGATGAATTCTTCCCCTTTGCTTTCCAACTAGACCTCTTATTCTGCTGTTTGTCATAGAACACCTGATCATAGGCAAACTCCATTTCCACATTCTCTGCACATCGAACAAGTTTTTCATAACTTTTGAACTCACGAGAAGCTAAATCCCTTTGATACTTTGGCTTTAACCTTGAGTAAAAACGGTTTCTTTTACTATCAATATCTTATATGATGTTTAGAGCATACCTTTCCAATTGAGTGAACTTTGCTTCATAGGCAGCCACTGAGTCTTCCTCTTGCCTCAATTCCAAGAATTTCTTTTCCATCCTAAGTTGAACCGCCTTAGGAAAATACTTCTCAAGAATCATACCTTTGAATTTGTCCCAGTGAAGATCCTCAATCTCATCACTATCCCTGATATTTTTTACCATCGACCACCACTGATCAGCTTCACCTTCAAAATGGTAAACAGCAAGACTAACCTTTTGATGTTCTGAACACCCCATGACATCAAATATCTTCTCCAGTTCTTTAATCCACCCTTCAGCTAGCACTGGGTCAGATGATCCTCTGAATGATGGGGGATGTTGCCTCATGAAATGTTCCACCACTGACATGTTCCTCTACGGTTGATCTGGCTGATCTCGTGCATGGATACCACCACCATTTATAGCCTGAGTAAACTGTGCCATCACTGCAACAAACTGTTCAGTTCCGATTCCGACCATCTCAGGTTGCAGATTTGGAAGGTTGTCTTCCTCCTGATGTTGTCCCAACCTAGCTGCTTTGTTTCCTCTGCGGAAAACCATTATGAACATATAAATATCTTAGGTGAAGCAACATGGTAATCTTTAAATGCTATATCATTCCAGTTGTACCATAAATTAACTTATAATGTAACAATTTTCTAACTCCTAAAGTTGTCTAAACCGACCATTGATACCAACTATAAGGTCCTGGCCTTAAACTTTACTTAATATTGAATTAAATGAATAATTCACATTGAGGATCTTTTCAGGTTTAGAGTTTTAGATAATTAGAACATAACTATTACATCTCAAAAGATTTACAAAGTAGACACTTATACTAAGTTTCCATAGAATAAAAAAACTCTCTTAAAGAAACATGTCTACTTCCATGTTTTATATAGAATGACTTTCCCTTGATCCCATCCTTGAACCTATTCCACATTAATTCCTGTGAAAAACATTTCAAAAAACTTGGGGTGAGCATAAAAAGCTCTGTAAGGGGTACACAAAGAATAAAAACTGTTAGTTTATCACAACAAAAAGTAAACCATGTATAATTTATCAAAGTAATACTTTTCACCTTTATGAAGTAGTAAAAACTATTCACTGAATAAAATATCATTACTTACCTTTTTGTAACCAGAGGATTACCATAAAACCCATATAAAGAACACATAACATATATAAAGGTAACTTGGGACATAAACATACTTAAGTGAATAACCATACGGTCGAGTTCCACATATATCACTTAATGGAATATCCATACGACCAATTTCCATAAAAACTTAATGGAATAGCCATACAACCGAATTCCATACCCAATGAATTGGAGGTTATAACGTAACCACCCATCCTGGTATTCATGAAACCACCCGTCATATGGTTTATCAGGTAACCACCCGTCAAATGTCCATGTACCATTATAAAATCATAAGACATAAAACAAATATAATGGAACGAAAACATTTCAACACTTTGATCACAATATATCACTCAAATATATTGAGATAACAAATCCATTATAAAAAACACTTTTCAATACCAAAATTCATAAAAGAGTATATGGTATTTATTTCATTTTAAAAACATCACGTCTTGTTGAGGAAGGAAAGACCAAATAATACTCGTGGCGGTGGAAAAGGTCGTTGTCACCGCGTACGTTAAAAGAAACATTATTTTTTGTCATTTTGTAAAACGCTTTGTAGAAAAAGATTCCTTTTGTATAAATGTAAAATTAAAAGGGGTTTATACACCGTATAAAAGATAGTTGTGTATAAAACGAAATATGCCTCAATGAAAGGAGATTGAGACGAAGTCCCTTACCACGGGTCCGACTTGACTCGATCGTTCTTTATCTTCCTGAATAATAAACATGAGTTAATTTCTAATTGATTAAGAACCTTTTTAAAATTCATTATTCCTTTTATATCACTTATTTCGACGTTATAAGCATTATGTAACCATTTAAGTTAATAATTATTTTTTTGTCGATATTTGGTTCTTAAGTCGAAAGTGGACTTCTTACAATTAAATGTTGTTCATGTGGTCAAAGGATCTTTATATCCAGAATAAAAGTCCTCATTTGGATAGAATATATATCATATATATCCATCATATACATGTATTTATAATATTACATAATCATTTAGAAGTAAGAAATGAAATGTACCGTTCATGGAGACGGTAAGCCGTACGTACGCATGAACGCTACTTTCATTTCTTTGTCATATTAATGGAATTAAAACTAAATGAGAGGTATGTATATTTTAATTCCAGAATTATATTCATAATTTATATGTATCATGCATTATATATATCCATTATATACATGTAATTTTAATAGTACATTACATTTGGGGATAAGAAATGAAATGCACCGTTCATGGAGACAGTCAGTCGTACGTACGCATGAACGCTACTTTCATTTCTATCTCATACTTTAATGGAATGAAATAATAATGATATAGAGTTATATTATAATTCCAGTATAACATCATATATAATAACTTTAAATCCATCCTTTATACGTCCCACATATGGCATTAACGAACCACATCACTTTGAGGGGGCGGTAGTCCGCACTTCCTTAAATGAAGATATCGTGTTTACCCATAATGGAAACCATAATGGTATGCCCAAAATGAAAAATACATAAGCTTAAGGAAAAAATAAACATATTATATATCATATATAAATATAGTGTCATCTTAATGGCCACCTTTTAAGGTGTTTAAATAATGTTGAACAATCATCGTTTCGGGAGGCAGAAATTTGCCATCCACGGAAACAGTATGTTCTTTAACCATTAGATGTAGGTTTGTGTCAGTGTAGCTCGAATACATATTATAATAACATCGTATTATATTTATGATACTGGATTTGTTACAAAAGAAATGAATAAAAATAGTTTAGGGGGTTGGAGAAGCAATATAAAACAAAAGGACTCAAAAGAAGACATTACCTTAAAATTGGGTAACTCTCTTAGATTTGAGCTCAAAGGCTTCCTTGAGAAGACTTCTGCCCAATGTGAGGCTTCACGGAGTAATATATGGATGTGGAGAGCCAAAACTGGCAGGGTTTGGCCAAGCCAAAGGCTTTGGGAGTGTGGGTAAAGAGGTAGAGGTGGGGGCCTTTTATAAGAGGAGAGGAGGGGCACTCTTGGAAGGTATAGAAAAGTCACTTTATTTGAAAATCGTATTCTGATTTAAGAGGTCACACATTGATGTGTTTCGAGGATAAGGTGATAAGGGGTCGAAATCCACTCATCCAACAGGTTTTGGACATGTTTAGGTCTTAGATTTTACATTATCTTTCCATTTTATTTAAATCGTTAAATAATGAGGTCATCGCTGCATCATCATGATGTAATATATAATTTATTTTATTTAATGTCTAAAAATTATTAAAAAATACTATGATGTAGGAAATCTTTTTAGATTTCCAATGACTATTTATAGTCAAACATATGACTTGTATAACCCCATGTAAAAATTGTTTTAGTAAAACATTTCATGTTTGTGGCATTTTTTACTTTAACATTAAATAAAAGGTATTTATGTCATTTTCCAACCAAAGTGGCTCCATGGGGTCCCCAAGTTGACCCATGGATTGTCTTGGTCGGCCATGACACATCCAATGAGGGTAGGACATGTTTCTAGGACATTTCATTTTATTAAAACATTATTCTTACCTTAAACTACACTAATTACCTCTAATCGCGATTAAGAACTTAATAGTTACTATTCACCAAAAAATTATTTTAATCTCATTGAACCACATTTTACTTCCTAATGACAACCATGTATGTCGGATTTCTGAAATTCAAAACCCAGAAGTGGTAAAATTTCATTTAAATGAAAAATCAGTTTTTATAAGTACCACTTAGTGGTTTCATTATTCATCAAAAATTGATGTTTTTCAGAAAAATACCAAAAATTCACCCTAAGCTATATTTGATATTCCGAATTCAAAAATGAAGCCTATTTTACAAAATTCAAAACATATAAGTCACATTAAATAATTTAATAATTAATTCCCGTTGTCATGACAAATAGTGTGTTTTTATGAAACAATAAGTATCAAAATATTGACACTAGTTTAAGTTTGATTTCAATGTGAAATTAATTCCAACGACCACTAGTGGATTTAATGGTAAAAAAATATTTTAATTTCACTTTAAAACTAATTCAAAAGATAATCTAATCATATATAAAAATTAGATTAAAAAGAGGTTTTGAATTAAAATACAACATTTTACATTATTCATAAAAAAATGAACTTTATTGGAAAGATACCAAAAATTTACACAAAGTATATTTTGATGCCCCGATTCTAAATAAGAGTTATATTTGGTCCAATAGAATTTATAAGATGGATCAAAACTATATTTAATGACGGTTTTCCATCAAAAGGTGATAAGTGGACCTTTCGTGAAAATTATAGTATATAAGCCTAAAATTGAATTCTTTTCGTATTTTAGGCCTTTATCCTTTATTAGATAAATGTAAAAACATTTAAAAAACATATATAATCATATGTTAGTTATTTCTATCCATTCCCTCCAGTACAACAGCTACGTGTTAACTAACATTTAAAATAATATTATTTTATTACTAGTGTGCAATGTAAGTTTTCAAAGGAACTCATCGTTGTGTATCGGGTACGCTATCGATCATAGCAATCCATTTAAAGTAAAAATAATATTTAATTCGTAAATATTAATAAATATGAAAATTTTTTATTCTTTATTTACATGGGATGTCACAGTGGGGGTGTCCAGGGGGTCAACCGTTGTCCAGGGGGTGGGGGGCTGTCCAGTTGGGTGGGCTGGTGTCCAGTGGGTGGGAGGGTGTCCACCGGGTGGGGGGATTTCCCTAGGGTGGGTGCTGTCCAGGGGGTTGGGGTGTCTAGGTGCATTTGGGTGGGGGGGGTGGGGGCTGTCCAAGGGGGTAGAGGTGTCCATGAGCAGTAGAGGGCTATCCAAAAGGGGGGGTGTTATCCATGGGGGTGGGAGGGTGTCCAGGGGGTGGGAGGGTGTCCATTAGGGTGGGGGCAGTCCATGGGGGAATGGATGTCCAAGGGGTTTTAGGTTTTTTGACATTACATGTTTTGAGAGTTATGTATGTGAATGTTTAATTTTGACTTCGTTTTTCTTGTTTTGGATTAGTAATAATGTTTTTCTACAATGTATTCGGGTCTGGTTTTGGTCTGTTTTTTGCTTGCTTCAGGTCTTCCATGGTAGTGCATAGTAATTATAGAACGATATTATTAAAAATATTGGTTTTTATGTTGGTTATAAAATAATCAAATTAACAAATGAATGGGAATGGGTTTTTACATCAGTTATTTAATATCCAACATAGTATATATGTATTGACATCTGTTAAAAAATAATCGTCATGAAAAAATGCTTCGTAGATTGGTTTATCACATTGGGTTTTTAATAACCGATGTCAAAAATGCTTCAGAGGTATAGTTTATTACATTGGATTTATAATAAGTGACATAATAAAACATATAACACATCGGTTTTTTAAAAACTGACATAATCAGTCACGACCCTGAAGCATTTTACACATCGGTATTTTAGGAAACAATGTGACAAATGGTTCTGATTTATGTTTTGTACGTCAGTTTTAAAATAATTGACGTAATATAAAATATTTATAACATCTCCTGTAATAATTTCTTCCAAAAGCAGACATAAAAAATATAAAATTACCGATGTAAAAAACATTTTTTCACTAGTGTCTATTTAACATATAGTGATATGGTTGAGGCTTTAGATATTAATGTTCTATTTATTTATAAGAAGGTTTATTCATTTAGGGAACTATCTTAGCTTTTGCTGACAATTTTGGTTTTGGATGTTATATAATGATATGAGGAATATATTTTTATGCTTTTGTGGCATTATGTGATCCATTATAATTTGATTTTAGTGATTTAGGCATGAAAAATGCATTTTTAATACACGTCATTTGGAGAAAAACATGGGATTGTGGTGGAAAATCATTCAAGGATGAAATTTTACATCTCATGTATGTATATTTCGTAAATTTAATAGTATATATGTTAATTTAAATTCTTAAATATATTAAAATTTTATTGATATAAAAAATTTACCCTATAACATTAATTTTCTCAGAACTAGTGTTCTTTTTCGTAACACGTTGGTTTTTGGTTTTGTGGATTCTGAATTTCTCATGATCATTAAATTTATTCTTATTTGTGTTCTTCCTCACAATGCATCATTTTTTGGAAATTAATTTCTCTCCAAGTTCATAATTTCATTTTCATATAATGTAATCCTATTTTAAAATCTGGTATTTTTTATTCAAGGAGACTTTCATACTTCTTTGTCCATATTTTTAAGAAGAAGTATTTTTAACCATCATTACGATGTGAGATTTCAACAAACATATTTTAAAATTTCAATCATATTATTATTGAGAACATGTTAAAATTTCATTGATTAAAATTCTTATAGGATGGGGATATTATACAATGATATTTTAAAATAAATTATGTGTTGGATTGTGTACAAGATACACACCGCCAAGCTTAAATAAACCAAGAAATATTATTATTTAAATATAACCATTATAAACAATCCATTTAATTTGGTGGGTATGAATATGATTAAATATGTTTTGAAATATATATATAATTTACCAAATAAATACAAATATATTTATTATTTTTTAGGAAATAATCACTCAATTTATATTAATATGAATTTATTCTTCACAAATAGATTTTCATAAAAAATGGTTTTTATTAGTTTTTTTGTGCGAGTATTTTAATTGATTTATGAAAATTTTAGAAAATTTATTCTATAGAAAAGAAATAATTTTTTAAATAATCATTCAAAAATTATCTTAGAGTAAATTGATTGTATTTTTCCGATAAGATTTATATGTCCAAGAATAGTGAAAATAATGTTTTTTTAAAATAGAATTTTAATTCAAGGATTTAAAAAAATATTCATTTTTAAAAAATGGGTTCAATGTATAATTAGTTATATTATATTATTATAATCCAATTATTTTAATAGGAATAAATTTAATGGACAAATTTTATCTAAAAGCATTTTTATTCATCAAAAATTATTTTTATGAAAACTAATTTTTTATTGTAATTTTAATTTTAATCAAAAATTAATTTCTACCAATTATAGAAATTAAGTTATGAAAAATGGATTTCATGTTTGAAATTAGGAGGTCAAAATTTAAAAAATATTTCACTTTAATTTGTATACAATATAAATAGTAACCATCTTAAATAATTACCATCATACTAAAGGTAAATCGAGTAATTACAGTTAAAAATATTATTATAAGGACTAAAAAAGGATTATAAAACATTCCTTTATCTTGTATGATTAGTGGATTTCATCCATTCCTATGGAATATTTGAAAAAATGGAAAAAACAATCTATAGATATTTGATTTGTACCTTCATAATAATTTAGTAAAATATGAAATCAAAAATTTTCACTTTAATTTTTTAAATATCTATAATATTTTTGAAAGGGAATAAAATGAATTATGTTTAGTTATAAATGGTTTTAATAATTGAAAAATAATTTTTTATAATTTTAATTTATTTATTATTTTTATTGAGGAAATAATTAAATTAAATTCTTACGCAACACCAACAAAATATTTATTCGACTAATAGAAAAATAAAACAAATGATTCTTAAAATAGTAAAGTTAAAAGAAATTGAATTAGTTGTTATTTTCCATTATTTATTTGATAAATATAATTATTAGGGATTTTTTGAATTACTATATTTTAAATAATAACTCATAATTTTATTTTTAAATCCAAATTAAATAAATAGTTTTAAAAATTAAATGAATAATAATTTATATCAACAAATATTTTATTAAATGATTAAAAAATCATAAAATTATAATATTAATCCAAGTGATTTGGATATGGAGTAAAATATTAACTATGGTATACTTATGTTCTAATTTTACTTTTATTGTAATTATCTTGACCCATACATAGTAAGAACATTTTTTTCCATGGTAATAATCCTAAATATTAATAAATGATTTAAACCAAATGAAAATTGTGAAAAAATCTCCTAAACCATTAAAATATTTATTATATGAAATTATTATGAATACTAATAACTTTATCTTATTATTATATCAATTTTGATACATTTTGAACTGAAAATTATATTATATAAATTTAATATTTTAAGAAATTCTATGACTTCCCATCTCCTCCCATATTAAAGAAAACCACCTTTACTTATTTATTCACACTAGAAAACCCATTTAGATTATCCAATAACTACAAAAATACCTTGCTTAAATCCCTTAACACATTCTATAATCCCTATTTTTATTATAAAACCCACATTTGAATGATTTTTGAGTAAACCATAATTATTTTTGTGATGAATATTTATAGTTCTTAACCATACATTTTTACATTATTTATTATTATACCTCCATAAAATTTTCTTCAAACATTATTAAATACTAAACATAGTATATTAAATATACTTATATTTTGTTATTCTAATTTCATAACTTATATCTATTTCCTCATCCATCAAATGTGAAACGAAACCATAGTTCCTCTTTTTGATTAACTTACTCCTCATGAACCGATGTTATTTTTTTCAATCCCTACATCTCAATGATTTTAAAGATGATATATTTAAGATATACATATATATATATATTATTTATTATATATTTCTCATTCATGATAAGTGATATATCATACATTCTCTTACCTTTTCATTCATTGAAAAAATATATTGTTGTTCATATAGATTACCACCATCATGAAAAGATGTGATTCAATTTTCATTACCGAATCACCTGGATGGGGTATATAAGTGTATTTAAAAAATAACACTATATTTATAATAAAATTATCCTTATATATTAATAAAATAATACTTACCATCTTTCCCAATGGATCATTGAAAAATGGAAATGTTACTCATGTGTTCGTATGACCTGTCACCTCTATGAGTGTAACATATTTCATTTTTTAATAACCATATTTCATGGTTGGTTTTAGATTTATAATTTATTTATAAAAGATAATAATAATTTAGTTTTTATTGTTTTTGATATGATTCAACAGTGAACACTTTTATCATTGTCAGCCTACCAAATGTTTTTTGACATTTGAGATGAATATCATCAAAATATCATACGTGAACTTGATTGATTACGTAACTAAATATAACATGGTATTAAATTATATAAAAATAATATTGAAATGTTAAAATCTTGTTAATAAATTAAATAATTAACATATTTTGATTATTTATTTTTATAAACAATCTGCATGGAAATTCTCACTTAAGGTAAGAGGCATTACTATAAAACTATATTTTAATTTAATTATTTATTCCCTAAATATTTTTATTCTATGGACATATTATTAAAATAATTTAAATATTTATTTATAAATACATAAATGAGTTATTAATTTATTAATTTATTTATTTTTAATTTAGTTTAGAGATATCTAATAGGAATCTTTTGGTGTATTTAATAAGTAATGTGTTGTCTTTCTTCACAGTAGATAAAAAGAATATTCTATTTTGACATATACAGCATAAAACGATTTTCGCACTATGGTAACAATTATTTTTGGTCTAGTTTCCTTAACAAAATTTCTTGTTTTTTTTTAAAATTAAACCCCTTTTCAATTTAGTTATAGATATTTTAGTTTTTAAAATTGTGGATTAAAAGGAAAGGGTATTTTGATATCGAATAGAGTTTTACATAAACGTTGGAAAGTTTTATCCAAGGGTTTTATAATGAAAAGTGAAAGAATAAAATTTTTTATGCTAATTTATAATTATATATGATGATTGGGTGAACTTGGTATTACTTATATAATGGTTGGTACTCACTATATATATATAATGAATTGGGTAATTTTCTTTATCATCATTGGAAACAAAGAAGGAGTTAACCGATAGATTTCTTGAATATATTTGATTGGGATCCAATTATTTCTTACATGGGTTATGTATATAATGCAATAAGTCACGTTCAATATGTTTTTGATTTATTTTTATGTGGTTTAATGAGTTTAATTATTAAAAAAGGTCTGTTTTTTAGATGGAAATTGTTTATTTCATATGTTTAAATAATTTTGTGACAAGGGAAATTTTTTTATTGATTTTCATGTTCTCACTAGACTAACATATTTTCTTCATTTATGCCTCATAGTTATATTTATATTCTCATTAAACATTTTAAAATGTATGTCATAGGGTTTAAGGATGGGTAATGACAATGAATAAGTTCGGTTGAAATTCAAGAAATTTTTTATGAAAAGAAAACATGTTTCATTTTACAAGTTTTCTATTGTGGGAGACATGGATACCTATGATATGTTTTCTCTTAATAGTATATAATCTTTTTATGGAATAATTGTATCCAAATCCAATAAAACATTAAGCCAAATATATCTATGAAATGTTTGAATGTGAATTCTTTACTATATAAAACTATAAAATTATTTAAGTATGGGTTATTAAACTATGCCATGTATTATTCATCTTCAAAATTTAAATTAATTTCCACATGACTAAATACCAAATAAAGTTAACATAAAACACTTAATTACATATTTTTGAGTAATCAGGCCAAAGGACTACCAAATTATACCATAATCAATGAATAATAATTCTTTAACTCATAACATTCTATAATCCAACATAAGGAATTACCACAAATTCATATGTTGTATTACTCATATTTAACAAAAAAGAGGAATGGAAAAGATTCATAACTATGGGATGGGTATAATCAGGAAAATTGAGATAATTAATTTCAAATTAAGTTCATTGAAACACTATTTTTATTAAATTATTTTTAGGAAAAAGTGGCTTCATTTACCTCTCAATTTACCCTATACGCATAAAATATCCAGTCTTTAATTTTTATGAGAAATAATAGTGGATCACTAACAATAAAATGTGTAAATATGAAACCATATTAATAAAAAATGACATTCTTCTTCGAAAGGGTTCAGTCAAAATAATTCAAACCAAACAAGAGTTACAATTACTCCATTGATTTGAAAAAAATATAACATGAAAAGATTATGTGTTAAATTTAGAACAATTATCAATGCATGTTGTGACCACCAAGAAGAAGAAAATCCTAAGGAGAGACCCTAATTAACAAGATGAAAAGGAAGTGAGGTTATGAGTGACAAGAGATAATAAAATTTTAGTATCAAAATACAATATGTGGTTTTTTTAATTTTGAATCAATAATCATTGGACTCTAATAGCCTTTTAATGGTTAAAATGACTGAACATAAAATAATGGGTTGAAAGAGAGGGTAAAGAAGTGGATACGGATATCCTAATTACTAGAAAATATGGAATAAGAAGTGGAAAACATAACTGAATGGTTTTAAGTTTTTAGTTTTTATGTTTAATATATGAGACTTATTATTTTCCAACTTACAAAAAATCCTGGAGAAACCCACTAGAAATTCAGGGGACTCAACCAGAACTCTACTGGAAGAGTAAAATACCTCTCCCATGGGAACCCGAATATTAGTGGAATTTAATAGAACATATATAGAGAATTTTTCCCATATGATTAATTTCCAAAATCACCCTAATCTCTTGAAATCTAGTCCTCAACCTTCCTTGATTCCTTTATCTATGGAAACAAATAAAAATACAAAAAAAGTGACGTGAAATACAAAAAATAAAATGGAATTACCAAACTTTAGAGGTTAGGGTCTTCATAACCTTACCAACATAATCTTCCCATCCCTAATAAGAATTTAAAATATTCTTGCGATATCTTGTACATAAATTGAAATTGATCCTCAATTTCCTGGTCTAATGCAACTTTGGTCTGTTGATAATGGTGCCATTATACTCATACAATGTGAATAAACATTTCTTTTCATGGTGTTATCCCAATGGTCAATGATAAAAATACGATTTTACAAAAATAAAATATCTAAATCATACTCCATG
Organism: Viscum album; assembly: GCA_963277665.1. Lineage (NCBI taxonomy): Eukaryota > Viridiplantae > Streptophyta > Magnoliopsida > Santalales > Viscaceae > Viscum > Viscum album. The sequence continues at coordinate 929,432,621 of OY728147.1, read as the reverse complement.
TAATCTATCTGAATCCCATTAGATGGATTGGGTTCATACCTCCTCAAATGTAGGTCTTGAAAGAATTTATACATAACACTGAAATGAAGAGGTATAGTGAGTTAGTAATCCAATTCTATTATATGATCCATGATTTTTGATTGTCTAATTAATCTGGTAGAAATATTTCCATACTTTCTCATATGTGGATAATTTATTAAATTGGATATTTAGAGAAAAATGTAATCATTGGACTAAAATTTTTACATCATCACCACCAATTGGTATATGATTTGAGATGACATTGCATTATCATTAAACCGTTCTAGATAATTTTCACCCAATTATTCATCTACTAGACAATTCTAAAAATATCAATGATTAATCTCAAATCTCAGTCCAACAAAATAGATATGCACATGGTATTACATATTATTCCTTGAATGGGTCCATTTATAAGTATTTTTTTAAGTTGTTTTTATAGAAAAATTGCACAAGCGATAAGTAATCCTCCCCAGAGGCACAAAAATCTAGGATTGGGGATTTTAATATATTTTCCAAAACATGAATGGTGTTTTTCGATTATTGTTTTGTAACGAAATATGCAATTAACCTTATTTTATACTTTCCTTTCTGGGAATGAGGTATGCCCAGTAAAAAATCCATCTTCATTCCAAATAGTTTCTATTAATGTATGGGAAGTGATTTTAACAAACATGTGGGACAATGATATTATTATTTGACCTAGTGAATTGTATGGAATCAAGATATTGACTCCATTATATTCTTTATCATTTTATGAAATCATAATTCCCTATACATAAATTAGTTCATCCTATAGATTCTTAGGTTTATTGCCCAATAAAATTAGTGATCTTATCTCATAAATAAATTCCTCATACTAGGTAAAAGAACCATTATGCCATGTATTTAATGAAAAGAACCAAAATCAGAAGACTATACTTACTTGATATCCCTAATATCAAGTATATCTCGAATGATGATACATTTCTAGTTTGAGTTATGAGAATCATCAACCCCATCCAACACCAAAGATTCAAGATTTATTGGGAACAAATAAACATCATTCAAGTTTTCAAAGGCATCAAGACAAGGTTCAACTAGCACTAACATAATGTATTATTCATATTTATATCCCTACACTTTATAAAGTGGAGTATTTCTATAAAGGGAATATGTTATGATAATACCCTTTACCATAGTGTAAAGTCTCTTTTAATTAAATTATTTGAGTTACTCAACCCATATACACTACCTAATATTAAGAAATCTATGAGAAAATTTATATTTAGGATATTGTGGTAAGTATATTCCATTATCCACTGAACAAATATGTAATTAATTTGTCACTTTAATTCACATACCACAGTGATTAGTTCTAAATCATTATTCTAGTAAATATGTAAATAATTAGAACTATTTTCCACAATATAAAGATCATACATTAACACACATGAGACCCATAGAATAATAATCATATAATAGCATATAGTTTTATCTTAAATATTGTAATATCAGAATAGGTATCATTATGATCCTCTTATTTAACACCTAAAATATCATCTCAAACTATTATTTCCTGATGAAATTCACTCCATTGTTCACTATAGTGGTTATAATAGTATCTACATATGAGAACCCATAATGAAATGATGTTAATATTCAGTGAATCCTAATAAACTATAAACTATATAGTTTGGTATTAGTATTTACCATTATAAAATCACTTCTAATTTTTATGGATCTATTGTAATTATAGATTTTTACACAATCTATCATAATAATTTAATATAAAAATGATAGAATAATTGTTTGAAATGTTTTTATATTTATTATTGTCACATAAGGGACTTAAAGATCACAAAATTACATATTTCAATACTAATATTTCAACAATAATACGTCTAATTCCATTTAGGTTATGTTTTTAATAGAATTCATAAATTCAATTACATAAAAAACTCATAATTTTATCATCAAATGGAAATTATTTCCATTAAAAAAAACTATTGATATGATACACCGACTTTAATCATGGATTAATCCTTATAACTATAAATTTGTGTTTATAACTATTCCTACTCATTTTTTATCTCTATAAAGATGATTTGAGATTATATGATTAGAAAGATATATTATTAAGGGGTACAAGAAGAAATAATAACTATGTATTCATTTAAATACCTAAAATTCCAATTAAAAAAATTATCCTATATTTTCTTATCAGACATTAAACCTTAATTCCAACATCAAATTGACATATTTTTTCAATAATTTTCCACAAAAACTTATAAAAAAGAATAATGGAAATATACTGTTCATAATGGTTTCCAAGGAAAACATGGGAACTCATGAAAAAGGATTTCATTGAACTAAAAAATTATTAGCTTTAAAATAATATAAATATGCATTTAATCATGAACTCATATTATCACATCATGAAATGAAAAATACTTCCATTAAAACTCATAAGGGATCCAAAAAGTATTACTGGGTTATTACATTCATTATCACCCTTACTATCACACTTACAATGGAATAAACTACTGTATTAATTCTAATATACCATCTTAAGGGAATAGATAAGAACATAATGAATTGGATGGATATAAACTAGGTCCAATCATAAACAAATACCATTTAACAAAACCATTACATGAATAAAAAATAAGACATTTATTTTACCATTGTATGAATAAAACTAATTGTTTTTATTATAACCCCTAAGAATAAGAATTTATATTAAAATTTAAAAATAAAATTAATTTAAAATAAGGGTTTATAAAATTCCATATGGTAATGAAAATTCATGATTAGAATATAATATTGATAACGATCAACATGATGATGATAATAAGAATGAATAGAGAAAACTTGAGAGATAACTAAGAAGAATACTTTAGAACATAAATATAAATGGTTTGAAAAAATAATTATATAGATTATCGACATAGCTCATGTTTTATCCACATCCTAAATAATAATGTTATTGTAATTAATTAATTTATTATGAACCTTTTTAATTTTCAATATTTCATTTGAAATATATTTATGTATTATTTAGCGGATTAATTTGGGATATGTTGGCCAATTTTAAAATTTTTGGTCTGTAGTTTCAAATAAGTGTAGGTAGAATTTAAATTGATAAATATATTTTTTCAATTTCTTATAAGTATTATAAGTGTCATGGTATATGATGGATTTCATTCAAGCGGTAATGATGTTTAATACATTAGAAGGGAGTAATATTTTTTAGAACATTCCATGGTATGATTTTTTTAAAACATATAATTTTTTTTGAAAATATACATTAATTGAAATTAATAAATCATAAATATTAAACACTATTGTTTCGTAATCCTTAATACTAATGGTTAAAAAATTGATATGTTTTATTTGGGTAGGTTGTTGAACCAATTCTAACAAAATTTATTATATGGATGTTTTAATTATAAAACCATCCATATTTATGTACTATATTATTAATAATTTATTATTATAACCTTAATTACTTGTTATTATGGATTGTAACGAACTTTAAAGAAGAGGGATAGGAATAATATTATGAAAAAATAAATACTCATGTTGAGGAGTTGAAAGTTCTATAAAGGAGTTTCTATTTATGTAATCATTAAATGTAAATATTCATTGAAAAAACATGAGGATGTATAAAATAATTAAAGTAGATGAAATATTGGGGTTTTATATGGATATAAAATAAAAATATTTATTTTTTATAAGGTAGTCCGAGTTCATTTATTTGAAAAATATTTATGGATTCTCCAAAAATGTTTTTTACATAATGGCTAAGAATGTAATTTTTAAAAATTAAAGTTGATCGTAAACAAGAAGGTATAGGTCCACACATCCATTAAAGTTTCTCATTATAATGGTATAATATTCATATCTATTAGATATTATTTAATTTTATTTCTATAAATTAATTTATTATTCTATAAAATATAAAATTATTTATTATTCTTATTGATTTAACCCATGCTACAACATATTTTTTTTATAAATTCTATGTTAGATTTGGTTCCCTATTACACACTTCTATATAAATTATCATAACTTGTATTCATAGTTTTGAATAATATTAAACTCATTATTATATCATGATTGATATTATGTGTGAAATAGTTTGTGATAATGTCTTAAAGGTAGCTTTAAAACTGAAAGGTCATTGAATATCCCCACTGTGATAAGAACCCAAAAGTTCCATGATAGGGTTTTTAAATATATGTTCTATAGATATATTAAATCATTTTAGGGACATAATTTATTAATTCCATGAGGGGTGGAGACTCATAAGACATTAATAAACCTCCTCATGGTTTTTTCCATAGTAATATCCTTCATAAAATATTATAATAATTATACTTTCCAAAAGGAAATACATATTTATACGTGTCATTGCATATTTAAATTCGTAGATGTGTGTATTGATCCTTAGAATTTAATATTATAATTAATGCATATTATAAATCACATGATTCTATTTTTTGTTGGAAATCCATTTAACACATGTTTACAGTGATGTAAAATATGTTTGTTTCATCACAAGTAATATTTCATTAATGAATAATGTGAGAAAGGATTTGTCCCAAATGTTATTTAATGAAAGTTGATATCTCAGACCCATGGATGGAAATAAAATATCCTAAATAAATCCAATTCCATGGTGTTATGTAAAAAACACCAATTTAATAAATGTTAATGAAATAGACATCATGAACATAGGTTTATGGCACCGACATGAAACCTGCATGATGAGAGATATCATGATAAAGGGATTATATTACTATATAAGTGTTAGTATGAGTTATTATGTCACTATGACACTAAATTATTTATATATGGGTTCCTTATCATGTTTGTAGTCACTAACCTTGAAATTTAGGCTTCTTCGCCAAATTCTATTGAGAAAGAGGCCTAGAGTGTCACACACTAAGTGTATCCAGAATCCCTGTTAAATGATGTATTACTATTTATTATTTATCCAGTTGAATAAATATTATTCTGACATGTAGTTTAGTATTTATTTATTTTTTCTTGATCATATATATTATGTCACTAGTTATTTCAGAGAATAATATTTTTTCATAATATTTTATAAATATTTATTTTATATTTTGTGAATATAAAAATTATTTATTTATTAGTGAATAATGTAGTGATATTTATTTATTTAGTATGTACTTGTCATTCTTGGCTTGATAAAAATTATGGAGGAAGGTAGAACTGTGTTTAGTGTTCTATTGAGAAACAATATATATTGAATAATACTTCATTAAATATTATTTTATTTGATTTTCGAGAAAAGGGAATGTCAAGAAAAAATAATAATATTATTATTATAGACATGTGTTTTAATGGGATTAAATAAATAATAAAGTTAACATGTATAATTATTTATTTCTAACACCATCTGCATATAAATGCAATTATATTATTTTTTAAAAAATAAAATTTACTTTTTTTTGTGGACAAAAAATATTTAATAATTGCCTCAAATATCTAGATAGATGCCTTCTCTATGAACTCTCCTATGAATGGAGAGCGATATCACTATACCTTCATATCTTGATTCAAGATAGATAAAAAAAATCCTTTGGATGTGATTCTATGGGAAATCAATGGAGATTGACACATGTGATAGGGTCTATTATTCTAGTACTCGTAGATTCTTACTGTGACATTCAGTGATTCATCAACCTCATGTAGATCACCGATATAGGAAATCTATTCTTGATTCCCACAATGTATCAACAAAAATATATAGAACCATTTTTTGATACAACAAAAATGATTTAATTTCATGTAAGGTTATTCTTTAATTATTTAAAATAATTTTGAAAAACATGTGATAATCAAGTGCATCACTTCTACCATTTATCCACTATCTATATTCTTTTATTAATTCCATTTATCATGTAGTATATCACTGTTTAAATATTAGATTAATCGTCGATCATGAAAAAATAAAACATTTGGCATGACCCATCTCCTGAAATTGCTACCCCTAGAACCTACAAGTGGTATTAAAGTGGTTAACATTATTATTTATAATTATTTTAAAATCGTTGATTCATTTGTGAAATTATTCTTATTTCTCAATTCAAATTTAATCATTCTACAATCCAGATTGTGATATATAATTTATTCATCTTCGTATATCTTAAATATAATCAAATAATTTTATTTTTTGAATAACAAAAATTCAATGATCTCATACAAAGGTTCCAATGAGTCTTTCTGAATAACACAAGAGTGCACACCATGTAACCCGAAGGTGCATGCTGTGTGACCTAGAGGTACACACCATGGAACCAGGAGTTACAAACCACGGAACCTTGAGGTACACACTATGGAACCTAGAGGTACATTCCATGAATCCAAGATGTACATGTCGTCGAAATAGGAGGTTCAATCCATGTAACTCGGTGGTATACGTCGTGAAACCTGGAGGTACATGCCGTGAAACCCTGAGGTACACACTATTCAACCGGAAGCTGTTATCCATGGAAGCTACTTTTACATACCTCGAACCATGAAGGTACATGTTATGGAACTTGGTGGTACACACCAGGAAACTTGAAGGTAAATGTTATGCAACCCATAGGTACATGCTTTCAAACTAGAGGTACATGTTATGGAACCCGAAGGTACATTCCCTGTGACTTCGAGTTATATTACATGTAACCTAGAGTTATACAGAGTGTACTAGTGTTTAATTAACCAATAATTAATTTTTAATTAATTCAATTCATGTTAATTTATTACACATGATAAATTTAATTATACACAACATGCTGATTGGGTCATCCTGATGCATATTCAAAAATGTACACATCGTTCAACCATACACGATGTGTATTCTTTTTGTTATAGAAAATCAGTGTGTATTTTTACATAGCCTACATTACCAGTGGTCATGTGACATGAATACCACACACCATGTATCTCATGTACATGAATTTTACTCCAATTTTTTCCATAACATGGTTTCACACGGAGTCCCAAGGTGCGTGTCATTTATAGTTGATGAGAATAATACATGTTTTGTATCTTAAATGTACACACTATGTACTTTTACCAAATTATTCTTAATTAAAATTAATTTTTTATACTGTGAAAACCTTATCAACTAGTACTTTCATGTGGTCAATATATTGATAAGATATTCCTTGTGGTTGGTTTATATATATATATATATATATATATATATATGTAAATATTTAATTTATTTATTTTCAATTTTCTAATCAACATATAATGAATATGTCATATCATAGTTATTAATCTACATGCATTGAATCATTACATGCTACGTAAAAATTAAAAAATATCTATAACCATTTGACCGTATGATGATAGTGAAAATAATTATATAACATTATAATTTTTGTATTCCATAAGTTTTAGGAGTAAAAAGTATACTACTATAACACAAGTTGGATAGATTAGATGGGTACTCAACATGTTTCATTGAAAGTATATTTTTGAACAAATTTAATTTTAAATAAATTTATTTAATTTTATTAGAATTATGTAGTATAATAATCTCATGGAAATTAATATTAGAATATGGTAAAATAATTAACTAAACAAATAAAATATTTAATTGATTAGAGAAAGATTTATCTTAAATAAGAATGATTAGAATTTTATACTGATTTAATTAAATGTGTAATTTTTTCATGCGTATGGATGGTTATGTGCCTAGAACGAACTAGTGTATGTAATTAGTTTTATTTAATTTATTATTATATTAAATTATTGGCATTCTTATCATCTCTCATCTCATTATACAGGGGTTTGTGTGACCATGATTTATTTTATGTAAACTTCTTGGCCAGTCTTTTGATTCCCCTCACATTCATATGAGTGAAATAATATTCAATGGAAGGAGCTCCCAAGCTTGTTGAGAAAGTTCTTGTTTGGAATATAGGAGAAACCAATCCAATTTAGATACATAGGTGGAAATGTGGAATACTACAACAAAAACCATAATTTTTTCAAGGTTATTCTCGTAGGTTGATAGTTAGTTTATCATCTACTATAATAAATAATAATTATTAAATTCTAATGATCATACCACTTTATTATTTTATTTAATACAAGTTTTATGTTTTTTTCTTTATGGATTTGTTTTCATGATCACATAAATTAATGAATTAATAGGCATGAAATATAGAACTAAAATCAATTGGATTATGTGATAATATTATGTAAGACATGGTTAATAACTTATGTAAATAAAATTAATTTTAACAAGCATGTACTAAAGATAATAATTGGAAATTTACTAATTAAAGATCAAATACCTCAATCATATATATTATGTCGGTATAGATTTTCACTAGTCTAGATAAAATCAACTAAAGTATAAATTTATTGACCAAAAAATGGTGGGGTTCTTTCAATTATCATGGAATTATATCTTGAGGTTTCATATTTTCTTAAATAAGTTCAAATAGACAGTTTACTTACACAGAAATATTTCTTGTACCAATGAGTAATGAGTTTAAGAAATCCAATTTATGGATTTTATGAATGGGGAATCCACTCAAAAAATAAATGAACTATGAGTTAATAGAGTTGGAATTGGGAATTCCTACCTAAAACCCTTCAAGCTTTTCAATCCACCAATGTTTGGGTGATTTGAAAGGTAATATGGATCCATTACACTGGAATACTAAAGAAACTGGATATTCAGAATTAAATGATGAGGGGTATTGGGTTCTGATAAAATAGAGGGAGGTTTATAAATATTATATTTATTATTTTATTAAAATTATTATGTAATGTAATGAATATATTATCATATTATTTAGAGAACTAAAAATAATAATAAATTCAAACATATCACTATGATCCATACTTGATAAGGATAACCTTCTAACTGGCCCAAATATTTATTATTGGAAAAGGGACTTGCTTGATATCCTATGTCATGAAATGAAACATAATGTCCTGTAAGAACATCTTTTTGAGGGGTCTAGTAATGAGGCTAGTGAAGATAAGTTATCCCTCAGAAGAAAAAATTGAACATTTCTATAGTTGTTTAGTGTTTCATGATATAATCCATGATAAATGAGCTTTTGATGAAACCTGAGGAAATGGATGAGTGCAGAATGATGTCTCACCATTGGGGTATTTATCATGAGAAATATATATAAGAGAGATATGAGATATCTTATGCTCAATTGACATCTAATCGTGGGGATTTTGTGCCAGTCGGTCCTCCTGTAGTTTAGATCATTATAAACATTATACTCTAAGACATATTAGGGATTAAATTCCTAGATCAGTTGTGCACATATATCACACATTTCTCACTGTCCAAATCCATCTACAGATTTATTGTTAATTATAACATGATAAAAAATGAGGAGAGTATTCCAAAAACACTAACAATAAATCACCATGTGGATAAGAACCTGGGGCTTAGAAAACCCATAGTTTATACGGTGAATACGAAAAGGAATAACAAGGATAAGGGGCCCACAACCCGTAAAAAGTCTAAAGATCTCGAGCATCGTCCTTCTAGGAAATGGAAGATCCAGAGGCATTATGCTTTTCTTGTGGCAAGAAAGGCCACCAATAAACTAATTGGACCCAGTACAAAGGGGAAGATAATAGTTCCTTTTTAAATGAGTGATATATTTTAATATCATCATATTGGGTGTTATATACGACTTTTGTTTCTCACATATATATCCAAATAAATGAACCAAGTTTATTTTGAATTATCTCTAGAGGATATGTGGAGTTACGAGTTACCAATTTTGTGAGGAAAGATGCTCTATCCATTAATGACGACCCCCATTAATTTTAAAAAATAATGCTATTATTTTAAGATATTGTTACAATGAACAAACTATTAACAAGTACATAATTTCATTCTTGTGCCCAAATGAATATGTTTTTATTTTCATTTTTGGGAATAAATGATTTCTATTTTATAAAGACAAAATATGTTATAGTGTGTAACCTTTAAGTAATGGTATTTTTTTATTAAATTATTATAACCAAGTATTAAAAATATATATAAAATAATGTCCACATGAATCATGTAACACCAATAAATTTCATCACCATATTGGACACTTAAATGAGAATTATTTCAAAATGATCCATCAAGATTGTTATTTAGAATCTCTTGAGCAAGAACCAATTGAAAGATGTCATGCTTATTTATAAGTCCAAATAACCAAACAACCATTTAGTGGATATGATGAAAGGGCCATACATTATTGGTACACAATGATATGTGAGAACCATTTCCAATAGAATGTGATGGATGGTATTATTAATTAATACCATTTCATGATGACTTGAGTAGATAAGGATTTGTCAACATAATGAGGCATAAGTCCGAGTCTTTTGAGAAATTTAAAGAATTCAATATTGATTTAGGGAATCTACATGGAAATAAGATATAAAATAATTGATTGGATAAAGGTGGAGAATATTACAACTAAGGGCTCATCAAAAATACATAGGACATTGAGATTTTTTCTCATCTCACTCCACCATACACACCACAATGTAATGGTTTTAGTGAAAGGAATAATTGTACCTTGTTACACATGGTACAATCATTGAAGAGTCAGGTAGATCTTATGTCATACTTTTGTGGATATTAATTAAAAACTATAGAATATACATTATACCACGTACCTAATAAAGAGGAAATCATAATAACTTTATATTTACATAGGGTATAGAAACCCAGTTTGTTACATAAAAGTGTATGTGGTTGCGATGTGTTGATTAAGGTCTTCTCGTGAATAAAACTAGAACCCTAGGGAAACAATTATCTGTATATGGTATCATAAAGAAACAATGTGATAATACTTGTAAAACCAAATATATATGAAAATGAATATCTTTAGACAATAAATTATTCTTGAGAGGGATCATAACTAGAAAAACTATAGTGGGAGGGAGATTGACTTAAATGAAGTTGATGTTGAAGATACACAATATTCAGTATAGGAATATATTTTGTAGGTCCCTTTGGGAGAAGTAGTTACTAGAAGTCAAGTACCAAATTAGAGAACTAGAGTGGTAATAAAACCATAGAGATATGGATTTATTGTCACTATGGATGGTGAATAATTATTGGGTTATAATGAATAACATCTCTCCTATAATAATGCAGTATAGAGCATAAAATCTGCATGATGGAAAAAATACATAAATTCAAAAATTTATTCCATATATCCAAAATGTGTTGGAGTATTGGTCAATGTTCTAATTTATATATATCCCATAAGGTGAATATGGGTAGTATAGAAGAAACTAGACATGGAAGGAAAAGTAAATACCTATAAAACAAGTACCGGGTATAAAGGGATTAAAAACCAAATGGAATTTTCTAGGAAGAATCATTTCCCCTATTCTGCATGTTTAAAACCATTAGAATTATACCCAGTACAAAAGGTTACCATGACTATGAAAATTGGATTATTGATATTAAAACTAATTTCCTTAATTGGATACATTAATAAGATTACTATATGACACCAAATTAAGTGTTTGTTACTCTAGGTGATGCCAAAAAAAAGATGTTATAGAGATCAATTTATAGATTGAAGAAACATCCATTTCTTGGAAAATTCGATTCGGTGAAGCTATAAAATAATTTTATTTCATTAATAATGGATGTTATCCATGTGTTTAAAATAGTTTTAGTGGGATTTTCTTCATTATCTGAGTATTATTTGTTGACGACAGATTTTCTATTATAAATAGCATACTATTTTTACAGTCAGTTAGGGGAATGTTAAACTAGTGTTTTTTCATAAAGTACATATGAAAAGAAGCGTACATTCTAGGGATTAAGATCAATTGTGATAGATCTAAGTGGGTGATTAGACTAAGAAAATGTATATTCAATGACAATATACTAATTTTATTTTGTATTGAACAATCCATGTGGGGATTTGTTATAGTGTAATATGGTATTCGTCGTTCTATGAAAATGTGTTCTATGATATAGTATGAGAACTAGAGAATTTGTAAGATAACATACACTTTAGTGATAGGCTTTATCATGTATGACATTCTATGTACTATATTTGGTGTTTATTATTCAATGAACATGGTAGGAAGATACGGAGACGATCTTGGATAACATCATTGGTATGTAATTACGGTTATCCTTAAGTATCTTAAAATAACCAAGGATATGTTCCTAGTGTATGGAGGATAAAAAGATCTGGTAATCAGGGGTTATATTGATTCTATTTTTAAAATATATCTCAATGAGATGATGTAATAGTCATGATGTGTTTTTTGTCTTAACAGAGGAGAATGAAGCTTGAAGAATTCAGAGAAGTTATTTGTCACTGATAATCCAGTGGTGTCTATGTATATAGGGGATTTTAATGCATCCAAGGAATCCATTTGGATATGAAACATTGCCTAGGATTTTGATTTGGAACCTAAAATAAAGAACATATCATGTTATATTGTTATTATACTACATTGGTGGATCTTGAAAAATAACCAAGGTAACACCAATGGGAAAATAACATACTCTAGATATATCAACTATTGTGGTACTATCTATAGAGGCTTAAAGATTCATTAAGACGAGTATTCATAAAAGAAAAAAATGATGGACCCCTTGAGTAAAGGAATATCTCAGTATAAGAATGAGTATCATGTGAGATCTAGAGGACTGAAGGTTATTATATGTTTACTCTAGTGTAAGTGGGTGTCTATTGGAGTTGGTTCCCTAGAACATAATTTTGTGTACTTTATGAAAAACTATTTTCATAGTTTAGAATATCAATAAACGTCTTATCACATCATCACAATTACTATGCTTGACGTAGTATGTTATTATTTCGAATGATTAGGTGTCACACATAAATGTAATATTTTTTCTACACTATGACGATAACCTAGTAAAATGATGATAGTATTCTTAAATATATTTTCTATATCATAATAATATAATTTTACGGAAAAAATGATTCGGTCTGTCAAGGGTGGAGACTCATCGGACATTATGGCACTATCTAATTGTGTACACCCATGGTAATATACAGTGTATGATATTATAAGAATGAGACCTTTTAGTAAGAAATAATCGTTTATATACATCACTGGATTTTTCTATATATGAATTTGTTTATTGATACTTATAATTTTGGACTATTATTAATGAGTATAATAATTTACCTAATGAATAATGGAATAAAGGATGTCTCTATTCTATGTTATAATGGAATATATTATCTATGGCCCTTTGATGGAAATGGTAGATCATAAGTAAATCCATGTCCTTGGTTTACTATAAAAATGTTTAATTTTCCAAAAGTTAACGGAAGAGACTTCAAAAAAGTAGGCTGATGGAACCAGTATTCAACCTTCTTGATTAGAGATATTTTGAGAAATTAATTATATTACAAAGAAAGAATTCATATAAGGTACTACAGAATTGAAACATTAAATTATTTCTCTATAGGTTCCTTAGCGTATTTCATGATTATAAATTTTTAAATTAGGATACATCACCTAATGACACTAAGAGAGAGGCCTAGTGTGTTTCACATTTAGTGTATCCAGAATCTTAGTTAAATATTATATTATAATTTATTGTTTAAAAAGTTGAAAAAAATATTATTACCACATTTGGATTAATAATTATTCTTGTTTCTCTAATCACATATATTCTTTACCTAGTTATTTGGGAGAATATTATTTTAACAGAATATTAAATAAATATTTATTTACTTTTTATTAAATAAAATTTTTATTTATATATATATTGGTGATTAATTAATTAATATCTATTTAATAAATAAATAATCATTATTCAATTCTAGATAAATATTATAAATTAATGTCTAGATGATTTTAATGGTATGGTGGGAAACAAACAATATTGAATATTATTTTAATTAATAATATTTAGTTTAATTAAAAAATTTAGTACACATAAAGAATTATTTTTATTATTATTATTGACATGGGGTTCTACATGGATTAAATAAATAATTAAGGGTAATTTTTTAGTTATTTATTTTTATCCCTAGTGGTATATAAACCCAATTATATTATTTTTCAATATAGCTAATTCATTTCATTAGTTATGTAGAACAATAACAGGAGAATCATCTTGATGCCCTAAAGAGATCTCTTCTTCTTGAAGACTCCCATGAAAGGATGGAAATATTCATCCACCTTTCAATCTAGAGTTGATAGAGATCAAAGAAAATCCTTTAAAATTGATTCTCATGGTGATTAAAGGTGAATGATACAAGTAATAGGATCTACCCTACTAGCTCATAAAGGTTCCTATGCCGACATTCAGAGATTCATGGAAAATGAATGGGTCACCTCTAGATGGAATCTAATTCCGATTCTTCCTGTTAAACAATGGTACGATGTAGACCTATTTTCTTATTTTAAAAAGAAGAAATAATTTTATATACAGTAATTATTTAATTTTTTAAATTAATTATAAATAATATGTGATGATCATGCCCATAGGTTCAGGAATTTATCCATTTTATATATTATTTGATTTAATTACATTAACAAAGGACTTTATATTCATGTTAGTATCAGATTAATCATTTATAATGAAAAAAATAAAAGTTGGGAATGACCTTTCACATGCATCTACTGCATTCATAACCTATATGTTATCTTCTAATATATTTTAAAACCCATTTTTATGTTATCTATTCTAAATAAATAAATTTATTCCTTTTTTCTAATCCTATCTTTTTCATTATTTACTCATTATCATATTATGATAAAACTCATTGGAGGAGATCATTTCAACCTCTTTGGTTCTATATACACTAGGTAACATTTCATATTTATCATAAAATCTATTTTACAATTATTGAATATCGTGATATCTTATGATGCAAGTCGTGTTTTATAAGTTACTATATTATTATCAATAATAATAATAAATAAAAATATATTACCAATAATTTTTCTTTATTAAATTTATGAGTCAATAGTTTTAACTTCTTAATTTAATAATAATTTTTATAATATAAGTAGAATTAATTTTTAAAAAATTTATATGATTTATTTGAAATTTCAGAATTCAATATCAAATTAAATATCATAGAAAACTATCTCATATTGTATTAGATAACTATGTGTTATTTAAATTTTTGACTAATTGGCTACATATTAATTAAACTGTAAAAAGCATGGTTGTGTTAGAATACCATAAGTGGCTTGTAACCACATACGGTGAAACATGAGTCTTAATGTTTTATTAAAAATAATCGAAGTGAATGGGAAGAATCATTACGTAAAGTGGAAAATTTTGAAACTCTAATAAGAATTATGGGGTCGTTAGTAGACCTATTAAATAATAAGTTAGTGTGGGGTTTCCAATAGTATGTTTAACCTGGGGATTTGACATATCACCCAAGATTAGGATTATTCAATGTAAAATGACTTTTATATGATTAAATATATGTTAGGTTAAATTAAATCATCTCTTATATAGGATTTACATTTCTAGGAAGTATCCCTTGTTAGATAAAAATAATAATTATATCATATTAAATATAAACACATGTGTGAACAATTATATTGGGATGCAGATCATGATAGGTTCCATATGAGATAACTTAATATGAAAATTAAATTAATTGTTAATTAAAGGAACCCCATGATAAATTAAATAGTAACTCTCCCAGGAGGAGTAACCTAGAGAATGTTCATTTCATTGTTATATATATCATTAAATAAATGAGTTTCTTTTTTCATGTAGAATATGATAGATAAAAGTGAAATAATTCAACCCAATGTTTGGGTTATGTCAAGATGATGGAATGAGATTGTAAAAAGTATAAAAAATAGGAATCATCATATTGATCTTATACTATGAAATAGATAAGGAACTAGTGTTGTAACAAGATCATAGGATCATGTGTTATGAATAGTTCATAAATAATACACAAGGATATAGAAAATAAAATATTTTGTATGATGAACTGTACTATTTGATGGCTTAGATTCATTAAAAAAGCCCTTTTATGTTTTTCAAGGACTTGATGTTGTTGGGAAGATGTTTGGAGTGTTTTTGAATCCTAGTAAAATTTCATGGACATTCAAAGGGTCACCAGGATATGGTAGAGGGAGTGGTGCTCTTTAGTTTCTGTTTTTGGGTTTTGGAGTTTTGCCATCTGACTAGTTGCGTGGGGTGAAGATTTTCCACAATGAGTGAAATAGACTGGTTGGTTGTGGTATTTGGTGTGGTGCATGGGTGGTCACTCTATGTGTAACGAGAATTGTGGAAATTCCTAGTTAAGAGTGTGTTACTGAGTTTTTTTAGGAAAGAATCTATGTAATTCCATAACCCTATAATCATGGTGCTGGTGTAATTTTTTATTACATTGGCATATATACAACTATCGAATCTCAATGAACCGATCAATTTAGTTGTTTTGAAAAACAGATTAGATGCCTGATCCTTAATTTACAATTAAAAATCCATACTACAACATGAAGAATACTTTTAATATCATGATTCTACTAGATTAAACCTATATTTCTGTCATAATATACAATATTCCATCCTGGGAAGATGAAACAAAAGAAACAGGTGATCCCATTTTCATAGTAAGGGTAAATAATACTCTAGAATCTACCGTAAATAAGCATAAACTTTTATGAAATTGTTTATAATGGAAACAGAAACATTTTAAAAATAATATTGAGCATAATATGGCATGAATAATTCAAATAATTTTACATAAACATTCACATGTATATTTTACAAGTCAAATAACCACATGTAACATAAATTACTTATTTCATAATTAGGTAATTCATAATACCGTACATCAAAAACACATCTTGATTGCTTCATCCAAGACACCATATATAAACATTAAAAACCAAACTATTTTGTCTCATGAGACCAATTGGTGAATCAAGGCTCTATAGTAAACCCAACCAGTAACTTACTAATCAAATGCATTCCTCATATAATAGAGTAGAACATAACCAACATAAACATTCATATTAAAACTAGTATAAAAAATGTTAATAAATTAACCATAAATCATTAATGGTATAAAAATAGAACATCCACAATCACATGTATCATCAACCATTAAATAAAATATGGTTGACTATGTTATAAATAATCAACCTCAATTAAGCCTAAAATCCAACAAATGATGTTGTCATAGTTGAAAATATTATAATAAAATCATATTTCTTTGGAAAAATTCAACCTTTTTACATTGAAACTATCTTAAATCCATTCAAATATAAATGGAAGTTTTTTTTGAGAATTACATTGTAATGTTGTAAGGGATGCTTAAAAACATTATGGTGGAAGGATGAAAAAAATTATCTCATGCCATATAAGTTAAAAAAATTCTTACTGTTAAAAAATGTCCTAAACTATTTAATTTCGAAAATGAAAAAATATTCCATTCAAGACATTTTGTAAAAACTCAGGAGTGGGTAAATATGAATTTAAACATGTAACATCCCGAGATTTGTAAATTTTTTTTGGAATTAGTTTCACCATTTTTATATTATCCATTTAATGAAACACTAATGATAGTGAATTTTATATTAAATAAATATGTTTTTCTTATATGAAGAACCATGATAAACCTAAACTAAAAACAACATAGAATTTATTCTTTTCTACACGAAACACCATGATCAGCTTGTGTTATATGCATTAATGACATTCCTTGATGATTTGGGTAACACATAAGACCATGGTTTATTGAAAAATAATATATTATTAAAATTTGAATATTTATTTTAATAATATACTAAATTTATTTTAAATACGAGTTTGTGAATAGTATTAACTAATTTATGAAAATATATTCTTTATTCAATATATTATGAATTTATACGTTACCAATTAATTATAAACGAATATAGAAACCGACTGTATTTAAAATAAAATATTACTTTGGTCACAAAGTTGGTTTACCCAAATAAGTTAAAATTTTATTTATCTATTGCAATTCAAAAATTAAAACATTCCATTAAGATAGAATATTGACTTGGCATACGTTACATGTAATACCAAGTTTCTATGAAACATCATTTTATTATTATAATTATTTAACAACGTTAGTTATGACTTAGTCATTAAAAAATTGTAACATGAATATTATAATATATTTCTAAAATATTTTTAGGATGGTTTTATATAAATAAAAAATATTTATAATGAAAAATAATATTTTAGTAAAGCTTTTATATATACATCTAAAAAATACTATTTTCTAAAATAAACGACTTTTCTTATCCATCTATGGAATGAAATATAATTTATTTTCGATAGTTTTGAATTTAAAATTGATAAAATAAAATTCCTTTTTGAATTTATAACATTTAAATTATCATAGGTTAAATATTTGGGATTAATATGTGAAACTACATTTTTGATGTATAGTGAAAACTACTACATTTTAGTAATAAACCGCCATTATATTTAAATAAATATTAATGTAAAACTATAATATTAAATTTTTTAAGGTGAAATTATATCATTAATACATATATTAATGATATTTAGGTAATTATAAAAAATTTCACTTTGAAATTTAATATAAAAACATAACAATATTCCGAACATTTTTATACTTTAAAATATCGTTATTTCGTCCTGTCTGCGAGATTAACATTAATCTAAATTTCCCTACTTCTATGAATTTAATTTATAAATCCACACATAAAATATTTAAATTAATTTAATATTGGGATTCTAATAATATGAAATTAGTTTTTTACCAATAATATTAGTAAAATTAATTAAAATTAATCACAATGATTAAGGTAAAACTAAGCTTAATTAGGGAATAAACCTTAAAATTAAAGGCCCAAATGACCTAACATATTATCCAACAGCCATTTATTGTACATATGTCGTCCAAAAACCGTCCATTATTGATTTTGGTTAGCTTTTTATGGTTTTTTGATGTAAGTACATTTGTACACCTAACTTGTTTTCCAAAATTCCATGTGAGTCCTTTTGCTTTCCAATAAAACCCACCACCTCTCCCTCTTCTTCATAACTCTCAAACATCTTATGTTCAGACTTGACCCACCTAATATAATTACCATAAATCCTCATGCATCCTAGATTTAATCCCTTTTAATGGTGGATATCCCATGAATCCATTAAGCACAAACTAAATGGTGTTACTAGATTAAGAGGTATCATCATCTTTCAATTCCCTTATTTTATTTTCCTTCTCCACCCCTCCAACCATATTTATTCTATGATTATATAAAAAACTATTATAAAAAATATATAAGGATATGTTAATGTAAATTTTTTAACATTCACATACAGAAGCTTCCATCTAATGGGTAATAAACATACTATTTGTTTGTACAACGAACTACTGCCTCGTGAAACGATGATAGTTCGCATTTACATTACCACCGACCATAGTGAACTTTATGATGTATACTGTATTTTTATGTGTCACATATTAAAATTATTATATCTATAATCTTAATTATTCCTTTTTTCAATAAATATATCTTTTACCTTTTAATTTTTTTAGTAAAATAATTTCGTTTGAGGAAGCCTGGACTACCTCCCCCGTAAAGCGATATGATTCATTCGTACACCACTTGCATTGTATTAATGATGGTTTTAGTTAATACATAATATATCAAAGATATAATAAATATACTATAATAATTATATATATATATATATATATACATATATATATATACATTTATATAACATATATGTCTTTTTCATTCATTGTATCAACATGATATTTAAAAAGAAATAGCGTTCATGCTTATGTAACACCACCGATCTCCTTGAATGGAATTTTCCATTTCATAAATATATATTATATAGACTATTATAATACACATATAATGAATAAAAAATATATTAATATCATGTTTAATATTCTCTAAATCATAATATAAATTATAAATACCCAAGATATAACAAATTAAGACACATGCAAATAATAAAGCGACTATTACCCTAAGTGAAACCTTAACATATGAATGTTCAAAAGAGGGTAATATAATGTTTTAATCAAACAATAAATGGTATTATATATAATAATATAGTTCTTTAAAATATTTCTAATAAATTTATATTTATTATAAAAGTGGTTTGAACTTGTATGATGAGAGTCAGGACACAAGGTTAGGGGATTTCATCTAACTTTTTATTCATGTGAGACACATTCAATATTCTCAACTTGTTCATTTTGTGTGGTTTATATAATTCACATTATTGTATTATAATTATTTTATTCAAAAATTCATGGGAATTAACATATCATATTTATTAACATTCAATCATGGGGTTTATGTTTCAAAATTAACTATTTCAGTAAAAATGTGTTTTCTCAATTTTCTTTATTTGAGACTAATATTTTCTTATGAAGCTAAATACTTTTACAAGGTGAATATATTTACATTTTAAATTATATATCATTAATATAATTATTTCATGATATTTTAATATTCTTGTAATTTTATTTTCTTACTTGGATAGTATTATCCCATGTTACCATGATATAATAGTTTACTATGACAATCTAATCGCTTTTCGAGATTTTTTGTGTTCATCATTCCAGGATAAATTATTATGTTCCATATCTAAATAAATTTATGACTATTATTCTCCTATAGTAATTCTTTCTATATTCATGTAGTTGTACCATTCTTTACTCCTTGGTACGAAATATAGTTATGATAGAGATTTTAAAAATTTACAACTTTACCGTCTCTTCGATTAGAAATCTACTTTCCTTCAAAACCATGTTTTTTAAAAAGAGTTTACATTAATATTCAAATAGTATCCTATGATCATTTAAATAAAGTTTTACCTTTTTTATTTTACCAATGTTTGTAAAGTAATATTCTTGTCACTTTTCGAATGATGTAATTTTATATAATTTTTATCATAAAAAAATAATATTCTTTTTAACTCATATGACATGTAATGATTTACCCATAGTCAATCAATTGAATATTTTATTTCATGTTTGATGGTTATTTTTTTAGAAAATTGTTATAAAAGTTATTTTTAGGGAAAATGGTTTTCCAAAATTTTTCAAACTTCATTTATAATTTTTTAAGGGAAATGGTTGTCAAAACATTTTATAGCTTCTTTTATATGATTTCATGAAAATGGATTTGAAAAAAATTTCAAGATTTATTTATATGTTTACATTCAAGGAAAATAGTTTTCAAAACATTATAATGATTTATTTATATGTTTTCAATGTATTTTCTTGGAAAATATTTATCAAAATGTTTTCAATCACTATTTATATGTTTTCAAATGATTTTCAAAATAAATGATTTTCAAACTATTTTATAGATTTCATTATCAGTTTTCAAATGTTTTCAAGGAAAATGGTTTTAAAAAGTTTTTGATGATTATTTTATATGGTCCAAAGTAAAAATGTAATTAAATGGGTTTATATCTTATTTATATTTTTAATAGTATTTTATATGGAAAAATGATCGCATGGTATTACATATTAAAAATACATTTTCGAATAGGAAAGGATATTTTTTTCAAGAAATGTTTTATAAAGATATTTAAAAATTATTTTCTTTATAAGATGACATCTGTTGATTTTACTCATTCGCTTCTAGGGAATGATCAAAAGGTTTCATTCATATACACTCTATGAATGGTTTATTATTAATTTCACAGTCTTTGTGAAACCCATTTCACTTTCATGGGTTTTATATTTATGAAATGAATTTCTATTTCACGGGTTATATGTTTATGAAATCCATTTCGCATTCATGAGTTATTTTTTTGAGGAAATGATTATGAAATTTAAAAAAAATTCACAGGTTATGATATTTTTACATGTTTGTGATAACCATTTAATAGAATGGGTTATGATATGATATTAATGATTTTGTGGAATATATATGTATTATATCACAATGCGATTTGTGATACCTATATATCCCTTAAATTTATTGGTTAAAGGTTTATATATCAGGAGATAAAATAAGATGGTCTTGTGTTTAAACCTTGACAACTAAGATGACCATGGGAGTGAACTATGATTTTCAAATATGGTTTGATGACTGAAATCATGCTACTAATATGACCATGGGTGTGAACCATGAGTACCGATATAGTATGAAGAGTGATCTCAAAATACTAAGATGGCCACAAGAGTGAACTATAACTGCAAAGATGGTATGAGGAGTGACCTAATGCTATTAAGATGGCCATGGGAGTGATCCATGACTACCAAAAATGGTATGGGGATTAAACCCATACTTCAAATATAGTGATGGATGAAATTACATTGATAATATGGAAATAACATTATATGCTAATATGTCATCCACAATGTTGTGTTTTATTATTATGTTATTATTTTATGGATTATGATACTTATTCCCTTATGATTCATGTCTTATGAATAGACATGCTTTATTCAATGATTCGTGTATATGATCTTTGATATGAAGGGTATGATATTTTATTTTCATGATCATGTTCTCATACCATTATACTTGTAATTATGCTTACATATCACCTTGATTTACACTTAATGTGAATTTTAACTCCCCCATTTCTGTTGCTTTCTTTCCCTATAATATAAATAATGGTTTTATGTAGGAGTAATAAATGGGGATCTCCTTATATAAGATGTTAAAGATCATTCACTAGGAGAAAATATTTCTTCTAAAAATATTCTTGAGACACTAAACTATTATGGTCTTTAGGAAAGTATTTTTGTAATATAAAAAATATCCATCTAAAAAGATGTAATCTCTATGTATCTTAAACCTGGGTCTCTATAGTTGGTATTAAATGAAATTTTTAGTCTTAATTTTGAAAATAAGACGAGAAAAAATTAGTTGGATACTAAGGTATTTTTTAAGGATATGTATAGGGATTTATCTAAGGATAACTATAAGGATGAGTCAACATATATAATTGATGGAATTTTGGTAAATGGTAGGGTGAGTGGTTTCCTATAAATACATCCCTATCTAGATACTACAGGTGGACATGGGTCTCGAATATATTTACATAATAGAACAACTCTGAAAAGATGTTTCGAGCCTGGATCAGGGTAATCTGGTACATGACAAAGAGCCTTGCTTCACATCTCATTTGAAACTCTCTGGATATAGGATTTAGAAATTCATAAACTCTACACAAACCGTCTTGAAATATATAGATATAAGTTTCATATGAATAACCTAGAATGAACCAAGGGTGTAATATATTAAGGAAGGTGATGTGATTTAGAAATACCATTAGTAAATAATTTCACGAATATGTTCTTCGATACTATGATAACGATTGCTCACACTATGTTTCTAATTTTAGTAAATGGTATGAAACAAAAGAAACGTGATAATAGTTGAATGTTATGGATGATATTCTGATGAGAAGTCAATTGGGATTATAACCAGAATGAAAAATGGTATGGTCATGACTAATCTGTTTTCAACGAACATGGTAATCGATGTGCACCTTAGAAAACTCTCTAACTCACCAAGATAGAGAAATAAGGATTTAGCTGACAGTTCGGGTAATGGAGACCACGGAGGAATTAATATCTTGTTTCCTTTGTGTCAAGAATGTGGAACGAATAACCTAAGTGAATTTCATAGAGGAACATGAATATGTTTTGACCAAGGAAAATAAGATACAATGGATGTAACTATAACAAAAAGATGAAGATTTTGGTTAAGGGAAAGGATGATAATATTGGCCTTCATAAGACAACATTGAGGGTTTATTTTTTAAAATGTAGATAAATGTTCATTATGAAACAAAATTTCCCATGATGAAATCTCTTTCTGAGGATCAACAGGGTGGGGTGAGTAATGGTTACACAATTGTTGATGATGAGACTATAGATAAAATGTAAAAGGAAAAAAGTAATTTTGTCAAAGGATGTGGTTTCTATGTTAATTTCATAATGATGAAGTGAAATAATTAATGTTTATATATATTTTCATTTAAAAATTACATTATATGAATGGTGAAATAAACAAGGATTGTTCTACTTATGTTTGTTTCTCAGTATTTACATGTTTATGTTAAATGTTCCCAATTGACCTGTGGACTAATTTAATAACAAGGTGATGTTTTTAATAAGGTAAGGTAACCCTTAATATGCTCTTTAGTTTGGCATAACATCGTTATGAATAACTAAATTAGATGATATTGATTACCACAGAACTGAGAATAGAATTTTTAATAGGTTGGTTACATTATCAATGATGAAGTTTACATGATTTTATTATGTAAAGAATATATCTAATATACATTTTAATAAAGAATAATTCATTTTCTCTAAAAGTATAAACTGTAATAATGGTTATTATCATGTTTCAAGGGAATATATTAGTAGGGTATTCACATGCCTGGAATGTGAAAAAGAAGTGGGGCATTTTGATATACGGGGAATCAATGATAATCTAATTTCATGAATTTATTTCTAAAGAATTAGATTTACATATTTCATAAGGTTTATATGGTTATCTATCTATGAAAAATCTATGTTAAATTTTAGAGGAGGAAATTATATAATGAGTTTGTATTAGAAACCTTGGATAAAATGCTATTGATTGATTAACCTTATTTTAAGAATGCACATCATAATTAATTTGGAAATAAGATTACTGTGGTTTTAGAAAAGGACATCATTTATGTTGGGTTACAACTAATTATGTTTTGAAAGGCCACAGGTATTAAACCCCTGGCCAAAGAACGAAAAGGGTTTCCCGCCTACCACATGACTACATGATTTCCTTGTTTATGTTTAATTATTTTTGATGAAAAATTATTTATAATGAAACAGTTGGGTTAATTATTATTTGTATAGACTAAGGTATTATTCATATTTATTTTTAGGAATAGTTATAGGCAAAATTTTATACCATTTATTCTATTTTGGGCTTTAATATATGCTAAAAGTTTACTTTAGTGCTTAATACATCAAATTAAATTTTTGGGCATCCATTTCATGAAGTAATTTGGGAATTATAAATTGATAATATAAAAAATTTAATCTAAATAAATCTTGTTTAACAAGATAATTACTCAATGATATGATAATGAAGGATAAGTAGAATGTGTTTTTGAAATACCTTAATTGTGGTTGAACCAATAAACATTAAAGTCATCATATATTTATGACCTTGAGCCCTCAAAATTTTATTTGATCATTAAATATGTTGTTATTGATTACCTCAATCACTCCCTATAAATATTTATTGTTTCCCTGCATGTCAAATATTCACTCCCAACCTACATTGTCATATGAGGATATCTAGGTTTATGATCTTTTGGGTAACCGTTATGGTTCCAACATTATCTTTTTAAAGGATGTGTTAGTATTCATTTTAATGATGTGTCTTTATCAGAATGAAACTTTGAAGTATTAAAATTTTGATGACCCCGATGAATTCTAAGGGAGAAATTCATTTTAATGGGGGAATAATCTAACACCCTGATATATTGTGATAATATTAAAATAAGATTAATTTTTTGATATTTTTTATTTCATGGAAAACTAAAGATAATTGCTTTTATAGTAAATCACTTTGTTTGTTTATACACAACACCATGTTTATCACGAACTAAAAACACCATTATCATTTCCCTACTCTACATGGGACACTGGTGTTATATTTCATTATTTGAAATAATGGATTTCTCCAATGAATTTCATAACACGCAAGATCGAGGTTTACCAAACAATAATATATTATTAAAATATGATTATTTAATATAATAAGATAAATACATGACATTAAATCACAGGTTAAAAATAATATTAACTAATCTATCGAAATATAAGTTTTGTACAATGTGAAGACCCTGAAATTATATATAATGTTTCTTTAAATTATTTCAAATTATTACGAGTCTGTGAAAATTGATGGAGCCTGATTCCGTGGCCCTGTGTGCCCAGAATATAATTTTGAACTTTATTTAAGTTATGTTCAATAAAAATACGTGCATTGATTTCTTTCATTTGAACTGGTGTTTGGAATAAAAATCTGAGGGAACCATTGAATCTACAGTGCAGGGATTTGATTAAGGGAGGCATAACTTCGAAAATAGTAGTTCTGGAGAAAAAGATTGTTTTGTGGACTTTTTAATGAATAATAAAATGACATAAAATTATAATTTGATTATTTTTCCAATGTTTGAGTGGTAGTGGAGGGCCCAGGTAGTTGTCAATCCATTTAATTTCTTGACTCGTGGTTTTTTAACCACAATGTTGAGAGATTATGAGGTTCATTCATTATTGAACCTCATTAATCTCACATTCCGTTAACCACATTCCCCCTCTATTTAAGTGAGGCTCTGGTTTTGGTTTTTGACATGGATGTGAGTAACCTATTTTGAAGTGATGCGTCGTCTTAAACCGATGAAGAACTGATGCTTGGATGACAACGTTGGAGAAGTCGATCTGGGGTCAATGAATGTCAGTGGCTTCGTCAAGCATGTATTATTCTTCCACAACTGTGACGTCACCTCCGATTCTGAAGTATGGATTTGTTAAAATTAATGTGAATCATTTCATTTCCTAATTATTGCATGAATTAAAAATTGTGGAAGTATTGAATGGGTTATTTTTTGTCTCTGTTAAATTAACCGATTCCAATTTTTTATGATGCTAACGTAGAGGGAGTAGGCCAATCGAACAAGTCTCGGACCATCCACCACTTCGGTTTTGTCACATTCTACATGGGAGATGTTTCGACTCGAGGGAAATTCAAATCCAGGAGCCATGTAGTGACGGTAGAAAACCAGGAGGCCTGTAGGCGCCTTAATAAGAAAATACGGACCAATAGAGCTCACCTGGTGGCCCGAGGAATATCTTTTGGTGCGACATTAGCGTTGTCGTACGACATAGGCATCTGACATGGTCCAACCGTAGTGGAAGATGATAGTGCACCGTAACATGTTGAGGAGGGTAACCATAGTAGTAGGGGTGACCGGCTCTTGGCCAGCCCCTTTGGAGGAAGGCAGCATACCATCGTGCACCCCATTGAGGAGGCCGCGACATCGAAGTCTTGGCAGTAACAAAGGGGACCCGTGCCCATTGGGTCCTACTGATAGGAAGGTTTCATGACAAGGAAACCCCATTGATATTTTGAATGACATTCAGCCATTCGGGAAGGGGGGAGTGGCATCCCCCACACTATCCTCCTATGATGGAACCACACCATCTAGCGGGATGAGCTTCTCGGTGGGTCATGCCATGCCAAGGCTTGTTGGGTCGGTCCTCGGTCCCGAAGGATAAGCCCACAACCCAGTCTACTGTAGCTAGCCCAGTCGGTTTGGGACCAGGTTGGGTCAACATGAACTGTGTCGAGTCGGCCCCGGATGGGTCGAGTTTCCCAGGATAGGTCGGGTTGGACAATGATGGGTGGGGTAGGGTCGGTCCGACCGGGTGGGACCGGCCCCAGACCCTTTTCGGCCAAGTTGAGCTGAAAAAGGAAGTATCTCTCACACAAAATGTCTATTTGATAAAACTTCTATGATTCTAGTATCATTGGAATGAGAAATTAACTTTGAGAAACTCCCTATGTCTTTGGGAGAATGTTAGAGTATAGTCGGGTTGAATAGAATTCGAATCCAACTGGGCCCTCAACACTAAAATGCCTATAACTCACAGACGTGACGTCTAATTGACGCGTAGTCTGTCACATTGGGACCCTTATGAATCGGAGGTCCTTTAGAATACTCTTTTGTGGAACATCAAGGAAGATGAGGAACAACCAATATCTTGGAGAGCAAATACTACTGAACTCAAGTGCACCGAGTGAGGAGAATCTTGTGGCTGGCTGTCAGTTGTCGAGCGACCCTGGGTGGAACAACATTATAGTGACTCTGTGTAGATCAGAGTAATATTGAGTCTATGTGGACAACGATTATAGATACCGTATGAGGATCAGCATTATAGGGAACCTGTTTGGATCAACATTATAGAGACCCTGTGTGGATCTGAATTATTACGACCCTGTGTGGATCATCATTATAGTGACCCTGTATGGATCAGCATTGTAGATACCCTGTGTTGATCAGCATTATAGAGACCCTATGTGATCAGCATTATAGAGACCATGTGTGGATCAACATTATAGCGACCCTATGTCGATCAGAATTCTAGTGACCCAATGTGGATCATCAGTGTACGACCCAACGAGGACCAGCCCCAGAGCGACCCATCATGGATCAGTGACATACAACCCTTTTTGGATCGACAAAGGAACATATTATTCATGGTTCAGTTATGGAACTTCTAAATATAATTAAATGTTATAGTGTAAGACTAATCATCATTATTCTTAATCTCTGAGTTTTATTACTGGTTTGAGTTGGGTCTTTTTTCTTCTTTGTGATTAAGATCTTGCTTTGTGGTATTCCTTTGTAGAATTATGAGAAACCTTCAGGGGTCTCAGAGTCCCTATTGGGTATTGTTATACAAACCCCTGCCTATGATTCACCCGCACCTTGTTGGGTCTTGATCAGATGATATGCAACTTGGAAAATACTTCAAGAGCCAGAACTAGGCAGTGCATAGAGGTGACTGGTTGACGTGGAGAGCTAAAAAGACGAGCAATACCTACCCTTTAGGTAGGAATACCTTGTGGATGATCTCAAGATCTATTTTATATTTTATATTGTATTTTATCATTTAGTTAGGATTATATTTTTTCCCCTTAACATTCTGTACACACTTTTAAAACCATAGTTTTACTTCATGGTTGTATCTTGTTGTGTTCTTAGACTGTGTGTTAATACAGGTTTAAAGGAAATGTATTCACATTTTAGGGATACACCTTTTTGGTGCCACTCGCCAACCCCTGGCCTCTGGAAGGTGGGCTTGGGGTAGTCATGTCATGGACCCTGAGGGGAAGGTTGTGAGATACTAAATTGTTGGAGTTCATCTATTACCAATTAATTATTAACAAATATGAAAACTTAATGAATATAAAAGGAAGTATTATTATGGTCACAAAGCTTTTCTTCCATAATAAATTAAAAATTAGTTTATTTCTTTCATTAATATATTTCTAACATTTATTTCATATAGAATATCAATGTGGTTTACATTACACGAAATTGCGAATTTCCCCAAATCATCATTTTATAGTTATAATTATTTAAATGACCTCATTAACATAGATATTAAAATATAGGAATATGAAAAGTAGTAAATAATTATAAAACATTATTATAATGGGATTATATAAATAAAATATACTGATAATGAGAAATATAATTTTTAGTAAAGCATTTATGTGTTTCAAAAATAGTATTTCTCAAATGAAATACTTTTCATGTATATCTGTGAAAAAAAATAAATTATTTTTAGATACTTTAATAAACTGTATTTTATAAAATAAATCTCATTTTTTAATTCATAACATTGAAATTATCCTAGGGTAAATTTTTTCGAATTTTCTAAGAAACATCATTTTTGATGAATAGTGATAACTACTGTGTTATTGTTAAAATTTGCCTTTTTAAATAATTATTAATGATAAATTATAAAATAAATTAATTTTATAGTTATATTAGACCAATAATACCAATATTAATAAAAACTATATCACATTAAACAATTTCCCTTTGAAATTAAATATATAGACATTACAAAATTTTGATCATTTTTCTACATTAAAACCCATAATTTCATCTCGTCTGTAGGATTAGAATTAATCTTAATTTTCATACATATTTGAATTGAATATTGAGGAACCAAAATAAAATTTTTTAATTAGTAAAGTATTTTTACTCTAATAAGATCAACATAATTTTTGCACCAAAATTTTAGTAATATTGATAGACTTTAATCAAAATGATTAAGGTTAAATTAATCTTAATTAGGGGATAAACCTTAAAATTAAAGGCAGAAATAACCTAGAAACTAGTCTAACAACCCTTTTATTTCCATATTTATTCTACACAACATAAATTATTTATTTTTTCAGTTTACTATGATTTTTTTAGTAAGAGAATGTATATACCTAACTTGTTTTCAAAAATTCCAACTCAGTCCTTTTCCCTCCCTATAATAGGCCGCCACCTCTACCTATTTTTGAGTCCTCTCAAACCTATTATGTCCATCCATGAACTGACCAATAAAATTCATAAAAATAATCCCTTTTTATTATTACCCATCCCTTAGGCAGATGGAAATCCAATAAAGCCTTTCATCACAATCCAAAATTAGTAACCTGATTAAGAGTTAACATCTTCTCTCAAGTCCTTTCTTTTATTTTCCTTCACCACCACGTCCAAATAACATCATTTTGTAATTATATAAAAATATTATTAAAAAATAGTAGTAATTTTTTATTTAAATGGCTTGATCAACACATACAAACACCTCAATCTAATGGGTAATGGACATATTGTTTATTTGTACGAAAAACTCTTGTCTCACAGAACAATGATTGTTTATTTTCCCATTACCAGATTCCATCGTGGCCATTATGATGGAAACTATGTTTATATATTTCATATATTAAAATTATTAAGACATCAATGTTATTTATTCCTTATTTCAACACGTAACATTTTTAATTTCCATTTTTTTGTTAATACGATAATTTTTTTTGAGGAAGTGTGGACTACCACCCCTAAAAGCTATATGATTTATTCATAGACCACATGGATTGTATTATGGAAAATTATAGATAATATATAAGTTATATATGATATAATAAATATAAATTAATAAATATATATATATATATACACATTTATATAACATAATATTCATTTACTTTCATTCTATCCACACAACAACTAAACGGAAATATTGTTCATGTGTACGTAAGACCGACTATCTCCCTAAACGGTGTATTTCATTTCATTCTAATATATTCTAGATATTACTAAAATACAAATATAATTAATATAAATGATATTTATATCATGATTTACATTATTTAAATCATCATATAAATTATAAATACCCAATATATAAAAAGTTAATACATTTGCGAATAATAAAGAGAATATTACCCAAAGTGATTCCTTAACATATGATTGTTAACAAGAGGGTAATATAAAGTTTTAATAAAACCATATATGGTATTTGATATTATAATATGGGTTTATACATTATTCATAATTAAATTTAAGTCTTTTATATATGGGGATTGATCACATACAATGAGAGTGAAGAGACAAGTTAAGGGTATTTCATTAAACTTTTTATTTTCGAGAGGTACATGCTATGTTTGCTACACAATCCTTTTTGTGGTGATAGTAATACCCATGATTGCATTCTATGTATCTTAAAAAAAAATTTACGGGTATTAAATATCATTTTT
Source organism: Viscum album (assembly GCA_963277665.1). NCBI lineage: Eukaryota > Viridiplantae > Streptophyta > Magnoliopsida > Santalales > Viscaceae > Viscum > Viscum album. The sequence goes on along the minus strand of OY728147.1, from coordinate 929,401,283 downwards.
ATGAAAACTAATTCATGGGGTTTATGTTTCAAAAGATACCAAATTGGTACAAATGTTTTGTCTCAGTCTACCTTCATTGAGACTCATGTTTTTTTATGCACCTAAAAACATTTTCTAGGAACATATACTTACATTTAACAAGTTATATCCATAATATCCTTAATTTAATGGAATTTTAAGATTAATTTAATTTAATTTAATTTCATATAGAGTATGATCCCAACATAATATGTTATAAGGGTAAATTGAGAAAATTAAATCGATTTTTGGGATTGTTTACGTTTATGGATTCTTGATGAATTCTTATTCTCCATGTATCAAGAAATTGCATAATTTTCTTCTCTGTTAGATAATATTTATATATTATTGTATTGGAACAATTTTTTATTTTATGGTAATAAAATAGTTAAGAATGTGTTTTTAAGAAGTCTGACTTATCCATCCCTTCGTTTGGAAATATATATTCTTTCAGAACCATGTACTCTAAAAAGGGATTTTAAGAATATTATACTAATATCTAATGATAATTAAAAGAACTTTTTACCCTTTTTTCTTTCAGCATTATTTTCAATGAATTCTTCTTGTATCTTTTCGAATGAGTCAATTTTCTATCATTTTTACTTTGATAAAGGAATGTCTTTTTACCTCGTACAACTTGTAAAGATTTATCCATCATAATTCCTCTGAAGCATTATTTTTATTTTAAAAGGATATATTTGTTGAAAATATTTTTTAAAATAAATTTTCATGGAATAGATTTTTAAAATACTTTTCATATGTATTTTATATTTTATCATGGAATTCGGTTTTCAAAATATATTCAATCTTCTTTTATATGTTTTCACAAAAAAGGATTTCAAAAAGTTGTCATGCTTTATTTATAATTATTCAACATATTTTCAAGGGAAAATGTTTTCAAAACGTTTTAGAGATGTAGTTATAATATATAAAAATATTTTCTAGGAAAATTGTTTTCAAAACATTTACAAGCAGTATTTATAAGTTTTCAATGTATTTTCAAAGAATTTATTTTCAAAACGTTTTCTAGCTTTCATTATTTATTTTTAAAGAGTTTCTAAAGAAAAATGTTTTTTAAAATCCTTTGAATATTATTTTATATATTTTCAAGGAAAATTAAAATTAAATTATTTTAATTGTTTTTTAAATGTTTAAAAGTTATTTTCTAGAAAATGACTATCAAATTGTTTTATGTATTGAAGCTCATTTTTCAAATAAAAAAGGATATTTTCCACAATAATTTTCTTTGAATGATATTTCAATATTAATTTCCATATATGATGAAATTCGATTATGTTACTCATTACCTTCTAGTAAATGATCCAAAGGCTTCATTCATATCCTCTCTATGAATGGGGTTTGCATAATTTAATGGACTTTATGAAACCTGTTTCTCTTTCAAGGGTATTAATTTTATGAAATTAATTTCACTTTCATAGGTAATATGTTAATGAAAGTAGTTTCTCTTTCACGAGTTGTGATTTTGATGAAATGATTATGAAAACTCTATGTTTTCTATAGGTTATGATATGTTTACTTTTTTATGATTCCCATTTAATTTCATGGGTTAAGATATGATTATTTATGATTTTTTGGCACATTATTTATGATTTAACAATGAGAAGGGTGAGACTTATATCTCCCACTAGTGCATTGTGTAAATATATTTATCTCATGAGATAGAAAAATATAGTATTTTGAGTAAAAATTGATAATTTATATGGTCATGGGAGTTAATCTTGACTACCAAGGTGGTATGAGTTGTGAACTCATGCTACTAAGATGATTTGGGGGGTAAACCATGTCTACCAAGATGGTACAAGGAGTGAACTCATGCTACTAAGATAGTCATGGGATTGAAGCATGACTACCATGATGGTATAAGGAGTGATAGAATTCTACTAATATGGCCAGGGGAATAAACCATGACTTCCAAGATGATATTGGTAGTGATCCTATGCTACCATGATGGTCTTGGTAGCGATCCCTTGCCTACTATGAAATAATATTATATTATTATGTGTCTTTCTTATGATTTCTTATCTTATGATATTTTTTTACTTATGATTAATGTATTAGGAAAATCCATTATTTATGGAACATGTATATGATATTTTACATTAAGCGTATGATCTTCTATTTTCATTATCATGTTCTCATACCCTTATGCTCATAATTATGATTACACATCTCTCTTATTTTCACATACTGAGAATTTGAGTGCACCCCTTTCTTATTGTTTCTTTCCCCAAGTTACGAAGAATTATTTTATCTAGGACTACTAAATATGGAGGTATTTATGGAGAATTTGAAGATATTTCACTAGGATATATTATTTGGATTCCATGTTTCCAAAGACACTGTACTATTACGGTCCTCAGGCATGTATTTTTTTTAATATATATAATATTCATAAAAAATGATGTAATATCCATGTATATTAAGACTGGGTCACTATAATAAAATTACTTAAGAATAGGTAGAATATTTGGAAATACATTATTAAGAAACATTTACATCGATGATAAATATGTCCTAGTAAATACATACTTATAAATAATCCTGAATAAAAATCAATTTGCAAAATTCACCCTTACATTGTACATTTATTTAGTTAAGGATGTGTTAAACTTCTATATAATGGTTAAAATATTTTATTTAATTATTCCATAACTATATAAATATTTATGATATCAAATATGATCTTCTTAAAGAGTTTTCTTAAAAATATTTCATTTTACTATTGTTTCATGTGTTAAATGATTCATTTTCTTTTGTCTTTTTTGTCATGTAATTCATGTTTGTTATTAATATGATATATTTTAATCATATCCATAATGAAATTATTTTCATATATATTTTATAAAATCATCACATATAATTTTATAATCATTCTTTAATTGTTATTGTGGATAATGAATATCGTCGCATGGTGGAGATGGTAGGTTGTACCTACGCACGAGCGACTGTATCATTCCCTTAATGCTAAATTTGTAAGAACTAAGATGTTATATTAATTATTCAGAATAAATATAATTTCATATTTTTTATTAATTTCAATTATATTCTTTATTATTAAAATTCAAATAAAGATGTAATGAAAAAAGTACACCTTAGTGTGGAGATGGTTAGTCGTATGTATGCAAGCATGGTGATAATGTTTTTTGTAAGTTTGATAATGGGAGATATGTATTTATTCTATAATAATAATGTCATCTAATAATTATTAATAATTATATGGTTTAATAAATTATTACATATTTAAAAGTATCATTTATATCAATTTTGATACTATTCATTATTTTTCTGTTAAAAAACATCCTAAAAATTTGATAACATCAGAAAAATAATCCTAATAAATCACTAACATGTCCATGTTACCTATAAAATTAATGTATGTCATTAATTATGTAAAATTATATTTATTTTAACATTTATAATATCATTTATTTGATATTTCAATTGATTATACAATTTGTCTATAATTATTATGAAATCCTTTAATTAAATAATATCTTATATAAATATTAAAAATAAATTATCATGATAAATATACATTTATTATATTTTGAAAAAAATATTTATTATTGAATTTATAGTCTATATCACCCAATTTCAAAAATGATTTAGTTTTTAAAAATCTGAGGGTGTCATTTTTAACTTACCATTAAATAAGATATAATAAATTCAATATTCTTACCATGTGGAATAAAAAGGTTATAATTTCATCATATGTTTTATTTTTTTCAAAAAAAAAACTCATCCAATAAAATTATGATATGATTTTTGGTAATTGTATAATTTTATAATATTTGTATACCACTAATTAAAAAAACTTCCTTAAATAGTTGTAATAAATACTATAGTTACTATTTACAAAAAATCAATTTGTTCCTATTAGACAGTAGTTATCAAAATATTACAACTATTTATGTCTATTTTGACCAATTCAATTCACAGAAGCAGCTAAAATAGGTTTGAACATAATCTTGCAGATGTGGCTTGAAGAGAGTTAAAAGATACCTTCAAATGTTCAATAAGTCATTATATATAATTTATAAATAAAAATGTTTAAAATAACCTAAATTTGATTAATATATGTATTATTGATATATTATTACTCAAAAAATAAATTTTATTTATAATAAATATTTAAATGAAAACTAATTTTTTTAACAATAATGGAGATTTTTTCACTATTCATCAAAAAAATGAAACTTCTTAGAAAAACAATGAAAATTAATATAATGATGATTTTTAAATACAAAATTCAAACATGAGATCCATGTGGGAAAATAAAATTTACTAAAATTAAAAAATATTGTTTTAAAATAGGTGCTTCATTTAAAAGGTGGTAAAATTCGTATTAAAATTAAAATAATTTTTATGTGTGAAATTTATTTTGTTCTTATATAATAATCTAGTGAACACATAAGATAAATAGAATATAAAAAAGTCTAATATTTTTGTTAATACTATTCATAAACACTATTTAAATGTCACGGTTAATAGTTTTTAGTGTTCTCTGACTCAGTGTTGCATACAACACAACTATTGAATTTATTTTAAAAAAAGGTTCTGTTAAATCTTGGGGTATTACATTCTTCCATCATTCAAAAATATTCCTTCCTCCTATGTTTCAAAATATCACCACAAAAAAAATTTAGGTAGTTCTTCATCCTAATTTCCCCAGGATCCCATATCTACTCTTCCATTTTATTGTTTCTCAAAAGGCCCATTAATAATAGAGTCACTCTATTCCTCAACACATGTTCTCAAGTGTCAACAATATTGACAGAATATTCAAAATAAGATAGATCATGATCTAGTTGTATTTCTTTATAGGTGATTACATGTGTTGGGTCTAGAATGTATTTCCTTAACATTGATACCTGGAAGACATCATGAACTTTGGAGATAAGTGGTGACATTACTAAATGTTGAGCTACAACTATAAATATTTCTAGAATTTTTAAAGGCCTTATGTACCTAGGACATAATTTTCATTTCTTATGAATAAACTAAGGACTTACTTTTAATTTCTTTCCAGGTATTATAACACCATTCCATGGATATACCATCATGAAATCATGATCTCCCACATTAAATTCCAAATCATTCATTTGGTTATCAGTATATATTTATAATTACATTAAGAATCTTTGATAGTGGTTCGAATAATATTCACAATTTTTGTTGTTTCTTCAACATGTTCTGGGACTATAAGTTTTCTTTCACCAACATCATCATAACAATTTGGTATATGACATCTTTTTTATATAATACATCATATGGTTCTATCTAGATACTGGAATGGAATCTATTATTATATGAAAATTATACCAATGGTAAATACTAATCCCACATACCTTTAACATCATGTAAGAAAGATGTTAAAATACTTAAAATGTTTGAATATTTTTCTCTAATTGTCCATCGGTTTGAGGATGCTAGGCAGTTCTCAAATGATGCACAATGTCTAGGGCCTTCTAAATACTTTTTCAGAATATTGATGTGAAATAGGGATCACTATTAGTCAAATTCAACATAGGTACACCAGGAATTATTATAAAATCATTAATATGTATTATTCTAAATTTTGAAGAGGTAAATCATATCACAGAGTACCAAAATGTGCTGATTTGGTAAGGCGATCAATAATAGCTGATTTCACATCACTCATTGTAGTATTCTCTGGTAGTCCATTAATAAATAACATATTAATTTATTCCAAATTCCACATAGTAATAGGTATATGTTGTAGGAATAGTTTAGGATGATACCTCATAACATTCACATATTTGACAGACTAGATATCTTGATACATAATCATCAATCTCCCATTTCATATTATCCCACCAGAAACATTCCTTCAAATTTCAATAAATCATAGTTCTACCAAAGTGTATAGAGAAATTTGGGCAACAGGAAGCATCCAATAAATTATTTTATCTCAGGTATAGGTGGAACACATAGCATGTTTCCATATTTTATAACACCATCTTTAGAAAATGTCATCATATTTTCCATTATTGAAACTTTTTAACTTCTTCTGAATGTCCTCATCATCAGATTGACAATTCCATATCATCTCTAATAAATATTGTTCTTTAATCATTTTAAAGATGATTGATGTCTCACATTACATTGAAATTCCCATATCCATATTTACTAGCTCTATGAACATAGGATCCCTCTCAATCCTCATATGGGTCAGCACTCTGTGATCCTTCCTCCTCAATGCATCTGAAACCTTATTTTCCATTCATGGGTGGTAGTGTATTGTTTAATCATAATAATTTAGTATCTTGAGACATCTCCATTAGCTCATTTTGAGAGCGTTCAGTGAGAAAATATATTTTAGACTCTTATGATTTGTATATATCTCACATATTACCCCATATATATAGAGTCTCAAAATCATCCGAGAAATAATTCCCCAACAAATATAAGATGATTATTAGGATAGTTCTACTCATGAGTTTTAATTTCTTTGAGGCATATTAAATAACTCTATCATTTTTTATAAGGACACAACCAATTACTATCAATGATTTATCACTATAAATCAAAAAACCATTATTTCCATAGCATAATTTCAAGATAATAGCATTAAATAATCTTTTCTTAAATTATTCAAAACATTCAACACATTATTTTTTCCTTACGAATTTAACCCCTTTCCTTGCGATCTTGGTTAATGGGTCATATAATCAAGAATATTTTTGAATGAAATGCCGATAGTAACTTGATAAACCAATAATGTTTCAAACCTCAGTTATGCTCATTGGTGAAATCTATTCATGGGTTTCATTCACTCTACAATATCAATAGATAACCCATCCATGGAGATAGTATGACCCAGAAAAGAAATGTGCTAAATCCATAATTCATACATTGTAAATTTACCATATAATTCTTCCCTTTTGATAGTCTTAAAAATGTTCTGTAAGTGATTATCATGGTCTTCAAAACATTAATAATACACTAGAAAATCATCACAGATGCAACAAAAAAACCATAAAGATATTCCATAAATAATGAATTTATTATCCCCATAAAAAATTCGAGCGTATTAGAAAATAAAAATGAAAATACTATAAATTCATAATGTCTACACCTCATTCAAAAATCTATCTTTGGAATGTCTTCCTTCTCCACTCATCATTAATGATATCCAAAATAAAGGCCAATCTTCAAAAATAATTCAGCTCTAGGATGTTTTTAAAATAAATCATCTATAAGAGGTAGAAGGAATTATCTCATTATTTTAATATCATTTACATCCCTATAATCAATACACAACCACATGAATCCATATTTTTTCTTGATAAAGTGAATAGTGGCTCCCTGTGGAGAAACACTTGGGTGAATAACTCCCTTTTCCCAACTATTCAAGTTGTTTCTTTAACTCCACTAACTCTACTATATCAATTATATAGTGAGTCTCAGATGTACTCCATTCATAAGATATCAAATAAATATAAAATTAAACTTCACTCTCTTGGGGGTATCATGTTAATTCCATTGAAAATACATCAATGTAATATTTTACGTGAGTAAATCCTCAATTTTAGGATTATAATTTCCATACCTAAAAGTTGTTTTCTCTTCCTCCCCAATAATATAATTGTGTAAAGCAACCTGGGTGGATCCATTTAGGAAATTAGGTTATGATGTTTTTTCATTAATGATAAGGAATTCTTCTTCTTCGTAATTAATCATAATTTCATTATTCTAGCATTAATATTTTCCATTAAATTTTAAAATCCAATCCATACTGAGGGTTATATCAAATTAAATCATAGGTATGATGATAAGGTAAAAAAATAAAGTACATTTACATGTCATAAAGGGTATTTTTAGATATATCATTCATTTTAGAAGTTTTAACTTATGAATTTTGACTAACAACACCTTTCTAAATCAAAATGGAAATGTATAATTTTGGTGGTAAACATGGAATATATAAAATAATGTGATGATAAAGAATCAAATAATTCATTATCTGCATTTGAGGATATGATTAATGTAACTTCAAACATGTCATTAGAAAGTTCATGGTCATCAGTTCTGATTGCATAAGAATGGACTTTCTCCCTTGGAATTTTCTTGGGAAAATTTCCTCGATGCTTAGGAAAATAATTTTCATTATTTTCCATTTATAAAAAATTATTACATTGAACCCAAATAACATTTTTATTTACCTTCAAATTGTCGGCTAGGGGGTAAATTTATCTACACTTGTAACAAACTCTAATTCTCTTTTAGAAAGTACATGGTTGTTTCTTCACACAATTATTGTGGGATGGAATCTAAATTTTTCCCTTCTTCCACATTTCCTTATTTAATTTCTAGAGTGTTTAACTCCCTCTTCTTCTATTCATTTTCTTTAAAGTCATATGGATTAGAGAATTCCATTTTTGTATTGATAGCACATGCGACAACATCTTCATATGAAGAGAACGTATGAGGGGAAAGATCCCTATGATGGAATAACATTAACCCATAAAATAATCGATCAACAATACTCTTGATTCCATATATAATCCACTAATGACATGATATCTTTCTGAATATAGATTCATACTTTACAACATTCTAATTCTACTTTTTTACTTAGACTCAAATAATATTCTCCATATCTACTCACTATTAACAAGGAAATTATTTTTATATAATAATTTCATGAAATTAATTCCATTCCATTTTTTCTATTTCTTCATCCTCCTTCATGTTTTGAATCAGTGACCACCATTGATCCACATCTTCTGAAAGTTAGTAAATTTTCATGACATCCTTCTCCATTTCATTAATTTCTAAAGTATGAAATATATTCTATAAAGAACATATCCATTGCTCAATTAAAAATTTAATTTTAATCCCATTGATTAATGGAGGTTATTGTCTCATGATTTAGTCTAACATTGTTCCCCCACATTTTGAATGAGGGTTCCCCTTATATGCATGGTTTTGTTCATAACCTGATTCAGTTATCCCAATATAGTTATAATTTGTTTAACACAATGTCTACCTCAAGCTCCAACATAATTATATTTCATTTGAGGGAAATACCTACATAGATTATGCATGTTAATATGATTTCCATTCATTATAATATGCACCATTTCTAAAAAATGGCATCCACTATATTAGGTTATGAATCATATTGCATAATTTCAAAAAACTATTACTAAATTTAAAAATTTATGCATATCATATATTATAATCATAAGTATAGTTTCTTGGGGGACATATTTACATTTAGATATTTCATAATAGTTTGTAGATAAAATTTTAAATTTTATTTTCCCCAGGACTATCAAACTAGGTATGTAGTACGACCCATTGTTGTGTACCAGGTTTCATCGAGTCAATCCAAGGACATCTTTTCAATGTTGTTACCCCTTGGTATATTAATTCCAAAAACATGTCCACTTATAATATTCAAATATGGATGTATTTCTAGTAATACGAACATAATATCCACTTTACCAAAATTATAGAATATTCATTTATACTTATCCTAAAATTATATCTTAAGGATATGTTTCATAATCATTGTTTTCTAAATCCAATTAATATGGTTTCTACTAAGAATAATTTGATATAAAGTATAATTCCTCAACCCCAAAATCCTAATGATGGTTCATTATTTTATTATATTGGAATAAAAAAGTTTCACAATCTAATGGAATGATTAGTCTAGTAGTTTTATAAAATATATTATATACATGATACTTGTATTAAAATTAAAAATCTTAGCTATAACATAGAGAATCATTTGAACATTGTGAATATCATATATTAAACATCATTTATAATATACATATTCACATATTCTAAAAAATTAAACATAACAAGGAATTGATCTCAAATGCTCAGTATGGGTAAATAATATAGTGGAAGCTATCAAAAATAAGCATAAATGTTTACATAAAGGTGTATAAGTGAAAAAAAATACATTTAAACCTATTCATTAGAATAACAAGGGATGAATATAGAAATAATTCCACATAAACATTCACATGGATATTCTATTAGTCTAATAATCACATTAAATATCAAAAACATATTTCATAATGAGGGAATGCATAATATGGGACATCATAATCATACACTCAAGGATTCAGAAAATAAACCATACATAAATGGGTAAAAACCAAACTAATTTTTCTCATGAGACCTAATGATGAATGATGGTGGTATATCTGGCCAACTTGTAACCTACAATATCCAATTCATTCCTCATATGAAAAGAGAAAAACATGACCAACATAAAAACCCATATTAAAACTAGCCTATTAAATGTTAACAGATTAACCATACAATATGAATGGTATCAAAATTGAACATCCAACGTCAAAAATATCATAAACATTTCAATATAAAAAGGTATATTATATAATTTTAAATCCACAATAATTAAACATAAAATATAAAAAAGGATGTTGAAAAGGATGAAAATAATCTAATAAATTCATAAAAAATTACATAAAGAAAAATTCCCCTTTTTATGTTGAAATTATTTAGAAGATGTGAATATATAAAGAAACAGTTATTTTGAGAATAACATTGTAATATTATATGGGATGCCTTAAATATTTACGGTATCAGGATTGTGTAAAAAATACCCTCAAGCCGTATATGTCAAAAACATTCTTATTACAGAAAAAAGTCATAATGTACCTCATTTGAAAAAAATCCATTAAATTCTTTTCAAAACATTTTATTAAAATTAAATAATGTGTAAAATTGAATTTAAATTTTTTTATTAGAATAGTAATAATAGTTTTAATTAATTTTTATGAAACATGCACATGGATGAGAAGTTTTCCCTAATAAATATGTATGTATAAGTAATCCCAAATAAAAACAAGATTGTGAAATTAAACCTTACCACGTGCTTTCTCTTAGTTAAGGTTCAATTAAAAAAATTAATAAAAATTAAAATATGTTATTAAATTAATCCAAAACAATATCCTTATTTATGATATCATATATGATCACCTTATATTGTTTTGTAAATAATATTTCATTATTACCATTGTTTCAGGTGATAGCTGCTATATTTTCTTATGTTTGTTTTGTGATGTATATATTGTTTCATATGAATAGGATATTTTTTATTCATATATATATATTTATATTATGTTTATAATTATTATATTAACTCACCACGTATATTTTTATAATCATTGTTGAATTGTTAACATGGAGAATAAATCTTATTTTGTCATGGAGACGGTTGGTTGTATGTATGCACTAGCGATAATATCAATCCCAAAATGGTAATTTGGTAAGTAATTAGATTGTATATTAACTATAAATATTATATATAACATTATATTTATTATTTATGTGAATTATATTCATCATTATACACATCCAAATAATGTGTTAATGAATGAAAATTTCACTACAACGTGGAGAGGGTAAGTCGTTCATACACACACATAGTGATATATTTTTTCATAAGACATAAAAAAGGAGTAAAATGGTATTCTAATAATCATAAAAAATATCATAATATAGATGATACTAGTGTTATTATTTTATAATGTAAATAAATTTATATGATAAAGTAGAAGAAGAAATACTTTTGACAGAGTCGATAAAAATGATAACTCTGCTATTGTGAACCTCATTTGGATCTCCTCTTAGGGATACTAAGTATGGTCTTTTGATAATAAGATACCCTATAGGATGTGTATAGGGATGTTGATAAGTGAAATTTGTAGGGTTTGGTCAAATAATAAGGTTCAATGTGGTGTGAGGAAGTGAGGGATGAGTTGTCTTTTATAAGAGAGGGGAGGGGAACTCTCATAATCTATTAAAATATTTAATTTATATTTTTTGATATTTGATTTGAAATAGCTCCAGCATGAGTTCATTCTAAGATACGATAAATATGGGTCTAAATCTTATCGTCCAATAATTTTTAGATAGGTTCAACATTTATTTTCACTCTTATTTTTTTTATTTAACCCTAAATTAATTTCTTTAAGTATTACCATGGAAACTTGTTTTTTATTACCTATGGGTTAATATAGTTACTATAAAAATAAAAAAAACCATAATTTATTATATTTACATTATTTTAGAAGATATTGTTTGTTTTATATTTTTTGTTAGTCAATTTTCATCCCCTAATTCTTTGGTTATGTGTGTGGTTTTATTGGGAACAACAATCGAGGTAGGGGATCCATATGTGATATTATTATGATGTTTTTTTTGTTTTGAGTGGATGAAAATTTGTTTTTCATAATAATTATATTTACCTATAACTACTAATATTTATGGGTATCTAGAATTTATTTCTTTTTATTTAATTTGTTTAGGATATTTCATTTAAATATTTTCATGAAAAATGTTGTTGATATTGAAATGTGTTTTATCTTGTGTGTATGTTTTTTTTAAAATAGAATTGTGGAAATAAAATCACTTGAATATGATAAATCCAATATAAATTGTAATTTTGGTCAATGTTTTTAAATATGTAATTTTTGTGTTCAAACATTCTTTGATTTAATGTATGTGTTTCTTTAACGGCATGGATTATGGGTTGTTTTATAGGTTTGACATATGGGGTAATGGTGATGATATATAATGTGGTCATGTAGAAATTGGGGTTATGGTGATTATTTGTGATATATAATAATAGATTTTATTTTAGAATGTTTTTTGAAATTGTGTGTTTTATTTATAGTTTCTTTGATGATAAGAATTCTTGAAAAGTAGTAAGTTTTAATTAAATTAACATGGTTTGGATTAAATGGTTCAGGGATTGAAATAAAAGAATTATGGAATAGGAAATGGGATATTTATTTTTATTTTAAATATAGAAATATGGTAAAATAATATGTAAGTGGTTAGTAATTAATTTGGTTATATGGGAAAAATTAAATTGGATCGCGGTTTTGTTCTTGGTATGTGGTACTAGATTAGTATATGGTCTAATGGATCCAATGTTTGTGTGTGATCATGTTGATGTGAAAGTTGTAGTAGTTGGGTAGTTTTTTTGCATGGAACCATACGTTGTGATTGTGTGTACCAATTATATATTTTATTTTTCCATGACTTATATACACACCCCACTCGAGTCAGGTTTTTACACTATCACCCAATGATTTTGGGGTTCGTATGTTTTACTCGAACACACAATTTAGTGAGGTTGAATGGACGGTTACCCCATCTTCCTCACTATCTCTTCCAGCTGAGGTTGTTACTTATGGTATATGATGAAATGTATTTATAATGAACAAGTGAATATGATTTATGAGTATATCCAGTTATTCAAATTGGGTCACATGGATAGATGGATGAGGTTACAAGGTTAATGTACTTCTTGATCATGATAAAAAAAGCAATCATGTTTTAATGAAATGATTATTGGTTGGTGAATTAGTGAAGGAAATTGTATGGATTTAAATATGTGGATTTTCCAATGTTATGAGGGTGAAAATGATATTAGGCTTATATATTCTGATGAGGATGGAGTTAAAAGTCATATGATATTAGCAGATGAGAGCAACAAACCAATAGGGAAGCAGTGTGGGTACCCTTTTTCAATATTATTCTTTCTATATTTTTATTCATGGATGTGTTATTTGGTGAGGTATCCTTAGTGAGTCAAAGAAGTAGTTGAAAAATAGACTATTTTTATTCAATTTTTTTCTAATCGGGGAATTAGCATGATCCTATCACATTTTGATGTGCATCCTTCGGGCTGATCATGGAATCCCATCTTTTTATGACATATCTTTTCATTACATGGTATAGAACATAAGATCTTTTAATGTTTAGTTTATATGAAAAAGGTGCCTAATAAAAGAAAATTTTAACCATTATTCTAAATCCACTTGAAATACATGTTAATGGTTTCAATGTAGGTTTATTTAAATTCATCTCATATCCAATGGAAATATATCAAAGGATAGTGGGGAGAATGAATCCGAGTTAGGGAATAAATAAGTGAGAATATGACATGTGACCATGGGTCATATCAAAAATTACAAAAGGGATAATGATAATGCATGAGTTAGAGTTATATAATAATAAAAATATCAAGAATCATAACATGAAAATGTGTCAAAAACATTTAAATGCTGTATTATTAGTCCTATCACTATGGTTTGTCACCATGTTTTATCATCATGGTCTCGTAAATAAAAATTACCAATGTTATTCACTAAGGTATTGTATAACATGTCACCAAAGGCGGTTGAATTATTTACCAACTACATTGGAGTGCTACCTAGTTTCACCCCTCATATGGATTAGTTTGTTTTTATACACATATATCATAATAAATCATTTCATCAATATCCTGTGGACAATAAAGATAAGGTTTCTTATAAAAATATTTGATTAAAGAAGAGCTTAAAGACTTTATCATTATACCATATTAGACAAACAAAAGGATATGTAAGTTTAATTTATGTAAATACAAAAATTATAAATCCATCTCTAAATCTATGTTAATAAACATTGAAAATATTGTATGTTTTGATATTAAAATAAAATGGAAAATAGATTTAGTTAAGTAACATTGGAAAATTTTTTGAGAAAATTTGACATCATGATGGGTATAAAACTTGGTTTTAGAAAATGGTAAAATGGGATGGGGAAATGGACTCTCATTAAAAAACTATAAATACAATATGGTTTTAAAAAGTGTTCAAAAAAATTAATTTTCATGAAAATTGGAAGTCATACAATAAAAAGGACTCAATAATGGAAAATCATAATTAAGATTTCCCTTACCTAGAAAATTTGTTCCTCAAAACAAGGATGGATCCTTTGAGGTCTGAGGACACCTTACTGGGAATAAATTGGATGAAAATAGATATAAATTCATATCTCATGAATTTGTAGTAAACAAAAATAGAGAAATGGGTGGGAATTTATAGGAGAAGTGGACGAAGTGTTTAAAAAATTTCAAATATAGGCCTTCAAAATCTATGTTGTGGAAAACAAAAACCCATTAGAATACCAATGATTTTTCCTCAAGGTTTTTGAATTTTGGGTAATATATTATGTTAACATAATCCTCTGAAACAAAACACCATTATTTAATACATACTTAGGAATTGAAAAGTAAATATTCCACAATGTAATATTTTTAAAATTAAATATTCATTTTTAGGCTTTTTTAAAGAATCTTATAGATTTAAACATTGAATAAAAATATTCGAATAATTAATATTAATAAAATAAAATATTTTAGTTTATATATTTTGTTTATTTAACTATTACATCATTGTGATATAAGTCTGATTTCATAAAATATAATGAAACCCAACATCTGTATTTCTTTTTACTATTCATGAAAAAATAATGTATTTTAGAAAATTATCCCATATTCATCATAAACTAATTTCTACATGATAAATAAATAAATGATGTTTATTTAAGTATAATAATTTTCAATATATGATAATTATAAAATTTAAATTTAAAAATCAATATTTTTTAAAAAATAACAGTTTTTAAGATGTAGAATTTTTTAACACATATTAATATTTCCCTACGATAATATAAAAGTATTTCATAATTTGTTTTATAAATAAAATAATTTAAAATTCTATTTCATTAATTAAAATACTATTTATGATACCTTTTTTATTTATAAAATTTTTTATATATCTTATATAAAAATAAAATTATGTTTTATTTTTGTCCGAAAATAAAATCATCAAATTCCTCCTATTTAAACATATATTTTACTATGACACCCATTATTAAAAATAATATAAAAAATGATAATTTAATTTATAAAAGGATATTACATTATATTAATCTAAGGCCTAGAGGCATAACCCCTTACTACACTTGCATATGTCCTAAGCGTAAGGACTGTGATTGTGGTATTTTCATGGGGTGCCTCTGCTAACAATAACGGAGTTGTAGTATCCAAAAAATCAACTTCTCATATAGGTTATTTCATTCAAGCTTCAATTTTTGAATCTAATTTTAGTCTTGTTTATGTTATAACCCTAGTGATGATACCTTCCTCAAAATATTTGACAAATGGGATTCAAACGACACTATTGTACTAATTGTTATCATCAATTATCCTTTATGTATCAATTATAATTTTTCATTAATATATATAAGAAATAATTATAAGGGTATAATTATCAACCAATGGTATAGTTTATAATAATAATATTGACCAATGATCATATTGTCCCACAATTATATAATGGTCAAATACCAATTGTGACTTTTCCTATTAAACCTTATTAATACCACTTCATTATTAAAGAGATATGACTTTTTGTGTATAATATATTTCTAAATCTATTTTCATGAAAAATTAATATTTAAAATTTTTGGGTCATTACATTCTTCCCATCTAATATTTTTTCACCAAATTTTCAACTCATTGTCTTAGTTGGGAAAAGGTGAGGTAATTCTACCTCATTGTGTCCTTTAGATCCCACATCACTTATTGATATTTGATGTTCTTCCATAACACATTAACATGGTGGGTAGTATTATTTCATATAACCCAGTCTCAGCGGTCCAAGATCTCTATTGAATTCTCCTTAGAAGATAGGTCATGTTCCAGTTGTACCAACTTTGGATTCAGTACATGAGAGGGATCACGCATGTATTTACTCAAGAGAGATATGTGGATTACATCATGAAATTGAGAAAAATTCAGTATAAGTGCTAGATATTTTTCCTATTATCCTATATGATCAAAGATTTTAGAGGGGTCAATGTACCTAGGGTTAATTTTCCATTTCGTTGGAAGTCCCATGACCCTCTTCCCTGGTGATATTCAAAAGAAAAAGTTTTCTCCAACATAAAATTCCAAATCCCTTTGATGATTGTTAGGATAACTCTTCTTTCGAATATGAACATCTTGTATGTGTTTTGGATGGAATTAACCTTTTATGTCATATCATTCAAAAGGTCGGGCCCAAGAATTTTCCTCCCACTCACTTCATCCCAACAGGTTGGAGTTCTATATCACCTTCCATATAGAGATCCATATGGTGCCATTTGAATGATTGATCGGAATATTTTTTGTATGAGAACTCAACTTATTGGAGGCATTAATCCCATAAATCATTATATTCCATTGATCATTTTTTCACTATGTGCTCAAGTGTATAAATAGTCTTTTAAGATTGGACTTTTAATTTTGGGGTTATATTTCATATAGAAATTCAATTAAGTATTCAAAGTTGTTGAAGACTTATCTATAATTTTTTTGGGAAAATTATATTAGGATCAGAAACAATTGGAAAGTGGTTTCCCATGAAACCATACCACTTACATTACATAAATCTTCGCAAGTTGGTCCAGAAATAAACATCCTAAAAAGCAATGAAATGGGAATTCTTGGTGATAAGATTATCTATAAACCATATTACATTATTCCCTTTGGATGTTTTTGGGTGTCAATTGGTGATGTCCATATTGAAATTAACCCACTTCCATGTTGGTATGGGTTGTGGTTCAAACACACCATTAAAAAGTTATTTCTCTACCTTCATTTTCTGACATACCAAGCACAATAAAATTTATTCAGAAATCACCCTTTTCATATTTTCCAACCAATAATGATCACGAAGGAACCTATACTTTTTAGTAATTCCATGATATATAGAAAATGTATTTCATGATATTTATCCATCATATCCTTCTTTATATCTAGGGATGCAACACATATCATTTTATTATATTTTAGTTCAAAATATTGATCCATTTTGAACTCAGGAAACCTACCAATCATTACAACCTCTATATTGTTTTGTAAAATAGGATCTTCTCTATTACATTTTTTGATATTATCAAGTATGTATGGTTATGAAATCATTTGGAATAAGGTTTACGATTCCCCCCCCCCCTCTTATGATTCCCATGTCCAATTTTACTAGGTCATGAGTAAAAGGATCTCCTTGAATCTTCATCATTCTCAACTAAGTAGGTTTCTTCTGACATAATGCATCAATGACATTGTTTTCCCTTATAATGTGATAATGAATTGGACATTAATAGTATTTAAAAAGTTCCAACCATATGTGTTATCTCTTGTTCAATTACTTTTGTGTGAAAATATACATCAAACATTGGTGGTCTGTGTATAAATTACATTTATCCCCATAAAGGTAGTTCCTCCATATTTTCTAATAAAAATAACTAAAACTATCTCCATGTCATCTATTGTATAATTATTCTTATGCGTATTTAATGATTGAGATTCCAAAAAGATCATCTTATTATTTTTCATGAGGATGCACCAAAGTCCTTTGAGAGATGAATCTATATAAATATTGAATCATTTTACAATAGAGGGAAGAGTTAACACATGTGCGGTAACGAATGTATTGTCCATTTAATCAACCATTTCATCACACCAATTTTTCTAGATGAACATAGAAAATTTTTGATATTAATTTTCTAGTGGATTATAATGTGGATATATTTCACAAACAACCTATAATGTCCTATTAAACCAAGGATACTATGAATCTCAGGAACTATTTTAGGATGTAGCCACTCTTCTTAAGACTATTTCTTCAAAAGGTCACCTGATATTCCAAAATAAGTTACAATGTTCACCACGAATTAAACATATTGTAACCTTAATTCTCATTTTTTGATTTTCCAAATATCCTATAATTCCTTAGAGTTTTCAAGACAACTTTGAGATGATTTTCATGCTCCTTTTGAATTTTCATGTAAATAAAAATATTTTCAATAAAAACATTTATGAATTTTCCATGGTATCCCATAAAGTCTAAATTCACAACATTGAAAAATATAATTGCAGAATTTGTCAATCATAATGGAATAAAAAACTAATAATACTGACATCATGATTATAAGGAAGTCTTTTGAATATATTCTTTATTCACCGTCAATTGAAGATAACCATATTAGATATCAATCTAGGAGAATAATTGAGCCCCATTAAGCTGGTCAAATAAATAATCAATACTTGGGATAGGGTACCTGTTCTTCACTATCATCCCATTATGCTCTATTTAAACATTGCATATCTATATTGATCTATACTTCTTCTTCCCAAAGATAATAGTTTCTCCCCAAGGAGACACACTTGGTAAGATAAAACTCTTCCTAATAGATTAAAAATTTGTTTATTTAATTACTTTAACAATATATTTTACACTCTATATGGGGTCTTTGATATAGGCTTGAATCTAGGCATGATATTAATGGAGAACTCTACCTCTCAATCTGAAGGAGTTCCATACAATTTTTTTGGAAATACATCAATGTATTCCATAATCTATAGGAACATTATCTATATTTATTCTTTAATTTCCTTCTCCCTCTTCCCCAATAATCTACAAAAATAAGGATATCGGAGGTGCATCAAGAAAAATATTAGGTTGGGATATCTCAACTTGGAAAAATATTGCGGGTAGTGCATCCCAGACTACCGAAAAATCCTTGCTTCTATAGTTGATATTATAATTACACTTTGAGATCTATTCCATCCATAATATATTGTCAAATTCCAACATGGTAATGACTAGTAGATTTGTAATGAGATTGTACTCACCCATGTTATTTCTATGGTTTCTATGCACTGTTGATGCTAAGATAATTCATCCTTCTGTCTTGATTGATAAGACTAATTCTAGAAGTTCTAGGATTAATTCTAGATTCTTTTCAAAACTGGATTAAATAATGGAATGCATTGAACATGAATCAAGAAATATGCTTACTAGAATTGGGAGTACAATGAGTGTAACTTCCACCACATCATTTGGAGACTCCACTTCATCAATGCTTATATAAGATTATCCAACTTTATTCCATGGATTATGATGAGGATGATGGTGGTTCCTTTCCATTATTTTTTGATTTAGAAATTGATTAGAAATTTGATCATGATATCCACACATAAACATTGAACATCAGGATGGGCCTCCACCATCTTCCCATTGAATTTAGTGTTGTGAATTTTAGGGTTAACCTCACCAGGAAAATTTCGAGCTATATAGACATCTCTTCTTAACTTCTATCACTTTCCACTCCTACGTATGAGGTTCCTAAAATGTGTCATCCCACATTTGTTGCATGTGGTAATTTTAACTCTCTTCCCTAATATTTTTTGATCAATGATACTCCCTATGCATGAATGTAACAGCCCGAGATTTTATGAAAAATATTCTTTTTAATTTTATTAATGTCTTATGTTGTATGCTACACCAAAAGGAGCTTTCACAACACGCATCCTTGACTTGCCTTGTATTACACGCAATCACGACCTTCCTCGATAGCGTGTGTAGTACGCAATAACGAGTTTCACTAAACAGCAATATGCTATTAAAATATTATTAAAACTAGCCGTTATGAATATTAATAACCACTTTTTGAAATTTTGTAATTTTATTTTTCAAAATGGAATTCATTTTTGGATTCATAGTATCGAAATTAGCTTAGGGTGAAATTTTGGTACTTTTCGGATAACTTTTATTTTCTGATGAATAGTAAAAATTACTAAATATTAATTAAAAACAACTTTTTTAATTGAAATAATTAATAGTGATAAATTATTAATTTGAGTGGTTTTAAAGTATATTTAGAATATATTTTTACAATTCAATACAATGTTGGTCATTGGATGTAATTTCACATTTACACCAGACATAAACTAGTGTTAATCTTTTGATAGTTATTATCTTTTAAAAACACGCTATTTTTTGTGACAGCGGAAATTAATTATAAAATTAATTAATTCAAATTATATGTTGGGAATTTTGTGAAATAGAAATCATTTTTGAATTCGGAATTTCAATTATAGCTTCGGGTGAAATTTTGGCATTTTTCTGAAAAACTTCAATTTTTGATGAATAGTGAAACCACTAAGTGGTAGTTAAAAAATTTAATTTTTTCATAAATATTAATTTTACCACTTCTGTGAATGGAATTTCAAAAAATACGAGAGACATGGTTGATTTCAGTAAGTAAAATGTGGTTCAATGAGATGAAAATAATTTTTTTTGGTGAATAGTAACTTTTTACTTTTTTTACCGCAGTTAATAGTAAATAGGGGTAAATATGATATTACTATTACCCTAACACATGTCCTAATTCTATTTGATAAGTGTAATTCGACAAAAAACAACCTTAGGAATAAGATATGACCATTTAGGCCCACTTGGGTTAGATTAGGACATTTATTATTAATTTATTTAAAGAAGGGTTAAAATAGTTAAAATCAAAGTTTAATAAGTAAATCATTTTTAATATGGGGTTATACATAATATAAATTCGACTATAAATATTCATTATAAATATAAAAAGATTTCATACATAACTGTATTTTATTTATAATTTTTAGACATTAAATAATTTAGTTTATTTATGACACAATGATGATGCAGTAATTATCTTATTTATGAAATATTGACATAATTGATGTTATAAACACCAAAATTAATGTAATTTGAGACTCTTTATGAATTCCACTAATTTTGTAGGTTACTATGATATATTAGTGTTGATTTAATCAACTTGGTTAGAACATATAATTCTGTTATGACTTTCACAAAAATCATATATCAAATAGTGTCAAAATTGACTCAAAATAGTTTTTAAATAAAATATTATATTATTAATTGTTATTTTATTCCTAAAAATCTAAGGTTCGGCAAAATGACTTAGATACGGATATATATATTAATAATAAACAATTTGGGGTTCGTTTGGCATCTTATTGTAAGTGTATCAACCATATAGTGAAAGAAAACAAAAAGACACGGTAAAAGTTAAATTATTTAACTTAGAGTTAAATCTAATTGATAAGGTTAAAATAATACCTTAAACTTGTATAAATCCTATTGGTTGATAGGATTTCTACCCATCCCCACTTTATCTTCGAAATAATACCCTTTGGAACCATTAAAAACCGATTTTGACTTTAATATAAAATAATATTTTGAGATATTCCTAAGGTGCCCCTCTCCTCCTTTATAAAAGGGCACCTCCTCCCCCTTCTCCTCACACCAATTTGAGCACTCAAGCTCGGCCAACCCCTGACATTTTCTCCTCTCCACTTCCCTAGAATAATCCTAGAGGTCCTGGTCTTCTTCAAAGACCAATCTTAGTTCCCTAAGTGGAGGATTCAGAGAGGCGTTCCAAAGAAGAGGTAATATCCATTACCGATCTTTTCAATTTATTTCTTCTTCAACTTCTTCTTCTTTAGTTGTTTCATGATAAAGTAATAACATCAGTATTACTTACATACTGATATGTTATTATAAATATGAGACAACCCTAATTCACCTTCTATATATCCTACGGAAAAATGAAATCACCACGCGTGCGTACGTACGGAATACCGTCTCCACACCATGGTGTAATCTATTTTCCACCACCACTTTACAAGGATGGGTATAATGGTGTAATGAGTAACTATTTATTATTATTATAAAGTAATATTGATACTGAAATAATATATATATACTCCAATACAATTCCATGATCATAGGAATGATATCATCACTCGTGCGTACGTACGGAATACCGTCTCCACGATGTGATGCGACTCATTCTACATGATCATCATTACATAGTAATTATATAAATGAATTGAATGAATAAATATGATATATGTTACACTAATACCATTCTGGATATATGGTATCTATAACCTTAAAAGAAGAATAAGAATTTATTCGGCAAAACACACATAAGAACAAAAGGCAATAAAGACCCGAGTAACAAGTAACAATGAAATATTACTAACAAGAAGCTAAGAATATGACTATATATGATATCATATAAATATGTATGATTCTGGAATAATCCAATAACATTATTTAAACCATTATACAGGATCTTTGGACACGTACAATGCAAATCGGACCTAAGGTAAGGGAAATATCACAATCTCATTTTTATCCGAGATTGTTTATTCGTAAGTATTTACTGGGGTGTATTTTATCATCCATGTAACAGCCCGAGATTTTATGAAAAATATTCATTTTTATTTCACTAATGTCTTGTGTTGTATGCTACACCAAAAGGAGATTGCACAACACACATCCTTGACTTGCCTTGCATCACACGCAATCGCGACCTTCCTCGATAGCGTGTGTAGTACGCAATACTGAGTTTCACTAAACAACGATATGCTATTAAAATATTATTATAACTAGCCGTTATGAATAGTAATAACCACCTTTTAAAATTTTAGAAATTTTAGTTCTCAAAATGGACTTCATTTTTGGATTCGGAGTATCGAATTTAGCCTAAGGTGAAATTTTGGTACTTTTCGGATAACTTTTATATTCTGATGAATAGTGAAAATTACTAAATTATAAATAAAAACAACTTTTTTAATCGAAATAATTAATAGTGATAAATCATTAATTTGAGTTGTTTTAAAGTATATTTAGAATATATTTTTACAACTCAATACAATGTTGGTCATTGTATGTAATTTCACATTTACACCAGACATAAACAAGTGTTAATCTTTTGATAGTTATTATCTCTTAAAAACACACTATTTGTTGTGACAGCGGAAATTAATTATAAAATTAATTAATGCAACTTATATGTTGGGAATTTTGTAAAATAGAAATCATTTTTGAATTCGGAATATCAATTATAGCCTAGGGTGAAATTTTAGTACTTTTCTGAAAATTTTCAAATTTTGATGAATAGTGAAACCACTAAGTGGTAGGTTAAAAACTGAATTTTGCATAAAATTTAATTTTACCACTTCTGTGAATGGAATTTCGAAAATCCGACACACACGGTTAATATCAAGGACTAAAATGTGGTTCAATGAGATGAAAATAATTTTGGGTGAATAGTAACTTTTTACTTTTTTTTACCACGGTTAATAGTAAATAGGGTAACTAAGGGTAAATATGATATTACTATTACCCTAACACATGTCCTAATTCTATTGGATAAGTTTAATTCGACCAAAAACAACCTTATGAATATAATATGACCATTTAGGTCCACTTGGATTAGATTATGACATTTAATATTATTTTATTTAATGAATAGTTAAAATAGTTAAAATCAAAGTTTAATAAATAAAACATTTTTAATATGGGGTTATACATAAGATAAATTCGACTATAAATATTCTTTAGAAAGCTAAAACAATTTCCTACATAATGATATTTAATTTATAATTTTTAGACTTTAAATAAATTAATTTATTTATGACACAACGATGATGCAGTAATTACCCTTTTAAGGAAATATTAACATAATTGATGTTATAAATTCTCAAATGAATGTAATTTGAGACATTTTATGAATTCCACTAATTTTCTAGGTTACTATGATATATTAGTGTTGATTGAATTAACTTGGTTCGAACATATAATTCTGTTATGACTTTCACAAAAATCATATATCAAATAGTGTCAAAATTGACACAAAATAGTTTTTAAATCAAATATTATATTATTAATTGTTATTTTATTCCTAAAAATCTAAGGATCGGCCAAATGACATAGATAAGGATATATATATTAATAATAAACAATTTGGGGTTCGTTTTTCATGTTATAGTAAGTGTATTAACCATATAGTGAAAGAAAACAAAAAGACACGGTAAAAGTTAAATTATTTAACTTAGAGTTAAATCTAATTGATAAGGTTAAAATAATACCCTAAACTTGTCTAAATCCTATTGGCTGATAGGCGTTCGACCCATCCCCACTTTATCTTCGAAATAAGACCCTTGGGAACCATTATAAACCAATATAAAATAATATTTTGAGGTATTCCTAAGGTGCCCCTCTCCTCCCTTATAAAAGGACACCTCCTCCCCCTCCTCCTCACACCAATTTGAGCACTCATGCTCGGCCAAACCCCGGAAAAATCTCTTCTCCACTTCCCTAGAAACATCCTAGAGGTTCTGGTCTTCCTCAAAGACCAATTTTAGTGCCCTAAGAGGAGGTCTCAAAGAGGCGCTTCAAAGAAGAGGTAATTACCGTTACCAATTCTTTCATCTTTATTTCTTCTTCCACTTCTTCTTCTTAGGTTGTTTCATTATGAAGTAATAACATCAGTATCACTCATATACTGATATGTTATTATAAGTATTAAACAACCCTATTTCACCATCTATCCATCCTACGGAAAAAAATCACCGCGCGTGCGTACGTACAGAATACCGTCTCCACGCCGTGGTGTAATCTATTTTCCACCACCACCTTACATGGATGGGTATAATGGTGTAAATAATAACTATACATAGTTATTACAACATCATATTGATTCTGATATATTGTATAATCCACTTCAATTCAATTCAATATTTATGGAAATGATATCATCACTCGTGCGTACGTACGGACTACCGTCTCCACGACGCGATGAGATTCATTATCAATGATTAACCATTCATGAATGATTATAAAGTATATATAATAAGTACTAATGAAATATATGACCTTATAATGATACTGGAATTATTTATATGTATGTTATCTACTTAATTCCATTCTATTCAATAAGGAAACAAAAACAGCGTTCATGCGTACGTACGGACTACCGTCTCCATGAACGGTGTATTTCTTTCCATTTACTGATTTATTATATATGAATATTCTGAATATATATAAATAAATCATGTTTTATATTCTGGAATTAAGTAATCATGATCTAAGTAATCATAATAATAATTACAAGTTAAAAACACGAACGACAAATGAGACGATTTTACCCAAAACTCTACTTTAACATGAATTTACAAAATAACGAGTAATATAAAGTCATAAGTGGACCATATATGATATAATAACAATGAATATGATTCTGTAATAAGTCAATAACATGATTTAAATCATTATACAGGAGGTTCGGACACTTACAAAGAAAGTCGGACCTAAGGTAAGGAAAAATATCACAATCTCATTTTTATCTGAGATTGTTTATACTTTGGTATTTACTGGGGTGTATTTTATCATCCACATCCATGTTCCCTCAATATGTAATATTATTTCCATCCACCTACAATTGTTTAAAACCTATTTTAACCTTCGGTGAGTTTTTAGTAAAAGATATGAAAGGAATCTTTTTTTTTCGTACGAGGTACTTTTTGACTTTTCCGACAAAAGTACGAAGAATGTTTTTTTAACTTATACGGCACGAACGGATTTTTACGGTTTTATAAAGCCTTATTTTCATGAATCTTCCTTCAAAATATTTCATGACTATTTTCAATAAAATCTATTTCTTTTAAAATTGCATGACGTTTTGTGAAAAGAAATTGATTTTGAAGAAGAAAGGATATTTTCCTCAAGAATTCATTTCAAGTGTTTTATCAAACTTATTTTCCATCTAAGATAATAAAGGGTTCTGTTTCTATCCCTATTATTACATGGATTTGATTATGTTGTGATGGAAATATTTTTTATGAATTCCTTTATCTTATATGAATTGTTTTATGATGTCACAATGTTTAAGATTCCCATTTTTATTTACATGGGTTATGCAATGATGTATGTTTTAAGATTTTGTGGCACACAAAAGAATGGTATCATTATGAGATGGGTGGGACCTATATCTCCCTCCAATGCATTGGGTAAAGATTTTATATCTCATGAGATAGACATGGCTGGAACGGTAGGTTATACCGGTTCAGTGAAACAGGACTGAAACGAGGGTTACTCGATTCAGAAAGGGACTTTGTCCACTAAGATAGTCTTGGCAATGAGTCTTGACTAACAAGAAATGATTATCTATGATTATGTGTGAATGCCACAAAGTTTCATGTTTTAAGTTATGATTATTGTGATTACATTTCACTACCATGATTTATCCCATGTTATGAAATTAAGCTCTCTTTTGTAGGTTATGATTTCCAAAATGTTATGTTCTTATGACTATGATGTGATTGATATTTCTTTTGTTTACCCTTACTGAGCATTTGAGTTCACCCTTTTATGTTTTCTTTTCCCCAGGATATAAAGAAAGGTTTTAGGTATAATAAAAAGGAAGATCTTTATGGGAGATGTTGAAGATCTTTCACCAGGATTAGAGGATTATATTCCGAGTTTCCAAAGACACTAGACTATTACGGTCCTTGTGTGTGTGTTTTTGTTATGTTCTAAGTATTCCGCAAATGTAATGTAATGTCAATGTACGTTAAGCTTCGGGTCTCTACAGTTGGTATCAGAGGAATGGTTTAGTCAACCTTTGGAAACTAGGACGCGAAAACGTTAGTGAGATCCCTAGAGATATTTCTAAGGTATGTCTAGGGATGTCCCTAAGGATAGGTATACATATACGATATAGTCCTAGCACTATGGTAACGATCTTAGAATTTAACCTAATATGTTAGATATTGAAGTTACTCCCCCTTTATTATGATTTTTTCATCTCACACTATTCTTTTTGGGTTTTAGAAAATGGCTGGAAACAAGATGATTCACGATAATGGAGGATATGATGGACAATAGAATGATATTCTTCATAAGAAATCATATGAAATGGGATTTGGAAGTCCAAACATCATTATTATGCCGAATCATAAATCTCATAATATGATCAATAAAGTAAAATTTGGTAAGTTTCCTGACTCGGCTAATAAGAGAAAGATGGAGTTTCATGATGATCATAGAGGAAAGAAAGTTCAATTTCCCCTATGTAAATCATGTGGGAAGAGGCATCAATGAGAATGTTTCAAAGGAACTGGAAGATGCTTTGGGTGTGGAAAAGAAGGACACAAAGCCAGTCAGTGCAATGGAAAAGTTTCAGTTAACACCATGGATGAGGTTAATGGTATTGCTACGACATCAACAATGGTTAAATGTTTTAAATGTGGAATGTACGGGCATTATGCAAACCAATGCCCTAAGGGAATGTCTCATGAAGAGAATCGGTATGGTTGTATGGGTAGTATTTTTGTTTATGATGATGAAGAGACTAAAAATGATATGTGAGATGAAAGAATTATTGAAGCTCGGTCAATGGTTTAAGAAGGTAGTGGAATTATTACATGTATATCAAGTGTAATAGAATAAAAAGACATCTAAGGATTGTTACACTGTTGTCTTTCCTTAAGTTTTGAAAGTTTATGATGAATGGTATGAGTAACAATGAAAGGTTATTCAGATATTTTTTTGGAAAGTGGATGATATGTGCATAATGAAGGGATAAGGAGAAAATGAAATGTTTAATAGTATTCATGAGCTCATGATTGATATAAGGACTAAGTGATATCATGGTTTGAGTATATAGAATTTTGAGGATTTTGGTATGTGGAAAGTGTTAACTTTAAACTGCATTCATGTTTTCACTACGGTATTCAAGAGAATACATGATTAAGGACTTTGAATGTTTGGAATGTGACCAACAAAACATATCTTATGATATATGGGGATCAACGATGGTATTAAATCTCTGGTAATCGTTTTCACTATGTTATGAGAGTGGACTGCAGTATTATGGATAAGCCTAAAGATTGAAATGGATGATGTTGGACATAAGTGAGTATTGTTTAAGGATAGAAGTTTTTTTTTGATATTATTGATGGGATGTTATAGTAATGTAGTTTTAGAAAAGGACAACCTGCAGGACGGGTGACAGCCCATCGCTTCGGACAAGGCTGTGGGAATCGAACCCACAACCGAAATGCGACTGGCCTTTATCGCCTACCACTGGCCTACAGGAAGTCCCTGTTTAGTAGAAACTAGTTTTATTATATTAAGCATTATGATATATGAAGTATAAGTCCATTTTAGGAACCATATATGATTAATCTCACTATAGAATGACTTAGGTATATTTAATAACTTTTTGCTAACCTTTTGTTTGAGACAGATGGAATGACCCGTCATTCTCTTAGAAGATCTGCTAACACTTCACGAATAATAAATTCAACTTCATTTATATAAGAGATGAAGTGGAAATTGTTCAAGGCACGAACAACAGTGAGATTGTACCAAAATAAAGTAAGTATTTATTCTAATTAAAATTCTTCAACTTTAGGGAAATGATCTTGAAATCCAAAAATGTTGTCCTAGTGCTCTTATATCTGATTAATCAGATGGTACCTTAGATCGTCACAAATTTATGGATTTGTGATTGCTAGATTTTCCATAGCCATGTTCTCTACCACTCTCCATCAGAACATGATGGTTAGATTTCTCTTCCATATCCATATTTTCACCTATGTGGAAACCCAGTGATTAGTTTATTTGGGTAATCGTTACATTTCATACTTTAGTTTTTAAATCCAAGATTTGGTATTCCTTTTTACGATGTGGGTTTCTATTAAAGAAACTTTAGAATAGTAAACCATTTATAACCCCGACGAATTTCGAGGGCGAATTTCATTTTAAGGGGGGTAGAATGTAACATCCCAAGATTTTATGAAAAATATTCATTTTTATTTCACTAATGTCTTGTGTTGTACGCTGCACCAAAAGGAGCTTGCACAACACGCATCCTTGACTTTCCTTGCATTACACGCAATCGCGACCTTCCTCGATAGCGTGTGTAGTACGCAATACTGAGTTTCACTAAACAACGATATGCTATTAAAATATTATTATAACTAGCCGTTATGAATAGTAATAACCACCTTTTAAAATTTTAGAAATTTTAGCTCTCAAAATGGACTTCATTTTTGGATTAGGAGTATCGAATTTAGCCTAAGGTGAAATTTTGGTACTTTTCGGATAACTTTCATATTCTGATGAATAGTGAAAATTACTAAATTATAATTAAAAACAACTTTTTTAATCGAAATAATTAATAGTGATAAATCATTAATTTGAGTTTTTTTAAAGTATATTTAGAATATATTTTTACAATTCAACACAATGTTGGTCATTGTATGTAATTTCACATTTACACCAGACATAAACAAGTGTTAATCTTTTGATAATTATTATCTCTTAAAAACACGCTATTTGTTGTGACAGCGGAAATTAATTATAAAATTAATTAATGCAACTTATATGTTTGGAATTTTGTAAAATAGAAATCATTTTTGAATTCAGAATATCAATTATAGCCTAGGGTGAAATTTTAGTACTTTTCTGAAAACTTTCAATTTTTGATGAATAGTGAAACCACTAAGTGGTAGGTTAAAAACTGAATTTTGCATAATACTTAATTTTAGCGCTTCTGTGAATGAAATTTCGAAAATCCGATAGACACGGTTAATATCAAGGACTAAAATGTGGTTCAATGAGATGAAAATAATTTTTGGTGAATAGTAACTTTTTACTTTTTTTTACCACGGTTAATAGTAAATAGGGTAACTAATGGTAAATATGATATTACTATTACTCTAACACATGTCCTAATTCTATTGGATAAGTGTAATTCGACCAAAAACAACCTTATGAATATAATATGACCATTTAGGTTCACTTGGATTAGATTATGACATTTAATATTATTTTATTTAATGAATAGTTAAAATAGTTAAAATCAAAGTTTAATAACTAAAACATTTATAATATGGGGTTATACATAAGATAAATTCGACTATAAATATTCTTTAGAAAGCTAAAACGATTTCCTACATAATGATATTTTATTTATAATTTTTAGACTTTAAATAAATTAATTTATTAATGAAACAACGATGATGCAGTAATTACCCTTTTAAGGAAATATTAACATAATTGATGTTATAAATGCTCAAATGAATGTAATTTGAGACATTTTATGAATTCCACTAATTTTCTAGGTTACTATGATATATTAGTGTTGATTTAATTAACATGGTTCGAACATATAATTCTGTTATGACTTTCACAAAAATCATATATCAAATAGTGTCAAAATTGACACAAAATAGTTTTTAAATCAAATATTATATTATTAATTGTTATTTTATTCCTAAAAATCTAAGGTTCGGCCAAATGACTTATATAAGGATATATATATTAATAATAAACAATTTGGGGTTCGTTTGGCATGATATAGTAAGTGTATTAACCATATAGTGAATGAAAACAAAAAGACACGGTAAAAGTTAAATTATTTAACATAGAGTTAAATCTAATTGATAAGGATAAAATAATACCCTAAACTTGCCTAAATCCTATTGTTTGATATGATTTCGACCCATACCCACTTTATCTTCGAAATAAGACCCTTTGGAAACATTATAAACCTATTTTGACATTAATATAAAATAATATTTTGAGGTATTCCTAAGGTGCCCCTCTCCTCCCTTATAAAAGGACACCTCCTCCCCCTCCTCCTCACACCAATTTGAGCACTCAAGCTCGTCCAACCCCTACCAAAATCTCTTCTCCACTTCTCTAGAAACATCCTAGAGGTTCTGGTCTTCCTCAAAGGCCAATTTTAGTGCCCTAAGAGGAGGTCTCAAAGTGGCGCTTCAAAGAAGAGGTAATTACCGTTACCAATTCTTTCATCTTTATTTCTTCTTCCACTTCTTATTCTTAGGTTGTTTCATTATGAAGTAATAACATCAGTATCACTCATATAATGATATGTTATTATAAGTATTAAACAACCCTATTTCACCATCTATCCATCCTACGGAAAAAAAATCACCGCGCGTGCGTACGTACGAAATACCGTCTCCACGCCGTGGTGTAATCTATTTTCCACCACCACCTTACATGGATGGGTATAATGGTGTAAAGAATAACTATACATAGTTATTAAAACATCATAATGATTCTGATATATTGTATAATCCACTCCAATTCAAGTCAATATTTATGGAAATGATATCATCGCTCGTGCGTACGTACGGACTACCGTCTCCACGACGCGATGAGATTCATTCTCAATGATTAACCATTCATGAATGATTATAAAGTATATATAATAAGTACAAATGAAATATATGACATTATAATGATACTGGAATTATTTATATGTATGTCATATACTTAATTCCATTCAATTCAATAAGGAAACGAAAACAACGTTCATGCGTACGTACGGACTACCGTCTCCATGAACGGTGTATTTCTTTCCATTTACTGATTTATTATATATGCATATTCTGAATATAAATAAATAAATCATGTTTTATATTCTGGAATTATGTAATCATTATCTAAGTAATCATAAGAATAATTACAAGTTAAAAACTCGAACGACAAATGAGACGATTTTACCCAAAACTCTACTTTAACATGAATTTACAAAAGAACGGGTAATATAAAGTCATAAGTGGAGAATATATGATATAATAACAATGAATATGATTCTGTAATAAGTAAATAACATGATTTAAATCATTATATAGGAGGTTCGGACACTTACAAAGCAAGTCGGACCTAAGGTAAGGGAAAATATCACAATCTCATTTTTATCCGAGATTGTTTATACTTTGGTATTTACTGGGGTGTATTTTATCATCCACATCCATGTTCCCTCAATATGTAATATTATTTCCATCCACGTACAATTGTTTAAAACCTATTTTACCCTTCGGTGAGTTTTTAGTAAAAGATATGAAAGGAATCTTTTTTTTCGTACGAGGTACTTTTTGACTTTTCCGACAAAAGTACGAAGAATGTTTTTTTAACTTATACAGCACGAACGGATTTTTACGGTTTTATAAAGCCTTATTTTCATGAAGCTTCCTTCAAAATATTTCATGACTATTTTCAATAAAATCTCTTTCTTTTAAAATTTCATGACGTTTTGTGAAAAGAAATTGAATTTGAAGAAGAAAGGATATTTTCCTCAAGAATTCATTTCAAGTGTTTTATCAAACTTATTTTCCATCTAAGATAATAAAGGGTTCTGTTTCTATCCCTATTATTACATGGATTTGATTATGTTGTGATGGAAATATTTTTTATGAATTCCTTTATCTTATATGAATTGTTTTATGATGTCACAATGTTTAAGATTCCCATTTTTATTTACATGGGTTATGCAATGATGTATGTTTTAAGATTTTGTGGCACACAAAAGAATGGTATCATTATGAGATGGGTGGGACCTATATCTCCCTCCAATGCATTGGGTAAAGATTTTATATCTCATGAGATAGACATGGCTGGAACGGTAGGTTATACCAGTTCAGTGAAACAGGACTGAAACGAGGGTTACTCGATTCAGAAAGTGACTTTGTCCACTAAGATAGTCTTGGCAATGAGTCTTGACTAACAAGAAATGATTCTCTATGATTATGTGTGAATGCCACAAAGTTTCATGTTTTAAGTTATGATTATTGTGATTACATTTCACTACCATGATTTATCCCATGTTATGAAATTATGCTCTCTTTTGCAGGTTATGATTTCCAAAATGTTATGTTCTTATGAATACGATGTGATTGATATTTCTTTTGTTTACCCTTACTGAGCATTTGAGTTCACCCTTTTATGTTTTCTTTTCCCCAGGATATAAAGAAAGGTTTTAGGTATAATAAAAAGGAAGATCTTTATGGGAGATATTGAAGATCTTTCACCAGGATTAGAGGATTATATTCCAGGTTTCCAAAGACACTAAACTATTACGGTTCTTGTGTGTGTGTTTTTGTTATGTACTAAGTATTCCGCAAATGTAATGTAATGTCAATGTACGTTAAGATTCGGGTCTCTACAATCCACATCCACGTTTCATAAATATGTAATATTATTTCCATCCACCTACAATTGTTTAAATCAAATTTACCCTTCGGTGAGTTTTTAGTAAAGAATATGAAAGGAATCTTTTGTCGTTTTTCATACGAGGTACTTTTTGACTTTTCCAACAAAAGTACGAAGATTTTTTTTTAACTTATACGGCATGAATGGATTTTTAAAAATTTATTTCCAAGAAGCTTCCTTTAAAAGTTTTCAAGTTTTTTTAATCAACTTCTTTTAGTTTATAATTGTATGACATGTTATGAAAAGAAAAGTGTTTTTTTGAAGTAGAAAGGATATTTTCCTCAAGAATGGAGTTCAAATGTTTTATCGAAATTATTTTCCATCTAAGATAATATAGGGTTCTATTTTTATCCCTATTATTACATTGATTTGATTATGTGTTGAGGGAATTATTTTTATGAAGTCATTTACCTTATATGATTTGTTTTATGATGTCATGATGTTTCAAGAATCCCATTTTTTGTTATATGTGTTATGCAATGATGTATGATTTATGATTATGTGGCACACATAAGAAATGATTCATTATAAGATAGGTGGGACTTATATCTCCCTCCAATGCATTGGGTAAAGATTTTATATCTCATGAGATAGACATGGCTGGAACGGTAGGTTATACCGGTTCAGTGAAACAGGACTGAAACGAGGGTGACTCAGTTCAGAAAGGGACTTTGTCCACTAAGATAGTCTTGGCAATGAGTCTTGACTAACAAGAAATGATTCTCTATGATTATGTGTGAATTCCACAAAGTATCATGTTTTAAGTTATGATTATTGGGATTTCATTTCACTACTATGATTTATCCCATGTTATTAAATTATGCTCTCTTTTGCAGGTTAAGATTTCCAAAAGTTATGTTCTTATGAATATGATGTGGTTGATTTTTTATGTTTTGTTTAACCTTACTGAGCATTCGAGCTCACCCTTTTATGTTTTCTTTTCCCCAGGTCAGGAATAAAGATATTAAGTAAAATATGCTAAAAGGGACCCTAGATATGATGAAATAAATGGGAGACACTGTAGAAGATTTATGAACCAGTTGTTTATGTTTCCCAGTTTCTAAAAACACTATACCTATACGGTCCTTTGTGGTTTTGTCATATGTTGTAATAAGTGTGCTTCCATTTTGAAGTATTAACAATGTATGTAATGTATGGGTCGTTATAGTTGGTATCAGAGGCAAAGGAGGTAGGAATGTATCCGATCCTTGGGAACTCTCACATGTGAGCGTTGGACGAAGCATGGCTCTCCGCCCAAGGGCTTCATGTGGAAATGGATGCCACTGGGGATGGTGGTGTGTCCCACCCAGGGGGTGTAGCTGCCCATGGAGTGCCCTGATAGGTATCAATTATAGTCCACTGGAAGTAATTCCAGATCGTTATAGTTGGTATTAGAGGAAATGTTTAGTCAACCTTTGGAAACTAGGATGCAAAAACGTTAGTGAGATCCCTAGAGATATTTCTAAGGTATGTCTAGGGATGTCCCTAAGGATAAGTATACGTATAAGATACAGTCCTAGAACTATGGTTACGATCATAGAATTTAACCTAAGAAGTTAGATATTGAGGATACTCCCCCTTTATAATGTTGTTTTCCCTAGCATGATTTTTGCCTCTCACACTATTCTTTTTGGGTTTTAGACGATGGATGGAACCCGAAGGAACCGTGTTGATCAATGCAATGGACAATGCAATGATTGTCCTCCTGAACAAACAAATGTTATGGGAGATGGAGTGCAAAATCTTATTGCTATACTTACACAAGCTATGAATAATTTTGGACTTCCAAATGAGCAGAGAAGGGAACAATATTCTATTGAGTCCTTCATGAGGCAACGTCTACCTTCTTTCAGTGGGACTTCCGATCCACTTGTTGCTGAACAATGGATCAGTACCACTGAAAAGATATTTTCAGTTCATCAATGTTCTGAACATGATAAATTCATCTTAGCATTATATCGTTTGGAAGGTGAAGCTGATCAATGGTGGAATCGTATCAAGAATACGAGGCCAAGAGATGAAATTGAGTCCATGGAATGGGACGAGTTCAAGAACTTTTTTTTCAGTAAGTACTTCCCTCGTATTCTTCGAACAAAGATGGAAAAGGAGTTTCTTGAGCTGAAGCAGAAGGATGATGAATCTGTTGGTATATACGAATCAAATTTTACAAGACTTGCAAGGTATGAATCTGGCATTATCATCCAACCTGAAAGTAAAGTTGATCAATTTTTCACTGGCTTAAAACCAAGTCTTTGATGGGCATTAGCTATACGAGACTTCAATAGCTATGAAGAAATTTTGTGTTGTTCTATGAAGGTAGAAATGGAAGTTGGTGTTACATATCCATCTCATGGTTTTGAAAAGAAACGAAAGATGGAGTTCAAGGAGAAATCTCAGAATAATGGTGAAAAGAAAATGATTGTTTCCTTATACTCAAAGTGTGGAAAGAAGCATGGTGGAGATTGTCTTAAAGGGACTAGAAAATGTTTTAAGCTTGGAAAATAAGGTCATCGAGTAGCTGAGTGTCGAAGTAATGGAAAAAGGGTTTCTAATGATGTGAACAAAGCAAACACTACAGAGAACGCACCACTAACACTTCAATGTTTCAAGTGCAAGGAGATGGGACATTATGCCAATAAATGCCTTAATCCAAGGGTTAGTGATGATCAACATGAGCAACCACTTAAGGCAAAGGAAAAAAGGGAAGTCACATGCGATCACTATTGGTGATGTTGAATATGACAACGATGTGGTGGAATGATTAAGTGTTTATGTAATGGGATTCCAAAATAGTGTTGTATATAGTATCGTGGAATATTGGAATATTTATGTATTGGTCTATTGTGGGTTTCAATAATTTTATGGTACCAGTAACCATGGAAAGTGATTGAGATATTTTTGGAAAAAGAATGATATGCGCATAATGAATGGAAAACGAGAAAATTAAATATTTGACAGTATTCATGAGCTCATGATGGATATAAGGACTAAGTGATATCATGGTTTGAGTATATAGAATTCTGAGGATTTTGGTATGTGGAAAGTGTTAACTTTTAACTGCATTCATGTTTTCACTATGGTTCGATGGGTATTCAAGAAAATACATGATTATGGCCTTTGAATGTTTGGAATGTGACCAACAAAACATATCTTATGATATATGGGGATCAACGATGGTATTAAATCTCTGGTAATCGTTTTCACTATGTTATAAGAGTGGACTGCAGTATTATGGATAAGCCTAAAGATTGAAATGGATTAAGTTGGACATAAGTGAGTATTGTTTAAGGATAGAAGTTTTTTTTCGATATTATTGATGGGATGTTATAGTAATGTAGTTTTACAAAAAGGACAACCTGCAGGACGGGTGACAGCCCATCGCTTCGGACAAGGCTATGGGAATCGAACCCACAACCGAAGTGCGACTGGCCTTTATCGCCTACCACTGGCCTACAGGAAGTCCCTGTTTAGTAGAAACTAGTTTTATTATATTAAGCACTATGATATATGAAGTATAAGTCCATTTTAGGAACCATATATGATTAATCTCACTATAGATCGACTTATGTATATAATTTTTTCTAACCTTTTGTTTGAGACAGATGGAATGACCCGTCATTCTATGACATGATCTGCTAACACTTCACGAATAACTAATTCAACTTCAATTATTTAAGAGATGAAGTGGAAATTGTTCAAGACACAAACAACAGTGAGATTGTACCAAAATAAAGTAAGTATTTATTCTAATTCAAATTCTTCAACTTTAGGGAAACGATCTTGAAAACCAAAAAATGTTGTCCTAGTGCTCTTATATCTCATTAATCAGATGGTACCTTATATCGTCACAAATTTATGGATTTGTGATTACTGGCTTTTCCATTGCCATGTTCTCTACCACTCTCCATCAGAACATGATGGTTAGATTTCTCTTCCATATCCATATTTTCACCTATGTGGAAACCCAGTGATTAATTTATTTGGGTAACCGTTACATTTCATACTTTTGTTTTTACATATTGGTGTTGATATTCCTTTTTACGATGTGGGTTTCTATTAAAGAAACTTTCTAATAGTAAACCATTTATAACCCAGACGAATTTCGAGGGCGAAATTCATTTTAAGGGGGGTAGAATGTAACAACCCGAGATTTTATGAAAAATATTCTTTTTAATTTTATTAATGTCTTGTGTAGTATGCTACACCAAAATGAGCTTGCACAACACGCATCCTTGACTTGCCTTTTATTACACGCAATCACGACCTTCCTCGATAGCATGTGTAGTATGCAATAACGGGTTTCACTAAACAGCAATATGCTATTAAAATATTATTAAAACTAGCCATTATGAATAGTAATAACCACTTTTTGAAATTTTGTAATTTTATTTTTCAAAATGGAATTCATTTTTGGATTCATAATATCGAAATTAGCTTAGGGTGAAATTTTGGTACTTTTCGGATACCTTTTATTTTCTGATGAATAGTGAAAATTACTAAATTTTAATTAAAAACAACTTTTTTAATCGAAATAATTAATAGTGATATATTATTAATTTGAGAGGTTTTAAAGTATATTTAGAATATATTTTTACAATTCAATACAATGTTGGTCATTGGATGTAATTTCACATTTACACCAGACATAACCAAGTGTTAATCTTTTGATAGTTATTATCTCTTAAAAACACGCTATTTGTTGTGACAGCGGAAATTAATTATAAAATTAATTAATGAAACTTATATGTTGGGAATTTTTTGAAATAGAAATCATTTTTGAATTCGGAATATCAATTATAGCTTAGGGTGAAATTTTGGGATTTTTCTGAAAAACTTCAATTTTTGATGAATAGTGAAACTACTAAGTGGTAGTTAAAAAAATTAATTTTTTCATAAATCTTAATTTTACCGCTTCTGTGAATGTAATTTCAAAAATCCGAGAGACACGGTTGATATCAGTAAGTAAAATGTGGTTCAATGAGATGAAAATAATTTTTTGGTGAATAGTAACTTTTTACTTTTTTTACCGCGGTTAATAGTAAATAGGGGTAAATATGATATTACTATTACCCTAAAACATGTCATAATTCTATTGGATAAGTGTAATTAGACCAAAAACTACCTTATGAATAAAATATGACCATTTAGGCCCACTTGGGTTAGATTAGGACATTTATTATTAATTTATTTAAAGAAGGGTTAAAATAGTTAAAATCAAAGTGTAATAAGTAAATCATTTTTAATATGGGGATATACATAAGATAAATTCGACTATAAATATTAATTAGAAAGATAAAAAAATTTCCTACATAATGGTATTTTATTTATAATTTTTATGCCTTAAATAATGTAATTTATTTATGACACAATGATGGTGCAGTAATTATCTTATTTTTGAAATATTGACATAATTGATTTTATAAACACCAAAATAAATGTAATTTTAGACTTTTTATGAATTCCACTAATTTTATAGGTCCCTATTATATATTAGTGTTGATTTAATCAACATGGTTCGAACATATAATTATGTTATGACTTTCACAAAAATCATATATCAAATAGTGTCAAAATTGACACAAAATAGTTTTTAAATAAAATATTATATTATTAATTGTTATTTTATTCCAAAAATTCTAAGGTTCGGACAAATGACTTAGATAAGGATATATATATTAATAATAAACAATTTGGGGTTCGTTTGGCATGTTATAGTAAGTGTATTAACCATATAGTGAAAGAAAACAAAAAGACATGGTAAAAGTTAAATTATTTAACTTAGAGTTAAATCTAATTTATAAGGTTAAAATAATACCCTAAACTTGTATAAATCCTATTGGTTGATAGGATTTCTACCCATACCCACTTTAGCTTCGAAATAAGACCCTTGGAAACCATTATAAACCGATTTTTACTTTAATATAAAATAATATTTTGAGATATTCCTAAGGTGTCCCTCTCCTCCCTTATAAAAGGGCACCTCCTCCCCCTCCTCCTCACACCAATTTGAGCACTCAAGCTCGGCCAAATCCTGCCATTTTCTCCTCTCCACTTCCCTAGAATAATCCTAGAGGTCCTGGTATTCTTGAAAGACCAATCTTAGTTCCCTAAGTGGAGGATTCAGAGAGGCGTTCCAAAGAAGAGGTAATATCCATTATCGATCTTTTCAATTTTTTTCTTCTTCAACTTCTTCGTCTTTAGTTGTTTCTTGATAAAGTAATAACATCAGTATTACATACATACTGATATGTTATTATAAATATGAGACAACCCTAATTCACATTCTATCCATCCTACGGAAAAATGAAATCACCGCGCGTGCGTACGTACGGAATACCGTCTCCACGCCGTGGTGTAATCTATTTTCCACCACCACCTTACAAGGTTGGGTATAATGGTGTAATGAGTATCTATTTATGATTATTATAAATTAATATTGATACTTGAATAATATATATATACTCCAATACAATTACACGATCATAGGAACGATATCATCACTCGTGCGTACGTACGGAATACCGTCTCCACGATGTGATGCGACTCGTTCTACATGATCATCATTACATAGTAATTATATAAATTAATTGAATGAATAAATATGATATATGTTACACTAATACCATTCTGGATATAAGGTATCTATAACCTTAAAAGAAGAATAAGAATTTATTCGACAAAACACGCATAAGAACAAAAGGCAATAAAGACCCGAGTAACAAGTAACAATGAAATATTACTAACAAGAAGCTAAGAATATGACCATATATGATATCATATCAATATGTATGAATCTGGAATAAGTCAATAACATTATTTAAACCATTATACAGGATCTTCGGACACGTACAAAGCAAATCGGACCTAAGGTAAGGGAAATATCACAATCTCATTTTTATCTGAGATTGTTTATTCGTAAGTATTTACTGGGGTGTATTTTATCATCCACATCCATGTTTCATAAATATGTAATATTATTTCCATCCACCTACAATTTTTTAAATCCAATTTTACCCTTCAGTGAGTTTTTAGTAAAGTATATGAAATGAATCTTTTGTCGTTTTTCGTACGAGGTACTTTTTGACTTTTCCGACAAAAGTACGAAGAATGTTTTTTTAACCTATACGACATGAATGGATTTTTAAAACATTATTTCCAAGAATCTTACTTTACAAGTTTTCAAGTTTATTTTTAATCAACTTCTTTTAGTTTATAATTGTATGACATGTTAAGAAAAGAAAAGTGTTTTTTTGAAGTAGAAAGGATATTTTCCTCAAGAATGGAGTCCAAATGTTTTATCAAAATTATTTTCCATCTAAGATAATATAGGGTTCTGTTTTTATCCCTATTATTACATTGATTTGATTATGTTTTGAAGGAATTATTTTTATGAAGTCATTTACCTTATATTATTTGTTTTATGATGTCATGATGTTTCAAGAATCCCATTTTTTGTTATATGTGTTATGCATTGATGTATGATTTATGATTATGTGGAACACATAAGAAAGGATTCATTATAAGATGGGTGGGACCTATATCTCCCTCAAATGCATTGGGTAATGATTTTATATCTCATGAGATAGACATGGCTGGAACGGTAGGTTATACCGGTTCAGTGAAACAGGACTGAAACGAGGGTGACTCGGTTCAGAAAGGGACTTTGTCCACTAAGATAGTCTTGGCAATGAGTCTTGACTAACAAGAAATGATTCTCTATGATTATGTGTGAATGACACAAAGTTTCATGTTTTAAGTTATAATTATTGTGATTTCATTTCACTACTATGATTTATCCCATGTTATGAAATTATGCTCTCTTTTGCAGGTTAAGATTTCCAAAAGTTATGTTCTTATGAATATGATGTGATTGATTTTTTTTTGTTTTGTTTACCCTTACTGAGCATTCGAGCTCACCCTTTTATGTTTTATTTTCCCCAGGATATAAAGAAAGGTTTTAGGTAAAAAAAAGGGAATATCTTTATGGGAGATATTGAAGATCTTTCACCACGATTAGAAGATTACGTTCCGAGTTTCCAAAGACAGTAAACTATTACGATCCTTGTGTGTGTGTTTTTTTATGTACTAAGTATTCCGCAAAAGTAATGTAATGTTCATGTACGTTAAGCATCGGGTCTCTACAGTGAATCCATTTAACTTTTCATTTCATTCAATTTATTTGTCAAATTCTTCTCTCTGAACTCCAATTCATCCTTCATATTACTATACACTATCTTCAAATTGGTGTCGTAGTCATGATTTTTTAGATTCCTGCATAGATGGGGTCTTACTCCATCAAATAATCTATCACCATTTCCATTATGATCCCTAACAAAGATTGTGGTGTAAAGAGAAAGACTTTTAAAGTTTATTTCATAGACTACCACTGATTTATATATCTTATACTTTAGTTCTAGGAATCCCTCCTCCATTTTTTCACATCTAACATGGGAAATATGATGAAAAATATTCCCCTACACTCTTATCTCTCCCTAACATGAATATCCCTTATTGGAATAATTTTTATGATTAATTTCCACCACTGATCATCTTCACATTCAAAGTGGTATTCTACCAGGGTGACATTCTATTCTCTAAAAAATCAAATTAAAGAAAAGATATTTTCTCTAGATCATGTCCATTGTTTTGAAATCAATGAGTTGGAAGATCCGCTAAAGGTTAGTGGTTGTCAACAAATGAAGTACTTAATAGAACATTGTTACCTTTGAGGTGAATATGGTCTCTTAACTAGAATCATGTTATTGTTAATAACTAAAGTTAGTTGATTCATAATCCTCATGACGTTTTACATTCAAAATCTATCAAAACGTCATTAGTGCATCATTTTATGTACTAATAATTTATGTGGTTCCTCTTATTTATTTAAATTTTTAAAAAAGAATAATACCTTTGTGAGAAACTCCTGAATTTAAAAAATCATGTCATTCTAGAGGGAATTTATTTCTCGAAGCATTATGGCTGAATATGGTATTAATATTTTATAATAAAAATCACATTTTAAAAATATATATATCCTTCATAATGGCTTTAAAAATATTGTGACTAACCAAACATATCCATTTGGAGTGTCAAACCAAGAGTGCAACAAGACCCATTGTTGTCCACTAGTTTATGTTCGAGTCTAGTTGAAAGTAGTGTTTTTAAGTGTAACCCTTAAAAACATCTATTCCAGAGCCAAATCCACTTGTTTTTATCCAGTCAGTGATTTAATTACTCTGAAATAACATAATTAATAGTCACAAAAATAAATGAATGTTTTATTTTTATACAATTGTCTCTAGGGTTCTTCCAAAATTTCTCAATTCATTATTTCAACAAATAAATAGATTATCCTATTATACCATATATAGAATCCTACATTTTGTTTACATTAAATTCCATTACATGGTACAAAATAGAGTAACTTGCCATGTTTTGTTTCTCGGATAAATGGTACAAAATACATGAAAAATAAAAATATTATTCTAAAACCACTTGAAATAAATCTTCATGGGTTCACTCTAGGATACATTTACTGAATTTCGTATCCAAGGGAAAAACATAAAAGGAAATGGGTGAGAATAAAGTAGAGTATCAGAATAAACAAGACAGACATAAAACATATGATCATGAGACATATCTATAACAACATAAGGCATAATGATAACGAATTAGTAAGAGGAATATCATAAAAAATAACCTGAATCATAACATGGAAATTTTATTAACACATTTAAATGATATATTCATAATCATATAAAAAACCTTTATCAACAAGTTTCCATAAATAATAATAATAAAGGTTATTCACCAAGGTATCATATACCATGTAACATATAGAGATTAAATTATTTACCTAATGAATTTTAGTGCTACTATGGTGCTAAATTCATAGGTATTAATTTCATGTGAGTCACATAAATAATATGAAAAAATTTCATCAATGACCCCTGGAGAATAATGAACAAGTTTTTTTATCAAAAATACTGGGAAACAAAAGAGATTAAAGACATGATCATTACGTCATTTTAAACCCATTAAATGATTGATGAGTTTCATATATGAACATCCCTAAATTAAAATACCATTTTAAAAATATTCTAATACCAATTG
Organism: Viscum album; assembly: GCA_963277665.1. Taxonomy (NCBI): domain Eukaryota; kingdom Viridiplantae; phylum Streptophyta; class Magnoliopsida; order Santalales; family Viscaceae; genus Viscum; species Viscum album. The sequence continues at coordinate 929,357,574 of OY728147.1, read as the reverse complement.
AAAATAAATGTTCCTTTGGTATTCAAATAAAAAGGAAATGAGAATAACTCATTTAAAAGATGAAAATTTGTGAAAAACATTTTGCAGCACAAAAAGTAAAAAATTGGGCTTTATAATATTGAGAAATAAGAGGGAGAAATGGTCTAGTATTCCTAAAAGACTATTAATATTGTATTGGGATAGTATAAAGTTTTAAAAATTGTTTTCTTTGAAATTGGATGACATGTCCCAAAAATGACTCTCGAATGGTAAGGACAAGCGAAGATTTCCCATCCCTTGAAGAGTTGTCCCTAAAACACGAGGATGGAACCACAAGGAGTTAAGGACACATCAATGGTACTCTATGTGATGTAAAATGACCATTAAATCATAGTGGATAGATTTTTAATAAATGGAAATGTATAAATGGGTGGGTATTTATATGAGAATTGGATGAAAATTTTAATAATTTGAAAATATAGACCATGGAGTTTAGGTTGTGGAAAATGCATATCCATTGGGAAACCCATTGTTGTTTCAATTTTTTTTTGGAAATTTCGGTCACATTTTAAGATAATTTTATCCTATAGAACTGTAAAACATTATTTAAGAACTTTATTGGCATGAAAAATTAATTATTCCACAAACTAGTGTTTTAAAATTTAAATTGTTATTTTTAGAGTTTTGGAATGTATCTTATAGTTTTAAAAATTGAATAAATATATTAAAAAAGATATAATTATTAAGAAATATTGTTGGTAATGTATTGTGTTAGATTAATTATTACATCATTATGAAATAAGCCTTACGTCATAAAATATATCGAAACACAAAAAGTTTTGTTTATTATTAAATAAAAAATTATGCATTTTATTAAATTACCATAAATTCACCATAACCTAATTTCAACATTATGATTACTAAAATAACTTTTATTTTATTATAAAAAATATATAAATAAGAAAATTTTTACTTTTAAGTAAAAAAACATTATTTATTTAAAAATAGAAATTTTTAAGGCAAAAAAAAATTCTTACACTAATAAAAATTTTCCTAGGAAATTATAAATTTATTTTGAAATTTATTATTTAAATATATGTTTTTAAAAGGATAATTAAAAAATAATAATATTATTCATAACCACTTTTTTAATTATAAAAATTTTATATATTTTATAAAAAAAATACAATTATGTTTTATTTGCATCCAAACATAAAATTATGAAATTCATCTCAATTAAACATAAATTTTATTAATGAAAAAATTATTATCAGGAATTAATAGAATAATAATTTTATTTATAGAAACTATGTTACAAATTATATTAAAAATTCATGGACGTGTGACCCCTTATTACACCCTCATACTCTCTAAGAGTGTGATGGGTAATGGTGGTAGTTTCATGAGGTTCTTTGGCTGACACTGACCGAGTGCTAATCTCTACCAACTTGAACTTCTATAGTAGGTGATTTATTTCAAGCTTTACTTGTTGAACCTCATCATTATATTTGATAAGGGTGAACCACAGTGATGATACCACCCTACCAAGTTCTAACAGATGCGCTTTAAATGACACAAATCCACTGGTTGAGTACATCAATTATCATTTTTGTATTAAATTTCTATTTTCATTACTACTTATAAACAATAATTATTAATGTAATATTATCAAAAAACGTTATAGTTTCTAATGATCATATTGACCAAATATCATATCTACCAATGGCCTTATAATGGTCTAATACCAAGAGTCACATTTCTAATTATACCGTATAAATACCACTTAATTATTACAGAGATTTGTTTTTGTTGTGTACAATAATATTTAACACACATTTGCAGGAAACAGAAATCAATTAAAGAATATCGGTTGTTAAAATGAACATTATTATTATATTTTTTATGCTCACCCTAATATATATAAACAAATTTTATGTTATTATTAGGGAGTTAGAGATTGATAACGACATATCTATATTGAAGCTTAATGCTTTTGTGTTTCTTCTATAGGATTATATTTTGGTACATCATTTGGAGACATTTATTTATATTCATATGAAATTAGATTTATTTTGGTATAAAATGTGGTTTCCATATTCTTTCTGTTGTGTAATTATTTGTGGTTGATATCTTATCTTCTGATCATATTTTTTTCTTTTGAGGGAAATCCCACCAACATGTGTGACTTTATTTATAAACATAGTTATAATCACCAACTCAGTTACTTCTGGAGGTTGGAATCATCGTTCATTATATCTCTTACTTCACTACCAACCTTATAGGGTTACCATTAGATGGAGGGGGCCATGAAAGGTTAGTATCATAGTTGTTGGTTGGGATATATGATAATTCATTGGGTTATCCACTTTTAGGATTTCATGGGTTTGGTAGGGGAAATGTCATTGATCCTAACATGTGATGTTAGAAATGGATACTGGATGGGATACATGGTATTATGTCCCCCTATGATAAAAGATTTGGACAATATGATTATCAGAGATTCAATATAAACTAACATTTTCTATTGGATAGAGACCTTGGGAAAGTACGTGCATCATATATTCTGTTCTTGGGTTGAATGGTTTTAATTCACGAATTAAAATTAATTTAACAAAATGAACTAAATATTGAATACTTCCATGCATAGTAAATTATTGTTTCCCATTAAATTATAGATCATGGAGGCCATATCTATGTGGTTTAGGAATACATGGTTCATTTGGATGAATTGGTTGACCACCAAAGGGTTGATAATCTCGTGAAAGATAAGAAGTGGAAGCGGAAGTTTCAAGTATCTCAAAAAAATCCATCTAGTTATGTATGAGGTAATTGTCTCTGATCTAGAGATATATAACTAGTTGGAGGATCTTTAGTCCCCCTTTAGTTTGATTTGGGATTGGGTAGAGTACTTGGTTACACAACCTATTTTCCTACCAAACCCATTCAATACTCACAGTAGCAATCCCTACCCAACCCATGCAATCATATTCCTAATGGATTCTTAGAATCTAGTATTTGGAACATTTTTATTTATACCATGATATTTTTCTTAATTAGGAGTCATTTCCATGAGGTCTTAAGGAATCTCTCTTCATATCTATAATGTATCTGTTTACTCTATTTAAATTGATGATATATTTATAGGTTTCTGATAAGGTTAATGTGATCAATAAAAGGGACTCTCAAGGAAGGTATTCATAGTTGGGGATCCATTAGGGTTAAAATAAGGGAGAATTAATTTTTAGCCAATATCAAATGTAAAGGCCTTGATGGTTTTCAATAGTAGTGGGTCATCATCTACAGAAGATTCCATATAGGTTTTATCTATACCAAGGGAAGTAGAATTATTTTCTTAAAATATGGTATAGGGATGGTTGGGGAAAAACTCAATATGTTCATTATCTTTTGGGACCATGAACTGATAATGTCCACAGAGGTTGTCTATAATAGTGGAATGAGTTAGTTGTGTGTAGATAGTTTCATTCCAAGATGATTTCAGAACCAAGGACCAAATTATTTATAGAGGAATAATGTAATTTTTGTCGACTCTTGTGTCCATTTTTTTTTATTTTGGATCCTTGGACTCCTTTATTTCACATTTCTTAGTCAGTTATTTAGGATTGTAAGTGGAGAATATTCCCTTTTCAATAGTTATAACTACCCCCATTAAAGTAAATAACTACATGCTTGATGTGTTCATGGGTTTTATACTCATGAAACAAAATAATCATTATTTTTTTTCTTCATACTACTGATATATCCATATGATGTCATACCCAACATATAATTGTTTTATTTCATATTTATTTCTATATATTTCATTTAAATAAGAGTCATGATCTATGACATGGATTCTCAACATCGGGGATTCCTCAATGAAAAATGTTCTTGAATGGGAAATATGCATGTGGTTAGTAATCATTATTTTATGGAATAATTGATAGTCCTCTCAGTGGGAACTGATACGACGGAGGTTCATATAGTCATCAAATATTTTCTAGATTTTTTATTCAAAAGGATGTAACACTACCACCTCAACATGACATTGAATTTGGTATCCAATTTTAGGTGGATTTATCTCTAATTTCAATAGATACTTATTTGATGGAACCTTAAAAGTTATTTGTGCTTAGGTTTCAAATAGATGATCTAATTAATAAGGGTTTCATTGAAACCATTATGTCAATATTGGGTTCTCTAGTGTAATTTGATAAGCGTTTTGATATCGTTATGAGGATTTGTATGGACTACCAAAGGAAGGATTTGGTTATGATAAAGAATAATTACCTTATTCTAAGAATTGATGATCTTTAGGAATAATTGATAAGATATATCCTGCTTCCAATGATCAGTGTAAGTTATGGGTATCATCAATTGAGGTTAAAGGAGGATGATATATAAAATATTTCCTTATAGTTTAGATATTCACTCTTAAAGATTATAGTTATGCCATTTATTATCATGACCATACAAGAAATATTCATGGGAATTATAAAATCCATACTTCTTGAGTTCCAAGATTAGTTTTTAATCATGTCCATCAATGGAATTATTATATACTGATGATCTAAGATGGAGTATTTTTTGAATATAAGGATCATCTTAGAGACTCTTTGACCCCAAAAAACCATAGGATGTTTTCAATGTGCTATTTATAGATGTGGTATGTAAATTAATTTGGAAAATGGGTGTCACGATAGGTAGTAGCATTGGATCGCTAGAAGATTAAGGATGTTGTATCATTGGAACCACCAATGAATGTGGCCTAGGTTTACAACTTTCTTATACATTCATGTTATTATCAGAGATTTGTGTCTAAAATTAAATAGATTGTGGGTCCATTAAAAACTATGATAAAAAAGGATTTTTTTGGTTTATATAGATCATTGGCAGGCATATTTTAACTACCTTAAATGGTAGTTAGTTATTTCCAGAGATATCTATTTAATATAGGAATGGAGATGTTTGGGTTTCTTTGTGATTCATTCAGTCTGTGTCTGGGTGTTGAATTGAATTATCCATGGATGCTGATCGATGAGGGTCTGAATAGTTATCCAATGAAAAGGGTATCCAAGACATCTATGATCTATAATTGTGGGAAATAGTTATTTCCCTGAAGCTATAGTGATATTATTTCATCAGATAACATATTGTCTTCCTCACTGAGATGAAGAGTTTTATGTGTGTTTTTCCATCAGACATCCTGAATCTATAACAACATTGGTGGATGATGTTTATATAGGAATATGAATTTGAGATCTAAAACACATTTAATAATTCAATTTGGTGGTTAATGAACTTATTTGGAAGACATGGTTAGATATTTTTAAATAGTCTAGGGATGTTGGGAGGGAAATGGAGGAGCTATAATCCATGAACGTTGATACAATTACAATAAATATAAGAGGTTGCTTATTTTATATGAAAATGTTTTCTTCTATGATGGTATAGGTTGAGGAGTTTTAATGGGAGACCATTTGGTTTATGTGATGTAGGATTGAGTGATTTAGGGTGACACCCATCATTGGTTTTGAAAGGAAGACCAATATCCAATGACAATATAGAGAAGACTTTTCATCCCTATAGTGATGTGTAGGGGATTCCTTCTTGATTTTTGAAGATCACATTTAACGAAGTACAAAGGAGTGTCCAAAATGTACCATGGTTCAAGGATTTGGTTTGGGTAGACCAAGATAAAATGGAAATTAGTGGATTTTGTGGTGTAGGTTCTTGTATTATAGTGGATGAATGTAAAACAAAATGTTTCTTGTGGATTTTATATCATTTAGATTACCCTGCATATAAGGGGGAATGAATATTTAGGGACTCAATCACTATAAAATCCTGGTCTTGGGAATAATATTATGAAACATAGGTGGTCTTGGATCTAAAGATGTATTTGGATCACTTTATATCAATTAGGATATTTTGTGTATTGGACTTGCTGGAATGTAGGTATGTGGGCAAGGTTGCGTGCCTAAATGGAGTTCCATGGTCCATCACCTCAGATCATGATTCCTATTTTACATCATGAATTTGGAGAGTATTTACTCCCTATTTTGGCACTTATTTATTCTTTATAACTTCTTCACACCCTTTGATATATATTCAGATAGAGTTGACCACACATAGATTGATGGAAATGTTATGGGTGTGATTCTAGTATTTTGGTGTGTCATTGTGGAATCACATGACATTAGTTGAGTATGACTATACAAAATTATACCACACATCCACCTATATGGATTTATTTGAAGCATTTTGTGGGAGGAAATGTCAATCCTTGTTGTAAAGGGTTGATGTTAGAGAGTCATATGTTATCACTCTCTATGTGGTGTAAAGTATAAAAGTGAAGATAAAAATGCCTTGTGAGAAAAAAAGGTGGAATAAGGCCATAAAAAGTCTTATACTAAACAAATGATGAGTCCTATAGATTTTTTTGTTAGAAACTATATGTCCATCATGGTTTACTCTCATCATGGGTAGCAGAGTATTGGTTGGGGACACATGTTCCCACCATAGTATGTCAGACCTATTGAGGTGCTAGAGAGCATTGGTGACAAGGCTTATCGGTTTGTGCCTCCTGCATATATGGATTGTATATATGATTTATTCCATATATCAAAAAAATTATATATTAATGATGAATCCATTTCAATGACAAAGTAGTTTTGGATATCGGGGACCACAAAAAAATCATGGAATGAAAGGTGAAGAGAGTACTTGGGAAAGTGAGATATAGATTCATGCTTAGTATCCTGGATTGTCATGAGTTTTGGATTTTTGTTGTTTTCCATGAGTGATGTAATAATTGGTTTCTTTTTGGTTTATAAAATGTGGATTTTTTCCACTTACCAACCATTCCGGTATGATGATATTTCTTAGACTATAACAAGTTCCATTTAATATTTGAAATTTTAATGGGTTTACTCATTGTGTAATATAATGTTTTTCATTAATGAATTAAAGTGTTGTTTGTTTATCTATATGATCTATGATTATAATTAGTATGTAATATAATATGACCCGTATGTATTTAGAAGAAAATTATTATTTAAAAAAGAATGGTTTTTAACCCTTTCGAAATTTTGTGCTCAAAATATCCACTCATACTCTAGATTGAGAATTGATTCGGTGACATTTGATTCATTGTTTCCTATGGTTCCCACATCCTGTCTTTGTATTTTTGTTCCACCAAAATACACTGACAAGGTGACTTTTCACATTTCTTAGAAATTTTTCTACACAGTCAAAATCATAACTGGATGCTCCACATATGGGAGGCCATTCTTTAGTTTTACCACATCTAGATTAAGAATATGTGAGATGTCTAGTATGTACCTTCTTGGGAGAGATACATGTAACATAACATGAACTTGAGCCATATTTGATGGAAATGAAAGATTATATTCCACTTCTCATATGTGATCAGTGATATAAAATTAAAATATGAACCCATGTCTATGCTTCCATTTCTTTCCAAACATCATGACCCTCTTCTATTATTATATTCGAAAGAAAACATTTTATCTAACATAAAAATAAAAGTAACTTTAATTACTTTAATTATGTCTCTTTTTTTTAATATGATAATATTTAAAATATTATTGGATGGCATAAAAATTCTCATTAATCTCTTTAAAAATATTTATTCTAGTTAATTTATAGTCATTAACTCCTTCCCAAAAAGTAAGAGTTCTTTATTTATTCTCATACAGAGAATAAAATTGATCTATTTGAATACTTGAGTAAAAGTTTTTGTTGTATTAGATCTAAAATAGTTGGAGATGTGGATCTCATCTAACATTAAAATAAATTGATTATTCTCTCAGAATTTCCTTAGGGTTTCAAATGGTATTTTTAGATTTATTATTATTTTTTTGGTGTGATAGTCCATGAAAATATTTAATTCAGTATTCAATGTTTGTTGAATAATTATTTATAAATTAGAAGTTAAACATAGATCATGATCAATGATGATCTAAATTAGTACCATATTGTGCCTCAAAACATCATTTACAAATGTAGTGAAATTTTTTTTAAGAAGGAAATCATCCAAAATATCTTTGAAGTAGACATCCATGGTGAGTTGATCCAAAAACAATATTTAACTATATCCTTTTTATTTATTTGGGAGACATGTAAAAAAGTACTTGGTGACGTTATACCAATTAAATATAGGTATAGGAAATGGTTTTATTATCCACTTATACATCTGTTACATTTATTTATCTTACTGACTTACCAAGAAACATGAGAAATGCTCAAAAATATCTTTCTTCATGTTGTCCCATCAGAAGTGCTATTGTAGATCACAGTGCTTATTGGTACTTATAGGATGGATAGAAAATGATGTGATATGTTCATTTTACAATAACTTCTTATTTATCACAAGTGATGAAGGAACACAAATTATAGGTCCAAACTAAATCACACCAACATCATAAACATGTAATTCATGATTCATTCATTTTTATACATCATGAAGAGTTTTCTGAGCTTCATATCCTTCCTTTTTGCCTCATTGATATTATATTGGAAAGATGGTTATGGAATCATTAGGAAAAGGTAATATATCATCCCTACCATTATGAATTATTGATCAATAATTTTTTATATCCATGAGGATAGGGTCATTCTCCATCCAAATCATGTTTACATTAGTAGGTTCATTTATACTAAGAGCATTAGCTACCTAGTTCTCCTTTCCAATATGGGAGTGAATAGAGAAATCATATTACTTGACTAGATATCAACATATTCATTGGTACATGTCAACCTCCTTATATGTGAATATATATATTAGGCTATTGTGATCAGTATATCTGTCATAAATCATTCAAAATTGGAAGTGCCACAAAATCATCAAAGTGAAGATCAATGTTGATAGCTACAGATCATGCATCAGGTAGTTCTACTCATGCATAATTTACTATCACGAGGAATAGGTTACAACTTTATCATTATGGATGATTATAAAACCACATCCTTTTATCTTGGAATCACTGTATATCAATCAACCTTCTCCACTTATTGGTATTTTGAGTATAGGTGTAGTGATTAGCCTCCATTTGAGTTCCTTAAATATTTCCTCACATTCTTATATCCATAAATAATTTACATAATTTTTGATAACATAATTATCTGGAAATAAAATCAACCAAAATTTCACACAAAATATCGGTAGTACCATACTGAACTAAGAAAACTATGGATTTCCATGATGCTTGTGGGTCTGGGACATTCCTAAAATTACATTTTCATTGGAGGGTCCACTGAAATTACATTATTTGTGATCCTATTCCCTAAGAATGTGACTTATTGCATCAAGAAGTCATATTTTAGGAACTTAGAATACATTTTATCCTTTTTTTAATGTCACTAACACATTCCTTAGACTCCCTTAATGTTTATCTATATTTAATTAAATTATAATATTTTTGATAAAAGTCTATTAAACATTAGTTGTGTTAGTCCCTAAAGAATCCATTAATCACATCAATAAATATTTCTATGGAATTAGTAATTCTGAAGGGGGTCACTATGAACTCAAAGAGTTCATACCTAATATGGAAGGATTTTTTATGAATATATTATATCTAAACCTTTAGTTTATTATATCCTAAATGAAGATCCACACTTGAGAAGTACTTATCTTTTCATAGTTGATCAAACAAGTCATTAATCCTTTGAAATAGATAAGTATTCTTTATTGTGATCTTGTTGAGATCCTGATAATCCATACCAATCAGCATTGATATATCCTTTTTCATTATAATGTGAAATGCAACACCCCTAGGTGATTCATTAGATAATATGAACCATATTTTCAAGTGTTCATGTAGTATCCTTTTTAACTCTTATAGTTTAATAAGGACCATACTATAGAAGAATTTGGAGATCATTGTTCCCTCTTGTGTTATCTCTATTGTGAAACTACCTCATGATCTGCTGGAATTATACGAAAGACTTTTAGAATGAAATTAGTATATTACCTAACTATGGTAATGTCCTATAGTATTATGAATTCGATTGAATCAACCATTTTTGAATGGAATTATTCTTCATAGGTTATCAACAACCACCCCATTGTGGGAATTTCCAAACTCGATTAATGATATTCCTTGATTTTTGTATACAAGAATGGGATAGTTTGGAATATGATAGTATGTTTCCATATAAAAAAAATTTATTTGTGCTATATATAATGAGATCCAATACATCCCCAATGTAGCATTAGATTCCACTAAGGGAAGGATTACAAGATTATATAGAATAATATTCCCACATACACTAACATGATAAGAGTCCAACACTTGGGTTTCAATGATCAAACTACTAGGTGTTTTTATAAATATCTCCACTCAAGTTATCAGGGATTTGAATCAGTAGTTCTAGAAAACATTTAGTATATAATGGAATGAGTAGTGATAGAATAAAATAATTTTTCCATTATTGAGTGATTAGACTGTGTACCCTCTATGAATTCATATTCATGAGCCAATTTAGTATTAATGATGGCATAATCATTCCATTAATCCTTTGGATTTGGTGGCTGTGAATAATAATTACCCACAATGTACCTTATCTAAGTGCACTATATTTCACAGTAAACCTTCTCCTTATAGATTATGTATTGAAAACAAGGTGGGGAATTTTGAGGTTACATCATTTACATCATCTTGTATTCCAAATTATTCATGTATCTTAGACATTAAATATTTTGGATTCATTCTCTCCCATACATGAAATCATTTCGTCACCCATTTTTTGTAATTAAAAATATTATTATCTCTTATTTTAATACACATTGGTGGTTGGATCTTCTTTCCTACTATTTCATTATACCCGCCCATTTGAAACTAGATTATTCTATTTGTATCTCTTTAATCATGGGACCATTCTATAAACTCCATATCTACTTTGAGATCACATTGAAAAATATTTTAATAAATCTCAATAGTGAAGATATATACAACTTCTCAGATGTGTGGTTTTAAACCACTAAAGAAAATATCTTTTTTCTATCATTATCGATAAAAAATTCCATGGCATATCATGTAAACCTTGTGACTTTTCCACGTAATCCTAGATGGATTCACCCTCCTTTTTGTTGTGATCATGTAATTATCTCTCCTTTTTTTTCAAATAATTCTTGTTAAATACTTGTTAAAGAATATTTTTTTAATGTCTTCCCACACCATATCTTCAATTTGATCATTCAACATAGTTTTTTCTTTCAAAACTCACCATTGATAAGCTTATATATCTTAATGATATATGACCATAGTAAACTTCTCATTTTTAGAATAGTGGATTACAAAAAATTTCTTCTCCAATATATTAACCCACTATTCAGCAACATGTGGATCGGAAGACCAATTAAATGTTTCTGGTTGTTTTAACATAAAATAATTGATATCTATATTCTTTTTCTTGGGAGGTGGATGTTGTTTGAAATGTTTGAAGTTATTATTTATATCATAACACAATTGTGTAATAATTTCTATAAATCTTTTAACTCTACTTCTAATGGAAATGGGGATTTCAATGGAACAATACTTTATTCATCCATAATATGTGGTGCTATCATGGTTTCTATGGGTTCCCACCATTTTCTAAAATATAATTGTTATTTAAAAAACATTTTATAACAATGGATTAGTGTATAATTTTTTCTCTTTTGGACTTAATTATAAATGAATATCATATGGGATCCCTATGTTCAATGTTTTTTTCAAAAATGTTTCTTAAAGGATATTTCATCTATAATAGACTTATAAATATAGTTTTCACTAAAATTTTTTAATCAAAAATCACATATTAAATAAACTATAAAATTAATACCAAAAATAGTTGCCCAAAATTTTGACACATGACTATTACATTATTTTTATGATAATCAACATAAAAATATAGAATATAGGATCTAAAGGATTAGTGTATTTGGAAAATTTAACTTATACATCACTAAATCATAATAAAAATTAAACACTAATTCAATTATTATTCATTATCCTTCTATATATCTCATGATCTCATTAGTACATGACGTCACCTATGTATATAAATCAATGAAATTGTGGATCTAAAATCCTAGTTAGTGGAGGAATAATGGAAATTAATCTACAGAAAAAGGGGGAGAATAATCATCGTCATAATATCATAAGAATAATGTCATCATCATATTCATGTGTGAATAATTTGATAAAGGAATATAAAGTGTTATATTTATAAAATTAAATATCATGTCTTAGTGGTCAAATACCAAACATAGTTATGAATAATTCTAGCATCATGTCAACACATAACATATGTACATAAATCATACCATTATCATTGTGAACAAACCTAGTATTTTTTTTACTAATAGTTCACATAATCTCATGAGATACATCACATCAACCAATTAATTGTAAGGATATATAATTATGGGAATACTAGTCACATCATAATTTCCCATATTCATGACTAAAACATAGAAAATATAATAATTGTATGCATGAAATAACCCACGTAATGGAATGGGCATCATAAGGATTTCATAAATCATACATTCATGAATAAAAATATGGGATCCAAAATTAATAAGGAAAAATTTATCGAGAATAGACATCATCATTCGTGAGTGTGAAAAAATGACTCAGTATGAGTCAATGATGTGTTTTTGAAAGAAAAGTGGTTTTGAAAAAATGATTGTATTTGGAATAAAATTTTCTTCCAAGGAATAAAACTTTTTTTACTTAAATAGGGAAGGGATTAATAGTGGAATTATATATAAGTAATATTAGTGTAATATCCATAATTAAATTGATAATAAATATGTTCAACCTAACAAAATAGAGTTGGGTTTGAGAATCCCCATACCTTAAATGCTACTTTATTTCATCACTTTTCCACCAACCAAATAATAAAAAAGGTATATTTAAAAATCAATAAAAAAGTGAAATATTTTAATTATAAGCACCTATTATCCATTATGATTATTTGATTATAAATATTAATTTCCATAGTTAGAGGGAAGAAATTTTGATATCATGTTTTGCTTAAAATATTACTATTTTCATTGATTTCATTGTATTTATCAATTAAAATTATAAATTATAAATTTCAAAATATCAAAAAAAATTATACATAAATATATATATTTTAAATAATTTAGTATGACCATCCATAATGGTGGTTACATGGAATAATTGGATGCATCTTCATTTTCAGTTACCCGACCATTAATGTGATATTTTCTGAAGTGGAGGTGCGAGATGTATAAAATATTTTTATATTAACAAAAACCATTATAAATTAAGTTAATAATATAAATATGATTTTAATATAACAAAAAAATTTATAATAATGTTATAATTAGAAAATAAAAGGATGATATGAAATTTGAAAGGGAGAATAAAATAAAAAGGCAGAGGATATTACCTCTCTCTAGAAGTGGTTCTTTTTCTACGACCCTTAACTTCATAAAAAAGAATTGTTTGATTACAATTGAAGCTACCTAAGGATAATAATTGAATTTATGGAGATGATTTGGTAGAGTTTTTTCCTTGTAAAGTGTGGGATGATGATTTTTCAAATAGGATAGAGGGGTTATATATAAATAATGAGAGGGATATTTTTGGAACAAAATATTATATCTAAAGTAAACATTATAATAAAGATATTTTTAAATAATGGATAATATATGAATAAAATATAATGGTTTTAGTACTGTAAACCCTTTTATTATTTGAAATAGCTTTTTCTTAAAGCAGAATGTGGAAAATAAGTAAATTGTTTTATTATAGAATACATTTGACATTAGAAACGGGTAAGTAATATTTAGGTTGGGAAAATTTTTTTATTGAATTTCAATGACTCATTTATGAAATTAATTATGTTTTTCTCGAGAATAAAGTTATATATGTTGTTAGGACATTATTACATCTTGACTGATGTTATCTAGGATACATTGATTAAAGAAAAACAATTCATATAAAATTTTAAGTGTTTTAGATAATTATTGAAAAGTAACCACCCTAAAATTTATAAATTATTATTTCAAAAACAAATTTCATTTTATCAAAAATATATATCTAAACTTGTTTATTTTTAATATAAAAATTATCATTTTTCAAATGCTTAAAAATAAATTAATTTAAAAATATTCTTATTTTGTTTTTGGTTTTTTAAATTATGATTATTACTTTATGGAATTTTAGTATTTATATTCACATAAACTACTCTTCATAAATATTATTTATATCACATTTTATTATTTTGAGTTTAAATAACTATTCTAATATGTATGATACAGTTCTCAACAACCATGTTAAATTATAATTGTCACATTAAATCGAATTAATACCTCTTAATTATTTCTTCATATTTTCAGCTGAACTCTTATAAGTTATAAAAATATAAATTTTCTAATATTTTTATTAGTTTACAATTTTTTTTATTTTCAATAGTTATTTTTGTGGGATGGATGATTCTATCCAATTGGGGTGATTGAATTTTCCCATTATAGTTTATCAATTTTCTATTTTTCGACATGTAATATTTGTAATATTGAGAGGTTTAGTCTTTTAATAATATAATTATTTAAATTAAATAATTCATGAAATTTTTTTTCTCTTTGTTCTCTATGTGATTAATATCTAAACACCGTAATATAACATAATTTAATTTGTATGAACTATTGTTCCTCTTTTTTTCCATCATAAATATTTTTATTGTGTTGAAACAAAATTGTGGAAATCACCTCACCTAAATTTTGTATATCCATTAGAGATTTTAATTTATACTTCTTTTTTTAAATAAGGAATTTTTATACTTCCACTTAGGTGTGAGGTTTATTTTATGTAATTTATGTTTAATGAATTGTATTATTGGTCGATTTCTAAATTTTATTTGTGGGGATATGTTGATGATGTGAAATGTGGTCATTTGGTTATTTGGCCTATAGCGATGATGTTTGATATAGAATGATAGAGTTGATATGGGAAGGGTTGATGGTGTTGGGTGTTGTCTTGGTAGTTTCCATGTAGTTATGGAGTTCTTGAAAAGTAGTAAGTTTAAATTAAATGAACTTGTATTGGACTAAATTAATTGGAGTTAAAAATAAATTAATTATAGAATATTAAATTATATAATTATATATAATATAAATATGAAACTTTTTACAATAATATTAAGTGTTATGTAATTAATGTAGTTAAATGGGAATAATGGGATTGATGTGTCGTTGCATGCTTGGTAAGCTGGAATTGATGAGTAGATTAAGATATAGAAGATGTGTTGGAATGTGATAATGGTTATGTGGAGGTTTTAGTGTTTTGGTGGTTTTTTATTGAACTATAGGTTATGATTTTTTGTAACTATTATAAATTTTATTTTTGATGTGTTTTTATATGGATTGAACCCAAGTCATGTGCTTAAACTGGCACCCAATAGATTATAGTTTAATGTTTATTCCCAAAAAGTCAAAGTCAGTGAGGATATATGGATAGTTACCTCATACTACCCACACTATCTATCATGAAAGGTTGTTACACATTGGCTATGATGGATTTCAGGTATAGTGCACTAGATGTAATGATTGACAAGAGGATGAGGTGGCTCATGTTGAGGGGGTGGTGTTTCATGGTAGTAAGAGGGAATGAGGTTGATGTGAATCATATTCATGATAAATTAATATTCTAGTTTATATGAGGGATTTTGCGGTGAAGAGGATGTGATGGTTATTAAACTGGTTGAGAGTAGGGGATTTCCCATTTTGATAAGGATTATGATGGTATTTAGATGATGGATATAGAAGGTATGGGAAAACCATGACCTATTATTATGAGGTGTGATCATGGAATATCAATATGTAATTTTTTTGGGTAACATTTTTCAATTTCATCTTTCTTATAATATTATGAATGGATGTGTTATATGGTGAGTCAGCCTTGGTGGGTTTAGGAAAACGTCGACCAATAGGTTATTATTGATCGATAGTTTTTTATGGTTTAATTATTATACTATTATATCCTTTATAGGATATTATATAGTTATAATCCTAAAATGTAAACATATTATACTCACATAAATATTTATATGAACTATTTTTAGGTTATTTGGATGGGGCAGGAATCCATGTATGACATTTCTAGCTTAGTGTTTAGAGATATTGATTTGTTGTCATGGGACTATATTTTGGTACATTATTTATTGACCTTTATTTGTATTCATATGTTATTTCATTTATAATGGTATATTTTGAGTTTCCCATTTTCATTATGTTTTAGAGTCTTTATGGGATCATATTATATCCCATGATCCTAATTTTTTATTTTGAGGGTTATGTGTCCCATATGTGTGATATTCTTTATACCCTCAGTTATTGTTTCTCACCAGGGGACTACTTGAGGCATGACTTGAGGTTCATTATCTATGTTTCTTCATTTTTCACCTAATTGAGTAACATTCAGATAGATGACATCTTGAAAATATGTGTTATAAATTTTTTTATAATTGTAATACCACACTATTTTTTTGATATGGAGTATTTAATTTCATTGATGTCTTGTTTTTTATGCTACACCAAAAAAGGTTTGGAAAATATGAAACAACGACATAGATTGTGGTATACATAATTATATTCTTGGATTTTTTACAAACAATTTCAAGTAACTTCTATAGATTTTATTTCATATAGTATTGAGAATAATTTAACAACTAAATATTATAACCTATTCATTATAATGGTGGGTATGAAAAATATTTCTTTTCTTTGGAACAACATTTTTTATGTAGTTTACTGCGTACATAGAACAATAAAATAAATCTTGATGAATTATATTATTGAATATTATATTTTATATACTCAATATAACATTTCAAATTCATATTATATATTTTCTATAGATCATAAAGGAACATATTTGTATTTTTTTGATAAAAGAAGTTTTTTTTCAAAAAAAAACTTTCTGCCTTTTGATGGCACACTGATTTTAAATATAGTTATTTTTCAAAAAAAATTATATTAAATATGAAAAAATAAACTGATTATTTTAATTTGTAATTTAAAAATTACTTTCGTTAATTTTATTGTATTTTTTAAGATAAGTATAATTTTTTGATGAATAGTGAAAATACTGATTTTTATTGAAATATTTTTTTTCTTTTAAGTTCATTACAAAGTAAAATTATTTTTTAGATTAGTTTTATATTTTAATTTTATAGTTTTTATCCATTTTTTATTTTTAATATTATTTTATGGATGAATTTGTTATAAAAACCTTTTCCTTTTTTAAAGGGGAATTTTTCCAAAAAAAAACTATTTTTCATGACATTTTACCAGCTTTATGTAGATTTTAATTCATCAAAATGTGTGTTTTGAATTTTTAAAAATTAATATTAAATTTGGATTCAATAGTTTCTAATTTGGTAAGTAGCCCCTTTTATATTTTTGACGAATATGAATAGTAACTGTAGAAAATTTAGTTAGCCTGGGAATGGGTAAATTATGTAATTTACGATAGAAATAAATTTATAATAACTATAAAATGACCAAAACAAATGAAAACATATACTTTGATAAATTTAATTCAGCACTTAACACATTATTATCGGAATTATGTTGTTTAATTGATACTTGTCCATTAAAACGACTTTAATAATATTTAAATCAAAGAATGGAACAAAGTGACATTTTCTATGCCTTAATATCTATTATGTGTCCACATATTAAAACAATGTGTGGTATCAACGAATATAAATAATAATTTTCAACTTATGAAACATATTTTCCTAGTATAAATTTATTTGAGACATTTTGGGGATATTTGAGAGATATTATTGTATTTATAATATTTTATTTAATGAAAATTTAAAGATGTCACATCCATGTTTTAAATAATTTAAAATTTTTAAAATAATTTTAAACATAAATTAAGTAAAAAATAAATACTAAATTGAATGATAAAATGTTTTTTTGTCAGGGTAATTTATTTTTAATTTTTAGGGAAGAAATAATTACCTAAAAGATTTATATATTGATGATGAGGAAATTATTTAATTGATGAAAAATAAATAAACTAATCTAATTAAATTTATAATATCCACTAATATAAACAAGCACTTGACCAAATATTGTTTTTGTAGTATATATTAACCATAATAATACAATGGATGAGCTATGGACCATTTATGGTCCTATAAAAGGGATTATGACAATTATATTATTTTATTTATTGTGATTTTAAAGTTGTCACATCCATATATTAAAGTGTACAAAATTTTAAATGATTTATTTCCCAAAATATATATTCAACTAAAAAATTTATAATGAAATCTAGTAGAGTTATCTTCATTATAGAATTTTATTTTTGATTTTTACCAAACTAATATTCTATTAAATAATTAAAAAATAATGATATAGTAGTTATTTTATTAATTGAATAATCAAATTAATGTTATTAAAAATAGTAAAATAAATATAATTTGAGAAAATAAATTTTTGAAATTAATGTTAGAGAAAATATCGACCTAATAGAGATATAAATAAATATTTTTTTAACGCTAAAATCTTATTTTGATTTTTTTCGAAAATCCAAGATATAAATAGTGTCAAAATTGTCATTATTGTTGTTTTCTCAAAACAATGTTTTATTAAATTATTTAAAAATAATAAAAAAATTAAAATTATATAATATTTATTATATGGTTCAAATGATCTAGATTATTTATTTATTATTTTATTTACTTAAAATAAGTAAATATTTTACCTTTTTAATTTTGAAATAATTGTTATACTAGTTGAAATGAAATTGAAAAACAAAGTGTTAAATTAAAATGAAAAGGATTAAATTGACAAATTTTTTTTCCAAGATTTATTATTTGATGACATATCAACCATATCTAATCAAATTTTAGAAACAATGAAATATTTGGGGTTTTTGAATGAGGTTTGAATTTATTATAAATTAATATTTTTTTAGATTCCAAATGTGCCCCTCACCACAATTATAAAAAGGCACATACTCCCTTACAATTTAAATTCACATTGAGCCTTAAATATCGACAATCCCATACCCATTTTCCTTATCAAAAACCTTAATAAAATTATATTGGTTCTGGGATTCTCAAAATACCGACTCTATTGCCTTTAAGATGAGATCTAGAGGGAGCTCGTCGAAGAAGATGTAATCTCCACTAGCAATTATTTCAAATTATTTCTTCTTCTAGTTCCTCTTCATGAGTTGTTTCCCTTAAAAATTAATTAATCCAGTATCTGTTTCGTATTTATAGTATATTAATATTATAGAATAACCATATTCTCCCTTCTATCCATCAAACAAAAAATGAAATCATCACGTGTGTGTACGTATGACTTACCATATCCATGTCATTGTGTAATATATTTTTCACCAAAAAATTTCTTGGATCGGTATAATGATGGAAATAATATCTATATTTGACTGTTAGAAAATTTTATTTATTCTGTAACAATATACATACCATATAATTCAAAACCATTTCATAATTAAAGGAATGATATCATAGATCGTGCATATGTTTGGCCTGCAATCGCCATGATGTGATGTGATTCATTATACATGATATCTATTAAATAATGATTAAATAAATGTAAATTATAAATAAATATGATAGATATTATGTTAATTTCATTTTTAAATGATATAAATATGACCTATGAGGGAGAATAATCATGCATTAGAAAATGAAGTACTTAATACATAAATAATGAGTAATAAAGAAAAATTATTACCAAACGGATG
The DNA here is from genome assembly GCA_963277665.1 of Viscum album. Taxonomy (NCBI): domain Eukaryota; kingdom Viridiplantae; phylum Streptophyta; class Magnoliopsida; order Santalales; family Viscaceae; genus Viscum; species Viscum album. Next base: position 929,337,823 of record OY728147.1, on the reverse strand, counting down.
ATAATATGATCATATATAATATCATAAAAATAAAATTGATTCAATAATAAGTCAATTATATTATTTAAGTCATTATATAGGTGTTTTGGATACATAAATGGATAACATACATAAGGTAAGGAATAATTTTGGGATCTCATTATTATCCATGATTGTTTAAACATAAGTATTTACTAGGGTATATTTGTCATCCAGATCCATATTTCATAAATATATAATATTATTTCCATAATTTAAAATTTTATAAAGTCAATTTTACCCATTGTTGAATTTTAATTAAACTGCATGAAGGTAATATATTTTCATTTTTGGTACCAGGCATTTATTGACTTTTCCAGAAAAAGTAAGAGGATAATGTTTTTTATCTTATACAACATGAATGGATTATTTTTGTTTTTATAGTACCTTATTTCCAGGAATATTCATCGATATAATTTCATGTCTATTTTTAAATATACTATTTTCTTTTATAATTGTGTGTCATTTTGAGAAAAGAAAACATTTTCTAATTAAAAAAATGAATTTTCCTCAAGAATAAATTCCATGTGTTCCATAGAAATTATTTTCCATATAAGATGGAATTATATAATAGGGCTATGTTTCAAGTATAATATCCAAATTGTTCCTATGATTTTATTGTTTTTATGATGGAATCCTATTTATAAAATTCATTTGTATTACTTGGATTATGTTAAGGTGGAATGGGCACATGCGCCTCAACCATGTTAATGAGGTCTCTGTTAGTGTATCCGTAAGACGCAGGTTCGAAACTAGGAGGTGGAATTTTCATGGTTTAATAAAGATGTAATGTAGCATGTAATGTTCGGTTCGGTAGCAGACATCACTATTTATCATGGTCCACTAGTTATGGCTTGGTGTCCCTAAGGCCATCGGGTCATCCAGGCCTCATAGTCATTAAGGATTTCAGACCACATTTAAGGCCTAAGGGCCACCATAAGGCCTTCGGCCCATAAGATCAGTGCAGTTTCTCGAGACAAACTCTAAAAAAAGTGCATCCCTAGAGGAGGATTCATAGTAGGTGAACTCTCCAGAGAAGAACCAACATATTTGGAAGAATGATAGGGTATGGATATGCCATCAGGACCAGCATGTTCTTGCATGGAAAACTTAGCTAAACTACCATGTGAAGGTGGAGGGAGGGGCAGTTCCTTGTAGTTATAGTCTGGTTGAATTCCTTAAGACCTTTGGGTCATTTAAAGTCACTTAAGTATATATTCCATATAATCTATAATACTATGGGACTTTAAGGGTTCCCCCACATCTGTTGAAAGGGGGGTTATCATAAATCAATAAAAATAATGGCCTCAAGTCCATTATGGTATGTTATGATTGAATGGTGTTTAAAGAAACCTATTTTTTCCTTGGGTTATGATGAATGATTTATTTTATTGAATAACATCTAAAAATAATTTCATTATGAGATGGGTGGGACCTATATCTCCCTATAATTCATTAGGTAAAGATATATATGTCATCATATAGAAGAGAATATAATGAAAAGTAAATATGGTTCAATAATATAGGGCTGGAATGGAAAATAAATACTTTTAAATAATAATGGGATTAAATATGGAGTTAACATGGTTCAATAATTGACTTTGTCAGATATGATGGTCTTGGAAATGATCCTTGGATAATATTGAAATTATTTACATGATTATGTGTTTTCCAAAATTCAATGTTTTTTCAAAATTCTATTTTTTCAGTGTATGTGTTCCTTTATGAATTATGCCATACGAACTACCATGATTTATTTTATGATGCAAGATTTTGATAATCAAAATTTATGTTAATGTATTTACATTGTTAGGTTTATTTTTTGTTTTATATTCTCCTTGTTTACACTTACTGACAATTTGAGCTCACCCTTTTTATGTCTTCTTTTCCCATGGATAGAAAAGAAGGTTTTAGATTGGAAAACTAAAGGGTAAGATATTTATGGGAGATGTTTAAGATCTTTCACCAAGTTAGATGAATGTGTTCCATGTTTACAAAGATGATAAAATGATATTACCTATGAGTGTCTATTTGAGCAATGTATTAATTTATTTAAAAAATAAAATTAATGTCCATCTACGCCAAGCTGGTTTCATTATAATAATCATATAGTGTTTTGTAAGAAAATATATGTTGATGTGAATTTTATCACCTTATTGTTTAATAATAAATATTGAGGAAATATATTATTGTCCAAAAATAGTCATTTATTTAAAAGTAAAACATATATTCTCATATCATTCCCTGATAAAACAAGTTTTTATATATTTCATAATTATCACTTATGAAAATATTAATTAATTATTTAAAAAATGAAAATATGAATCCTAATAATTAAAATGTATATAAAGATTAAATAAAAATATTCAATGTCATAAATTGTACATAATAATTTAAAAATTACCTTAATCATATGAAATAAATATACATATATAAAAATTAAAATATATATATTTTAAAATAATTGGAATAAATTTCTTAATTGTTATAAATACATCAGTTTTCAGATTCTCCCCTCCTTGTAGATTAGGACACTACTACAAAAGTGGCCTTTAATAGTCCTTGAATAGGATTTTATTAGAGAAAAAAATCATTGACTATTTCAGCATGGTTAAGAGGCCAAGTCTTTTATCCGTGCTAGAAAAGTGCTGATAAAGGGGTGATTTATCAAATTAAAAAGTGTTTATAAATCAATCTTTTTATTAATTATTTTAAAATATCTAATAAATGACACCATTTATGAGTGCATTAAATTTTTGATTATAAATGAAATATTTATCCAAACATTTTGAAATGAAAATAAAGTAATAAATTATTAGATATAATAAATGCGGCGATAAAGGAGTACTTTGTTTAGTGCTCGTAAAATTTCTTATTAATAGACCCTTTATAAATGTTTCTGAAAGTGCTGATAAAGGGTAATACTACAGTGTGATGTTTCTACACCCCACAATATCATAAATAGTGCATGTAGTTTTTTATAAAAACAATCTAGATCTCGATAATGAGTAACATATATATGATAAAGAATTATAAAATTTATATATGAATACATAATTAAAATGATATAAAATTTATAATAAAAATACAATGAAAATAACACTGCTATAGAGCATACCAATTTTATTATTTCCAAAATAAATGTCAATTTTGAATAAAAAGGCTCGCTTGGAGTCACCATGATTTGGATTTTGGTGAGGTTGATTTCTACATGTCACAAATGTCTAATGGTTCTTTTCAAAAGTACAAAAACAATCTCAATGTGTTTTTTTTAGCATGTCAGTTGTTTTTTCCACTAAAATTAATTTCATTTTGGAATAGAAATATGAACATGGATTCATAATGTTTATAGTAAGAATCAGATTGAGGTTTATATAATTACTACACCTTTCAAATTACTTACGGATCATTATCCTAAAGTATCAAATAAATTCGAATGCATTTCCACTTTTTTGAGTTTTCCATTTTTGTTTTTTTACTAAAATGTCATTTTAAATTGTAAACATTCAATTATTGTTGTCATAGTTGTATCATGTGTGTGTTTGAAATGATACTAATTCCAAAACGTGTTAATGGAATTAAAAATTGTTTTCCAAAATTATCATGAAAATCCGAGCTTGTTATCTTAATTTTTAGTGAGTGGCAATGTTTTGTATTAAAATGAAAATTTGAAAATAATAATAGGTACTTTAAGTCATATAGATCATAGCTTGAGTTAGATTGATGTGATAATGACTCATAAACATAAATTATGACTTAGGTATTATTTATATAACGTTAAACAAAATTTGATTGCATGTTCCCACTTTTGAGTATGTAAGTTGTTTTTTGCACTAAAAGTGATGTCAATTGTGAATAAAAATATGTACATGGAGTCATACCAGTGGTACCATGCATGAGATTGAGGTGAATCTAATTCCAAAATGTCTACAATGACTTATAAATCATTCACATAAATTATTAAATCAATATGAATGTTTTTTATATTTTTTGAGAATGCAACACATCTTTTTTTTAATAAAATTTCATTTTATACTAGAAACATGTACTTTTAGTCATACATGGTTCATTGTGAATAGTTATAAAATGATACTGATTCCAACAAACCAAAATTGAACTATTAATCATTTTCCTAAATTATCTGCACAATATGAGCATGTTTTCTTAGTTTTTAGTGAGTGAAACCTTTTTGTATTAACATTTCAATTGAAACTGATAACAGACACATTGAGTCACACCAATCACAACATGAGTTATAATGAGGCGTGAGTAATTCTTACACATCAAAAAATGACTTATTGATCATTCTGATACATTACCAAAACAATATGAATGTTTTTTTATTTATTTTGAATAATTAATTTTTCCTCTAAAAATAATGTTTATGTTGAATAAAAAGACGTACATAGATTCATACGGGTCACATTGTACATCCAATTGAGGAGTGGATAATTTTAAAACATATCAAATGAATTATTTATCACTTTAATAAAATATATAATGAATATGAATGTGTTTCATCAGTTTTAGAATGTCAATTTTGTTTTTCTTTCAAAAATGTCATTTTAAAATGGAAGCACAGACTTTTAGTAATATATGTATCATCAATGAGGGTATTACATGATACTAATTCCTAGACATCAAAAATGAATTATTAATTTTCCCTAAATTATCAAGAAAATATATGCATGTTTTCTCAGTTTTCAATGAGTTAATCATTTTTGTATTAAAATAACAATTTTAAATTTGTAATAGACTCTTTGAGTCATCATGGTCACACCGTTAGTCGAATTAAGGTGAATATGATTCATATATGTCAAAAATTACTAATAGAGTGTTTCCTTAATGTATCAAAAAAATATGAATTTTTTACCTAGTTTTGAGTATTTTAGTTGTTTTTCCATTAAAATTGATTTCAATTTGGAATAAAATAATTTACTTACAGTCTTACTTGTCACACATTTTATCAGATTGCGGCAAGGCTTATTCAAAAATATCTTATTTGATATATGTATCATAATCATAAAATATCAAAACAATCCAAACATGTTCCCCAATTTTTGAGTATGCCGCATTTTTTTACTAAAATTTCATTTTAAAATGGAAAAATTAAATTTTAGTTATAGAGGTTGCATCATGTGTGGGTTTGAAATTAGACAAATTCTGACACATCACAAACTAAATATAATGTTTTTCCTAAATTATCAAGGATAATCTATTTTTTTATAATTTATTCATGGGAGAAACTATTTTGTATTAAAATACCAATTTTAAAATGATAAAAATGTCTTTAACACCATCCTTCCTTGATGACCACGATATATCATGGGTGGTTTTCCTCCAATAGTTCTATCTTATACCCTCTGACTTCAGTGGTTGATTATACACATATATATTCAAACATATAAATTTGATTATATACCTATTTGATAATTAAGGGTTTTACAATGTTGATTCTATAATACTAGTATATAAATTGAAGCTTATAACACATAATGATTTTTTAGGCAGATTAATTCCCTATATAAAATCAAATAAACAAGTGAAGAAAAAATTTATTTCAATAAGCCACCTTAAAAACATTCACAACGACTCTTATCATACGTGAAAAGTGTTGTGTTCACTTTTCAATAATTTTTCTCAATCACAATATCTGTATAATGTTCATTTTACTTCATTTACCAACAATTTTATTGTTTTCAAGTTAGTGCTTAGTCTCCTTCTCCACCACAATCTCTGCCTTGGCCTCTGCCACTACCTCCTCCTACACGCTGATCTACTAATTAAAATCTACCTTCACTTCAACCTATACCTACGCCTCCTCTTCCAAAATTTCCCAATAATTTTATTGTTTACATTTCATCACTTCTAATCAAATTTATTTTCTCCACTATACATCTCATAGGGAAAGAGATAAAAAATAATATATAAGAATCCTGACACTATTTATTCACACCGAAAATATATTTCAATTCTCATAAATCACACTATATCATAAACATTGTTGGTAATCTCCAAAATCTATTGCTGATATACATTGTAAAAAAATGTACACTACCCACACATCTATAATCAAATTTTTTATTTGGGTATCTAGGTTGTGTAAAATCATGAGAGTACTGACAAAATATATAAAAACCAATGATTAGGAAATATATTAAATAAAATTATATTTTACTCCATAAATTACATATAGTGGATGCTGGTATTTTCATTCTTTATGACCTCTCTCATAAAATTGAAAACATAACATCCATAATTGATGTCATTATCTAGTTTAATACACTATATAAAATCTCACCAAAAGTGGTAAATTTTTATGAAATATCATCATATTTAAATATTTCCATATATACGTTAATTCTTATCCATTTTTAGAAATTCATAAACCTTATCCCTTTAGTCACCGACCTCATGCCATGATCTATCATATATTTAGAGTCAACCTTATCATAACAAAATTAATTTTAAAACACATAATGAAACATATAATTCGAAGTTATCTAAAAATAATTGATTGTAGTGTATTAAAAATTCATAATACATATCACTTGTGGTTGGTTGGTTGGATATCCATGTATTGCATCAAAAAAATAAATATTTGAGATATCTATATTTACTATTATCATTATCCAATACTACCTAAAAAACTATTAAGTAATTAAAAAACTAAAAATATAATTTATGTGAATATATTATAGAGTTTTAATATTACATTGTCGACATCCAAAAGAGACTATCATCTAATAGTTTTTTATTAATTTCATCAAGTAAGTCATCATTTTTTTTATTAATTTGTTTATTATTCAATGTATGTTCCTTCATTGAAATTATATAGGGATGTGTGAATGCAAATAATTCTTTGCACGATCATTCCTTTATATACATTTAACATAAACTCCAATAGAAAAGATGAATATTTATTAACATAATAATCATATTATCATACTATTTGGATAGGTGTATTATGAAAATATCCCTTATGTGTGTATTCGTAATTGAGACACCAATCTATTCATTTGTGAGAATCTCATTTAGAGTCTTGAGACCAATTCAACCTGTAAAGGAACTTCTATATATTTCTTTTTATATTAAAAAACATACATAGATTTGATGTTGTAATGATAATAATTTTTTCTCTACAACTGGGAGGGAGAAGATACTCTGGAAAGGTCATTTTCTTTTCTGGGACGAGTCACTATTTTTTTTATTTGACCTTCCATTAATCACCTTTATTATTCATATATAATACCATTCATCAATTTAGACCTCTTATCATTAGCTGTTACAAGTTTTTTAGATGAATTTTCCTTGAATACAATCCTCATGAATCTTTATTAGATTATATGGTCATGCTATGAAAGGTATAATATAATCATTTATCATCATAATATCCAGACCATTAAGTGGAATGTGAAACTTTGTAGTCATCTCATGATCTACCTCAATCCACATGCTCATGTGAGCTCTTGGGATGTATTGCTGGTGTATCCTATTTCCATGGAAATTATACACTATACTAATTACAACATGACTATATGTGAGGGTTCAAATATAAAAACCACAAACAACTATACCCTATAAAATTTTAGAAATGTAAAGTTATAAAATGTTTTTAATTCACATTAAAGAGAATGAGTAATTAACAAATTCATTACCATGGGTGTGATATGAGGTTTGTGGAATGAATATCCTCAAATATGTTTGTATCATTAGGTTTCTATGTGGATCTTTTCTCCACCACCAATTTGATTTTATCCTTTCTCACACATTTATCTTCCAAACTTGTATAAAAAATAATATCTTTCATTGAGTCAATTGGTGTTTGTAATAATCTCACCTTATTTTATATATCATTACGTGGTTTTATCATCTAGAAATATTTTTGTGCAGATACACTAAAACCTAATCCTCTAAAGTGACTAAATCATTCAGGATGCTTCTGAGCTACTGAATGTAACTTGAATTTTGGTAGATCGATTTCCGATTCATGTGTCTAAACCAAATAAAAAATATATTAATACTAAAATATTGTTTTTTAATATTTTTATATTGCATAAAAATCATATTTATTTCATAATTACTATATTTTTCCCATATTTTTGTCTGTTTTTTCACGAACTAATTACCCCTCATTATTTACATGAGCCTACTTCTATTGCATATGACATGAGATGGAAGTGGATTAATATTGTGATTAATCAATTAGCATATAAATAAAAGGATCATATGTTGTTTTATATAAAATAATTAATCAATTATTATTGATTTAATATGCATACCATTTACTAATCAAAGGAATCATACCATATCATTTCATTGCAATAGGGGAACATTGGTTTTGATGCATTTTCATTATTTTCAAAACTCTTTTCCTTTTTCATAAATTAAAAATTTTAAATTAATTTAAATAAAATAAGTAATTGGAAGTAATACATTATTGAATGTAATGAAATTTAAATTATTTCACAATTCAACAATTGATGAAGGAAATCCATTTTTCCAAATTCATAATGTGTACATAACAAACTAGCGGGTGGGGCATTACTTCCCCCCCATAATCCCAATGATGTAACTTCCTAGAAGAGTTTAGAATACACTATCATCTTTTACAGTGGCCATTACGACAAATTTGTTATAGAAATCATCTAAAATATACGATTTCTTAAAGGAATAATGAATGTTAAATCTACATTTCATTATATAATTATTTAATTAAATGCATAAAGTATACCATAACATAATCCTTATATCATCCTGATGGATTTTATTTGTTATAGGTTGGACATGGATCCATGAATAAATATCAATGAGAACATTCATTCTAAATGTAACCCCAAGATAACTAATAAAAATTGATTTATTTTGTTAAATAAGTTGCACATGTTTATTCTAACAAACCACAAATTTTATCCACTTACTTATTTCATTGATTATTTTATTCGGGACTGGGATTCTGCATTGTGGTTATTTTTTCAAAAACATGTGGTTGATCCTCTAATACTTCTAGAGTTTCATAATCAATATCATGTTCTTTATCAGAATTGGTATCTTCATCATGTGTAAAAGAGATTGTCATTATGAGTACTCAAAAATTTAATAAGTCTTGAATAACAAAAATACAATACACTCTATGCACACAATTACACATTTTAATGAATCTTGATGGAAAATTGTTAGTGTTCTAAATAGAGATATAATACTTCAGTACTCCATTATATCTAAAATTTAATACCTTTATTCAATCTATCCTCAGAAGATATATTTTCATCCATCTCATGGGGATGGATTACAATCCATAATTCATAAAACTCTCTATCCCATCATTGTTGTGAAAAATTTCCATGATGACATACCTACAAAATTATTACTACTACAATTTTTTTTGTTGATATCCACCACCATGTTTTCAGAAAATCCAACATTGTTTTTATAAATACACAAACCAAAATACATTCAATAGTGGGTACTAGTGATCATTTTAGATGACTAATCCTCATATAAGTTTGGAAAATATATATGAGTTTGGGATGAGTCTCAAACAACAAAATTGAATAATAACAGTATGAGAGATAAAGGTTTCTCGGCATTACCATTAGAAAATTAACTGATCCCCACTAAGATTAACCGACTATATCATATGTCACTAGTCATTTTATATCACCTATATCTCCAATATAAGCCCTCTATATCCACTTGGGTTAAAAAAACCCAAATGCAATTTTAAATTGGGATTCTAAATACTACATTTCATAAATGATGGAATGAACATTCAAATCCACTAGAATTTTACTCATAGTCATTTACTCCCACCCACTAACATTTACCATTTTCAACATACTCTAAAATTTAATTGTTTTTTGAAATGATTAGATGTGTTACAAACTTGAGTTGGTATTGGTGTGAGGTGGATGGAAGATATTGAAAACCATCCATTTCTCCAAGATTCGAAGATAAATTGTCCTGAAGATGATGTTGAAAGTAGGGATGAAGAGCTCTAATCATTGTGGAAGGAATACCTTGGAGATTCATATTTGCACCAATTTATATTCATTAAGGATTATTGGAAAGAAAATAAGAAGGTTAGTTTGGAATTTTATTTAATAAATGCGCATCATGAGTATTTTCAAGAGTTTTCCCATCATAGTGGTATTATCATCCAAGTATTTTTAACTGTGGAGCTATAATAGTATCCAATTTGACTATAACCAAATTAAAATTTATTATTGATGATGTGTTGTCAGGAGTAACTAAATGTGTTTTACAAATAAAATTCATGTCCCGAAATTAAACAAATTCATTCATTCTTTTTGATTTATTTTTAAGTGACATTTTTTATGCTCTTAAAGAGTAAATGAAAAAGATGAAATTATGAAAGAGTTGAATAATGTATTGGGAGATTAATTTTTCAATTCCATGGTAGTGGTATTGAAAGAGATTAGTGAACAAGAAATGAGTAGAAGGTATGTTATCAAGAGACTTTGGGACCAAAATAATGGAAGGAAGGATAGTTTTAAAGAGAAAGTTCAATCCATCATCAAGAGATTGATGTTAATGCGGAATTTGTGGATGGATTAAATAAATGTATTGAAGGTTATTTGTAATAGATTATTATATTATTATATCTATTTTTTAAAGTAATAATTTTCATGAAAGATCCATGCAAATGTGGACTTTTATGGATGAAGTGTATTGTATAGTATATCTATCTTACCATAATGAATCCTTATTTACACAAAATAATTTGTAAAACCCAAATTAATTTTTCATGAAATTATATTTATTTTGGTTTATTTATTATGTGTTGAATGATTCATTCAATTATCCTAAATTATGAATATTTCCATAAAATAAAAAGTGAGATACATTGTTTTTATGTTGATCAAGGTCATGGTAAATCATCAATGAAAACCTACCTAGTTACTTTACTTAACCAATTTATATTAATCATATTTGACATGTAAATGTTGTTTCCTTAAGATGATGGTTACAAGGATTGATTATTTATTGGAATAGATAGAGTATAAAATGATAGACAATAGAATCTTTTGGAGTTTGTTTCATCAATGGTAGGTTAATTATTCGTATACGGTATTTTTTTAACATAGTATTTATCATTTTTTTATTACAGTGGGAATTTTTTTAATGGGATTCTATTGTATATGAATCATGAACCAACTACGTTCATGCACTGAAGTACAAACAACATTTCATCAAACTAGATAACAAGAACCACATTATGATGAAAGACCCCCTGTAGTCCATTATCACATCACAAAAAGAGGGAAAATAGTAACATGTAAAAAAACCAGAGTAAAAAAATTAGATATCCTAGTTAGTACCCATTTATATTGATCAATAAAGTTGTGAGAAATAGAATCATATAAGACAATTATATCTCTTAAAGAATATCTATAGCTACACTCACCCCTAAAACCCAATAATTAATAGGCGCATTAAAAATATACCTGCTGAATAATAAGGAAATTCAAACACAAGGGAAGTAACAAGAATCAAATAGAGATCCACCAACCAAAAACTTTTAAACAAGTAATAGGGAATCAGGGGATTTATTTAACATACCCAATTTTTATTCCTATATTCCATCTTGGTGTTTAACAGGAAAGCATGGCTTGGGATGGAACGACCCTTTACATTTCATAAAAACCCATTCCAATCCTCATTTTAAAAATTATGGAAATGACCAACACTATTTAAATAATTTTGAATCTCATGATATACATAGGAATTCTTCTTGTAATTCCCAAACTATGGAAAATGCCACCGATTTACAATAAATCATTTTAATGAAACCATCAAGGAATTTTTTAAAATGGGTGAATCACCTAAATCTTTTAATTAACCATTTTAAATGCATTAAAGAACTAATTTTTAATCCATTTATAGCTCAATAACTCAATTTAAAACTAAAATTTCAATAAAAAATAGTTTTCACAATTTTTAAACCAATACTAGTTATAAAAGTAATTCAAAACAAGAAAAAATTAAAAAAACCATACAAGATCTTCATAATTGAATGTGGCTTATAAACATTCCATTTCAAATAGAGAAACATGTAATTCACATAGAACCCCATTTATTCCAACCTTAGAACATAATAAAATTGATTCAAGTCACCATAATGATATCACATATAATCCTACCTTAAAAAAAGAAATTTAGAAAGTGCATATAGATGTTGATTTCTAATATAATATAATTTCATATAAATACCTAACTCAATTAAATGTCAATGATGAAAAAACAAGTCTTCTTTAATGAGTTTATAGAGTACGGGTGGCGATTTTTAGGTATAGGTATGTGTTTGGGAGAGAGATATAAGATGTATGGTTCTTCATGGTTAAGAAAATTATAGAATCACAAACCACAAAATATAAAATAATCAAACAATGAGAGAGGAAAATAAAAAAAAATAACATACATTGGATTCAATCCTTGATTTTTTCGAGAGAGGGTAGAGAAGTAGAATCGAAAACATGGGAGTTCTGTGAGAGGTTGAGAATCATGACTGCATGCATCAAAATTAGGGTTTCATTAAATAGATCAGGTGTACTTTTATCAGTTCAAAATGGATAAGTTCTAATAAAAGGAATCTTTATTAGTGATTTTTAGCATTGATAATGATCGCTCCTTATCACCACTAAAAAAGAACATATTAAAGACATCTTTATTTGTGTTAATATTTTAGCACATATAAATATTTATTTTCTCAGACCATTTTTAGTGCTGAAAATATCGATCATTATCATCACTGAAAAAGAACTGATAACATTCAACATTATTAGCATTCATAAAGGATATATAATTATAATTATAAATAATTGTTTTTTTAAAAAAATTATATAATTATATATTATTTTATTATAATTTCATAGTTATTTATGTATATGATTATTTATTTATAGTTACATTAATAATTTGGGAAAAAATATATATTATTTTAATTGTAATTTTGAATATATACTATTAAAAATATATTAAATACGCATTTATAAATATAATGACAATTAATTATTTGTAACTATAAATATGTTTATATAATTATATATATTTAATAAAAATATACATAAATATATTCAAAATGGGAATAAATTAAAAATACTGAAAAATGGATAGGTTTTCTTAATTATATATAAATTATTAAAAATTATGGATACATATATTGATGTAAATATGAATAATTATTAATAATACTAAAACATAGTAATTAAATATATACATATATATATATGTGAATATATATGAAAATTATTTAATAAAAAAAATTAAATTTGAAAATGAATAAATAAAACCTTAATATAATGATATAGAAAAATAAACAAAATTTATAAATTAAAATCAAAATATATTAAATATAACCTATTATAATGAATTCAAAAATATATAAAAAAATTTGAATATATTCCATAAATATTGGGTGTTTTTCTTTCTATATAAGATTTCACGAATTGCGTAAATATTTTTGTGAATGTGTTTTATATAATAATGCATTAATTACATATATGTTTGAAAAATCAATATAACACATGATGTTTGATATATGTTAAACTAAAAAAATGACATTAAAAATGAATAATATATTAATATGTTTACATTGTATTCATTTTATGTATATTTATATTTAATATATATTACTTATTACAATTTATAGTTAAAATATATATATATATTATATTTATTCAATTTTATTAATAATTGTTTCATTGACAAATTTAAAATAATTTTTGTAATTTATTCATTTTTAATTTTTTTCAATTATTATAATGTACAAATTTTTTGTACCTATATTTTTCATATAATATTTGTTAATTTTTATAATATATATATATATATATTTAAATAATTATATTTTATCAAAAATATTCTATGTAATAAAATTTTCAATATTTATATTATTTACTTATTTTTAAATTTTTATTTTTTTAATAATTTAATTATATTAAATATACATATCAATATATTTAATATACAATTTTAATTAATTTTTAAAACTTTTATATAATTATTCTCTATTTATTAATTTTAATAAAATATTATTTAAGAAATAAAATTTTCATATATATTTTTATTTATTTAATATTTTCATTTTATTTGGGAACATTATCACTGCTAAAAGAGTGCTGATAAATCATAACCTTTATCATCACAAAAATTAATGTTCTAATAATGGGTAGCCTTTATCTCCAATAAAAATAATGTTCTCATAAATGGTTATGTTTTATCAGCACTAAAATAAAACATTGATAATGCTGACCCTTTATCATCTCTAAAACAAAGCGCTGATAATAGTTGAATTTATCGGTATTTTTTCGCAAGCGCTGATAAATTCCAGTCCTCTTAAAGGACTTTTTTGTAGTACTAGTAATCCATACATTTTTTTACTTGTTAAAAAAATAAAATTAAATATATATATACACACATATATATATATATATATATATATATTTAATTTAATATCACCTCGTACTTAAATGCCATATTTGATTTTTGAGGCTTAATATTTCATCACATCAAGTCCAGGGGTTAACATAATACAACATGAAAGTTATAAATTCTAAAAAATATTATACACATTAATAAAAACTTGATTAAAATGAGTGTGAGAATAGATATGTAGTTATTTATAATGATTGAATTCCTATAAATAGTTTTGAAGTATCATTTCCATTTTTTTCCTATAAAAGTTTCGGACATGATCAGAGTTGAGTTGATTAAAATATGGTTGTATGAAAATTTTTGTAAAACTTCATCTCATTTTATAACACGTTAGATATATTTTTCTTAGATATAATCCCCCACTATTATTATTTAATGTAATATGAGACTGTTTCTTGTTTCTATAATTGTTAAAACTTGATAATGTCCCTTATTGTAATTACGAACTTGAGTAACTTTAAAAAGATTGAATTTCAAAATATAATTGAAATATTTGAAGGAACCATATTAATAATTAGAATAGAAAGAAGAATATTATATATTGTAACATATTCTTAATGTGATTTGGATGTTATAAAAAGTTAAAGGATCGGTTGAACTAGATTTGGTGATAATAATTACAATTAAATAACATTGGTTTAATTTGAGAGTTGTGTGATATTATCCGTACTCCATCCAAATAAATGATATTTTATCTGATAAAAAAATAAAATAAACATGAAATTAATTATAAAATAATAAAATTATAACATGATTAATCTCATCCTAACATTATTGACAACAATTATAACCTATAATATATACAACATTCTTAAACAAGATTATAGGGTTCTCCACATTTTCACCAATAATTTAAAACCAAATATTTTAGTACAGATAATACCCTATAAAATCATAAGAATCCATCCTATGAAAATGTGTCCCCATAATATTATATCATTTAAATCCTTTAATGTATAAAATAACAACACTAGACCAAGCTATGTTATTTTAAATTTTTTCCTCTAATTCCAAAAAAAGGATAAAACTAAAAGTCAAAAAATATTCCTCAATAAATTCCATTCGTAAAAAATAGAAAAAAAACAAATAGTATATTTTATAAAAAAACTCATCACTTATCATAAATAACAACAACCACCTTGATATAAAAACATACAAAATTATTGATACCTCGATTATATATTATCCTAAATATTAACTCAATCATTTTCTCTCAATTAATATGAGTCATTCTGTCCAAAAATCACATATTATCTTTAATTTTTTATAAACCCCATAATCGTGTATATTCATAATGATATAATAAAATTTTACTAAATAAATTTAATCACCTTTTTATCACATTATATTTTAATCTTCAAGGTTATCTATACCACTCACCTTATATTCTCAAATTCAATTAACAATTTTTCTTAATAAATTATAATTATCTAAACATAAAATCACATCCCAACCCTAAGTGTTATCTATATCACAATCCCATATTCATCCTAAAATTTACAAATAAAAATATCAAAAAATATCATCAATCAACATAAAATCCAGTCACATAATATCTCAAATGGGTATCTATGACATAAAATTTATAACTAATATCAATCTTATTAAAAAATTGTATAAAAAACTCTTAAATTATCACCAATCGATAACATTATATCCTCTAATGTTATGTAGACCTTTCTTAGATAATTATTTTGAAAATTCAAACCAAAACATGCAATAATTACATAAATTTCTTTAACATTACAACACCCACACAACCAACACCTTTTAGGTTTAGATTTCTTTGGAATTAGAAAAATTCCATTTAAAATAAATCCCATACATTTCACACAAAATGTGGATTTTTTAAACTAATTCAAACTCTATAAGTGATAAAATAGAATCATTAATGTATAGAACCTCATAAACATAACGCCCAAGTTTTAATCATTTATACTCATTAATAATCCTTATTAAATTAATCTGAAAATGTGGGATGAGAGTAAAAATCTCAATAAGGGGTATAATAATAAATAAAACCCATTACAGAGTAGAAATACATAATATCCGATGAAATATTATATCATTACAAATACGTTTTAACATATATAAAACCAATATTTCAAAAATAAATCAAAATATTTATTCAAAAAAAATATTCAAAAATAAACTTATAAACAAGAATACAAAATATAATTTTCATCAATGTTCTTTCGAAAAATTTGAGAACTCATGAAAAAAAATTTCTAGGAAATTAAAACATTTTACCTTTAAATGATCATAAATATACCTTCATTCATGAAATCAATTTCTTACCAGAATAAATGCAATAATTATTATAAGGACCCCTAAAGTATCCATATAGGTTTATTGAAAAAAAATATCTTTATCACCCTTACAAACCAATCGTACAGTTATCCATAAAATGGAATAACCTATTATGTTAGATCGAGTATATGCTCTCGAGAGAATAACTCACTAAATTTTTTTTGGGAAATATAAATTTCCCACTTTTCATCATATATCATTTCCAAAAAAAATAACATGAATAAATAAAATATAATATATCATTTCACCATATCATAAATGAAAATAAAATATCATATATTTTAACTCATAAAAACCATTAATTTAACCCATAAAGAGATAATTTTCTTTAAATTGTCTAAAAAATTAAATGTTAAAATGAAATTTAATGTATATAATTTGATAATGATAATGATCGATAAGATTATGAGAAGTAAAATATTCATACATCACATGAAATAGAGTCAAAAAGAGTACATTAAAATATTAAAGTAAATAGTTGAATAAATTTTCCCTCAAACCCTAACTCACCTCATACATTATATACATCCAGAATAATAAAATTATATTAATTAACATATTATAATATAAACTTCCATAGATTTATTTTTCATTTTAATTTATTTTCATGTATTATTTATTAGATTAATTTTCTTTGCGATAATATTTTTTTTTGTTTATGGGTCTATAGTTCCAAAATAAATTTGGTATAATGGTAACATTAAATGATCTTTGTTCAACTATTTCATACGCTTGAGAGGTTTTAAGGTAAATATTTAATTTCATTCTAAAATCATAGAAGGTAAATATATTAGTAGATAATTATATTTTTTAAAAATATTACTGTATTAGAATATAAATATATATATAATGATCAAAAATAAAAATAATTTTTTTTCATTAAATAAAATTTATATGAAAAAAATATTCAATTGGAATTCCAATTTAATCCTTTATAAAAATTATGACAAAATATTATATCAGTGTTTAAGTTAGTGGTTGAACCAACCCAAACATGAATATGGTAAATATAAGTAATAATTATAAAACCTTTTATTTTAAGTATTATTTTCTTATCAAAATATTATTCTAAACAAAATTCCATGATATTAAGGTTTAAAAATCAGTTTTGAGAAAAGGTGGAGGAACAGGTTTAATAAAATAAATAACAAAAAATAATTTACTTAGGTTGAGGATTCGAATCATCAGTTAAGTATTTTCTAGACAATAAATACTTAGAACTCCTAAGGTTGAAATGATAGAGGATGTGTATAATGAGTCATAGAAAATGAATATGGGTAGAATATGGGTATGTAGCCACAATATTTATATTTATAAAAGGTAGAGTGAGTATTCTAGTATAGACAAAATGTGATGGAGTTTACCTAAATGTTTATTTCATTTGGGTTAAACATGAAGATTTTAAAAGAAAATTTGAGCATTAAAAAAAATGATTGGTTATCACATCCCTTTTATTCAATGTCCATAATTGTTTAATATTATTATTGATCAAATTTGATTTAATGTGATTTCTATAGTATTCAATATTATTATATAATTTTTATTTGTTATTTTTTATATTTATCCAATGAACTCATGCTTCACCCAATTTTTTAAAAAAGTTTTGTTCAATGATATTTTAAAAGAATATTTGTTGACTTTTTGTATGCTATAAAATCATTAATTATAATTTTCAAACATTTCCAAATATTTATTTACTCTCCAATTATTTTCATAAAACTTATATGATGATATCTCAGATATTACTTAGTTAGGAAAATATTTGGTTATACATCCATATTTATTATAAAAATTTATTTTACATCTATTAAATCACAAGATATCTTATTATGTAATACATATCTTTTAAGTTACTATATCATTTTATAAATTAATAGAATATTGAATTAGATAAATAATTATATTTCCTTTTTAACATTATGGATTAAAATTTATTTCTTCTAAATTTCGTAATTATTATTATTATATTTCCAGAACCAAGTTAATAAAAATATAGATTAAATTTATGAAAATTTAAAAGTAAATAACAAATTTAATATTAGAGAAATATACTATGTGTAAGAATAGATAACTATGTGACATTAAAACATGTGAATACCTAGATATGTAAGAATTAAACAATAAGAAACTTGGCTATGATATAATAACATAAGTGATATATATTTCTGAAGGGTTGAGTGTGGGTTTTAAGGCTTCAATAAAAATAACATAATTAAATGGGAATATGTTAAGGATGAGGTGGGGATTTTTAAAACTTGAATAAAAATAATTTGGTTGGGAACCGAATTATCCAAGAATAAGAGGGTGTGAGATTTGATCAATTACAATTAAATTACCTATATTATATCTTATATAGGATTAAAACTAATACATACTAAATATCTCACATATGACTAAAATAGATATACATTACACAAAATCAATGCTTATATAATATTTACTCTTCAAGGATATGACCAAATTCAATTAAAAATGCGATCATGTTAGATTAAATTTTATCTCACGTGTAAATTACAATAAAATGTTGTGAGAAATGTCAAATTCAATATAGTAATGTGTATGATTAACGATCCATGATTGTTTAACATAATTAAAACCACATTAGATTAAATACTAACCCATTGAAATATATTATTGTAGATAAAACTCTTATCACTACCTTATGTATTGTTACATTTTTTAGTTCCATCGTGAATTGGAAACATGATCAGGTGAAATTAAAAAATATACCATGGTGTTTTCATTATTTCATAGTTATTGAATGAGAAGATGAAATTTGGGAAAATAAAAACTCACATGATTGAACTTGCTTCGTTAAATAGATAATGAACTAGGGCTACAACTCGATCTGGGGATCTCTTTTATTGTCTATTTGATGAATTTTTCATGAGAAATATATAATATAATAGTTGGGGTTTAATGTAATATTCTATTTTGCGAAATAATTGATAATATGACAATGTCGTATGAAGAACAATATGATGCACTATGATATATATATACAGTTTTTGTGAATCATCTGATATTCCTATTTAAATATATATATATATATATATATGAAATATATTATTCTTTAACAAAAAATATTTCCTCCAAAAGAAAACACATTTTTCTAATCATTCATTAATAAAAATAGTTTTCAGATCATTCATAAATCACATTTAATAAAATATTAATAAATTTTTTAAATAATTTTGAATAATCAATCATGTTAAGAAAAAAATAAATATATACTTTCAATATATACCTTTTATTTCGTGATGTAAACAAAATCTATAAATTAATATATCCTCTGTCATATGACAATATATAAATATATATAACATTAAAATAGATATTTATTGCAAAAATATTAATAAAGTTGTTTATTAATAAAAATACTCATTCTATAAAAATTATCCATCTATTAGATTCCCAGAAAAACATAAAAAAACTATCATTCCCTTCCATAGTTTTGGAATATACAAGTATATCATTCCAGAAGAATACTAGGAACAAGTATAATAAATGACGAAAGATATAATCCATGAGGACCTTGAAAATATCTGATTCATTCAATAATCCAATAGCATACAAAAAATAAAATAGCCCATAACATGTTAGAAATTAATTTTTTATAATTTATCATAGTCTTGTATAATGTTGGGGATACCCTTTTGTAAAATCAATATTTCAATCCACGGTATCCCAATGTAATTCATTGGAAGAATTTTCAATTTGGGGAAGTGGGTGTAGATTCATGATATTAACCCAATTAAATTTTCATTAATATATCGGCCAAAATAAATTCCCATTGAATTTATTTTCAAAGAGAATAGAATCGCTATAGGGAGAATTAATAATACATATAAAATCCTTGGAGCCTAACTCTTCAATATAAGTTAAAAATTCACTTAACTCCATCAGCACTATTCAATACCAAAAAAATAAAGATTGTTTTTGTTTCAAGCACTAACTAAAATAATGAATTCAACTCATGATTAGGAAAAAACAAAAATATGTCCTTAGGTAAAAAATAATGAAATAATCCTACCATTTGTGGTAAACATATAGATATTTTTTTTCAATTTCTATAATAATAAATAATTATATCAATGTTTATTAGTCATAAATTTATCATAATCTCATATAGTACTACTATCCTGATAATCGTATCTACCAATTAGAGTATATACCATTCCATTTTGGTAAAATAATGATACTTTACTTATATATAAATTAATTACATCTTTTAAAATCAATTGAAAATTCATAAACATTGTGAGATAAAAAATTTACAATATGAATTAGTAAAGACCCAATGGTGTCCCAATGATCCTACCTATTGGGCCATGAGTTGCATATATTTTCATTATGTGTTTGGTGAGTTGGAGATGAATTTTTGATTCATAAATAACTTTTTGGATTCAATTAATGGAATAAAATTTCCTTCTCAAACAACTACCCAATAAATGTGATGATTTTTGAACTATTATTTATTGTAGAAGACTTATTTCACTGATGAAATATTGCATGAATGAGTAGGCTAGTATGATTGTTCTCGATGAGAGTGCATGGTATTGGGTAGATTTTCCATGAAATTAGAGAATGGACGATGAAAATTTCATGCGTGAAAGTGTGTGTGGGTGTTGAACATGGTTTCATAGATCTAATTGGTAGAAAAACACAATTTATATAAGAAGTATCTAGATTATTAATAGAATGATGTTGGACAAAGGTTTAGTTGGTACTATTGAAGCACCTTTGAGAAATATATAAATAAAATGTATCTATCATATCGAATAGATTTAGACTATTCATTCCAGATGTGGGTTCATCTGCAACCATCAGATGCTCATTAAGTTTTTATATGCCATAATTCAAATCTAGAGCATAAGTGATCAATCCATGATCATATTTTTTGTGGGTATGATTAAATAATAATCACTATATCTTCTCCAGATCACGTATTAATTCTATATATTTCACTTATATATTAATTCACTGTTTAAGGCCAATATAGAGGATATTATGAAGGTATAACATATATATCTTCAAGGATGACTTCAAGATGAAAATATGCAAGTGATCTTCATTACATAAAAATGAGCACTACACCGTGATGAAAAAACCTCAAACTTGTGGAACAAGAGTGACCTTGTTGTTTGGTATAAGATAATTTGAGAAACATGTGTTATTAAAGTGTTTACAAAATCCATGAAATGGATTAAATTATATTTCCTTGATGTAATATATAAATCATAATAAAGGTGGTTCATGGTAGGGTGGATTTAATATAAATATTAAATAAGTGAGATTGACTGGACATGTCTCTTATATTGATGGGGATCTCATTTTTTTAGATAAAAGAGGATTGTGAACATATATTTTTTTACAATAATATTATTCGTAGAATTTTATTTTCATGAAGAATATTACCAGTGGGAATTCAAATTGGGTTTCACACTCACATATATTTTCAAAGGACATGTTCTATGAATCTATTCAGGATTTAATGATAACATTACATGTATTCCTGCTAATTTTCATGATTCTTGAGTCATGATACAATAGTGATAATATGTTGATTGAGAAGGATCAGTATTATATTAAATAAAATTGCATTGATCAAAACATATTCAGTTTTTTAGGATGATAAATGTTCTTGATTTCAGGCATACATGAATGCAGTGAGACATTATGAAGAAAAAACAGTGAAATGAATGATGATGTTTTTGTGTGAGGAATTCATGATATACATTATCACAAAATATAATTCAAAACTCTTTGGGTTTTTTCACATGATATTATAAAGTAAGAAGGGAATTAATTTATGTAATATATTCATGCCTAATCACTTGAGAAAAAAAAGAATTAGGATAAAAACAATTTGAGATTTCACATAAAATAATAACAAGGAAAATCTATGTGAAAGGGTTTAAAAATTAATAATTACATGCATTTTAATTAAAATACATGATTATTGAAGAATGATTATTTTATACTCTTATAATTAATAGTGTGTATTTAACTTGAGATAGAATTCTAGGAGAATTTAAAAAGAGGTCATATCAGAGTTATCAGTATTTTGAGATTACGCATAGTCCTTCAGAAATAAAACAATATTGAGGATATTGTGTACACCACTTGAATAGTTTTATGTGAGGATAGGTTTTTATCAATAGAATAAAGAATAATATACCATGAATTTTTTGTGCTCTGGAAACTAATTTAACACCAGTGATCAAAATTATTTAGTACGTTAGGCTCATTTAGATGCTAATAAAGGTAATATATGTGTTAATGGGACTGTATAATCGTACAATATCATTAAGGAATATTAAAATAGATTCATGTAATGGATAAAACCTATTTATGGGAAGAATTATTTTAATTATATTTGAATATTTGGAGGATTCTCACTTGGTGCTGGGATAGGGAGTCACTCAGTTTGATTTGGAGCAGAAGAAGCCTTTTAGTTAGATCCAAAATAAAGAGAACTCTCTAGTGGTATTCTGAAGCATGATATCAAGGATTAAAGAAACACTATGTGATGTTGTATAAATATCATCCTTTGTGGATTTTGGAGTTAATATATATTGTGATTTCATTCTGACCATTATAAGAAATAATAATATTATATTGGATAATCCATGTTAGTGGTATAACTAACATTTTAAGGAGTAGGGATTTCAATTGAACCTTTTAAATATAGTTTTATGTGCTCTCTATTATCATTTATCTATACACAGGGAGGTTATGATACATTATTTAGTGGATTTATAACCATTAAAAGAATAATAGTTTTAATTTAAAAAAATTAAACTATAAAATTAAACCACATATTCACTGCCCCTCTTAATGGTTAATCTAGTAAAGGGTTCTATAAGTGGTGTTAGAGAAAAGGTTCCCTCTTAATACTCAAGTGGTTCCTACGAAGTGAAAATAATTTGATATAAGTGAGCAATCTATGATGGAGGAAAATGAGGATACTCTTGAGCATAATAATCTATATATTTATAACTATATTTAAATGAGTGGAAAGAAAATATAGGAAATGAAACTATGGAATAATCATTTTGTAAGGGAAGAGACACCAAAATATGAATGTAATCAATGTGGTAAATGTTTCAATAAATCTTTTGATTATGATTAAGAGGATGAAGTATAAGTAAGAAATGACTATGGTCTATCACATTATGATATTGTTTTTTAATTTAAACAAAATCTATATTATATTCCCAAATATGTTGTAAAAAGTATTTATCGAGTAATAAATTGTCTTTGAGATGAGAAATTATTGTTGGAAGAAGATGATTATTCTATGAAAGAGGCTTTCGATAAAAGGGTTGGATTAACTAAAACTACATAGAACATGGGGATGATAATTAATAAAAAATCACTCATTATAATGAATTATTTGAGTAATTTACTAAAAAAATAAAATGTAATGATTGAGGAGTGGAGGTGTTTGATATTTCTTTATCAGAAGTTTCCCATGGAATTGAAAAATTATACAATGTTTTTATGTCTATTAAATCTACCCTACTAGAGGCTAGAGTGAAAAAGGTTAAGTATCTTGAAAATTATTTTCAAAAAATATTGTTAAATTACTAAATATCATATAAATAGTAATAAAATATACTGGGATGATATACAGAGGTTAGCTGAGGATGAAATGAAATCCATCAACCATAAGTGTCTTGAGATAGATGTGATATTAAAAAATCATTAATCACCACAAGATAGAAAATCCCAAAATTGAATCATAATTAGATGCTACCACACAAGTTTTCTTGGAGGATCCTGAAATCAAGAGGAATTTGAGAGAATCCTATAACTAAATGGAAACATCCTCTTAGAAGAAATAATCCCATAATCATTTAAATATCTTGTGTTCCAATGTGGTTTCAAGTGGTGTCATATATTTTAAACCCAACTCCAGTAATGTTTCTATGGGGAAAAATGTTGATAAATCTTCCACAATATTTGTGTATTTATGAAGAAACATGATGATATGTTCCCATGACTTTTCCAAAAGTATGGTTTTTCCACACAAAAGATGCATAGTTTACAATATGTGAAATTTAAAAAGACAAGAACAAAAAAGGAGAGAATAAATCTCATAGGTTATTGATGATTTCCTAGAAATTTGGCCCAAGGAATTGGAATGTTTAGAAAAATGTAAAATCACAAGGATAAGAAGAGGTCTATATTTAGGAGGATAAAATAAGAAGAAAATAGAATAACTACACTAGAGAAGAGTAATCCATATAAAATGAAAGGTGACATGTTAGCTCTAGGATAAAAATAAAACAATAAGACTATTAAACAAAATATTACCATGAATAACAATGATAGATCATATCCTATGTAAAAGGGGGATAGAAACATGTCAATAAAATCAATATACCTAATGAAAACGAAATATCACATTGGAGATGTTCAATAGATTCAGGTGCCTGGATGGAATACATATCGAACTTTAAAGGTTTTTATTGGGTATATGAATTTTATTCGAACAAATATAACTCTTTCTGGAATAAAATTTTATTTTAAAAAAATATGCAAGAATCAATGGGGATTCATAGTGAATATTTTATAAAAATCACCCATCGAAATAATATTGCAACCAAATGGCCATCAAATTTTCCAATTCATAAAAAATATCAATTCTCCAAAGAAGTTTATAGAGGATGTAATTATAAGGGTAAAAAAATATTAAAGTTAATGATAGGAATTCCAAGGTATAATCTCTATGTTATAAAATATATGTGTATTTAATAGAAAATTTGTTCTATGTTAATAAATTATTCTAAAAATATTGAGAATGTTAAGAAATAATTCCTAGATGTTGGGTGAAATCAACTGAAATTGTGTATGTAATTGATGTAAGCCGTAAAACATTCTAAATATAAATGATAGAAAGTGATTATATAGAATGAGGTGGAGAAATTAATTCAATAAAATGAAAATGTTTAATGGAATAAAGAGATTAATGTGACTAAAAATAGAAATAAGTTTACCAATATTTATTCCAATACTATGACTAGGAGAAAAGAATCACCTAGGTTAAGGAGATGTTCTCCTAAATAATTTTACTATGAAATATAAGTCCCCTAGTCATTCCATTTTTTTTGAGGTAACATAATGGGAATTGGTGGAGGTGTTTGAAACATTCACATCTGTAATGTGGGAAGAGATTTTTATTTATAGTGTCCACTAACAACCATAAAATTAAATATAAATAATGCATCTCTTATGGGGGATCCAACTTGATAATAATCTATCATTTTACTATATTCCAGTGCGTCATAAAGTTCAATAAATATATCCAACATAAATTTTGAGGTATTCCAATCACACTTTCATCCATCATTCTTAATTTTATTAATCATATCAAATAAGAGTGAGTGTTTGTATAATGATAAGATGATAAAAAATGGGGGATATATATTTTAAACATGAACCATCAATTTTTTTTGTTGATGTGTGTAAATGATTTAGATATTTTTTGATATCTTTGATTACATACAACCTTGTTAGTGATAATTGCAAATTTATAATAATTATTTCACTTGAATTGATGTTTATAGACAATAAGGAAAATATTATTTTTATCTATCTTCCTTTCCACACCAGGTAAGTCTAAATAGACATATTCTTGATTAAAAAATGTATCTTTTATAGTTTAAACATGTTATATAACCCTCTCATAGAAGTGGTAGAGAAATAATCATTTATAACATAATAAATATTTCTAAAAAACTGGATTACGTGATAATTCCCCCAATTACCCTTTACAATTTATTTCCAATAAAAGGAAGAAACTTTTTATCATAGATATGGAATTTTAAATATGTAAAGAGAAATTGAACTCAAAATGAATAAGAAAATATTGTTTGGCCCAGTGTGGCATTAGTTTTAAATGATGTTTCAATTTGTGTTCGGTGATTCGAAGATGAAGTGTGTATGCATGAATAATTTCTATGTATTCACATTATGGAATTGAATGTCAAGATTAGAAAATTATTCAAATAATTTTGATGATTTATGAACAATTATTTAATTTTTAAGACTTACATAACTGATGAAATATTATTTACAATAATTGTTAGAGATGAATACAAATCCCAAGAAAGTCATGAATAAAATATTTATTATTTTTATTATAGAGATTTGAAGAATATTGAGTTTAGGTTTGTCACAACATTATATCCCATATTTAGAATATATGTAATTACATGATTGGGCCTTTAAAAAAAGTGTCCAACCCATAATCTAATAAAGGAATCCCTCAACAATATTTTTTGGATCTGAGGGCCAGCCACATGAGAGATACTCAACCTAGAAAGTCGAGGGTAGAAGGTGAAAGCATTGGTTGGAATAACACTCATAGAGATGAACTGGAATCTGTGATCCCATAATAGATAACTCAGTGAGAGTGTATAGTCTTGGATATGTGGGCCAATATATGGAGGCACAACCTGTGAAAATCCAATGTCTGAAAGTGTGTCCAGCTGTCAATCCAGATGTTATGGATCCAGTAAGTAATGGGCCATAAATGTTTATAATGAAGTGCCCATCCACTCAAGATTTCAATGAGGGATAACGACATGGAGTGTAACATTCAACCTCTTATAAAAAGATACTGATAAAATTTATCTATATTATTTAATGAATATGACTATCCAGTCATGTTGAGGGTTAATCTCCAACCTATCGATGCTCAATGACTTCGTGTTTTCTAGAATTTAGGGACAGATCATAAGTGATCAAGATAATCTCAAATTTTCTAGGGTTATGATGGAATTATTCTCACTCTATAATCTTGATATCATGCATGTAATCCATTTCGTTCATGTATGTGATAATTATAGGATTATGAAAACATACAAGGATTAAATGAAGGTAAAAAATATCTATCTTCCCAAATGAGTTAACTATTTAAATATGAATTTTATCTTTATCACCATAACATAATCACTTCACCAAGAAGAGAAAACAAAATCTTTCATAAAAAATTATTCATTATTTTTCATATTAATAGAATTTTAGAAACACTTGAAATTAATGTATATATAAAATCCATGAAACTACATGAATCTTTTGTCCATGATGCAACATAAAAATTGGAATAAATTTAGCGTCAGGTAATTGTGCTTTTCCTATAAATATAAAATTTGTTATCCTAAGAAGATGTGTTGCCTATATTAAGAAGGATATATTTTTTTTGGATAAAAAAATGTACCATTAATAGATTTGTTTGTCAATGATATTTGACATAACACTTGGCTTCCATGAAGAAGAAACCCTGTAAAAATTGTAATTGTGTTTAACACTCAAATATATTTATTAAGAACTACATCTGGGAAACCATGCATGATTAGATGATTACCTTATGTGAATTCCTCCTGTATTCCAAGAATATTTATTTATTCAACACTAGAATTGAGGTGATTTTTTATAAGGCTATATACACTCTGACAATTAATAATTGTCATCAACACACATTCATATTTTCAAAAAACGAGGTGTTGCTTGCATTCACTAATTCAGTAATATAATGATCCATTAGGAAACAAAAATAAGTAATGTGATAAAAAAGGAATTATGACTGAAATTAGTTGTATAATTTCACAAAGAGAATTATCCACAACCATTTGGGTCTGTGCACAAGGCAGTGATATGTATACAATACATGCATACATGAAATAAAAGTATGGATAATCACATGAAAAAAACAGAATGAGGATAAATAAAAGTTCACATTGCATATAAAATAAGAACAAAGAACATATTTTTTCCAGGTTTTAAAAATTTAAATGATATGATTTATATTACACATACATGAAGATAATTAAAAGAACATGTGATATTCTTTTCCTAAATAGTGTGAAATGAACATCAGAATGAAGTAAAGTATAATATGAGAAGATTGTATATCTGATTTGTTAGTATTATATCATTGTGAATGATCATTATTGAATTAAATAATAATGAATATGTTTTTTCCACATTGTAACACTTATATGTGAGGCTACATCTTCATCAATAGAAGAAATTATTATAGAATAAGATTTTGTTACACTGAGAAAACTATGAAAATACATGTGATCAGAATTATTGAGCTAGACCAACTGAATCATTATGTGGATATTGAAGGTACATAAGGTTTTCGTAGGCATGTTATATCATTAATGTTGATGTATTAATATGAAAAAATCAACATATAATGGATCAACCATATTGAAGAGAATTATTGTTATAGTTAGAACTGAATGAAAAGAAGTCTATCAGCTGGATCTAGGAGTATATAGAGTCTATCTGTTGCTTCCAGAGAAAAATAATTATTTTTGTTGGATCTGGAAGTACGAGAAATATATATTGGGATTCTAGAGTAAGATAATGTGAATTTTGTAAGATTGTGTGATGTAGTAAAAATGTCCTCCAACATGGATTTAGGAGTTATGATAAATTATGATTCTATATTAACTATTTTAATTGATAAAAATATTATAGTACATAATCTATATTGGGGTCATATAACCAACATGGAAAGAAGTATTCATTTTCGAGTAACCTTATAAATACCATGTATTTTTTCCTTCA
This sequence comes from Viscum album, assembly GCA_963277665.1. Classification (NCBI taxonomy): domain Eukaryota; kingdom Viridiplantae; phylum Streptophyta; class Magnoliopsida; order Santalales; family Viscaceae; genus Viscum; species Viscum album. The sequence continues at coordinate 929,308,447 of OY728147.1, read as the reverse complement.
TTGTAATTTATACATATCAGGTGAGACTATGAGGAATCATTGAGTGGATCGACAACCCTAACATGTTCAAAAGGTATAATTCTGAAAACAAAAATTAATGTAAACCATTAATTCACCCCTCTCAGTTGTAAATTAATATTGGGAATTTACAATACCACAAAGGATATAATATATATATTTATTATTTCTAACCATATACCCAATTTGGAATCAATACTCATGATACTCTTACATTCTCTTATAGTCCAAAGTGAAACACCAGATAGTCGAAAATAAAATTATGGTAATATATAAATTCAAATAAATCTTAAATTAAAGTTAAATATGATGGGAAAATACCTCTTATCATTGATGGACCATCATAAACATTACTCATTGACATCATAGAATAAAAAACTCAACCATAGCTCTAATGATAACATTTTTCTTCTGATCTATTCCCTAGGGTTGGTATAATAGATATCTTGATTTACCCTTCTCATTTTCAATAGATCATTTGTATTTAGAAAGAGGATTATTTATTATAGATTGATTACCACAATATTAGAATATAGGATATGAGTCTATTAGGGGGTTTCAATTATAATATTATATATTTTTGATTAGTTGAATGTAGATGACTGCACCATACAAACTTGAAGCACTACATACTATCACAAGGATAATTATGATTAGTGTCTTATACTCGACCAAAAAAGAAATATTAATCTAAGAAACCATATAATTGAAGAGAAGTAAATAAAAACATGTCTAACCCACCAATACCCACATGAAATTATTTATTTAATGCTTTATATTCAGATACTTAAACTACCAAAATATATCATACCCCCTAGGAAGCCGATTTTTTATAACAATTTCTTCTTCCCAACCATAATATTTTTATGAAAATTAAACCTCACCTCTTAGGTCTATAGTTTTCCCTAAATCTCATATGAAACTATCTAAAATTCAAATATTATTCCCAGTAATATAAAAATTTATGTATAATAGATCAATTAAATTGGCACTATAGTATATCATTAACAAGGATCCATACCTAAGATTCATAAATTCCACTTTTTCATTGAAGAGTTAAATATAAGATTTTTTTGAAACAATTACCTAAAAAATTGTATAATAATGCTTATGTTCATTAATTGAATCAGCCATTACGTCCCACTAATGACATCTATGAAACCTTTGTATGGTGTTTACTTTATGAAATTGGTACATGATATAAAGGATCGTATCATAAAGGGTTTAATAATTTACTTTTAATTGGAGAGTAGATACATACATGATTCCCATAATAAATTGGAAGCATAGATTATAGATTTTAATATTCATAAAAACAATCATATTTCCTTTAGTAAATCCTAGAAATCATTCAAATATCCATTCTTGATACAATAAGGAAAAAAACATAATAATGGTTGAGCTCAGATGTTCAATTATGGATTGCATATAGTGGAATCAATCAGGAATACATAAGGAACAAACAATTATAGTGGGGTGAATAACAAATAAATATTCCATATAATCAGTAATTTTATTTTATGATGTATCCAAGTATAATAATTTTAATAATAACATAGAAAATAATAATTCATTTCATAATGATAGAATTCATAATGATGGATAAATTAATTCTCAAGACAAGACTTCATGATATTTTCATTGAGGAATCCTTCAAATATATTAGGATCTATAATGAAATGGATTTTATCAAATCATAAAAATCAAACTATAATGCCTTTCTGCCAAGACATTAGGATCTTACTATTGTGTACTTATTCCAAGACACTATACAAGTATGAGCTGGAATAAACTTATTGATACTCATTATTCTTTATCTCTTGCGACCAATGAATTGATTAAAAGGCTCTATAACATCACGATCCACCCATCATTCACAATATTCAAATTAATTCCTCTTATATTTAATTAAAAAAATCAATTCCTCATCAAATTGCCATAATAATTGATAATTTTCTATATCGAATCATGTAACATTGAATTTTAATACATCCCTAGGAAATTGAATAACATTTTTAGTTATCTTCCTTAAATACAATCATTATATAATACTTGTTATATTGTACATTCAATAATTAAATGATAATAAATATAACAATTGTATAAAATAACATGGGAATGAAGGAGAAAATTAAAATCAATGAATGATTTGGAGTAATAGAGAATATAACATCAAGGAAGTGAATGATCAAAGAATAGAATATTATTTAAAAAATCAGTTATTAACCATAAATAATTAAGGGATTAAAGGTTACCATCAATTCCTAAAAATAAAATTTTTATAGTAATTTAACGTATTTTGGAAGATAGAGAAGGAAATGGGGGAGATACTTTTAAAAACAATTTCCTAAAACTTTTATAACTTTGATGTAAAAATTAAGTTATAAATCACTTCCATAACCCATTTCATAATGTATGAATTACAGTCATAATTGTTTCTTAAATAATCTCAAATAATGGAATATTAAAATCAAACCATGGTGATATATGTAATGTTGGATCATAATATAAAATTATACATAATTGATATAAAATCCCTTAAAAAATAAAATAATACACTTTTAGTTTAATAAAAAAGTGAAAAATCCCCAGAATAATAAGAATAGTTTTTATATTTTAAACCCAAAAAAATGGATAGAATTATAAATAATGAATAATTGATCTTATGGTGGTAAAATAAATTCATTTGGAAAAAAATTTAAAAATAATTTCTCTTCATACATTTTTAATGATTGTAAAAAATGACTTCTTTAAAAATCATTAAAATGATTCAATTAAATATTTTTTTAAATAGTAAAAATTATTATAAATATACCTTATTAATTATTTTAATTACAAAAATAACATTTTATGGAACATAATAAAAAATATATATTTGGATGTTAATGGTTCTCGACCAACAAAGTGAAATAAAGATGGATTTTATTTAAAAAACAATTTTCGGTTAATTGTGAGTTCCATAGATGGTATAAAATGATATAATACATGAATAAACAATAAATAATCAAATTATAGTAAAATATATTAATTTTAGTAAATAAATATTAGATAATTACATTAATGTATATTTAATCTTAAATAATCATGAATAAAAATTAGATTATAAAATAAACCCTTACCTTGTATTCCTTCATGGTCATACACATATCACACTCCTATATAATAAATATATATTTATTAAAAATCAATAAAAGATCCATTTTTTATTTATATCAATATCATTTATTAGTAACTTATTTTTTCCCATTTACCCGTAATTATTTGTCAAAATCTATCATTTAGGAGATTATTATTTTCTTTCCCATGAATATTTTTATTTGGTGATTCTTGTACTTGAAACTTGGCCTAGATATGATCCATTATAAAATTTATATCATTTAACATATATCATATTAATTCATCAAATACACTTTTGTAACTATCCTTATAAGGCAGTTATGAAATATGAAATAAGTTGTTAATGGAGGTGGTAGTCGGCATGTATACATGAATGTCATTTTCATTTTAAAAAATGATGGAAGGAAAGTGATTTAAATATTTATTTATAATTCCAAAAATGCTAATTTTTCATATATATATCATATTTATTCATTTATTATATATATATAACCATCTATGGGAGGCAGTGAGAAAAAACAATTATATCATTTCGTGGATGTGGTAGTCGGTATATACACATTAGTTCCATTTCCATCTTCCAATGGATATTATGGAAAGAAATTTGATAATGGCTAGTGTATAATGAATAATAAGTATTTATTATATATCATATATATTAGGTAAATCCATATATATAATCATCCATGAGATGAGGTGTTTAAAAATACAATACATCACTTCTTTGAGGTGGTAGTTCCCACATTCACATGAGTGACATTTTTATTTTCTAATAAATGGAATGAAGATAGATAAAGGGAGAACAAATAGAAAAAAAAATTAAATATTGTAAATGTACTTATTTAATTATTTAAAAATGTTATAAAATTTATATAAGGGGGTTATAAAAAGGAACTTGAAAGGTCTTGTTAATAATATATACCTCTTACTTCGATAATCCCCTTTGAAGAATTCATTATTTTTTCTTAGATGGGTATTTTGCGAAGGAAAAATAACTTATTCATTGATAAGAGTGTATTAAAGGTATTTTGTCATATATTGATTGATATAAGGGGATTCTAATTTTCAGAGAAGTGAGGAAAGCATGTTGTCTTTTATATGTGAGAGGGGTGATACTTTTGTAAACACTAAAAATTAGAATTATATAATTTCATTTTCCTGGTAATGTGTAAAAAACAGATACATTATTTAATATTGGATAATTCAAGGTCAAAATACCCTCAAAAAATCATTTTTATACACGTTTTAGAGATATTTTAGTCTTTATCAATCAGTTTGACCACTCATTATCCTTTCTTACCACTATCATGGAGACAAACTTTTTCTCAGGATTAAAATTCCTTATTTAAAAAAAAATCAAAAGGTCCTCATTAAATGATTTTAATTTTTTGATTTGAAATATGGAAACTATTTTAGATGTTATAATTACTAGATGTGGGAAAAATTAATTTTCATATATGTATGAAAAACACAATGAAAAGCATTTTTTTAAATCATTTTAAAAATAAATATATATTTATACAAAAATCATGTATATAATTAATTCACATGAAATTAACTTTTTATAAATATAAAATTGATTTTTATGTGACATTAAAAGATACTCAAAACATAATATAACTTTATTATTACATAATTTAATAAATAGATTAAAAGTAGTTTATTCATTACAATAAGACATTACTTATATTTTAGAATTTCAAATGAAGATTCATATGTAACACCCCAAGCATCCACGGTATGGCTCTATTTGAATAATATAGTAACGTGTCTTGTTCGCAACTTTGAGTTCTAACACACACCACAACCAATCAAACTAGCCGTTATGAATAGTAATACCTAATTTTTGAAATTTAATAAATTTTATCTCTCAAAATGGACTTCATTTTTAGATTCGTAAAATCGAAATTAGTCTAGGGTGAAATTTTGGTACTTTTCGGATAAATTTTATATTTTGATGAATAGTAAAAATTACTAAATTTTAATTACAAACAACTTTTTTAATCAAAATAATAAATAGTGATAAATTATGAATTTGAGTGGTTTTAAATTATATTTTTAATATATTTTTACCATATAATACAATGTTCGTCATTGGACATAATTTCACATTTAAACCGGACATAAACAAGTGTCAATCTTTTAATAGTTATTATCTCTTAAAAACACGCTTTTTGTTTTCACAACGGTAATTAATTTTAAATTAATTTCTGCCACTTCTATGTTTTGAATTTTTAAAAATGGATTCCATATTTGGAATCAGGATGTCCAAATTTTGTAAATAGGTAACTTTTATTTTTAGACATTTTGAATAATTATTTCGGTAAATATTTTATTTACCATGGTTAAAGGGTAAATCTAGTAAAACGGGTAAAAAAAATAATATTATAATAATAATAAATTACCCTTAAACGTTTTCTAACCTTATTGGTTGATACATTTCCTACCATTTTCATCTTTGGGTCGATTTTCGGACCCCATGGAGCCTCTTGTAAGTGTTAAAGACACTTTATATTAATTAAGTTAAAATAAATACAAAAATGACATAAGCATATATCTTTTAGAAACACAATAGTTACATAAGGTTATATATGATAGATTTTAGAATATAAATATTCATTAGTAAGATAAAAAGACTTAAAAAATAGTGGTAATTTATTTAAAAAATTTATACATTTAATAATTAAATTTATTTATGACACACTGATGATGTAGTAATTACCTTATAAGTGAAATTTTAAAATAAGTGATATTATAAATACCCAAATAAATATAATATGAGACTTTAAATGAATTAAAAGAATTTTATAGGTTAATATGAAATTTTAGGACTGATTTAATTAACTTTTTTTGAAGTAATCATGCTGTTATGAGTTTCACAAAAATCAAATTCCAAATAGTGTCAAAATTGACGTAAAAGAGTTTTTAAAACAAATATTATATTATTAATTGATATTAAATTCCTAAAAATCTATGGTTTAGCAAAAGGACATGTATCATGATATGTGTACAATTCATGTTCGACTTAGGGGTCTTTTGGAGATATATTGTATGTTTATTAACTATATAATATAAAAATACAAAGTGACATGGTAAGTGTCAAACTAATTAACTAAGAGTTAAAACTAAAATATAAGGATAATATAATGACCTAAACCTTTCTAAAATATATTGGTTAGCAGGGTTTAGACCCATCCCCACATTATAATTTTATTAATCCACTTTTTAGCCATTAGAAACTGAATATTAATTTATTATAAATTAATACTTTAAGTTATTTCTAAAGAGCCCCTCCTCCCCCTTATAAAAGGAAACCACTTCTAACCAATTCTTCACACCTTCAATGCCTTTTTGTTCTTCATAAAACTACCAAAATATTCTCTAAAATTCCCTTAATTAAACCTAGATTCCTTAGATTGATCATAAAACCATCCTAAGGAGTCCTTTTGATCAAATCAAAAGGAAGAACCTGAAAAAGAGGTAATGTTTTCACCACCATTTTTCTTGTTCCTTTCTTCTTCAACTTCTTATTCCATTGTTATTTCCTTTCTAAAATAATAACTCCAGTATCTTCTATATACTGTGATATTATTATAAATATGGTACGACCATATTCAGTATTCTATCCATCCTTTCAATGACATATGTGCGTACGTGCGGCCTACCGTCTCCACGTCGTGGTGTAATTGTTATTCAATACACTATTATTTGGATGGGCATAATAATGATGTGTAATTCATGTAAATAAAATATATAACATGATAATTATTCTGTATATATTATATAACATCCAATTATATATTATTTTAATATCAAAAGAGTTATATTGTCGCTCGTGCGTACGTACGGACTACCGTCTCCCTGAACGTGATGATATTTATTCCCCATCGTATCCATTCTAGTATAATTCTCATTTGATGATTAAAAATTATTTTTAAGGACTTGATATAATTTTGGATATGATTAATATACATCTTATCCATAACAAACAAGGATTATGTAACAAAACATATAAAACAAAACGAGTAAGTTAACACCCGAAACGACGATAATACTATGATATTATTAACAAAGCAATATTAAAAGATCATATATCATATCATATTAATGTATATAATTCTTGTATAATTTAATAAATATTATTTTTCTACTACACAGGAGGTTAACATACCTTAAACCAAGGAAAATTACAAGGTAATGGTTTATTTCACAATCTCTCCATTAACCGAGGTTGTTTATAAGTTATTATCTACTTGGACCTCTTTATCATCCACATCCATGTTTCTTAACAATATACTTCAAAACATTATTACTATTTTATAGAATATTGTTTAAAGTCATTTATACCCTTGTTGACTTTTTATAAGATGTTTATAAAGGAATATTTCCATTGTTTTCCAAACAATGCCCCTTTTAACCTTTTCGACAAAATTAAGGTAAGAATGTTTTGTTTATCTTATACGCCGGGTGAAACTATTTTCTACCATTATAAACTTATCAAAGCAGCCCTTAAAAGATTAAAAGAATATTTTCAAATTAAATGTTTTATTTTATAATTATGTGACTCTTAAATGATTTCAAAATAGAAAGAGATATTTCTCTAAAAAGAGTTTTGATTCCATTTAGGTCAACATCCTTTGATGGGTTTTAAGTTTATTTGGAGTTGATTTATTATGATACAAAACATCCATATTGAATTGAAGGTTTTTTGATATGTTTGACTATGGATGTACTATTTTTATACCACTAATGATTTATGGTTAAATTATTGACATTTCGTATTCTAGTTTTAATACGAATGCTTATGATATGTTTAATCCTTTTCATATGAGAAATGTATTGGACTTAGTAAGTGAAGGGTGGAGCCCTCAATAGCTCCTCAATGCATCAGTAGGTCTCATGAGACAACTAGACATGTAATTTAATGAGGCCATTTCCCAATTTTTTTATGGTTTTGGCCGAGGCCTTAATCATTTTTAGACGTCTTGGCTGAGGCCTTGACAATATATTTCAGAACGTCCGACATTATACATTCCCTCATTATGGAAATAATATTGGTGGTTCATGTGGTCATTCGACAAGTAGAATACACATGATTATGTTTTATTATAGAATTATTTACTCAACACATATTCTTGACATAAAAGTATTCTTGTTTATTATTGGTAAAGGCATGTGGTTTCAATTATTTACCGTGATTAATATTTATGTCATTTTCCGCTGTATTACTTACCCTTACTGAGTGTTTGAGCTCACCCTTTTCAATGTTTTATTTTTCCCAGGATATAATGAAGTTAGTTATGAGTGACCTGAAGGAATAATCTAGGAGGATTGGATTTTCATAATGTAATATATTTGTGTTGTATTTCTCTTCAAGATGTAACTATGAACATATGTGTGAATCTTATTTCCCATAATACTAAATTGATCGGTCTTTTGAGACATGATTTCCTTGTGATCATGCCAATGTTATGTAATAATTCACCGACTCTGGGTAACTAGGCTTAAGGAATTACAATTGGTATTAGATGAAGTTTAGTACAAACCTTGGAAACTAGATTTTGATAAACTCTGATTAGATCACATAGCCCTAAGATAGACTTTGGGGATTAGTATAGAAGAAATTCCTATAATTTTGGAATTGTAGAGGTTTTGTGAGTTTTCTAAGAAATACATACCTGTCTGGATATGAACAGGTAGAGGTGCCTCTGGAACATATTTACCTAGGGGTAAAACCTGAAAACACTGCTTTGAACTAGATTCGAATGGGAACTAGTGCACGACAATGGTCCTTGTTGCACTCTTGGTTACGACACTCCCGGGGGATATGATTTGGATAATTATCATTTTCATTACAAACCATTATGAAGGTTTATTAGTATATACTTCCTCAAAGAAAACATTTTTTTAATATTATGGATTATATCCATAAACTATTGAATCTATGTTAAGTGTTTTAGAAGTTTGGAATTATATATTTCGATTCATAAACTAATATAGTTTATTCCATTATTTAGAAATGGCACCTAGTGGAAGAAATGGAAACCGTATCAATGCACGCACTCCATGTAGGGATTTCCCTCTTCTCAAGATAATTATAGTGGAGTTGGTGATGCAACTGGTTCTGATCAGCTAATCACTATACTAGAACAACTCACTTAGGTTATGAATAATAACCTTACATGTGTGGAGCACCCAGATCCGTAGTGTGGAGGATCAATGTTAGATCGCTTCATGAGGCAAAAAAAACCAACATTCAATGGGAATAAAAATCCCTTATTAGCTGAGCAATGGATAAATTCTTTAGAGAAAATATTCCATGCTTTGGGAGTAGTGAAAGGGAAAAAGTTGTCATGGCAGTTTATCACCTCACTGGAGAAGTTGACCAATGGTGGTCCTTGATTCAAAATAAAAAATAAAATTATGAAGTATAAAATATGTAATGGAGGGAATTTGATGATATTTTCTTAGAAAAATACTTTTTCTCGTGACCATCGAGCAGCTATGGAAAGGAAATTTCTGGGTCTAAGGTAAAAGGAGGATGAGAATGTCGCAATGTATGAGGCTAACATTACACGGTTAGCGAGGTATGCTACAGATTATATACGTAACCCATGAAGTAAGATTGATTATTTCATTTATGGGTTGAAACCATTTCTCTGTTGAGCATTAGCATCACAATCCTTCTCATCATACGAACATATTGACTCATGTGAAATCAAGACAAAAAAGGAATTCTATAAGTATTATGACTTTAAATCAAAGAAAGAGAAGACGAGATCTTTTGAACACTATGGAAAAGGAAATAAGGAAAGAGGGAAGAAGGGAAGAATTGAATTTCCCCCCTGTGACAATTGCTAAGGAAGCACCCTGGTGCCTGTCTAAAAGGAAAAGTAGTGTGCTAAAAATGTGAGCAGAAGGGCTATCTAGCTAGTGATTGGAAAGGAAAGAAAGAAGCTACTGATGTTCAATGATACAATTCAGGGAGATGACTTACCTTAGAAAATGCCAATGGATTGAGGCCAAGTTTATGCTATCACTACTGATGAGATAGAAGCTCCGAAAGATGTGGTGGCAGGTAATTTAATGGTTTCCTCAAGTTTAAAAAATGCATTATTTGATTTTGGATCATCGCATTGTTTCATATCTTCCCAGTTTTCTATGAAAATTAGATATTTCCAATTTGATTTAATAAGGGAGTTTTCAGTTAAAACTCCTAAGGGAAGTATCATTACAACGAAGTTTTGTGAATCAGTCCCCATTAGAGCACATAAATTTTCTTTATCCACTGATCTCATCATCATACCTATGATTGAATTTGATATAATCCTCGGTATGGATTGGATTTTGGACCATGATGCGACGATTTATTGTAAGAAGAAGGAGGTTACAATTCTTGATGATTATGATAAATAACATCTTATCTTTAGAGAAGAATCGTCGCCACCTAATTCGTATCTAGATCCACCCCCAATAGAACTACTAAATTTAATTATCGAGGAGGAAGAGAATGAAACAACTGTGGGTGCGGAAAGGAATGTTCAAATAGAGGATGTACCTATTGTGAGAGAATATATTGATGTGTTTCTGGAATATTTACCTGGACAGCCTCCAGAATGAGAAATTGAGTTTTCCATTGATTTAATTCTTGGTTTAAGGCCCATATCGAAAACCCCTTATATAATGGCCACTGTAGAATTAGTTGAACTAAAGAAACAAATTGAGGAATTGAGTAATAAGGGATTTATTCACCCTATTGTTTCTCCATGGGGATCCCCTATCCTTTTTGTTAATAAGAAATATGGATCTATGAGGTTGTGCATTGACTACAGGGAGATCAATTTTATAACAATAAAGAAAAAGTATACCCCATACATCGCATTGATGATTTATTTGACCAACTGCATGGAGCTCAATTCTTTTCAATGATTGAACTTTGATCTGGATACCATCAGTTGTGTGTAAAAAAGGAATACATTCCAAAGACAACAATTCAAACTAGGTATGGGCATTACGAGTTTACAGTAATTCCTTTTGGGCTGACTAATGCACCCTCTATTTTAATCGATCTAATGAATGGAGTTTTCAAGGAATATCTTGATGACTCTGTAGTGGTTTTTATTAATGATATCCTTGTATACTTAAAAATCTACAAATATCATGAAAATCACTTGCGCATTATATTGAAGACTCTGAGAAGACATGAATTATATGGGAAGTTTAGAAAGTGTGAATTCTGGCTTCAAATATTTATTTTCTTGGCCATATTTTCTCTAAGGATGGAATCTCTATTGATCCTTCTAAGACAAGAGCAATCCAAGAATGGGAAGCACCGATGATTATAATCAAGGTACACAGTTTTATTGGTTTAGCAGGTTATTATCGATGTTTCACCAAGAATTTTGCCCGATTGGCTAACCCGTTAATGTAGCTCACACATAAAGGGGTTAAATTTGTTTGGAAAAATGTGTGTGAAGAATGATTCAAAGAACTGAAGATAATATTAGTAAATGATCCTATATTTACTCTACCATCGGGGAATGATAGGTTTGTTATTTATGGTGATGCAACGAAGAATGGACTTGGTTGTGTCCTTATGCAGAATGATAGAGTTGTTGGCTATGCATCACGACAGCTGAAATTTCTCAGACTGGTGATAAAGAGTTTCAAAAAAAGATTAAAGCTGTGAATGATGGGAGATTGAATGACTTTGTGTATGAAGATGGAATTTTGTAGTTTGGGAAGAGTGTTTGTGTTCCCAACATACATGATCTAAAAAGGGAATTTTTGTATGATGCTCATAGCTCCAATTTCTCAATACACACTAGGAGAACAAAAATATATAGAGATTTGAAGGAAAATTTTTTGGTGGGACAACATGAAGAGGGAGATTTCTGATTTTGTGTCAAGATGTATGGTTTTTCAATAAGTGAAATCTGGAAGGAAACAACCTGGAGGAGTCATGCAACCTCTTGTCATACCTGAGTAGAAATTGGATAATATAACAATGGACTTTGTCATGGGAATACCAATGACTACTAGAATGAACGCTGCAATATTGGTCATTATTGACCATCTTACCAAGTGAGCAAATTTTCATGATATAAGGTAGGATTTACCACTTGAACATATAGAATGAATATACATTAATGAAGTTGTGAGACTTCATGGAGTACCCCTATCGATTGTCTCAGATCGTGATCCTCGTTTTACATCAAGATTTTGGAAAAGTCTTCAGAAGGCCTTGGATACTGAACTTCGTTTGAGCATTGCTTACCACCCTCAAACAGATGGAAAATCAGAATAGACTATTAAAACCATAGAATACATGTTGAGAATAGGCTCACTTGACTTTCAGGGTATGTTGGATCAATATTTACCTCTGGTAGAATTTCCCTATAACAACAGCTTCCATTAAAGTATTTAGAAAGAACTATATGAATTGCTATATGGAATGAGATGTCGCACACCAACCTATTGGGATGATGCTGGTGAAAGAAAACTCATAGGCTTAGAACTTGTGGAGTAAATGATGGAAAAGGTAAAGGTAATCCAAAACCACATCAAAGCAGCTCAAAGCAGGCAGAAGAGCTATGTTGACAACCGAAGGAAGGATTAGGAATTTCAGGTATGAGATCATGTTTTCTTGAAGGTATCTCCATGGAAGGGAGTTATACATTTCAGTAAGAAAGGTAAATTGAGTCCTAGGTACATCGGACCATTAAAAATTCTAGAACGAATTGAGGATGTAGCTTACCGATTGCCAATTCCGCTAAGTCTCTCCGAAGTTCACAATTTGTTATACATATCTCGGTTGAGAAAATACATGCCTGACCCAACGCATGTACTCACCTATGAGGAATTAGAACTGGAACCCAATCTATCTTATTACGAAGAGCCCATCTGGATTCTTGATACAAGAGAAAAAGTGATGAGAAACCGAACAACTCATCTGGTAAAAGTTCTATGGACAAACCATAAGATGGAAGAGGCAACGTGGGAACCTGAGGAACATATGATGAAGAACCACCCGAATCTTTTCATGCGGTAGTATTCTAGAAATTTCGAGGGCAAAATTATTTGGAAAGGAGAATGTAACACCCCAAGATTCCACAGTACAAATCTATGTGAATAATACACTAACGTGTCTTGTACGCAACTTCGATTTCTAACACACACCACAACCAATCAAACCAGCCATTATAAATAGTAATACCTAATTTTTTAATTTTTTTAAATTTTATCTCTCAAAATGGACTTCATTTTTCGATTCATAATATCAAAATTATCATAGGGTGAAATTTTGGTACTTTTCAGATAAATTTTATATTTTGATGAATAGTAAAAATTACTAAATTTTAATTAAACACAACTATTTTAATAAATATAATTAATAGTTATAAATTATGAATTTGAGTGGTTTTTAAGTATATTTTGAATATATTTTTACCATATAATACAATGTTGGTCATTAGACATAATTTCACATTTAAACTGGACATAAACAAGTGTCAATCTTTTGATAGTTATTATCTCTTAAAAACACGCTTTTTCTTTTAACAATGGTAATTAATTTTAAATTAATTTCTCCCACTTCAGTGTTTTGAATTTGGAAAAATGGATTCCATATTTATAATCAGGATGTCCATATTTTTTAAATAGGTAACTTTTATTTTTAGTCATTTTGAATAATTATCTCGGTAAATATTTTATTTACCCTGGTTAAAAGGTAAATCCGGTAAATAAGGGTAAAACAATAATATTATAATAATAATAACATACCCTAAAACGTGTCCTACCCTTATTGGTTGATACATTTCCGATCATGGTCATATTTGGGACGATTTTGGGATCCCATGGAGCCACTTGTAGGTGATAATGACACTTTATATTAATTAAGTTAAATTAAATCCAAAAATGACATAATCATATATCTTTTAGAAAAACAATTTTTACCGAGGGTTATATATGTTGGATGTTTGAATATAAATATTAACTAGAAAGATCAAATGATTTCCCAAATAATGGTATTTAATTTATAATTTTTATCCATTTAATAATTAAATTTATTGATGAGACAATGATGATGCAGTAATTACCTTATTAGTAAAATATTAAAATAAGTGATATTATAATTAACAAAATAAATATAATTTGAGACTTTTAATGAATTACACGAATTTTTTAGCTAAATAAGGCATGTTATTATTGATTTAATTAACTTCTTTCTAAGTAATCATACTGTTATGATTTTCAAAAAAATTAAATACCAAATAGTTTCAAAATTGACATAAAAGAGTTTTTAAAACAAATATTATATTATTAATTGATATAAAATTCATAAATATCTAAGGTTATGCCAAATTACTTGTATCATGATTGGTGTATCATTATTGGACCACTAGGGGGTCTCTTAGAGGTATATAGCATGATTATTAACCATATAATATAAAAATACAAAGTGACATGGTAAGTATAAAACTAATTAACCAAGAGTTAAAACTAAATGATAAGATTTATATAATGACCCAAACCTATCTAAAATCTATTGGATGAAATTATTTCGACCCATCACCTCATTAGACTTTGAATTATCCACTTTGGAGCCATTAGAAACCAAATATTAATTTATTATAAATTAATACTTCGAGTTATTCATAAAGAGCCCCTCCCCCCCCCTTATAAAAGGACACCACATCTAACCAATTATTCACACCTTCAAAGCCTTTTGGTTTGGCCAATCACTGCCCAAATATTCTCTCAACTTCACTCAATTCAACCTATAGGCCTTAGTTTGACCATAATTCCAACCTAAGGAGTCCTTTTGTTCAAATCAAAAGGAAGAACCCGAAGAAGAGGTAATGTTTTCACCACCCTTTTTCATGTTCCTTTCTTCTTCAACTTCTTCTTCCTTTGATATTTCCTTTCTCAAATAATAACTCCAGTATCTTCTATATACTGTGATACTATTATAAACATGTTACAACCATATTCAGTATTCTATCCATCCTTTAAATGACATGTCACCATATATTCATATGTACGGCCTACCGTCTCCATGTCGTGGTGTAATTGTTATTCAATACACTATTATTTGGATGGGTATAATAATGATGTGTAATTTATTTAAATAATAAATATTACATGATAATGATTATTTATATATGATATACCATCCAATTATATATTATTTAATATCAAAAGGGTGATGTTGTCGCTCGTGCGTACGTACGGACTACCCTCTCCACGAACGCGATGAGATTCATTCCCCATCATATCCATTCAAGTATAATTATCATTTGATGATTAAAAATAATGTTTAAGGACTTGATATAATTCTTGATATGATTAAGATACTACCTATCCATAACAAACATGTCTTATGGAACAAAACATATAATATAAAATTAGTAAGTTAACACCTGAAACGATGATAATACTAAGATATTATTAACAATGAAATGTTAAAAGATTATATATGATATCATATTAATGTATATGATTCATGTATAATTAAATAACAATTATTTTTCCACTATAAAGGAGTTTAACCTACCCTCAACCAAGGAAAAGTACAAGGTAATGGTTTATTTTACAATCTCTTTATTATCCGAGGTTTTTTACACGTAATTATCTACTGGGACCTCTTTATCACCCACATCAATGTTTCTTAAAAATGTATTTAAAAAAATTCTTAGTATTTTATAGACTATGGGTTAAATTCATTTATACCCTTGTTGACTTTTTATAAGATTTTTATAAAGGAATCTTTCTGTCATTTTCCAAACCATGTCCTTTTTAACCTTTTCGACAAAATTAAGGTAAGAATGTTTTTTAACTTATACGGAGGGTGTGACTATTTTATACGATTATAAACTTGTATAAACTTCCCTTACAAGCTTATAAGAATATTTTCAAATTAAATGTTTTATTTTATAATTATGTGACTCTTAAATGATTTCAAAATAGAAAGATATATTTCTCTAAAATGAGTTTTGATTTCATCTATGTCAACATCCTTTGATAGATTTTAAGTTTTTTTGCAGTTGATTTATTATCATACAAAACATCCATATTGTATTGAAGGTTTTGTGATATATTTGATTTGGGTGTGATATTTTTATACCATTCATGATTTATGGTTAATGTATTGGCATTTCATGTGGTAGTTTTAATATGAATGTTTATGATATGTTTAAACCTTTTCATATGAGGAATGTATTGGCCTTAGTAAGTGACGGGTGGAGCCCGCTATAGCTCCTCGATGCATCGGTAGGTCTAATGAGACAACTATACATGGATTTGGCCGAGGCCCTTTCCCATTTTGGTTTACTGTTTTGGCCGAGGCCTTAATCATTTTTATAAATCTTGGTCGAGGCCATGAAAAAATGTTTCCGAACGTCCGGAATTATACATTCCCTCATTATGGAAATAATATTGGTGGTTCATGTGCTCATTCGACTAGTAGAATACCCATGATTATGTTTTATTATGGAATTATTTACTCATCTCATATTCTTTCCATAAAATTATTCAGGTTTTTTATTGTTAAAGGCATGTGGTTACAATTATTTACCATGCTTAATATTTATGTCATCTTCCGCTGTATTACTTACCCTTACTGAGCATTTGAGCTCACCCCTATCAATGTTTTATTTTTCGCAGGATGTGAAGAAGATAGTTATGAGTGACTTTCAGGCATAATCCAGGAGGCTTGGATGTTCTTAATGAAATATATTTTTGTTGTATTTTTCTAAAAGATGTAAAGTTGAACATATGTATGAATCTTGTTTCCAACAATACTAAACTGATCAGTCTTTCAAGACATGATTTCCTTGTGATCATTCCAATGTTATGTAATAATGCACTGAATCTAGGTAACTAGGGTCGGGGAGTCACATCATAAATCAAATATAATATTTTTATAGGATTTATATCAACTATTAGATATATATTTTGTCAAAAAAATGTTTTACAGTCATTCAAATAATTCTTATACCATAATGATTTTATAAAATTGATATTATTGTAAAAAATAGTATTTCTAATTATTCTCCGAAAAGACATCCTTTTTTGAAATATACAAAAATAATTACCCTAAAAATCTATTGACATAATGAATTCAAAAACTAATGTAATTTTATCAAATGAAATTTATGAAATGATGAAATTTTTTTATGTGAAATGTTAAATATGATTAAAATTACAATTTTTATTGAAAAATATACTTGTTAATCAATATTATTTAATATAAATTTGTAATTAAATTATATTTTACTTATTATATTACACATTGATGTTTTTTTGAAAGTGGAATATTTAGAAAAATAAAAAACAATTTAAAAATGTTCATTAAAAAATACTTCATTTTAACGTTGAATGATTTTAATCATATCATGTTAATTATTTATTTTAAAAATAATAAATTTAATCACAAAAAGAAAAACAATATAATCAATTTATGCTAATTAATTTATTTATCTATAATTATAAATGATTTTCTATAATATCAAAAGACTCATTTTAGTTTGGTGTTTCCTGTTTTAAAATATATTAAACATAATATTTATTTAATGAAATATATATAGTAAAAATCTTGGTGTGTCATAAAATCTAGTAGATTCCCACATAAAAGTATCTATTTGAACCAAATGCCACATTAGAGATTGAATAATATCAATGATATTGTGGATAATATTAACACCCTCCTATTTTCCCGAGGAGATAAATCACACAATAATGCAATAGGATTATAGAATTAGAATTACATCTTAATATCACTAGTTTAATGTCATCACCGTCATGTTTCCTATCTCGCTTCCTAAAGTAGACATATAAAGTCTATTAGAAATTTAGGATCAATGGGAGTCAAAAAATGGATCATGTGTATCATTCCCTTATTATGAATCAATTGGGTGTTGACATGATGATATGATATACAGTAAGGAAAATATTTATATCATATTACCTACACAGAAGAAAGGAATTTAACATGATTATAATTTCATAATCTCTATAACCTTCTTCATATGTCATTATATTGGGAGATGATTTATCATTTAAAAATAATATTTCAAAATTAATATAACCCCTATTTGAATGAAATCATGTAAATTATATTAAAATGGGTTTTAAACTTATGGAATAACATAAATGGTTTATACTAACCTACCCATTATTAATAAAATGGTAAAACACAATTTATTTTGAAGATATATTTATATAAATATGAATTCCTAGTGAATGTAATCAAAATTAATTAAATAACAGGAAATAACATGATATACCATGTCACTCTATTACTGTCTACTAAGATATCCCTATTCACAATTCATTAGACTCATCGGAAAGGGTAAATGTGTGGAAAATATGAAAATGAAACCTAGAACAACCCTAATAGCTCATGATTACATGGTAATTATATTGAATGATCATATTTTTAGGTTTCTTCCTAGGATTTTAATTATTTATTCCATGAATACTCTCAGTACCATAACCAATGCCCCTATTTGTTTCTCTAATACTATGTTCTAACATCATATCCTAGATACCCAAACACACTTGAGCTGGGAAACCAAAATATTCTGTAAACACCTATTAATCACCACATACTAGTATTCATTCCAAGGGATTAATTATATATTATAAGGAGATGTTTTAACCACTAAATGATTTATTCTATAAATTAAAAAATTGATAAAGTGTCAGTCCAAAAAACATGGTAGACCATTAGGGGCATTAAACCTAGGTGACCATGTTACAACAACCACATGTTTATCACTCATTCCTCAAACTACCAATCCAATACCAGATGATACAACTATATATACATGTATACATATCTTTAAAGGTCCAAAATATCCACAAAATCAATATATAATCCGAAATTTTAATATATAAAGTATATTCAATGTCTTCCAAGTAAAATCACTCTAATGATATAAAAATGAAAAGTCCACAAGTTACACATTCAACAGAAAGAACTGTATAGACCTAGAAATGTCACGTCCACATATCCCATTAAATTTCAAAATGGTTCACATAGTATCCAAATAGAACAGGAGGTGAATTCCCATGCGCCCACATTTTAAAACATCTTATATAGTATAAAAACACCGAACCCTCACACCCAAATCTAGTGATGAAATCATAAAATTTTTTAATTTACAGTTTTGATACAAAAAATTCTAACCCAATTATTCCATCCAAACCTTAAAATATCATTAGGAAATATTATATTACTTACATTCGCATGGACCTTTCAGGTTTTCAATTTGAGACTATAAAAATATTACATAAACAATACCCATGTATTTGAATGATCATTTCTCATTCTTAACCCGGATTCTCTTATTTCACATTATGGCATCATCATCGGCTATATGATATCAACCCTAGAAAATATTCTTTCTAACTGATTCCACATGAAATGGAGAAAAGGAAACATAATAAGGATGTGCTCAAAGTCTCAGTAAGGGTAAACATAATTATTAACTATTGAATGTCATCCTTGGCAATAATATGAGCATAATGGTATGATGACATAATCTATGTGCATGAGTATAACATAAGAATGTTTATAACCATAAATACATAGATCATAAAATATGAAAACATTGAATATGTATTTAATAAAGGAAGGGGTCATTAAAATCAATAATGTCGATCCATTTGATACCAATTATGACCATAAAAAACATTATAAACCATTTGAAATCATAGATAAAAGTTATTTTTATCATGGAACATAATGATCACAGAACCCTTACAACTAGAATAACAATATGTATGACTTGTAATATAATTCTCCGGACAACATAATCATTACCAAATATTTTGGATATCTATTTGGGTAAACCCATCATATATGATATATCATGATTACCCGATGATATCTGGGTGCAATCATCATACAATTTATAATGGTATCACCCAGTTATATCTAGTAGAATTCATTACATAATATATAATAGACTTACCTGGAGCTATCCAAGCACACCCATGATCATAAACAATGTCTAAGTATCTCTTATAAATATGGTATATAGTGCATCTATTTCATGATAAAATCATAGGAAAAACATTTATTCTTATAAAAACATTATCAACATGTGTAAAATAAATGGGTTACATGGAAATATCATTTATAATTCACTAAACCATTGAAAAGAAAGGAGATTCCCAAAAGTATATTTGAAACAAGATCATCCTGTGTAAAAAAATCATGTTCTCTGACAATATATTTGATTCATTGTTAACACGTTGAAAATAAATAATATACATAAAATTATTTTTGAAGGATGTTTATACCATGTGGAGGAAATAGATTCCATAAAAATCTCTTTGAAATAGGATTAACCCTAGGAAATGAAATGGGTTCCATATTAATATCTTCAAAACATGCTTAATCTGTTTGAACGAAATGGGTTACATAAAAATCTCTTTGATAAGAATTAATCCATGTAGATAAATATTGAAGGAGGACTTATAAAAAAAATATCCCCATTGGATAATAAGTAATAATGAGGGTTATTGATGTCGATGAATGCACACACCACTGAAGGGTCCCCAAAAACCTTTTTGAACTAAATAAAATATTAAATTTATAAATAACTTTTAAAAACTAAAATTCACAAAATACATTAAAAATAATGGTCACTAAATTTTTCTTTGAAATATATAAGGTAAACATAAAGAAAAATATTGTACATGGTGGAAATAAAATTTATTAATTTTATAAATTATAAAAATAAATATTCTATTCAAAACATTTTAAAAAACGGTGTAAATGTGTTCCATTTGGAAATGTTTTTGAAATTTAATTTTGAATCATTTTAAAATATTTTTTAAGATCATGTAAAATATATTTATAAAGTCATTTATTGTTATAAAATTATATATTTGAAACAATTTTAGATAATATTCTTATGGAAGAGAATGATACCCAATTTAAAAGAAAATGTAATATAATTTTCACTGAGAAATTGGTTTCCTCATATTTATTCAATAAATAAATTTGGAAATGGAAATAATATATGTTAACTGAATTCATTTTCACAACCTGTCCCAGAGGGGAAAATTACACGACTCCCCAAACCCACCTACAATATGCAAGGGGCCAATGACTAGTAATGAGTAGGCATATCACTAACATAATAGTAATTTCATTGAACCTATGCACACACACACATATCCTAATACACAAATGCTGATAATTGAATGGACATGAAATGTATGCATGAAAACTACTATTTGTAACACAATCCGAGAGAAACATAAAGTATTGTACATAGTGGAAAACCGGTCTAGTATACAATCCCACCAAAAGAAAGACAAAACATAAGTAAAACCCTATGTCCTTGTAAGATGTTCACTGAAATCCCTATATAATAGGTAGGTGAATGGTAGCCACCTAATTTCATATGAGTGTTCCTTGTATATCTAATTTGACTGAGCACCACCAATTATTGGTCCTCCTTGGACTCAGTCAAAGTGTCAATTATTTCCACAAAACACGACATGTGCGAGAAAGGCCTATGTAGGGGTGGGTCAAACAATACTCAGTAGGACACCCCAAAAACACAATCATAAAGAACATGGAATAAGTCACACAGAAAATCACATCCATCTATATACAAGTATATATTCAAACATATATGAAGAATATTCTAATATGAAATTTTCATACACTAAGAATCATGAGGTCCCAACCTCATAGCCAGTGTCAATATTCTCATTGAAGGACTAAATTATAACCCATAAAATTAGAAGGATAGACTCCCAAATCATAACAATATATGATGGTAACATTATAGGAGATACCATATATTGAGGACAACTCTATCATTCCTAATGGTACGTCTGAGAGGACGCGCTCCATCGGGAATATCCAACAAGGTCCAACTCTAGTTCCTAGCTTAATATTTTAGTCTTCATTGTCTTGCGCTAAATTCGGGACTAAAGAAACCCAATTGAAGAGGCCCACCCCTAGCCACTACGTATGGTTGAGGGAGGACTGCTCCAGACTAACATGTGAAACCTCAATCACTCTTGCAATTAGTATCCCGCACCTCATTCCTTCAAGGGGGAACTAGCTATTATCTTGGTAATATTCCCATCAATTGAAGGGTCCCACTCCTCATTACTATATCCTACTACTGAGTGATCCCCATCTCCAATGGAGGACCTGATTCCTATCGCTACTCGGAGACAGGGGAGAATCATTCTGTTTGTGTGGACTTGTTCCCAAGTTCCAACAGGGGAGTTCTACTCATGAATGACCAACATCGTGATACAATAGTAGAGTATTACTTCGTATATCATGGACCTGCTCCCTTCCCTATAGAGTAGTACGAATCAATGAATAGAGGAATCACACCCAGGTATGAAAAGGGGAGTAATGACTATGTTAGTTCATTTTCTATGGCGGACCCTCACCATAGTACATTGGGGGAGTACCGACCCATAGCTAGAGGACCCGCACTCTCAAATGATAGGGGAGTACTGAATACTATAATAGGGGACCCACACCCTACCTAGTAAAAAGTACCTACTATTTTGATATGCCTATTATGAGGAAACCATCCTCATAGTACATTAGGGGAGTAACACCACCATTGGAAACTACCCAAAGGCAACGAACCTGCACCAACGATATGCAGAGTCCAATCTCTACCAAAGTAGAGAGCTAAGGAATAGACACAGACTACATCACCATGGGGGTACTATTCTTCAACATCTACAAAAAAACAATTAATGTATCTCAAAACGACATTCTCATAAAAAGAGTCCCAACACCTTAGACAGATCTTTAAACGGAGACTTTGTTTGAATGTTAAATGCGTTTTAGTGAAAAGGGGCCAGTTGGGATCATTCCCCATCTGACCTGGTCAGACCAACCCGATCCAATCCCGCCCTATTTTTTCCAATCCAACCCACAAGGCACATCTGGCTACTGGCCCAATAGCTCCATCCAGGTCTACTCATGTCGGAAGGTTCGATCTGGCTTAGATACTGTAGCTTGCCACATCCACTCCACGCCACACGGCCAGCCCGGACGACTGCTGATCCCACATGCCCACAACTTCAACTACGGTTCCATCTCACCCTTCCATGGAATGAAGTCGCATCCCTCTCCCTTGTGGGTAGCTATGTATATGTGGTTTCTAACATTATTGTTCACTGCCTCCACCTCACTGACACATGGTCGCCAATGGTTTCTTCTTCGGGCCACAAAACTCACTTCAGTGGTCTGATTTTAAACCTAGAAGTGGTTTGGGGGTCCTTGGGTCATGCTCTTTCATTCCATTGGTTCAAATTCATGTTTTCACCTATCTCGGTGGAAAATTATCAAATTGATGTATCTCTTTCTTTTCTTCAATCTATTCAACTCTATCATTGTCTCACCACCAATAGGTCGTCATGAGGTAAAATATTGGATTTGGGATCATTGTGTTGCGAGAGGGATATGAAATGACCCATTTTTCATAACCCCGTGAAGAACTTGAATAACTTTAGGGTCAATGGAAAGAAGAGAAAAATCATTTAAAAAAACAAGGAAAAACACCACCATTTTATTATGGCTTTGATCCACTCCCATTAGAAGGATTTAGGAGAATAAAACAAAAAAATTTCAATTCCCCAAAAAATCATCCCACAGTCAAAACTCACTCGCAAGAACAAGAAAGTCACTAATCAACCTATTAATAGGAAGATCCACATTCATAATTTAGTAATGAAGAATAGGGAATGAATAATAATGGAACTCCATACCTTTTTCTAGTTCGATCATTGATGAATTGCGAAACTACACCATTATCATCATCGATCCATTAAAGAATGATCTCAATCCACACTCTGATTTACCAAACCAATTTATTGACATTTTTTGTCAAGAAAGAGAATATCCTCTCTACCTCAAGGGAGCTCCATGGTAATGGATATAACAATAATTTCTGAAAAATATTTTTTATATAATAAAATATATGTTGCATCAAAAATATTTTTAATAAAATTTATTAAGGACGTCTACGTCCAAAATATAACTTTTTCGTCTATCCTACACTAGACTCTATTAGGCACCACCTAAGTTAATGTATTTATTTTGAACACAATGGTGACCTCATATTTCTCATTCAGGATTCCATTTGAATGATATTAAAGATCAAAATTTCACCACCCGAGTACTTTTAATTAAAAAATAAACTTTATTCAATGATTGATTCTGAGCACACAGGGACTTAAATTTTTACACTGTCTCAGTGCACAATTTCAGAATTTTCCTAAATAATTTATAAAAATATTTTCAGGAAAAATCCATGTCATTAAATTATCCTTTCCATGGGAATTTTCATCCCCAAAAATGGAAATCCTATATTAAAGGGAAGAAAACCCGATCTCCCTACATGGCTACCACACCAGAGAGCTCATCAAGGTTCCATGTGATGCTTCTAAGAACGCACTTAGAGGAACCACCTTGATGAACTAATATCATGTATATCTTATAATAGGCCAACACCATGAAACAATGGCTCAAGTCTCTTTAGATGAGACATACGGGAAAGCACGAAGCACGATGGTCAATCTGCTGCCATGGGGTCTAGTGGCTCATCTCCACACACACCTGGCATAGATAATAATGGAACTCAATGTTTCAAATCCACCGATGGATGAACTATACAATAGAATCTACAAGTGTTAAACATTCCTGACTGTCACTGAATTAGTAGGCGTATTTACATACTAAATAGGACTACCCATGATATAACGTTAAGACTTACTAGGTCGTCTGTCTACAACCTCCAGCTTCCACACAACAAGATAAATTGAAAACATTGTCACACCCAATAGTGGAATCCTTTCAGAGTATGGATGGTAAGAAAACATTCAATACTATAGAAACATCAGAGGGTATAATTCTACCACCACAAAAATGGTCACAAGAAGAAGATGTTTAGATGAAAAAATCCACTGGAAGGGCTAGGATCTTCTCCAACACTTCATCACTAAACCTCACCAAGAATAAACAAGACCAATGGATTCCCCAACTATATCTCAATACTAGTTTCACAAACCCCCTTTTTTGTAAACCCTTTGCGATGAACCAACCTATGGTTCCTGGGGTTCCCATTCAATGATAAGGAAACCAGGTTTTATCACCATGGACACACCCCACCCTTCACATAAAACAATCAGTCTGGGCATGAATGGTAGTATTCCATACCAATAATGACATTATTAGGCCTCGACGCTTCGACTTAGAGATCCCAGCCACACGTCCCACATCCAAGAATCATTGGGTTTCGGATTATTAAGTGTCCTCCAATAGGATTCTCTATGTGTGATGGTCAATTCCATGGGTTGAGAACAGCCTCTATGTCTCAAAAAAAACTCATGGTCGAAGGAGAATGACTAGAACCTATGTCCATTAGTATGCAATAAAAAAAGATAAGACACGAGTCATATGTCATATCTCTACAGGACCCTACAGGCCATAAGACATGACAACATGAAACTTTCCTCACCAATGACCTCCAATTCCTAGAACCTGGAATAGACCACCTGGGGGTGGTTGGGGAGACACTACAAACTGTTTGTCACCTCCTACTACTCTTGATGCCCCTCTTCCACACCCATAATCATGTGAAACTGCTTGATCAAATCATTTTCTCTTCAATTTAAGCTTGTTATCCAGATATCTCCCAATATCTTGACATTTGGGTCAATCTATCGTGAGATTCCACTGGCCATCACTAGAATAACAAAACCTTTCTTGGGGATTCTCTACTCCTCAACATTTCTCCTGCACCCAAACCCACGTGTCTATGATGAAGAATGAGTATTACTCTTCTATCGTGATCTTATCCTATGTCATATACTAGATTCTACCAGTGCCTCTATCTTCTGACCTCTACTATAGGTTACATTCATCTTCTTGTATGGTTGAAAACTATCAACCACCCGGGCTCACTCTAGCACCCCATCATATGTCAGAATTCTAAGAGGTTTTATCAATGCCCTGATCTCTCAGTTTAGTCCAAACATGAAGGTTTGGGACCTTAATTATGATCCCACGCCATGTTTTTATTATAGTAAGATAGGTTTATGAATCACTAATAGTACTCCACTACCATCATGATTCCCTGTAGTAGGTGTTGTAGCTCATTTATATACATAGAGCTAACATAACCAGAAATAAATCCCCCCTAAAGAGGTGATCATAGTCTGTCCAAGAGAAGGTCTCCTCCTTGTAAATCTAGATCACTATGCTCCACCACCATCCCACTATGCCTGGAAGACAACTCATGGAATGTACCAAAATATGGTCAGGTGGTGTCTTTACTATGTCAAAGACTCACATGAATACCTCCAACCTATCCTCAGTTACATAAGCATTTGTCTCCCCTTTAAATCATGGAGGTCACTACCTCTATAAATCATTTAATACACTGATCCTATGTGCATTCTCTAATGGATGCACTATTATAAACTGTAGATCAACAGATGGTGGCATCAATAGTGCACCACCTAGTAGGGATATCTCCTGTACTGGTCCCTGTACAGAATCTTTATCATCATGTGTACCATCATTGTGGTCAAACAATGAGATCTAATATGACTCTTTAAGCGGAGGTATCCTAATATAGATGATGATGAACCAAAGTCAATAAAGTATATATATATAGTTTACATGAGATGTATATGGAAAACCCAAAACAATCCCTGTACGATGCATTTACAATTCATTCCACTATAACCAGTTTTTTTGTTTACTGAGTCAGGAAGCAAGAGTACATTGTCCTGGTGTTGGGATACATCAGCTGCTATAAAAACACTATAGTCCCTGGCCTAAAATTAGAACTCAAAAAACATAACAATTTTTCCCAAACAATAATCATTTACTCATGGTCCAAATGTGGAACCGACCTCCTTTTATAGGACTCTGTCACAACCTCTTTGGCAGGGGTCTGTGTTGTGACTCCCCAATGTTACCTCCTTTAGGCCAGGGGCTGGTGACAAGAACTGAGAAGGTATATCACTAACATGGGCTGCATTTAATGTGTACCTATACACACACACATCTCTAATCACAATAATAATGAAAATTAAATATCCAAGGAAGTGATGCATGTATACCACTATTTAAATCACAACTATACTGCAATAAAAAGTATTGTACAAGGTGGAAAACTGGGAATGTATACAAGCCCACCAAAGAAAGTCAGAAAAAAGTAAAACCCTAACTTCCTATTTCACGTCCACTGAAAATGTAATGCCTCGACCCCAGTTACCCAGAGTCGGTGCATTATTACATAACATTGGCCTGATCACAAGAAAGATCAAATCTCGAAAGACCGATTG
The DNA here is from genome assembly GCA_963277665.1 of Viscum album. NCBI lineage: Eukaryota > Viridiplantae > Streptophyta > Magnoliopsida > Santalales > Viscaceae > Viscum > Viscum album. Next base: position 929,280,952 of record OY728147.1, on the reverse strand, counting down.
GTTTAGTAGCCTTGGAAACACTAGATATATTCATAAGTTTTACATTACATCATAAAATGAAAAACTACTACAACAACATAATGTTTCCACAGTCCACAATATAATCCCCTCATAATATCCCTGCAGGTCATTCATAACTTACATCTTCACATCCTGGGAAAAATAAAACATAGAAAAGGGGTGAGCTCAAATGCCCAGTAAGGATAACAATATAGCGGAACATTCCAAAATAAGCATAAACATTTAAGGCAATGAATTACTAAAACAGAATCCTTTTAAACTTGAACTTCAACATAGTATGGAAAAAGTAAAATGAAATAATTCCATTTACTTGTTCACATGGATATTCTACTAATCGAATAATCACATGCAATATCAATAACCACTTTCATAATGTTGGAATGCATAATGCCAGACTATCATAACCACATAGCCAAGGCCTCGTGCCAAGACTACAAATAAGATTTTGCCAAGGCCTTGTGCCAAGACACTAGTTTGTCTCATGAGACCTACTGATGCATCGAGGAGCTATAGCGGGCTCCACCCGTCACATATTAAGTCCAATGCATTCCCATATGAAAAGGTTTAAACATAACATAAACATTCGTATTAAAACTAGCATACGAAATGTCAATAATTTCACCATAAACTATGAATGGTATAAAAATAGAACATCCACAGTCAAACATATCACAAAACCTTCAATACAATATATAAGTTTTGTATCATAATAAATCAACTTCAAATAAGCGTAAAATCCGTCAAAGGATGTTGACATAGATGAAATCAAAACACTTTTTAGAGAAATATCTCTTTCTATTTTTGAAATCATTTAAGAGCCATATAAAATAAAACATTTTCTTGAAAATATTCTTATAAGCTTTTAAGGGAAGCTTTGACGATTTTATAACGGCGGAAAATAACCGCACCCGCCGTATAAGTTAAAAAAACATTCTTATCTTAATTCTGTCGAAAAGGTTAAAAAGCACCTTGTTTGGAAAACGACGGAAAGATTCCCTTATAAACCTCTTATAAAAAGTCAAACAAGGGTATAAATGACTTTAACCCATATTCTTTTAAATATTAAAAATGTTTTGAAATACATTTTGAAGAATCATGGACGTGGATGATAACGAGGTCCCAGTAGATAATTATGTATAAACAACCTCTGATAATGAAGAGATTGCGAAATAAACCCTTACCTTGTACTTTTCCTTTGTTGGGGTAGGTTAACCTCCTGTATAATGGTGAAATAATTGTTATTAAATTATACAAGAATCATATACATTAATATGATTTCATATATGATCTTTTAACATTTCTTTATTAATAATATCTTAGTATTATCGTCGTTTCGGGTGATAATCGATTCGTTCTTCTTAAATGTTTGGTTACGTAAGACATGTTTGTAATGGATAGATTATATCTTATTCATAATCAGAATGATATTAACATTATTTTTGACCCTAAAATGATAATAATACTTGAATGGATACGATGGAGAGTGAATCTCATCGCGTTCGTGGAGACGGTAGTCCGTACGTACGCACGAACGCTACTTCCATTTAATTTTTATTTTAAAAGAATCGAATCCCAATGATACATAGGTATATTACTATTCCAGTATAATATAATATTTTATATATGTTACTTAAGTTCATTAACACCATCCTTTATACGTTCCATGTGTGGTATGAACGAGTCATATCATTTTAAGGGGGCGGTAGTCCGCACTTCCTCAAATGAAATTATCGTATGTATATACAACATGAAACGAATAATGATATGAAATAAAATGGAATTACAGAAGCTTATATATAAAATATATATCATTAATATCATATTTAATTACAGTTCCATCATAATGGCCACCATGAGAGGCGGTAAGATGTATTTGAACAATCATCGTTTCGTGAGGCGTTAGTTTGCCATCCACAGAAACATTATGTTCATCATCCATTAGATGGAGTTGTGTGTATGTGTAGTTTTAATCCTTCTTATAACAACATCCTAGTATATTGTGGATACTGGTGTTGTTACAAAATAAAGGAAATAAAAAGAGTTTGGGGTTGGAGAAGCAAAATAAATGAAAATAATTTAAGAGAAATCGTTACCTTTAACTTAGGTAACTCACTTTGGTTGGAACCAAAGGACTTCTTGAAATGCTTTATGCCTAAGGGGAAGAATCAAGGAGGATGAGAGGGATGTGGGGAGCTTATTTGGGCAGGGTTTGGACGAGCCAAGTGGCTTGAGAGGTGTGAGGAATGAGTAGAATTGGTCTCCTTTTATAAGGGAGAGGAGGGGCTCTTTAGGAAAGAGTGAAAGTATTACTTTATAATATAATTATATTCGGTTTATAATGGTCAAAAAATCATTGAGGTCGAAGATAAGATGACTCATTTTCTAAATAACATCAACCAATAATAATTGGACAGGTTTTAGATAATATTTTAATCATTATAATCTTATTTATTTAAATGATTTATTAATGAGGTAAACATTGCATCATTATTGTGTCATTAATAATTTAACTTATTTGATGTCTAAAAATTATAAATAAAATATCATTATGTAGGAACTCTTTTTATCTTTCTAATGAATATTTATAATCGAAAATCCAACATGTATAACCCTATGTAAAAATTGTTCTTCTAAAAGATGTAAGCTTATGCAAATTTTATTTTTATTTTAACGTTTTTAATATAATGTGTCCCTACCACATACAAGTGGCTCTAAGGGGTCCCCAAATCGACCCAAGGATGCCCATGGTCGGGTATGTGTCCACCAATAAGGTTAGGACACGTTTTAGGGTAATATTGTATAATTATAATATTATTTTTTAACCCTTATTTACCGGATTTACCCTTTAACCATGGTAAATAAAATATTTACCGCAGTAATTATTCAAAATGTGTAAAAATAGAAGTTACCTATTTACATAATTTGGACATCCTGATTCCAAATATGTAATCCATTTTTCCAAATTCAGAACACAGAAGTGGCAGAAATTAATTTAAAATTAATTCCCGTTGTTAAAATAAAAAGCGTGTTTTTAAGAGATAATAACTATCAAAAGATTGACACTTGTTTATGTCTGATTTAATTGTGAAATCATGTCCAATGACAAACATTAAATTAAATTGTCAAAATATATTCTAAATATACTTTAAAACCACTCAAATTCATAATTTATCAATATTAATTATTTTGATTAAAAAAGTTGTTTTTAATTAAAATTTAGTAATTTTCACTATTCATCAAAATATAAAAGTTATCCGAAAAGTACCAAAATTTCACCCTAGGCTAATTTCAATATTCCAAATCAAAAAATGAAGTCAATTTTGAAATAGAAAATATATATGATTTCAAAAATTAGGTATTACTATTCACAACGGCTAGTTTAATTAGTTTTGGTGTGTGTTAGAACTCGAGGTTGCGTACAACACACGCTATCGCATTATTCGAAGGGAAACGTACCGTGGAAGCATGGGTTGTTACATTCTCCCCTCCTTCAAATAATTGCGTCCTCGCAATTTCTAGGTTATTAATGCATAAAAAGACTCGGGTGGTTCTTCATCATAAGTTCCTCGGGTTCCCACGTTGCCTCTTCCATCTTATGGTTTCTCCACAAAACTTTTACCAGACGCGTCGTCCGGTTTCTCAGCACTTGTTCTCTCGTTTCAAGAATCTTGATGGGATCTTCGCAATAAGACAGATCGGGTTCCAGTTCTAATTCTTCATAGGTGAGTACATGCGTTGGGTCAGGCATGTATTTCCTCAACAGAGATACGTGGAACACATCGTGAACTTTGGAGAGACTTGGCGGCATTGCCAATCGGTAAGCTACAACCCCAATTCGTTCTAGAATTTTGAAAGGTCCGATGTACCTGGGACTCAATTTACCTTTCTTACCAAAACGTATGACTCCCTTCCACGGAGATACCTTAATAAAAACATGATCACCGACTTGAAATTCCAAATCCTTCCTTCGATTATCGGCATTGCTCTTCTGCCTACTTTGAGTTGCTTTGATGTGATTTTGGATTACTTTCACCTTTTCCACCGTTTCCTCCACCAGTTCTGGCCCTATAAGTTTTCTTTCACCAACATCATCCCAACAGGATGGTGTACGACATCTCTTTCCGTATAACGCTTCATATGGTGCCATCTGAATACTCGAATGGATGCTATTATTATAGGAAAATTCTACCAGTGGTAAATATTGAACCCACATACCCTGAAAATCAAGTGAGCAAGATCTCAACATGTCTTCTAAGGTCTGAATAGTCCGTTCTGATTGTCCATCTATCTGAGGGTGGTAAGAAGTGCTCAAATGAAGTTCAGTATCCAGGGATTTCTGAAGACTTTTCCAAAATCTTGAAGTAAAACGGGGATCACGATCAGAAACCATCGATAAGGGTACTCCATGAAGTCTCACAACTTCATTAATATATAGTCTTGCTAGACGTTCTAGGGGTAGATCTTCTCTTATAGCAAGAAAATGTGTTGACTTGGTAAGACGATCAACAATAACCCATGTTACATCGTTCCTTCTAGGAGTCTTTGGTAGCCCCATGACAAAGTCCATCGTAATATTGTCCCATTTCCACTCCGGTATGGGAAGAGGTTGCATGAATCCTCCAGGCTATTGCCTTCTAGCTTTCACTTGTTGACAAACCATACATCTTGACACAAAATCAGCAATATCCCTCTTCATGTTGTCCCACCAAAAATGTTCCTTCAAATCTCTATACATTTTGGTGCTCCTATGGTGTATAGAGAAATTGGAACTATGAGCATCATCCAGCAATTCCCTTTTCAGATCAGGTAAATCGGGAACACAAAGTCTCTTCCCGAATTTCAAAATTCCATCTTCATACACAAAGTCTCTCAATCTCCCATCATTCACAGCTTTAATCTTCTTCTGAAATTCTTCATCATCGGTCTGAGAACTCTTAATCCTTTCTAGTAAAGATGGTTTGGCAACCATTTGAAAAAGCATTGATGTTTCACCTTCCCTGGTTATTCCCATGTCCATCTTCACTAGATTCATGAAAATTGGATCCCTTTCAATTCTCATCATGTTCAAAAATCCATGGTCTTTTCTGCTCAAAGAATCTTCCACCTTGTTTGCTTTCCCCGGGTGGTAGTGTATCGTGCAATCATAATCCTTGAGTAATTCAAGCCATCTCCTTTGCCTCATGTTGAGTTCTTTTTGTGAGAAAATATACTTCAAACTCTTGTGATCAGTATAAATCTCACATTTTTCACCATAGAGGTAGTGCCTCCATATCTTCAAAGCAAAGATCACAGCTGCTAACTCAATATCATGAGTAGGATAGTTTTGTTCATGAATTTTCAACTATCGTGATGCATAGGCAATAACTCTATCATTCTGCATAAGGACACAACCAAGTCCTTTGTTTGATGCATCACTATAAATAACGAACCCATCATTCCCCGATGGTAGAGTCAATATAGGAGCATTGACTAATCTTCTCTTCAGTTCTTCGAAACATTCTTCACACTCTTTTGTCCAAACAAATTTAACCCCTTTACGTGTGAGCTTCGTTAATGGGTTAGCCAATTGGGAAAAATTCTGGATGAAATGTCGATAATAACCTGTCAAACCAATAAAACTACATACCTCAGTTATACTCGTAGGTGTTGGCCATTCTTGGATTGCCTTGGTCTTAGAAGGATCAACAGAGATTCCATCTTTAGAGACAATATGGCCAAGAAATGAAATATCCTGAAGCCAGAATTCACACTTGCTAAACTTCCCATATAATTCATGCCTCCTCAGAGTCTTCAAGATAATGCGCCAGTGATTTTCATGATCTTCGTAGGTTTTGGAGTATACCAAGATATCATCAATAAATACCACCACAAATTCATCGAGATACTCCTTGAAAACTCTATTCATCAGATCCATGAATACAGAGGGTGCATTAGTCAATCCAAACGGCATTACGGTAAACTCGTAATGCCCGTACTTGGTTCGAAATGCTGTCTTCGGAATGTCTTCCTTCTTCACACACAACTGCTGGTATCCAGGTTGAAGGTCAATCTTTGAAAAGTATTGAGCTCCATGCAGTTGGTTAAATAAATCATCAATACGAGGTAGGGGATACTTGTTCTTTATCGTTATAGCATTGATCTCCCTGTAGTCGATACATAACCTCATAGATCCTTCTTTCTTTTTAACAAAAAGAACAGGGGCTCCCCATGGAGAAACACTAGGGCGAATAAATCCCTTATTACTCAATTCCCCTAGTTGTTTCTTTAGTTCGACTAATTCTACAGTGGCCATTCTATAAGGGGTCTTCGATATAGGCCTTGATCCAGGAATCAAACCAATGGAAAACTCAACTTCTCGATCGGGAGGATGTCCAGGTAAATCTTCCGGAAATACATCTACAAATTCTTTCACAATAGGTACATACTCTATTTGAACATTCCTTTCCTCACCGACAGTTATTTCGTTCTCTTCCTCCCCAATAATTGAATTAAGTTGAGCTACTGGGGGTGGAACTAAATAAGAATTAGGTGGTGACGATTCTGCTCTAAAAATAAGGTGTTCCTTATCATTATCATCAAGAATCGTAACCTCTTTCTTCTTACAATAAATCTTCGCATCATAGTCCGAAAGCCAGTCCATACCGAGAATTATATCAAACTCAATCATAGGTATGACGATGAGATCAGCAGATAAAGAAAATTTATGTGCTCTAATGGGGACTGATTCACAAAACTTTGTTGCAACGATACTTCCCTTAGGATTTTTAACTGACAACTCCCTTATTAAATCAAATTGGAAATATCTAATTTTCTTAGCAAACTGGGAAGATATGAAACAATGTGATGATCCGGAATCAAATAATGCATTTGCTAAACTTGAGGAAACCATTAAATTACCTGCCACCACGTCTTTCAGAGCTTCTACCTCAGCAGTAATGATAGCATAAGCCTGGCCTTCATCCCTTGGCCTTTTCTGAGGTAAGTTCTCCTGACGCTTAGGACATTCATTTGCATAATTCCCCATCTCCCTGCAATTATAGCACTGAATTTTGGTATCTTCCTTCTTCCCCTTGCAATCACGAGCTTGGTGGCCTTTTTCACCACACTTGTAACAGACTCCCATTCCCTTCAAGCAAGTACCAGGATGTTTCTTCCCGCATTTACCACAAGATGTATATTCAACCTTTCCCTTATTCCCCTTATTTCCATTCCCAGATTGATCAGCAGGTCTCTTCTTCTCTTTCTTTGCTTTAAAGTCATAAGACTTAGAGAATTCCTTTTCGGTCTTGATAGCACATGAGACAATGTCTTCGTACGATGAAAAGGATTGTGAGACTAATGCTCGACAGAGAAATGGTTTTAACCCATCAAAGAAACTATCAATCTTTCTTCTTGGGTTGCATATATAATCACCAGCGTACCTTTCTAACCTTGTAAAGTTAGCCTCATACTTTGCGACATTCTCATCCTCCTTCTATCTCAGACTTAGAAATTGCCTTTCCATATCTTCTCGATGGTCGTGAGGGAAGTATTTTTCTAAAAACAGATCTTTGAACTCCCTCCATTCCATATTTGATACTTCATCATCTTCCTTCATGTTTTGAATCAATGACCACCATTGATCAGCATCTCTAGTGAGCCGGTAAACTGCCATGATAACTTTTTCCCTTTCACTGCTCCCCAAAGCCTGAAATATTTTCTCTAGGGAATTTATCCATTGCTCAGCTACTAAGGGATTTGTACTCCCATTGAGCGTTGGTGGTTGTTGCCTCATGAATCTATCTAACATTGATCCTCCACGCTGCGGATCAGGGTGCTCCATACGGGTAAGGTTATTATTCATAACCTGAGTAAGTTTTCCTAGTATGGTGATTAGCTGATCGGCACCAGTTGCATCACCAGCCCCACTATAATTATCTTGAGCAGGAGGGAAATCCCTACATGGAGTGCGTGCATTGATACAGTTTCCATTTCTTCCACTAGGCGCCATTTCTAAACAATGGCATAAACTAGATCAGTTTATGAATCAAAATACATAATCCCATACTTATAAAACACTTAACATAAATTGAACTATTAATGGATATAATCCATAATTATAAAAATGTTTTCTTTGAGGAAGTATATACTCATAAACCCTTCATAATGATTTGTAAAGAAAATGAGAGTTATCCTAAGCATATCTTCCGGGAGTGTCGTAACCAAGAGTGCAGCAAGGCCCGTTGTCGTGCACCAGTTCCCGTTCGAGTCTAGCTCAAAGCGGTGTTTTCGGGTTTTACCCCTAGGTACATCTGTGCCAGAGCCGCCTCTACCTGCTCGTATCCAGACAGGGATGTATTGCTCAGAAAACTCACAAAATCTCTACAATAACAAAATTCTAGGAAGTTCTTCTATACTAATCCTCAAAGTTCATCATAGGTCTACGTGCTCTAATCAGAGTTTATCTAAATCTAGCTTCCAAGGTTTGTACTAAACTGCCTCTGATACCAAATGTAACACCCCGACCCCAGTTACCCAGAGTCGGTGCATTATTACATAACATTGGCATGATCACAAGAAAGATCAAATCTCGAAAGACCGATTGGTTTAGTAGCCTCGGAAACACTAGATATATTCATAAGTTTTACATTACATAATAAAATGAAAAACTACTACCACAACATAATGTTTCCACAGTCCACACTATAATCCCCTCATAATATCCCTACAGGTCATTCATAACTTACATCTTCACATCCTGGGAAAAATAAAACACAGAAAAGGGGTGAGCTCAAATGCCCAGTAAGGATAACAATATAGCGGAACATTCAGAAATAAGCATAAACATTTAAGGCAATGAATTACTAAAACAAAAGCCTTTTAAACTTGAACTTCAACATAGTATAGCAAAAGTAAAATGAAATAATGTCATTTACTTGTTCACATGGATATTCTACTAATCGAATAATCACATGCAATATCAATAACCACTTTCATAATGTTGGAATTCATAATGACAGACTATCATAACCACATAGCCAAGGCCTCGTGCCAAGACTACAAATAAGATTTTGCCAAGGTCTTGTGCCAAGACACTAGTTTGTCTCATGATACCTACTGATGCATCGAGGAGCTATAGCGGGCTCCACCCGTCACATATTAAGTCCAATGCATTCCCATATGAAAAGGTTTAAACATAACATAAACATTCGTATTAAAACTAGCATATGAAATGTCAATAATTTCACCATAAACTATGAATGGTATAAAAATAGCACATCCATAGTCAAACATATCACAAAACCTTCAATACAATATAGAAGTTTTGTATCATAATAAATCAACTTCAAATAAGCGTAAAATCCGTCAAAGGATGTTGACATAAATGAAATCAAAACACTTTTTAGAGAAATATCTCTTTCTATTTTTGAAATCATTTAAGAGCCATATAAAATAAAACATTTTCTTTAAAATATTCTTATAAGATTGTAAGGGAAGCTTTGACGATTTTATAACGGCTGAAAATAACCGCACCCGCCGTATAAGTTAAAAAAACATTCTTATCTTAATTCTGTCGAAAAGGTTAAAAAGCACCTTGTTTGGAAAACGACGGAAAGATTCCCTTATAAACCTCTTATAAAAAGTCAAACAAGGGTATAAATGACTTTAACCCATATTATTTTAAATATTAAAAATGTTTTTAAATACATTTTGAAGAATCATGGACGTGGATGATAACGAGGTCCCAGTAGATAATTATGTATAAACAACCTCAGATAATGAAGAGATTGCGAAATAAACCCTTACCTTGTACTTTTCCTTTGTTGGGGTAGGTTAACCTCCTGTATAATGGTGAAATAATTGTTATTAATTTATACAAGAATCATATACATTAATATGATATCATATATGATCTTTTAACATTTCTTTATTAATAATATCTTAGTATTATCGTCGTTTCGGGTGATAATCGATTCGTTCTTCTTAAATGTTTGGTTACGTAAGACATGTTTGTAATGGATAGATTATATCTTATTCATAATCAGAATGATATTAACATTATTTTTAACCCTAAAATGAGAATAAGACTTGAATGGATACGATGGAGAGTGAATCTCATCGCGTTCGTGGAGACGGTAGTCCGTACGTACGCACGAACGCTACTTCCATTTAATTTTTATTTTAAAAGAATAGAATCCAAATGATACATAGGTATATTACTATTCCAGTATAATATAATATTTTATATATGTTACTTATGTTCATTAACACCATCCTTTATACACTCCATGTGTGGTATGAACGAGTGATATCATTTTAAGGGGGCGGTAGTCCACACTTCCTCAAATGAAATTATCGTATGTATATACAACATGAAACGAATAATGATATGAAATAAAATGGAATTACAGAAGCTTATATATAAAATATATATCATTAATATCATATTTAATTACAGTTCCATCATAATGGCCACCATTAGAGGCGGTAAGATGTATTTGAACAATCATCGTTTCGTGAGGCGTTAGTTTTCCATCCACAGAAACATTATGTTCATCATCCAATAGATGGAGTTGTGTGTATGTGTAGTTTGAATCCTTCTTATAACAACATCCTAGTATATTTTGGATACTGGTGTTGTTACAAAAGAAAGGAAATAAAAAGAGTTTGGGGGTTGGAGAAGCAAAATAAATGAAAATAATTTAAGAGAAATCGTTACCTTTAATTTAGGTAACTCACTTTGGTTGGAACCAAAGGACTTCTTGAAATGCTTTCTGCCTAAGGGGAAGCTTCAAGGAGGAGGAGAGGGATGTGAAGAGCTTATTTGGGCAGGGTTTGGATGAGCCAAGTGGCTTGAGAGGTGTGAGGAATGAGTAGAAGTGGTCTCCTTTTATAAGGGAGAGGAGGGGCTCTTTAGGAAAGAGTGAAAGTATTACTTTATAATATAATTATATTCGGTTTATAATGGTCCAAAAATCATTTAGGTCAAAGATAAGATGACTCATTTTCTAAATAACAGCAACCAATAAGAATTGGACAGGTTTTAGATAATATTTTAATCATTATAATCTTATTTATTTAAATGATTTATTAATGAGGTAAACATTGCATCATTATTGTGTCATTAATAATTTAACTTATTTCATGTCTAAAAATTATAAATAAAATTATCATTATGTAGGAAATCTTTTTAGCTTTCTAATGAATATTCATAATCGAAAATGCAACATGTATAACCCTATGTAAAAATTGTTCTTCTAAAAGATGTAAGCTTATGCCATTTTTATTTTTATTTTAACTTTTTTAATATAATGTGTCCCTACCACATAAAAGTGGCTCTAAGGGGTCCCCAAATCGACCCAAGGATGCCCATGGTCGGGTATGTGTCCACCAATAAGGTTAGGACACGTTTTAGGGTAATATTGTATAATTATAATATTATTTTTTAACCCTTATTTACCGGATTTACCCTTTAACCATGGTAAATAAAATATTTACCGCAGTAATTATTCAAAATGTGTAAAAATAAAAGTTACCTATTTACATAATTTGGAAATACTGATTCCAAATATGTAATCCATTTTTCCAAATTCAAAACACAGAAGTGGCAGAAATTAATTTAAAATTAATTCCCGTTGTTAAAATAAAAAGCGTGTTTTTAAGAGATAATAACTATCAAAAGATTGACACTTGTTTATGTCTGATTTAATTGTGAAATTATGTCCAATGACAAACATTAAATTAAATGGTAAAAATATATTCTAAATATACTTTAAAACCACTCAAATTCATAATTTATCAATATTAATTATTTTGATTAAAAAAGTTGTTTTTAATTAAAATTTTGTAATTTTCACTATTCATCAAAATATAAAAGTTATCCGAAAAGTACCAAAATTTCACCCTAGGCTAATTTCAATATTCTGAATCCAAAAATGAAGTCCATTTTGAAATATAAAATATATATTATTTCAAAAAGTAGGTATGACTATTCACAATGGCTAGTTTAATTAGTTTTTGTGTGTGTTAGAACTCGAGGTTGCGTACAACACACGCTATCGCATTATTCGAAGGGAAACGTACCGTGGAAGCATGGGGTGTTACAGAAAATACTACCTGAATGTTTGTTGAAGTATATATTCTTGATGTTGTAGGAGTACACCTCTTCTGTGTGATCTCACTGAGAACCACGTAGTCTTTGTCCTCCCTATAATTCCTCAATGAATTGGTTTTCTGCATAATACATGACACATGCAGGTAGGGCCCATGTAGGGGTGAGTAAAAATATACTCAGTAGGATACCCTGAAACCACAATGGTAATACAGAAGGAAATAAATCACAAAAGAATGAAAAGTCAGCTATATATAGATATAAACCCATACATATTCAAAGAATATACAGATATACTCATTCCAGTCACTTAAAATCATGTTGTCCCAACCTCGTAATCAGCATCAAGATTCTCATTGAAGGCCCAAACCATTACCCATAAAACTAGTAGGACATATTCCATGATCTCATCCATATCTAATGGAACCTGTCTTAGAGATATACTCAATTGGGAACAACTCTACGATTACTAATGGTATATCTGAGAGGAAGTTCTTCATCAAGACCATCCTACAAGGTCCAACTCCAGTTCCCAGCACTAGAGGTTCAGATATCATTATATTTCACCCAACATAGGACTATGTAAAACCATGCGAATAGGCCCAGCACTCTCCTTTGAATATAGTTAAGGGATCACTACTCCATACTAACCTATAAAATCACAATATATATTTCACGGAGTCTCCCACACCTCTTTCCATCAAGGGAGAACTAGAACTTATCTAGGTAATGTCAAAATCAAGTGAAGGGGACCTCTTTTCTTAATTATGTCCTATAGTAGAAGGATCTCCAACTCTAATGGAGGACCCTCTCCCCACCACTACTCAGAGATAGGAGAGTACAACTCTATAAGTGAGGACTCACGCCCTGGTTCTAATAAGGGAGTGCTACAAATGAAGGACCTACACCCGGATATGATAATGGAGTACTACTTCATATATCGATCACCTCCACCCTACCCGGTTGGGGAGTACTACTCAGTGAGTTGAGGAACTGCACCACTGGTATGAAAGGGGAGTACCGACTTGGTCTGTCCATTTGCTATAGGGGACCCACACCAGATTAAGTTTGGGTGAGTACCATCCCTAGGCTAGAGGACATGCTACCTAAAATGATAGGGGAGTACCAACACCTATAATAAAGGTCATGAACCCTACCTAGTAGGGGAGTACCTAGTCCATTGAAAATCCAATTATAGGGAAACCTGCACTCTAGTTCATTAGTGGCATAACACCCACAGACAAAACTACCCAAGGGTAATGAACCTATTCCCATCTCATGGGGAGTCCCTACTCTACCAATTAATTGACATATGGAATACCCATACCATAAATCATTAGGGGTGTACCATCCTATAATCTCTTCATATGAACCACCCTAATTAATCTCAAGGTCTACTTATACTAGGAATACCCACACCTAAAACAATTATGCCTTTCTTAAACATCCACAAAAACTCACATAAAGTATCTCTAAAGGTCAATTTCTTCACAAGGGTCCCAAATCCACATACAGATCATCAAAGGGATACTCAATTTGAATGGTACGGGAATTTTAGTTAAAAGGGGAAAGTTGGGCCTTGGTCCAGTCCAACCTGGCGAGACCGACCCATCCCAACATTTCCTAGGGTCTGATGAACCAACCTCAGTCCATACCGACCCGGGTCCAATATGGAAGAGGTATTAGGATCATCATTTCACGTTCTTGATTGCTAGGTTTACAAATTCCTGTTGTGAGACATCCCACCAGAAAATACTCAAATGAAAGTATCTGCAGTTTCACTTCAATTTGTTGGGCACCGTCACTGTCACACCTTTGTTTGGTCATCATGAGGACAGATCCCTAATTTGGGATTGTTATATTATGAGATGGATATATAACGACCTGTTTTTGACAACCCAATGAAGAACATGAAAAACACATGGGTTAAAGGGGAGAAGAAACATATATGTATCAAAGTGTGGAACGAACATCCTCTATTGTTTTTTATGGTTTCTATCCTCCTCCATTAAAAGGATTTAGTAGAACAAACCAGAATGAAATTTTAATTCCCCAAAAAATCATGCCGCAGAAAAAACCCATCATCTAGAATGAGAGGGTGATGGGTCAAATAGTTGGTGGGTTCATCTGTGTTGATAATTTTGAAATAAATAATGATGAAAATATAATAAAAAACAAATTCCCTACATGGATTAATTTTTATGGTTTATGAAGAGAGAAGGCATGTTGTTGTCATCGTCAATCTGTTTAAGAATGATCTCGATCCGTGCTCCGACTTCCAAAACTGATTCGATGACATTTTATGTCGAGAGAGATCCTATATTATTTTCCTCAGGGTAGCTCCAAGGTTATAGATTAACCCTAGATCTATAACAAATGTTTTTTTAAATAAAATATTCATTATGAAAAAAAATATTTTTATTTAAAATTTTATAATGACGTGTACGTCCAAAATATATCTTTTGC